>JAWWLZ010000001.1:34546138-34560465 GCA_035041345.1 Poliocrania exsul
CTGTGCTCAGCAATGGGGAGATATTTTGGAGTGTCCATTCCTACCCATCATACCAGACTCCCATCATTTCTAAGTGATTCTAAAGACCACAATTCCCTAGATCCTGGATCTCCAGTCCATGAAAGCATGTGGCAAAACAACCTTCATATTTTTCCACTCTATATTGTGCTACCAGGCAATCCCTAGGAGCTAGATTTGGGAGATCCCTGTCACCAGAGCCACCCTAAAGAGTACTGTTCGTGTAACACAGTCTTCAAGAGGCATCTAGAGCACAGTGCAACAGCAAGGATGTCTTCCCTTCTCAGGATTGCTTGCGACATCTCTGGAAATGTCCAGGGCAGACCAACACATGCCTTTTCCCATCAGCTACTGGACAATAAACTTGCTGTTGCTCTCTGATCACTCTTCAGAGTTATGTTCCTGAGCATTGACAAGAGGCATTTAGATGTCTTCCAAGTGAAGAGATATTCCAGCTGAATTTCATGTTAATGCTTCTGTAGTGAGCAATATTCCACAGTGACTATCCCCACTGTAAAGTTAAGTGAGAAAAAGTTTACAACCAGCATTAGTACTGCCTTTCCCAAAATCAGGTTACAATTCCCAACAGGGAAGCTCTTGTTATAACTGTACTGGAGAGATGAAGCTCCTCTGGTCTTTTCGGATGGTGAAGTTCTGCAGGTGCACAGAAGTCTGCATATTCCCTCTCTCAGTATTGTTGCTTCTGCTTCTACTTAAGCTGGACACAAAAATTAGGCCAAGGAGCATATAGAACCCCAAGAGGCTTGCTCAGATGAGTACGTGCTCTCACAGTGCACCTAACACCCCAAAAGCCTACTCACTAAGTACAGGTGTAAGAGCCAAAAACAAAACAGGACAAAAGAGCGACAGTGTCAGCACATCATTTACATTTTATATGGCAGCCTGATGTTTCTGCATTGGGTGAGAGACCCCAAAATGCCTGCCCTGATTAGGCTGTGGACACCATTCTCTCACAAGGTATGTTTTTCGAGTCCCTTTGGCCGAGCTGTACACAGACCTCCTATATCTTCATTAAGCTTTGGCTATGCTAAGAAAGGTCATCACTATCTCTTCTATAACAAGACTAGTGAGCTCTTTTCCCACTACTGATTATGGGAGCATACATCACATGCACAAAACTTCTGCAGAAGAGAAATAAATGTAAAACCTTGAACAGAAGGGCAGAATGAGAAAGCATATATTTTTCTTAATTGAGTAATAGGACCATTAGCATTAATAACAGCATTACTGTAGACATTAATACATTAAGATTTATAATGTCGCTGTACTACATCACAAAGGTATTTTAGATTAAGATTTGCTTGCAGACAGTAAATGTTACAACTACTTGCAGTTGTGACTGGTGCTATGAATTGTAAAAAAGGATGAATGTAAGCATGCTAATAGCTATTGCAATGTGACAGAGAACAGACTACACTATACAAGGCAGTATATAACTATTGCCTTTAATCTACAAATTTATATGGAAAATGTATTGTTTAGTGAAAAAAATAACATTCTTAAAAAGCAGAAAGAGAGAACACAAGAACCTTATGAAATTAAAAAAAGAACCACAAAACCAAAATTCTGTCCATTGAAGGATGAGCCTGGAGTACTGCCAAGAGGGCATTCATTCAGGGAAGAGATATGGGAAGCAGGAAGGAGGCATAGAGGAGAGGGAGTTGCCAGAGGCCTGGGAGGATATGGTTACCCTGGAGAAGGGTTACAAGGCGGTGGGGGTGGATTCTGTGGAAAGGGAGGGAAAGGATGTAGGGGACAGTACTAAATGTTGGGTTCTTTCTGTTGCTATAGCATGCCCACAAAATGTCTGCTTCAAAGACTTCAACTTTCTTGTGCACTGGGTGGAGTTCAGCCCCAGGGGCTTGGCTGGAGGGATTTGCTGTTCTCTGATGTGTTCATGCCAGTTTGCCGTGTGTCTGTACCATGTCTGTGAGTAAGAGGCTTTTTTAAACATATATATATTAAAAAAAAAATTACTCCAGGGCAGGAGATTTGGATTGGATATTAGGATAAATTTCTTCACAGAAAGAGTGGTGAAGCACTGGAACAAGCTGCCCAAGGAAGTGGTGGCATCGCCATTCCTAGAAGTGTTCAAAAGGTGTGTGGATGTGCCACTTGAGGACATGGTTTAGTGGTGAACACAGCAGTGCCAGGCTAACGGTTGGACTCAATAATTTTAGAGATCTTTTCTGATCTTAATGATTCTATGACTGTTGTTGCTGCTGGACTTCTTTTATGCCTTTATTTTTTTCCCCCATCCCCTCCTCCTCCACGCCAGTTTCAAAGTGAACTTTACAACATCAACCGTCTTGTGAAGCAAATTTGTTTCACATCTGTAGACTTTCCCCAGAGTCAAGGAGTAAGTTGAATAGTAATACAATGGTTAATGGATAAATAAATGCACTATCTGCTATTCTGTCTAGCTCTGTGTCTGTATAGGTATTTCAGTTATGCAGCAACTATCATTTGAACATCGTGTGTGTGTATATCAGCTCATCAATTTAATGGTCTTTAGCATAGATGCTTCCAGTTTATGACCAATATACACGTTTACAAGGGGATAGTTACAACCACAATTAAAAGTTATGGCTGGTAGATGAACCACCGTTTCTCTAGTATTGAAATTCCCAACACAAACCGTATTAGCAACATCTATAAGTAGGGGTTGCACTGAATATATCCTTCTTTTCTTTATTTGCATTTAATCAGCATCCCTAAAGCTGAATTAAATCATGTCACACTTATAAATTCATAATGGGGAGAACCTACTTTTTATATTGAATAATAACACATTATTTTACATTCTTCCCTGCAAGCAGGAAGAAATGTTCTTGTCAATGGTTAGAAAGGCTGCTGAGCTGCTCCTGCTGAAAACTGCTGGGTGAACTAACGAGGAAATCAGCTCATCTTAAGAGTTGCTCCTTGAAAGCCCTTGATGCAATCAGTCCACAGGCTAAAGCTGTGCTTCTCTCTGCACTACCTAGCAGTGGTGATGGTCACAAGCAGACTCTATATTCAATAAGCAGAAAGTATGGGTTGTGTGCTGTCATATTGTCTTTGGTTTATATTCAATGAAAACTTTTTTAAATTTTACATGCTTTTTTTCCTGTCCAGAGCTGACTGTTTCACCATAGATTTATTGTTGCTTACCTACCTAGGTGGAGCTTACCAATCAGCTTTCTCCTGAACTATACTTTTTCACTAAATGTATCTTGATTTTGACCCAAAAAGAAACCTTTTTGCAGCAGAAAGAACAAAAGGGAGATGCAGAAACAACAGCATCCCTATTTTTTCATCCTCCTCTTTTAACCACATTGAGAAGAAAGTCAAAATAAAGCAGGGATGCTGTTCAGAGGGACATAGACAAGCTGGAGAAAGGGAACAACAGGAACTTCTCCAAATTCAACAGGACAAAGTCCTGCCCATTTGAAGGAAGAGCCCTTGTCAACAACACAGAGAGAGAACTGGCAGGCTGCAGAGAAGCTCAGCAGAAAAGTCCTCGGTGATCCTGGCAGGCATCACACTGAGTATGGGCCAGCCATGTGTTCTGGCAGGAAAGAGACCACAGTCTCTTAGGCTATTGGAATAGAAGTAGATCCATGAGATCCAGGGAGGTTATTATCCCACTACGCTCAGCACTCATTGGGCCACATGTTGGTACTGCATTCAGTTTGGGGGTGATAAAGGGAATACAGGAAAGACATTAATAAACTGGAGCAAATTCAGAAAGGCTCACCAAGATGGTTGGGGTTGGAGCACCTGACCTGTGAGGAGAGGATGGCAGAGCTGGACTTGTTCTGCCATGAAAAAGAAAGACTTCCAGGGACCTAACAGCAGCCCCCAATGTTTAATGGCAGTTCATGAAGGAGAGAGAAATCTTCACTAAGGTGTGTGGGAGGAGGATGACACACAATGGATGTAAATTCAGAGAAGAGAAGTTCACACTGGGTATGAGCAAAACTCTCATGAAGACAATTAAGTACTGGAACACAAACTGGAGAGACTGGACAGTCTCTGTTCTTCAAGACCCAAGTGGATAAACCCAGAGCCACCTGGTCTAATCCTGTAGTTGACCATGCTATGAGCAGGAGACCTCCTGAGATTCATTTCAGCCTCCATTACCCTGTGATAAATCACATACTATAGGCATACACGAGGAATACTGGAACTGTCATATTTGACAAAAGAAATTATTTACTGAGTCTGGGATCTTTTTCATAACATGCACGGGTTTTTGAGGACAACTCAAGAAGCCCTGCTGGCTACTATGAGGGAATAGATAGCACCCAGGAGAAGTTTCTTGCAAATGTTAAATGCAGCATCAACAGACAGCCCAATTAGCAGCCTTCTTCTCATAAGATCTGTGAGATAAATGGCAGCAAACACTGAGCAAACCTCTCACTAGGCCAGACCATAGAATAGTTAAAGGTCATCTAGTCTAACCCTCCTGCCATGGGCAGCAAAACCTTCCACTAGATCAGGTTCTTCAAAGCCCCATCCAATGTGGCCTTGAGCACTTCCAGGGATGGGGCATCCACAACTTCTCTTGACAACCTGTTCCAGGGTCTCACCACCCTCATTACAGCACTCAACTTGTGAAAGCCTGTCCTTTGGAGCCTCCTCTGAGCCTCACAGTGCAGGGGCAGATTTGTTGCCCTCCACTGGGCACATTCAAGTACTTGAACATCCTTTTTTAAATGGTGGGGCATTGAGATTCTGTAAGGCATCATTTAAGATGTTATATATTACAGCTAAGACTATAAAGAAAGAGACAATAGTACAGCTAACCTCACACCTTTACACCTTGGGCATCCCAAGTGCTACAGCATCAAACGGCCCTACAAGCCACACACAGCATACTGTGCAGATCCCATCCATGCACGAGTTTCTCTCATTTTGGTCACTTCAACTATTACAGTGTTTTCTCATCAGGAGAAAACTTCATTCATCATTTCTACTGTCAAAGAGGAAGGATGTCTGCATGAATAGTTCTTGTTGCAATGTTTTAAAAGACAAGGCCAGACAAGTGGTGCAGTCACCAATACCAACAGAGAACTGCCTGCAGACTCCTCCATTACAGTCAGCTGGCTCATGTTAGGGGTTCCTGCAACATAACACATGCTGTACGTGCAGCACAGCACAAGCCATAGCCCTCCACACCCAAGAGAGCCCCTCCATTCACATCAGCTCACTTTAAACATGAAGGCAAAACCTGACAAGCCAGGGACAGACTTGCTCCTGAGTCCTCCCTGCAAGTACTACTGCATGGACTACCCACATTACACAGAAAGTACCACACTGCCAATACTCATTCATCTTTTATAGGCCTCTGTCTCATTTGTACTTCAGCTTCCACTTGCATGGACATTTTCCTTTTTCTCTTGTGGGGTGGAAGGATTGTTTAACAGTGCCTGCTCTGACATACAGAAACCTGTCCCTCTGCAGCTTGTAGCTCCTCTACCAGACTTTCTTGAGCAGAGTGGCATGAAATGTTTTGGTGAGACAGTTTGTCATAAATTACGAATTCAGATACTCTCAGCTACTAGAAATGTCAAGTCCTGTTTCCTTTTGTCTTTTCTTTTTTTTTTTTATTGGAACATTTGGAATTTTTTGTTACTGAAAAAGTTTTCCCTAACTGTATTTTCTCAGCTGTTAAAAAAACTATTTAACTGTTGCAATTGATATGAAATCTGTTTGGTTTTACTGTTATGTTGTTGTTTGTCTTTTTGCTTTGGATCAAACCCAAATAAATTAATTTTAGTGATTTTCACTCAGGCCATTAATACAGAAATCAGCTGTTTCCACAATTCTGCCCCTCAGGATAACAAGAATACTTTCCTTCTACAACAGGAATTGACCACCAAATTTTCACACTCCAGTTAACTCCCACCAGTGTTAAATGAAAATTGATTTTTCTCTCACTTGCCATGTTACCTTCCTGTATTTGCTTTGCAGGATAAAGAAGCTGTTCAAATTTAGTTGCTATCAATGACTTAGGAAATTGTTTTATGATGCAACACTTACAGTTCTCCCTACAGAGCTGCTCCAATTCAAGCTAGTTACTTACCTGGCCTTCATATCTGCAAATCTAGAACACTCATAATTGGGTTTTGGTTGACATAAATTGAAATAACACTATGTCTGTTTGTCAAGCACTCAGGGCTCTGCTGATGTATTGATCTCAGAGACCAGAAGGTACCAGGAACTCCTTGGCCAAGAAACACTTCAGGAAGTTCTTTATGACAGATTCATGGGGAAATGGAAGGTTTTAACCACTTTTGACCATGTTACATCTACTAAGCAAACTTATTATCTATGCCTAATGCAGGAGTGGATGAAGAAATGTTTGACTCCACAACAGCAGTAGGAAGTTCACTGTAGCCTTTTGAATTGTTCACTGCCTCCCAAAGCTGCATCCTTGCTGATGATGATCAGACTCTTAGCTGACCTATCTGTGTGGCTGATCTGCCCAAGGGCAAGACAGTGGCCATCATGCCTGGCCTCACAAATACATTCCGAGAAACAATATCCACATGCCTGTCCTAGCGTCCCCAGTGTGCCAAAGGATTCCTGCAGAAGACGATAATTTCAGCCTACCAAAGTAGAGGCCCTTTATTTCCTCCCAAAAAGGGAGAGAAACTAGAGAATAAGGAAGCTGAAATTGGTTTAACTCTATGCTTCTTTGCATCACTAACCCAATTTCAAGGAAGGAAAAAATCATGGCTTTTAAGCTAGTAAAACTGTACTAGGTTCTACTTATATATCTGCCATGTGATTCTTGGCCCTTGTGAATAAACCCCCAGCAATTCAAAAGGGAAATAGGATCTCTGATTAGAATACTGGTACAAGTTTTAAGAGATTTCAGTTCAAGCCACATAACCATCCTATGTTTGTCTAACTGATTGACTGAGCCCATGCTCTCCTTGAATCTAAACTATTTCAATACAAAATTCTCTCTCAGTTATCAGTTTCGAGCATATTTGAAAAAAATATAAAAAGGTTTAGTCTGGTCTATTTGTTGGTGAAAGCCTAGGCACATCCGTCCTCATTGTTTAAGTGCCCATAGTTGCCCCAGGCACTATGTAAGACACAGGCCTCTGACCTACCTGTAGGCAAAGCAGACAGGATGGTGTGTAGGTGAGGATGTAGCCTGTATTTTATCTTGATCTCCAGGAGTTTCTGAGGACAAAAGGAAGTATGCAACCTCTCCATCCGTGTCTGTCTGTAAGCTGAGTCTTAACTCCTCTATGGATAGAGTTGGCAGACAGGATGGAAAAATCCCATGTATGGCCAGCTTGGTACAATTCTGACTTGATACTCACAGTCCTAGACCCAGATTAACCTCTTCCTGCATAAGTATTTCGCCTAGCTACAAGAACTTCTGTAATGCAAATAGTAACAAAATGCTAGCTCTGTATCAGGAACATGATAACAGCCATTTAAAAGATTTGTTTTCAGCTGAATTATACACACACACATGCACCTTCTCTGGTTTTCAAGGAATCAACGTGTAAATAACTAAAGGTATTTCAAAGGTATTTGAAATCAATAAAAAGAATTTGCCTTAGTTGAAAGCGGGTTTATAAAATAGCACCCTGAAATCCTTGGCAGTCTAGGAGCTCTTCCTCTTAGGTGAATGACTCACATGAATATTCTCCAACCTTTCTTTCAACCCATAAAAATGGCAGAAGAAGCCCACCTTTCCTCCAGAAGGGTGATTTAGAAAAGTAAACTTGCAAAAGTTTTTGTTCTTTTTAATTGTTTTCTTCATGCTAAATTAAATGCATCTGCAAAGAAGATAAGGATCATGAAAACTCTGAGACAGAAAAGAATTACATTTAATCTCTTCCCCTATCAAATTTCTCTACTATGTATTTCCTAAGTGATTCAGTGTCAGGTGATAAGCTTTGCTTGTCAGGTTATTTGAGTCTCATCATCAGGAAATTTATTATAGAAGTTTCATTTTCCACTCCTTAACTTAATCCTATTACTTCTTAATTTAATCCTACTACAACCAGCATTGTTGCTGCTAGTCATGACCACACATCAGTACTGAGATGAAGAGTTACTTTAAAATGTGGAAACTCAAATAATTTTATTAAAACTCCCAAAGCAGCACAATTTCTAGGTGGCATCTGTTTCAGGGAGTAATTCATCTCATGCATGGAGAGGATAGCACACTAATGCTAGTTTACCTATGCCTGTTAATTGGTGTTCATCAATTAGGACTGTTTAAGTAATTTTCCTGAGCCTACAGGAGAGACTAGACCTAGCGCAGAACATCTACAATCGTAACAAAGTAAAGAAAAACTGCTTCTTTGCACTCCTTCTGAATTTTTCAGAAATTCCCCAGGAGTTTGTTTTAGCTCTGAAGTATGATCTTGGGTTAATAGTTTTGATTAAGGCAAACGAGAAAAGGAGAATTAAAACAGAAATAATATCTCAGATCAAAACAATCCTTTCTGCAGCTTTATTTCACTGTTCTGTGTAATTTCCCATTGCTATTGAAGCAGAGTAGGCGTCTTTTCAAACGTAAAGCTTAAATATTATATATTGTGTGTATAGATACATACACACATAAATATATATTACACATATACTATTAAAATGGGAAAATCAAGCATACTCAAGTAACAATGCCAGATTTAAGGTTACCCATATTATGACTCAGCTTCAGATGACATGACCACATGGTATTTTCCTGAAGACCTCTGTTCATTCAGTGCTTAAGTCTGTACGCCCATAGTTCACAGAAGTATGGGTTAACCCCTCCATTTGCAGAACTGTGATAAGCTTGTAGCATCCTCCAAACTCTTCATTATACAATATAGAGATAAGCGAGAAAGCAAAGAGTTTGACCCAAATAAATGGCCTGCCAAAATTCCTATGTTGCTTTACTGTACAGGTGTACCAGAGCTCCTGCTCAGGAAGACCCAAACCATTCTACCTTAAGTTTCAAAATTTGGCCATGAACAGAATTTCCAATTTGGAAAATTTCAGTCCAAATGACTAAGCTGTAGTAAGGAAAAGTGTATTATACCAAGAAGTGACTAGACCCTGTCAATGGACCTAGAGTGCTCTGTGCTACTCTCATCTTTGCTGCAGAGCAACTACAGACCTGTGAGCAATGTCATGCCCTTGTTTCCTCAGTTGCTCTCTGTAAAGCACACAAGCAGGCAGCATTTCCCCTCCCTTCTTGACAAAAGACCTCATTTACTCTATAGAGACATGCCCAAAGTTCTGATTTTACTACAAAGGAGTCTGAACTCGAGCTCCCCAAATCAGCTTTCTGTTGGCATCTCCTATATGATCTTTTTGCTCATATTCCCTCTCACAAACACAAGTTGGAACCATTGATCTACCAAACATTTATTCAGCATTAATTCTCTTGTCACATGAAATCTGGGAGGTTTAGCACTTGTGCTGGTTTAAAGGCAAACCAGCAGGAGAAACAAACCCAACACGAAAGAGATTGTAAGTCAGAGTTACAATTTAATAACAATATTACAATAAATGCAATGGCACAAAGAGAAATTGCTTTCAACCAACAAAACCCAGAAGTATAACCCAGCACCCTGGGGCACAAGCACAACAGCATTTGTTGGGCCCTGTGCTGAGACCCAAGCGGTTCCCCCAAGCCCAAAATAAAAGGAAGTGAAAAACCTGTTAGTGCAGATGATGGTCACAGTCTGGTCAAGAGTAGTGGTGGCCTCCTTCTGTCAAGGTTCTGATGGTCCTCCTCTGGATCTGACAAGTGGCACCTCAGTCCCAAAAACCCCCAGATTATGTACCCTCAGTTTCAGGTGGGAATACCCAGTACCTCCCCCAGGGCAGGGAATTACACAGTGGGTGATCTCACTCTGTGAGTCATGGGGTATTTTTGGAATCATTAATGGCCCATCAGCAGACACATCCCCTCAGGCTGGGTGTGAAGGTGCTAATGACTTCCTGGAGGGGAGTTATCACAGCTGTTGTCTCACAGGCTTCATTAACACCCAGCTTACATCCTGAGGGGTTGGGTGTGCCCTGGGCAGCTGCTGCAAATTGTCCATTGTTAACAGTGAGAAATGACATAGAGGGTTTTAGAATACACAGCTTTGGTCACACACACACAGTGATAAACTGGTCCCATCTTGCTGAACTAGGACACACTGAATTATAAAATGGTTTGTGTTGGAAGGGACCTTTAAAGATTACCTAATCCAACTCCCCTACCATGGGGACATGGGCAGGGGCACTTTTCACTAGACTACATTGCTCAAACCCCATCCAGCCTCACCTCAAACACCTCCAATGATAAATGTCTTGAACATCTTATGTAAGTTTTAATTAGAATAGTGTATTGGGGTAGGAGAAAGTTCAGTTTTTCATGTTACCTGTAGATACTGAGAAGAATCTAATTTCTGAAGAAGGGAACTGAGATTCAGCTCTGAACTTGAACTGGCGGCTGGGAGACCTTTCTCTTCATGGTTGGACATGTTCCTCGTGTCCTTGGGCATACATAGATGGTGTTGCTAGGAATTTTTTGTGCATCTTTCTCAAAGTAATCTCTCCATGTATCCTGTAAATTGAGACAGCAATTACCAGGTGCTTCATAGCTTCAAGCTCCTCCACAACTCCAAAACCTGTATTTTTCTCATTTTAGATGGAGTTGAGATTGCAAACCAGAAAGGGCAGATGACATTTGAGTACATTTGACTTTTTAATACTCAAACTTCTGGCCTGGAAAGAGAAGTTGAAGTAACCAAACCCTGGTTATTAAAAAGACTTATCTCTAGCTCCCATAAATCTTATCCCTTGTTGGGACAAATCTATTGCTTTTAACATGAGATACAACCTCATCAGGGAAATTAATTCCATTTTCTGCATATCTGTTACCTAAAGTCAGTAAAACTGTTGAAAAGGAGCATTATAGCCTTAAATGGGACTGATTGCCGGAATGATGAAGTTCTGCTCCTTTAGTAGAATAAAACCCAAGTCCGTAGTACTGCCTTATTCATCCACATTTACAATCCCTACAGCAAATCAACCTGGAAGTCACTGATGAAGAAAGCCTTTGTTCACACGGTTTGTGTGGTCATGGCCAGGAACAAAAGACTTTTTATTCATGCACAGTAATAAAACGGGAGAAATTTCCTGTTGGGGAAAATTATCAAAACTTGAATGACATCAGCAGAAATTTGCTTTCAACTGAATTTCAACTAGCATGAAGCACTTTTGAGATTGCTACCAAATGAGTCTGATAGTTTTGCAGTAAAGCCACTCCTAATTTATAGCCATGTTAATGGGAACCGAATTTACCTAAATGTGTATGTGTTTGCATCATAAAGTCAGCAACTCCATAATTCAGTTATCTACTGAGTAAAAGGGGCTCCTGGGGACTGAAGGTCAGGCGTGGGCTCTCTTATTTTGGCAGTTTAGGCACTTCATGTTTAATTAACATTTGTGTAAGATGACAGAGCTGCTCAGTGTAAACTGCTGTACCTGGATCAGGGGAGAAAAATGACCTCATTTAACTCCATTATGCAATTGCCCATATGACTTGCTGCAGTCATTTCTGAAGGTCTGTGGCATTTAGCAGTTGGCTGTAGCATGTCGAACCATTACAGCATTGCTAAGAAGACAAATGTCCTTACAGGCAAATGTAGTTAACAGCACGATGGGATGCAGTGCAGATGGATGAAATGAGCATCTAGAAATAAGCAGCTGCTACAGTGACATGTCTCCCTTGACACAACCTCGCTGGTCTAGGATGACTGTACCCTCTGCATGTGAGGAAGCTCTAAGTGGAGTTGTCTCCACGTCTCCACTTGTCTTGATGCAAGTGATGTACCTTTCTGAAGCTCGTCTGTTAAATTTTTTAAGGTCCCAGCTAGATTTACATTAACTTGCAAAGAAATATATTTGCTCTGTTTCCAGGCTCATAAACACTTGGCCACTTTGTGAAAAGCTCTTAGTCCTGGTATAACCTATTCAAGCAAGAAGATCTGTGAAAACAATGGTCTGCAAGTTGTTCCCATGATACAGAGCACTGGGGTTAAGTGGGTGCTGTGCGTGCCTACATGGAAATGCATCAATGTCTTTGTGGTCTCAAAACACTAAAACTACACTGTGTAACCCAAGGCAAAGTATTTTGGACTCCATCAGAATTTCTGAGCAACTTTAGGAGACAAAAACTGTCTCCCTGGGAGCTCTCAGCCATTTCTGTAACTTGTAAATAAGATCACAGTGACTTTTATGAACTTGTTTATGAAGTGGTTCCAGCTTCTCTAATGCATCTGACTCCTTCAGGATCTTTGCTAGACAGGTGTGGGTCTGGCTGGGATGAAGTTACCTTTCTTTCTAACAGCCCATCTGGAGCTATGCTTTGGAGCTGTGGCTGAAACAGTGTCAGTAACACACCAATGTTTTGACTGTTGCTGAACAGAGCTTACAATGCATCAAGACTCTGTTTTTCTCTCCTTCCTCCTCTGCCCATCACACCCAGCAAGCTGGCCAGGGGCTTGCAAGGGGCTGAGAGGGAGTCCAGTCAGGACAGATGACTGCAGCTGTCAACAAGGACATTCCATACCATATGGAATAATGCTCAGCAATAAAAGCTCAGGGACAGGAGCAAGAAGGGGTCATGTGAAGAAGAAATTCTCCACTGAGAGTGGTGAGGCACTGGAACAGGTTGTCCAGAGAAGCTCCCTCCCTAGAGGTGTTTGAGAGCAGGTTGGATGGGGCTCCAAGCAACCTGGTCTACTGGAAGGTGTCCAAGCCCGAGCCAGGGAGGTTGGAAGTAGATGATCTTCAAGGTATCTTCCAACCCAAGGCATTCTATGATGCTATGGTTGTGGCTATGGCATTTGTCCCAACAAAGAAAGCTGAGGTCATCCTTATCAAGAAGTGTCAAAACATCTGTCCGCCAATGGAAGGTAGTGATAAAATCCTTTTTATTCTCGATTTGCCTGTGCATGCAGCTTTTACTCTCCCCATTAAAACATCACTAGCTCAAACCACAGGTTATGTCACCTTTCTGGTTTTTCCCCATCCCACCAGAGAGGGGAGTGAACAAGCAACTGAGTCTAACTGTTAACTCACAATAGTCTTTTTCAAGTGCAGTGTGGGGGTTGAGATACCAGGTTTGATTTGAGTAGGCTATAAGCAGTTGTTAACTGCAGGGTCCTGTGCTGGTGATGGGGCTTGCATGCTTTACTATATATTACAGTCCAGGACTGCTTCTGCTCTTTGCTTTGGTGCTTATCACTTTACTCCACTGTGCCTGAACACCTTTTGATAAAAGCAATGGCCATGTGCCAGGACTGGTGTACAGCTCTGCCATCGATGCTCTTCTTGTGCTGTGTGAGCTACCTCGCATTACAGCATTAGAGATTACACCTACCTCTGCTCCTCTGAGAGGGACATGTGCATGCTGCTTGACCAAGTGCTCTACACCATTTGCTTGTTGTTGGGTGTGTGTTTACTCTCATGCCTTGGTCCTGGCATAAGAGTAAACAACTTGGTGAGGTGACAAAGAAATGTGCACCAAAGTGGTCAGTTGGTAGTGGCAGGGTTTGTGGAAGGATTTGGGCAGGGACCTAGAGTAGTTATCACCTTCAATAGCCTGCTATTTTACACTTGAACAGGTGCATATAAGCTTGTTGAACTGGCACATCACTTGAAGGAAGGTAACTTGCCTAACCCAATGAGACTCAATGAATTCTTGCAGTGTTTTGAGGCTTGTTCTGTGCCTACTGAGCCTTTGCCCAGCACCATCAGAGGATGAAGGATGAGAAAGTGGCAAAGTCACCAAGGAGAGGGAAATCACTCAGGTCCTAAACATCAAGGTTTAAATTATGGCCACAAGCCAGGTCTGTGGATTGCTGCCTGGTTGCTTCAACTTTGGGATACTGGGGTCTTTTGCAAGAACTTAGCAAGCAAGGCAGGCAGCTGGGATCCCTAAGTTACTCCCTCAAGGATGATGTGGTATGCTGCCTGGGCAAGTGGACAACCACTGAAGAAGGCATCCAGTGCTTGAGGGAAGTAGAGGTGGTGGGACTGCACCCAGTTCACACGCAGAAGGTGGTACATAACTCACCAGTGTCATATGCCAACACAACGGGGCTGATGCTCTGGCAGGACTCTGAACTACAACATGTAGAATGACTGTTCAAATGGCTCCAGAGGCTCAAAGGGAACTTCCTTTCAGCCCCCTGACCATGAGTCTGTGTCAGGGACTACCCACAGAGTCAGCTTCATCCTGCCAGAGGGAAAGAGGAAGTCAGGGCACTCCATGGCAGCCTGTC
>JAWWLZ010000001.1:34591155-34611557 GCA_035041345.1 Poliocrania exsul
AAAGACCTCTGAGATCATCAAGTCCAACCCTTGGTCCAACTCCAGTCCATTTACCAGATCATGGCACTCAGTGTCACATCCAATCTAAGTTTAAAAACCTCCAGGGATGGTGAATCCACCACCTACCTGGGCAGGCCATTCCAATGCCTGATGTTCTTACATTATTTATTCTCTATAGATTTTTGGATCATTTCCCTAAATGTATATTACAATTTAAAAAATGGAAATTTACCCTGAAAAGAAATTCACCAATAATAAATAATCTCCAGTCCTAAATCTCAGTTTAAGCTAGGCAGAGTTTTGTTTGGGGAAAGCTACCAGACTGCTCTGCACTGGGGCACTGCAGGCAGGAGTGTCTCACCACTCCACTGCGCAGGATGGTCTGCAGGGTGTAAGACCGCCCGTGGGCCACAGCCAGGTGTGCCGGTGTGCACCCACCGTCATCCCGAGCTTCCACGCTCGCTCCATTGAGTAAAAATGCCTGAAAGAAAGGCAAAGCAGAAATTCACTTCACAAGCTGCAAAAGCAAACACTGCCTAGTAGGATGGCTTATGATGATCAGCAAGGTAACTCTGGGCTGACCTCAAGGTCCTGGCAGTGCACAAAATAAATCTGTTTACAAATGAGTGCACAGGTTTTAATGAGTGACTTAATTTCAGATGTTAAGACATCAAGATGAGCTACTCATAACTCCACTAGGAGCTCTCTCAGCTGATCTTCATAATGCATTTGTCCAGAATTAAGGTCTGCCCTACTTACTTTTGCTTGAGAGCAAATATTTACACATACCTGCATGCAGGCATCCTGACCCCGGATAGCCGCAAGGTGCGTGGCTGTCCAGCCTCTGACAGCCACGTGTGTTGTGTCACCTCCATGCCAGAGCAACCAGTGAAGGCACTGCTCAACCAAAACCAAAATAGCTTTTATTTAGCTGTTCATATCATGCACCTGAGACACACATTAACAAGAATTCATCCATCAATGTTACATTTCAAAACAATATTGGAATACTTCACTATGGAAATATGAGACCCCAGAGCACACCTTGGCCACATATTGGTGCACTAGAAAGTTACAGGCAAGTTACACTTTCCAGGTTTCACCCAAGGGTACAGAATGTGCAAATAACCTACTAAATCAGACCCTGGCATTGATTCTACAGTGTATCTTCTTAATTTTACTCTTCCAGATTTAAAATGTAATCTGTGAGAATATTCATATGGCATGAGGTAAAAGCACTGGAATAAACAATGCAAACATGCTCACATGAATTCTAAAATTGTTGGTAAGCAAAACACTTTGAACTAAATTTAAAAGCTCATTTAATTTATTAAGCTTCTTAGGTGTATGTAATCCCATCTCTCTTCTCACCCTTCCGTGGCCTAGTTTTGTTTTATTCACTTTTTCCAGCAGATACTCTTGCTTATGAAAACCTTTATGGACTACCCAAAGACAGCTAGAGGCACAGATAAAACTTTTTATTATATATTATTACAATTTATTATCTTGTTTTGGACCATCCTACAGCTCTGGTTCCTCCACTATTTCTACCAAAGAGCTTAGCAACAAACAGATGACAGATAAATCAATAAAGTCTAATATATCAATTGCAAAGTAGAAGAGTCAAATGAAAAATGACAGAATTTACAGAGGCAGAAAAGGGTGGGTAAGCAATCTGGTTTTGAGGCTGACAATGTGATGATGAGCATTTTCTTGACAGTTTCTCTACATTGCCAAAGTAGCACTGCACATAATATTTCTTGAGTTTAGCAAGAACTTTACATGCTTTTCTTTGAGACATGAATGGCCTTGATCCTTCAAAGCTAGATTGCTATGAAGATTGATCTAGGAGGCTGCAAGAATATGGGCAATGTAGTGCTAAATACAGCAGTTCAGTCTTTCTGGAAGTTCAAAACATTCATCTGAGCACCTGATGATTTCTCCATCCTTATTTGACATTTTCATTCATTAAAATAAAATGTATTAGGACTACTTCTGTAGATAAACAGAATGAACATGTTTTCATGTCACTTCTCAACCATTTCAATCACCTTCAGAATATTTTACACATTCTACAGGATTTTCCAGGTGTCTCAAGAGAAGATGAAAAACACAATATGGACAAAAGAGGGTCATGAGTCTGGAAAGGCAGCCATAAGGCACATTTTGCTAAGAGTAGGAAAATCAATGATTTTGTAAAATCTGGCAGAGTCGATTAAGTAAAATACCAGGGGCTTCAGGAAAAAAAAAATCTAAAATCGTGTACTTCTGCTCTAGGTGAATGTATTTATTGAGAAGAAGAGACCGAGATTATTGATTCAGTTTGACTTAAGCTAGCAGTGTTGTGTCCACCCTCTTCCCAAAGAAGAAAATATGAACTTAAAAAAATTTGGCTGTGTCTAAACAGTAATGTAATGTTTTACCTCCAGACTTCCAGAGTGGGCAGCACAGTGCAAAGGTGTGAATTTGTGGACTACATCCACCTCATTAACACCAGCTCCACTTTTTATCATCACTGCAAGCTGTTCTACATCACCAGGTTTCACTGCTTCGTGCACACTGGTATAATTGTGCTTCTTGACAACTAGTGAACAACAATAAAAGGTCATTAGTCAGCTGCTTAAACAGGCAACATTTGAGAGATAGAAAATAAGTGATGAATCAAAGAAACATCAGAGTGACAGCTTCACAAAACCAACTAAAATGTTCAAGAGTAACATATGATTGATATTCTTATCAGTGAAATTCCAAGGTCACTTCAGTTTGTCAGGAACAAAGCAATATGCCAGAACCTGAGACACCCATGCCCCCTCCAGCCCCAGTAAAGGGGCCAAGAGTAAAACCCAGCAGAAAGATGACAAAAGCACAGCAAGAGCAGGAAGTAGTTACTCCATATTTGCAAATGCTAGAGAAGGTGGATCCACTCCAACACTGTCTCTCTTCTTAAGATGGGGTTGGGCACCACAAACTCTTCATTAATTACATTTACAAATAAAACTTCAGGAAGGCTTCTCACTTGGGCAAACAAGCTCTCAGCCATCACTTTCCAGGTGCTCCACATACTGTTGCTGCTGCCTGCCTGAGGACTTGGCACAGCACGGCATATCACACTGGAGGGCACCAGAGCCTTCACCAAGTGAGCACACTGCATAGCTGCTCTTGACTGAGCTACACAGATCATCTTCAGGACAAACTGAAGTCAAAATTAAAGCTGCTGTAGAAGGGCAGTTCTTTATACAATGTTAGTCATCCTGTGTTGCCCTCTTGATAAAATTACAGCATTGTTCTTTTACAGCTCACCTTTCAGCAGTCTGATACTTTGTTCCCACATAAGTCACTAACATTTTCAGTGACCTCAATGGCACAGAATCAAACTCTAAATGTAGATGCAATAGGGTTAAAAAAAATCTTCAGTCACCAGGCCATGAGATCAAATAACCTGTGTCTTCCCTTCAGGCTTTTTCACTGATTAACTATATGACTGGAAACAATGGGAGTTATATATCCAAACCCCCTTGCAACATCTTGATATCTTGACTAAACTTGTAAACAGAAATACAAGATGTAAGTAGAGCTGAGGGCTTAGGGGACTAGCTTCAGATAGCCAAGCATAAAAGGAACCTAAAACAATTGGTATTCACCTTCTACAGTAGTCATCATTCCAGTACCAAAATGTACTAACACTGATTAGATTTCATGCTGTTAGAAGTCCTGAAGAGGTGGGCTACGGTTTTGGAAGTCAAGCAAGCATAAAACTGTAGGTTTTAAGGTATTAGTGCCTCAGCTTCTCCACCTGTGGAGAAGAAATGGTAGTAGCAGTTAAGACTGTTTCACAATTTGAGGTGAAAGAATATTAAATAACTTAAATGCAATACTGCATGAACATGTTTGTGATACATGTGAAAAAGCACTAGATACCATTAAGAACAGCCTTTGCAGTTTACCAGTAATGTAATCTGTAGTGTGATAGTAGTGCTCAGGCAGATATGGGGTACCACAGAGAGGAGAGGAGGGCTGAAGCTGTGTCAGTACTCCAGGCTGACAGTAACACGCCCTGTGCGTGCTGTGACACACCACTCAACCTCGTGGCTGTGTATCACTCCAGCTCAGCAGGCTGCATCACTGCCCTGCACAAAAGCTTTGCCTAGAAACCGTGACTACATCCTGCAAAATAATGTGTGAACAAACAGCAGCAGATGAAACACGGAATCCTGGTTGAAAGGGGCTTCCAGAGGTCACCTAGTTCATGTTTCCAAATAATACTTAAGTATGTTTTGTGGTTTGAGTTGTTAGTGGTGGGATTTTTTGTCATTTTGTTTTTCTTTCTTAAGAAACAGTATCACCAGTATGTCATTTTCCCACAAGGATAATTTCTCACTATATCGTGAGGATTACACCCTTCAGCACAATTGTATGTATGTATGTATGGCCAGACTTCGGGAATGAAGATTTGGGCAGGGCTCTAGCCACATGGGTGTGCCCTTCCAGCCTGCACAGTGGATTTTTTAGGTGGGGCACAGCGTGCACAGAACTGGCCCCACTGTTTAAGTCCTAAGGTCCATTTGCCATGGCCAAGCGAGCTTGGACAGTGACAGTGAAGTCCTCGGGACTGTCCCAGCACCCGGTACTGACCAGGGCTGACCCTGCTGAGCATCCAAGATGTGATGGGATGGGATGGCAGGGAGGCTTGAACTGCCAGGGGACGGTCCCACTGAGACTCGAACTCAGGACCACCTTGGGATTCAGAGTCCAGAGTGCTCTCCTTTACGCCACGGGACCGCTCTCAGCCCAATTACACAACTTTAAACCACAGGCACACCTGGCTGATTACACTGCTTGGCAAAGTACTGATGTATTTAACACAACGTTCCAGTGCAGCAAGTTCAAGGTAGTATTTTTCTTTTGTTTTTTTTCTTTTTTTTTTTATCCAGAAGGAATGGAAACAACAAGGCCCATGAGCAGAAGAAATATTGTCCCCCCTCTCCCTCTGGAGACCTGCAGCTGTATGGAGACAGATGCCTTGGGTGGCTGCATTGCTTCTTGGTACAAAACAAAGGCAGCAGCTCTGGCACTAAAGGAAACAGCTGTTAACCTCAGTTCTGTAAAAAAATACACTCATTTTCAACGTGAAGGGCAGGCTCCATTATTTTAGTACAATTTTTACACCAAACACTCAACTACTCAGGAGAAAACTTTGTGGACAGAATTAACTAAGGATTTTGAGATCAGCACCTGCCCAAAATTCAATTAAAGAGATTAAGTGAAGAAGAATATGGCTATGAATGGGGGGAAAGACAATTTTAGATCCTGTGACGTTCCTGTAACACACAAAGAGACAATCTTGCACAGCTCGGCTGTGGCAGGAGCCCCAAGGGCGCAGGAGCTGCCGGCCCGGGCCAGTCCGGCCCAGCCTGCCCCAGCTCAACCCAGCCCAGCCCAGCCCAGCTCAGCTCAGCTCAGCCCAGCCCGAAGGCCGAGCTGCCGGACCGGGGGCAGGGCGGGCGATCCCGGCGGGCCAGCGCCGCTCGCCGCCTCTCCCCGCGGGTCTCTCGGGTGTTGGCGTTCCCTCGGCACGGGGTGTGTGTCCCGGCGGAGCCTTGGGCAGCCTGGGCGAAGGCGGTGCGGCCGAGCCCGCCCCAGCCCGCGCCGCTCGGGGGCAGCCAGGCCGCCCTCTAGCCCCGGGGAAGGGAAGGGAACGGGGAGGAGGAGGCGGCGCGGGCAGAGCAGTCTCACCGGCCGGAGCGGGTGCACAGCGACCCTCGCAGCACAGACGGCGGGAGCAGCTCCCTCCCCCTCCCCCTCCTCCCCCTCCCTGCCCGGCGTTGCTATGGGCACCCCGTGCACTTCCCGCGGGCTCGCCCTTTCCCCCCGCCCTCGCCTTTGCCTTCCCTCCCTTCCCCTCCATTTCCCTCCCCTCCCCCTTACCTTCCCCTTCCCAAACCGTCCCGTCCCTTCCCTTCCTTTCCTTTCCCTTCCCTTCCTCTTCCCCTCCCCTCCCCCTTCCCACCCTCCCCCCCTTCCCTTCCCCTCTCTTTCCCCTTCCCCGTTCCCCCTTTCCTCCCCTTCCCTTCCTTAACCTTCCCTTCCCAGACTTTCCCTTGGAGATGGCAGGCAGGGCGGCAGAGTGCCGGGTGCGGTCCCCGCCGTGCCGCGGGCAGGGAGCAGCAGGGTCTGGCCGAACGAGGGCACTGCAGCTGCCCGGCCATGGCCGTAGCCGCGCAGTGGTGGCTTCTGGCAGCTCCCGCCAGCCCTGGACTCGTGCCTTCACGGCATTCCCCAGGGAGAAGGGTAACAAGCACCAGTCCTTATCTCTGAACTACCCAGCGGTGCACGGACCAGGACGTATTTACCCAGTCTGTGCTCTCCCCGCTGGATGATCGGACTCCAGACAAGCTGTAGTTTAGCCCCTTCTTTTTCCCTGCTCCTCAGTTCCCTTAGCCAAAACCAGCTGGTGCCCAGGGGGCAGCCGGGTTCCTTTGATGGGACAAAAAAGACCCTGCATTTCCAGAGTTCTGCTTCCAGGCAGGATTAATTAAGTAAGGCAACCAGTAGCAGAAGAAGGGGGCACAGGTTTAAGCTCTGCCGAGGTTTAGGTTGGATATTTGAAAGAAATTCTTTACACAGAGAGTAATTAGGCATTGGAATGGCCTGCCCAGGGAGGTGGTGGATTCTCTGTCCCTGGAGACTTGGATGTGGCACTGACTGCCATGATCTAGTGATCACAGTGGTGTTGGATCTCGGAGGTTCCTTCCAACCCAGTTGATTCTATTTATTCTATGAACCCTTCCCAGTCAGATCTGCAGGTGTGCTGTGATAACTACTTGAAAGAGGCATGTTTAGAGCCTATTTACCTTTGTGTTAAGAGTTTACGTAAAGCCTCGTAGGTCTCTTTTTGTTCTCTGTAGTAGACAGAATAATTTGTTCCCTTTTTCTAAAAGCCTTGTACATATTTAAAGACGATGTGCCTCTGCTCAGTCTCCTGTGAACTTCACCTGGTGTGACTTAGAAATTTACAGTACTCTGGGACACAAAGCATCATGTGCGACAGTGGGCCAGGCACCTCCCTGCTCAGGGCTGAAGCTGCAACTCCCCCCAGCACAGTCAGCAGCCATACACAGCAGCCTACGGATTGACATAATCCTAATCCATCTTGTAACCTTTCTTCCTCTAGACTGTCTGTAATGGAATAGCATTTTTAAGGCTGATATCTAGAACAGGGCACCTCACTAAGGTTACAACCTTAATACAAGAGCCGAAGTAGTATTCACATCTTAAAAACTGCCAGAAGCCTGGGTGTGAACATCGGAAGCTTTTGCAGCCAGTAACATCACCTGCACTGCTGATTGTTTCTACTTGTATCATGCACTAGGGTGAATTCTGACGCCCAAGTATCCCCCCCACTGCAAGAGTAACACACTAGGACTGTGACACTACTCTGACTTTTACTACTTCTGTCTTGCTCCCAAGCAGCTTTAAAAATATGCACTATACAAAAACAGAGTGAATAAATTAACATCAAATGCTTACTGTCCTAGAACAACATTATTACCAATCTCACAAATGTACACCAGCCACCCAGACCCATTATTGAAAGAAGAGACTCACAATCAAATCTAAGCTTAATTTTATTTATAACATTTAAGAAATGTTAACATCTCAGGATATCTGGTTTACCATCTAAGTCCAGTCATAATAAGCAACAAAAAGAAAAATGTTAACCATGTTTCAAATGAGCATTCGTACATTCGTTCCCCCCTGTAAATGTAAAGAAAAGTGTTCAGCTTTATTAAAGTGATGTGTTTGACTAATGAAAAAAAAAAGTCATTAAAAATGTCTTAACTACCAGGCATCCTGGTTTGTTAATTTTTGTTGGCACTTGTGTTCACCACAACCAAGCACTCCAGTCGTTTTTTTAAATTTTTCCCTTCTACCCAAAACTGTCATTTTGTGAGTTTTATTATTTTTTGTGTTGTAGTAGAGTTTTTTTTAAACATCTGGATATGTAAGTTTGTTCAAGTACGTTTAAAAAGACAAGAAATCCAGGCTTTTCTGTGTGAGAAGCTCCTTCCCCTGATAACCCACCTATCAGAGAACCGACGGAAGAGACTTGCTTTAAATTTTTTGAATCTTATTAAGCAAAAATTCGTTTTAATTCCTTTTAAACTGAAAAAAGTACAGAAACACACTCTTCATTTGATGGTGTGCATAAACATTACACTCCATATATAGCAAAAATATCTTTTATTTATAATTTACATTTCAAGAAATGAAAATTTTACATTTTTACATATACCATTAAATTTTCACGCATCTACAGAACTTTCACACAATGACACCTGAAACTGTGCAGGCAATTTAAGAAATTTCAAATACAAAAATGTATTTATTAACCAAACAGTAGTTGAGGCCCTGCCTCAGCTGGACATTTTTATATCATATAAAAAGTATTTGCCTTCCAGAATTAACACAGCAGCTCTTCTGTAAAAAAAAAAGATCATACCTCAGTTTATCTAAACAGATTCCTCAGGTTCTGTTTTTATATCTGTAGATATAGGGGTGCTCTCTTCTGCACAGGCAGGAGGGGTGTCATCCGGTTCTTCTTTGATTTTCGGTGAGTCACAGGACTCTTCTGTTTCTTGTTTAACAATGTTCAACATTATATTTAGTGGATTTTCTGAAGGAGTCTTACTGGGAGACGGTGTGCAGTCGAATGATGATGTCTGCAAAGTTTAAGTCAATTAGCACATTAAAATAACCATTTTTAGCTTTTTATCCCTTTTGCCCTTTTTCAAAATGCAAACCCACTGATGGACAGGCACTCAAAATCCAAACTTCTGCTTTATTGACTTCCTAGGAACAAATTTTACTTTTTTTAATAGCACTGCTTTTTCCAATTCCTTTGAAAAGTTACCACTAAAAGGCAATTAAATGTGTAACACATTACCATAAACTTTTCCCTTTTATTTGCCCTTAGGGCAACTGTAACTCCCAAAGCATTAAAAACATCACACACACGAATACCCAGCTACTCCATTTTTACAAATTCCTAGGATTACATGTTACCCAACAATAAATCCATCAAACCACTGCTTTGCTTTATGACACTCAAAACTGTCACGGTGCATCACAACCAGAAATCAATCTGGGCTAATTCTCTATTATAAACTTGCCACGCCGAAGGCCTTCAAGTCTTAGGCAAGAGAAATGGGCACTCTGAACACATCTGCTTTCTGCAAAGTCAAAGATCAAGCAAACAAACTGAAAGCAAAATGCTCCAGAAAATATGAAGAAGGATTCACTTACATTTTGGTAATCTTCGTAACAAGATGGATGGTAAATCTGAAAGAAAATTGTTATACATTTAAATACATAATAAAAAATTACAGCAATATCACTGGTAATGAACAGGGTTGTGTCAATTACACATTAACATACAATTCACCTAGAAAAAATTATGGTCTGAACAGGCCAAGTATGGTGTCAAATATATCTGGGGAGAGATTCTGTGATGTTTCCTTAGGAAAAGTTATCGAACAGGAGCCTAAGTGCTGTGAGTAAGAGAAGCCTGGTGAGTATTTGGAATTATTTGTGTACAGCTGCATATACAAATAAGTGAACCAATACCTATATCTGTACATAGAGAGATTAATTTTTCTTTTGGCTCTGCAGCGTAAGGGAAGGCTAGTGAGCCTATACCAGGACTTCAGCACTTCAAAGGCTGAAATATTTATGTACTTGGAAGCCAGGAAAACTACAGTAAGAAACCTTCAGAAGAAAAAGAATACATGGCCTTCCTCCTTTTTTTTTTTCTCCCCTCCCTGTAATCCATGTTTTTTTTACTCTAAATTAGCATCATATTAGCATAAGTAAGATCAGATTACCTTTTCATCTACTCTGATAGCATTCTTCAGGTGCCACTCCTCCTCTTCCTCATCCCAGTACTGTTCAAACTGTTCTTGGCAAATTTCACAGCTCTGAAAAGTTATTGGAGTAACAGAGATAAATGAGGTTATTGCAATTCACTGAACACATGAAGTTCAAAACTTAATAGGAGTCAAGTAACATTATTTTTAATTAAGATAAATACACTAAGATTAGAACATAATCTGTCCTCCACACTTTAAAAATCACTTTAAAAAACCTTAATTAAATATTGAGTATGGTTTGCAGACACAGCCACAACCACCATCTGGCCCTGAATCCTCTTGTCACTTGAGAAAGGTAAGCTTTGCCCTTTCAGCCAGGAATTCTGCAGCAAAGCACTTTATAACAATCTAATGCTGTGTTACTGTCATGTAAGACAATGCCCTACAGAGATTTAATTAATTTTATTGATGGCATTATCTTCTCTCTTCCTCTTAACCTGCAATTGTTAAAAAAAGGCAGAACTTTTAGATGAAGTACGAACATTTTTAGTACTTCTGTAAAAAATAATCAACTTGAACAACAAAGCACAAAAGATGCTTTTTAAAATTAAAGGAAAGGCCTTCATGGCTTGATAGCTCATTTCATAGAGATGTAGAATGTAAAACTAAATAGTAATTCTAACAATTTGTACTTGATTACTACATCAATTCATCTACCAAAATACAGCTCTACTGGTTACTTTAATATTGTGGAATTGCCTTCTCCTAGTGCCCATATTCCACCAAAAAAGAAACTTCTGTGTAACAGTAGCAAAAATTCAGTAAACCCAGTAATTATTTGAATGACAAAGGATCAAAGGAAAAATCAGTGGCTCTACTCTTACTATGGAAACATGCAGCAAAATAACACACTTTGCTTGTTTCACTTTTGCTAAAACCACAGAATGCCAATGGGTGGAGATCTATTTTTTTTATTTTAACTGCAGGTGATTTAATAATACCATTTGTCCCCGGGAAGCAACCATTACATACACAAAATACACGACCTATGGAGTGACTGCACAAAAGCTTGAGAACAAGATTTCAGTCTACATGCAGTAAGAAGAATGCAGTACAAGCCTTTGAATGATTAGATGATTCTCAGCATCCAGGCTGATAAAGGCAAGCTAAAACTTACCTCAACCGCTCCAGCTGGTCCTGCAGGGACACTCTGAAACTCCTTCTCTTTTGCAGCTTCTTGTGTCTTCAACACAACCTCTTCATGAGCTTTTTCAAAGAACTGGCTTTTAGCACGCTCCTCTAGGTCTGCTATTTCTTCAAATTCAATCCAGTCCTAAGGAAGAAGTTATCATTCACACTCAGATATCTCAAAGTATCATAGTTAAAAAACCTTACCTTGTTAAAACTGACACGCTCCCAACAAGCAGCGTAAGCACAGTGCACACGTTCTGACAATGCTACACTTCAAAAAAGCTTTTTTCCAAAAAACCCACTGTCCTTCAAATTCCATTCCATTCTGAGTGGAATTAAAACAGTGCAATAAATTAACAATTTCAGACTGTTTATTGTTCATCATACAATTGCCTTTTGTATTCTGACAAGCATTTGCGATTACTTGGAAGTATCTAAGGCATTGTTGTTTACCATAGGCCAGCTCCAGTGATGACACAAATTTCAGCTGCAATCCTACAGCACATACAAAATAAAACACTGCAGCCTGTAATTTATCAACCCGAATACTGCATTACTTACTGTTAAACTGTAGTACCATCTCCTATGTGTAATTTTTCTGCTAACATCCTTTTCTGTTCGGTTCTGGCGATAATGCCAATCCAAATGATCTGCGTAAACATCTGTCTGTGAAGTAGTGAATCTCATTCCACATGAGTAACACTGAATTCCAGTGTACAGTCGATTTATAACACTATCATAACGTCTACAAAAAAGATATAAAAAAGGGTCATGACATTTCTTTAAAAAGAGACAAGAAGTTCCCCACTAAGCTGCTTCATTTGTCTACATCATTAAGTGAAAAGTATTAATCTGCTGCAAGGTTAGAGTACAGAACAGGACTACATTCTTATTTTCATATCACCATCAATTTAAACATTCAAAAAACAAATAACAGGCTCTTATTAACAATTCAGGAGAAACACTTCACTGTTGGGTTTCATGTCTACTGGTTTTTCTCACCTGACAGAGCCTAGGTAGTAACGCCTGTGTTTGGTTCGGCTTTACAAGCTACCACAAAAGTGGCAAAACTGGAATCACAGAATGGTTTGGGTTGGAAAGGACCTTAAAGATTATCTAACTCCAAGGTCCCCCTGCCATGGGAATGGACACCTTCCACCAGAGCAGACTGCTCAGGGCCCCATCCAATGTGGCCCTAAACACTTCCAGGGATGGGGCAGCCACTACTTCTCCGGGCAACCAATTCCAGGGCCTCACCACTCTCTCAGTAAAGAATTTCTTCCTACTATCTACTGTAAATCTGCTCTCCTTCAGCTTAAGGCCATTCTCCCTTATCCTATCAACTACATGTCCTTTTAAAAAGTCCCTCTTCAGCTTTTCTTGCAGTCCATTTTAGGCATTGTAAGGTTCCAGTAAGTTCTCCCTCTTCTTCAGGCTGAACAACCCCAACTCTCTTAGCCTGTCTCCATAGCAGAGGTGCTCCAGCCCTCTGACCATCCTGATGGTTCTCCTCTGGACTTGCTCCAACAGGTCCACATCCTTATTTGGACGCAGCACTCCAGGGGGGATCCCACCAGAGCAGAGCAGAAGATGAAAATGCCCTCCCACAACCTCCTTGTCACACACCTTTTGACGCAGCCCAAGAGACAGGATTCAATACAAGTCATAACCTGAAGTAACAACATGCACCTTTGTGTAAAGTAAGTTTTCCCATGTCAATTTTCCCTCTTTTTCCTTTCTCATATTCTACAAGGCTGACATAAAACAATACAGGTCCTCTTAACCACAAAGTACAAGATAAGCTTTTTAGAGCTTTCAGCTGCCTTGGATTAACTATCTAGACACTGCCAGGTTGTTATTGTTACTGTGAACTCATTCTGCTATACGCACTGTCTGAGTTCTTCAACTATGAAGTTAGTGAGGTCTGGAACATTCTGATCTTCGTTCTGATCATCATCTTCCTCTTCAGCCGTCGGCTGGACTGACGTTTCGTTCCCTTCTAGAAAGCACAAATATATTATTTTATCAAAGCTCCTGTACATCATCAGAAAAAAATTATGTTTTCCTGAAAGTTATTTTTAATATATTCAAATACTAATAAATATGAACTGCCTATGTTAAAGCATAGGTGTGCAACAGCCAAGTCAGTCATTTAACAGAAGAAAGCATAGAAGAAACTAAGTCAGAATTTCAAATTAGGAAACAGTATGTCACCTCAGTCTTTGGCATTAACATTCAGTCTTCAGAGAGACAGAAATGTTTCAGAAGCTGAAAAGAACCTGATTATAATCAAGAACAAGTTATTAAGGTACAGCACAGAAGACAAAAGAGACTGCTCTGGATAGCTGAAATGTACACAAATTAAAAAAGATTAACTAAGAATTTACTCCACCCCATACACTAAATTCCTTCCAAAAAATGAAGTTAAGCTTAAAAAGAACCACAGGAGTTCACAAAAGTTCATATACTTAGACTTACACTTGAGCTGTGGATAAACTAAATAGTTAGAACATAATGAATGTACATACGTGCTGAAGTGGAATCAGTTTTTGACAGTTTGAGGATCCCTGTTTTCAGCAGTTTAGCAAACAATTCATTGACATCAACCTGCCCAAGGTGGTTATCAGGATATGAATGTGGAAGGGCTCCTGGGGAAAAACACCAACATTCAAGGAAGCAAAAGGTTACCATCAAAACTGAATTCACTTTTATCAGTATATTTCACAACAAAATTTTCCTGTTGCCTCCCCTCTCTTCCATCTTTTATTTAAAATTATTTAACAGCTCTCTTTGCTTTATGTCTAGCATTTGGCTAATTCTTTCTCTTGCAAGAGCTTCCTTCATAATCTATTCTGAAGTGCTGTCTAAACTGGTTGCCCATACACACATCTACTGGACAGTGGTTATTGAAATGCAGCACTGTTCTTATTTTATGCTTAAATATTTCACAAAATCAATCTACCTCATCACCCAGTTAAAGCATTTATGACATTTTAGAAGCTTTTCATTACTAGTCACTCATACACTGGTAGTGTTTGCACACCCTGGCAAACACAAGCCAGACCTACAGACTGGTGCCTTCCACGAAAACAGACCAAAAATACGTATTTAATTTTCTACACAACTAATACCAAAACCACATGGTTAATGTAAGCTAATAAAAGCCTTCAGTGCTGGAGAGAAGCCCCTGAAGAGATGAAGGTGCTACACAAACCACACTAACAGCCACCAAGAGGAGGCTTCCCTGAGCCCACAGACCTAGTACACCTGGACATCACAAAAAAGGTAATTTATGGGGCAACCACTAAATGGAACAATTAAAAGAAATAAAGGGAATTATACTGTTACACACCTGCAGGGTTCTGGACAAAACTTCCAGGATTTGGCAAATACTGCTGACCTTGGCCATAAGGTCCTGGTTGAGCAGACATGAGAGAAACCTGAGAAAGTAAACATTAAATATTCTTTGTATAATAATGCAATTATAAACTTACTTTCTACATTTTATTATCAACTTCTAGGCATTTCTCAATAATTTTACATACATTAAACTCCTTCATGAGTGAACCATGTCACCTTGGCATGGAAAGGTCCACAAACCTCTTATTTCCCACATTTTCATTTTCCACTAGGAAAATTTCAGAACACATCCTTGTTCTGCCTAACACTGAAAAAACAAACCCCACCTTTTCTTCTACTTACTGAGCCTTCGATTACATTTTCTGAAAACAGCACTTTCTTTTAAATTGCTCCTTTTCACCAAAATTCAAAGAAATTCAAGGAACCAATAAATGTCTAATAAGAAATGCCATAATTAATTCTTATCTAAGAACTGAGCCAGCATCCACTACAGACACACAACTTCAAAGCAAAATTCTTCAGCAAATGAGCTACAGTTAAGCTTTAGATAGAAAAAACAGGTTTTATAAAACACTTGTAATAAAAATGTTTGGGTTTTTTTCCTAATCAGCTGCTTTCTGGATTTACAAACTGTTTAAAATTTTCTTCCATCAGAGGTCTGCAGGACATTTCTACTATCAGTTAACTTTTCACCTTCAATTTTTATCCCCCAAACGAAAAATGATTTTTAAACTCTACAACCTACTGAAAGAAACTACAACATGTCACCAATGTGAAGTATCATTTTATCCCTTTTGAAGAGAGCACTTGCAACAGCAAAGACAACTGAACTGATAAAGCAATTTTTAGAGACAATGAAGTTGAACAAAGAAATTCAAC
Source organism: Poliocrania exsul (assembly GCA_035041345.1). NCBI lineage: Eukaryota > Metazoa > Chordata > Aves > Passeriformes > Thamnophilidae > Poliocrania > Poliocrania exsul. The sequence continues at coordinate 34,606,452 of JAWWLZ010000001.1, forward strand.
AATGGCTGTCTCTTTCTCAATTTCCCCAAGTTATGGGTACTTCTTTAAAACTGGCTTGTCACCAGTATAACAGCTGCAAGAAGACAACAGAATTACTCTGGTCCATTCTAATTTCACAACTTTTGGAAAAATTCATCAAGTATATTCGCTTACATTACCTTTCATGCTTTACATAGAATTCACTTTTGTTGAAGTCTAATGAAAACACCAAAGACTTGCAAATTCCCTATTCGTTCTCATGTCAAAAATTATTATTTCACTGTGATATTCTGAACTATCAGCAATTGCAAACATCCACTATTTTATTTCGCTCTTAAAAAAATATTCTTAAACACAGCAATGCACATCCTTCTTAAATTATCCAATGACATTTTTACCTTGTAACTGGCTCCCAGCCTGCCAGTTCTTCAGAAAAATATGCCAATTTTAGAAGAACTAAATCTGCTAATTTTCTATGCAAAGATACTTCTGCAAGCACTGTTTAACACAGTCAAATTCTTACCTGATTGCTTCCCATTGGCATATTGTTGAAATTTCCGTATTGAGGACCCTGAAGACCTTTTTCATCAAAGTAATGTCCCCCTGCTCTCAGTGGGAAGTTCTGTGCTCCTGGGCCAGCTGGCCCATTGAAATTTGGTCCAGGCGAACCATCAAATATATCCGGTCTCTGGAACTGCATTCCGTGAGCTGGTCCATTGTAGCCCTGGCCAGGATGTTCAACAAATGGACCCCCTTGTCCATAAGGTGCCATTTCTAGTCTTGAGGCAGGATGGTTGGCTACATTTTCAAAACGTGCACCTTGAAGGCCAAGGGGCAAGTCAAATCTAGAGGCTGGCTGGTGAGGTCCATCGAATCTTTGAGGTATGGCTGTTTCAAATCTTGCTTGTGCCTGTTGCCCAGGTCCCAGTCTTGGACCAGGCTGTCCATGAATTCCATCAAATCTTTGCAGGAGAGACAGTTGTCCAGGCTGACCATCAAATCCAGCTGCATGACAGCCATCAAATCTTGGACCGGCCCGACCCAGAGGACCATCAAATCTAAGTCCACCAGCTCCCTGGTGTAGTGGTCCGTCGATCAACCGAGGACCCAGACCCGGCTGACCATGTGGTCCTTCCAATCTGAGCCCACCTGATGGTCCGTGTGGCCCTTCAAACCTGAGCCCACCACCTGACGGTCCATGTGGCCCCATAGGCTGACCACGTGGCCCCTCAAATCTGAGGCCACCTCCAGGTTGTCCATGGGGCCCCAATGGCTGTAAATGTGGCCCCTCAAACCTGAGGCCACCCCCTGGTTGACCATGAGGCCCCAAGGGCTGACCATGGGGTCCCTCAAATCTGAGACCACCCCCTGGTTGACCCCGAGGCCCCATAGGTTGACCATGAGGTCCCTCAAACCTGAGACCACCTGAAGGCTGACCACAGGGACCCTCAAACCTGAGACCAACTCCAGATCCTTCAAATCTAGGACCCCCCACAGGTTGCCCTGCAGGCCCCTCAAACCGCAAAGGTCCAAGAGGTCCCTCAAACCTTAGTGGACCTCCTCCACTAACCTGTCCTGGGGGTCCTTCAAACCTGAGGGCCCCTGCCAGCTGTCCCGGTGGCCCATCAAACCTTAGGGCTGCAGCTCCCCCTGCTCCTGCCAGTGGCCCATCAAACTGAGATGCACCTGCACCCACCAAAGGCCCTTCAAATCTCATAGCAGCCTGTCCAGGTGGCCCATCAATTCTGGAACTTGAACCAGCAGCAGGACCATCAACAAAAGGACTTCCTTGTCCATCCACCCCAACCCGTGCAGCAGCTGGTCTAGGTGAGCCATCGAAGAGAGGTCTGTCTTCCATTAGTGCACTTATCCTCTGCTTTGCTTCAATACCTCCAAATCTTGATCCTGGACTTTCTGGAAATGGTGCCTTTTCTGGATCTTCATACCTAGCTCTTTTGAAACGTTCACTGAACGGTGATCTTGGTTCCTCTCGAACACCTAAAAACCACCGACACAAATCAGATAACCACTCACTAAAATATTGCCAGTTACTTAACAGACATAAAATAAAGCAAAATCACATACCACCTTGCCCAAGCAGCTGTCTTTCTTCACGATTATCAAACCTGCAGACTGTATCTCCATCTATTTTCTGGAACTCTGCTGTGCTTTTCCCCTGTTGCCTGAGAGCATCTCTAAATTCATCCGATTCCCCCCAGCTGTCGTAAGGATCGGAACCTCTTGCTCCTTTAGTAGCACGCTGTTCTTCAAGCCTTCGTCGACTCTCAAGTGGTGACAGGTTATCAGCAAAAGGCCTTGTAGTGCCACTTACAGGAGAGTGTCTCCTTGATCGCTCTGCAAATGGCTCTTTTCTGTCAAACTGTACTCCACGCTTGGCTTTTGCTTGCTCACATTCTATTCCAGAAAGCAATGCATCAGGTATATGATAATCCAAAATATCATCAGGATCCAACAGATCAAGCCTTGACAATGAATGCTGAACTTGTGTCCTTTTTAGTTTAGCTTTATGTTCGTAATATGTTAATTCTGCATCTGACAGAAGAGGTTTCTTTTTCAAACCACATTTTTCCTCTGTAGGGCTATCCCAGACATTACATCTGTGCTTTCCTTCCTGATACTGGAAGAGCTGTCGGATTTGATGAGCTACCATGAGGAACTCATCTTGTGTTATTTCACCAGATGTTAAGCGGTCATTGGCCTGTAATATAAAGTTAATGTTTAGACTTCCAAAAAGAGAAGAGAAGAAAATCATACCTGTGACACTCCTATGAATACAAATTTATTAATATTACCTTCTTAAGTAATTCTCTCTTGCTTGCAGATGTCAATTCTTTGGGAATCTGTAAATTGGCATCCACACTTAAACGGTGCTGCTGCTTTGGTGCTCGGGGTGATAAAATTCCTTTACCAGCAGGCCAGTTTTCCCGGTGTCTTTGGTGAGGGGATTTACCAAGTGCTTGGTGTTCATCATTCTGTTGTGAGCTGAAAGCAAGAATACAATTAAAATATAGTTTACATCTTTATTCAGGACATAATTGTTACATTCCTACTAGAACTGATCATGGCAAAACATCATTATCACCTTAGAATCTTAGTACGCATCACTTCCATAATTCACTAAAAAAACCCAAGTTAAGTTTATCAACAATCTCAACATTGCCTCCCAAAGCCAACTATATTGAGGCCAACAGGCGAATTTCCACTGACTTCACACAGAAGTTGCTTAAAAGATAGTAACTTACTTTTTATTTTCTTCCCAACCAGATTTCCACCTCTTGCCTGATTTGGATCCTTGCCAGTTTTCTGCATTCTCCTTTGGATCTGGAGAAGCTTTTGCAGAATGCTGAGTGGCTGTTTCTTGGGGTCTTTCCTCTTGGGCTTTTTTCACTCTCCTTGGATCTCGCACCTCTTGTTTAACATTTCTCTTATTAGAATTTCTTTCATCTCTTGCTGCTTGTGTGCCTTCTTCAATGTGAGACTGCTTAGGGCCTATCTGACGTATTTTTCCAATTTTAGGAGTTGATGAAGTAGGAGATAAACTCCTGAGTCTTCTTTTAGGTGATCTTCTCTCTCTTCTTTTTGGAGAATGTGTAGATGGTGACCGTGCCTTAGGAGAGCGTGAACGGGACCGTTTCCTACTACTTGATCTTCCCTGTTTTCCACTCTGTTTTTCTGACTCCTCTGTAGTCATGTCTTGTTTCTGAACTGCACCATTAATCACTTTATTTCTGCTTCCCACTGGTCTATGTTCACATGTCTTATGCTCCTCTTTTTCCTTTTTCTCCGTACTTCTCCTCTTTTCTTTGATCTCCTCTTCTTTGCCTTCTGATTTATCTTGAAGATGTCTTTTCAATCTTGGATCGCGCTTACTCATGTCAGACACTTTAGTGCTTTCACTTTCCTGGCTTTTACTATCCTTACTATCAGGTACCTTATTTTTCAAAGGGGATGGTGATTTAGACTTTGCTTTGGACTGGTCAAGTTCTTTCTTCTGCGTTTTTTCACTTGCTTTTGATTTTTCTGACTTTGTTGAGTTTTGTTTTTCAGATTGCGCTGGTTTGCTTGCCTTGGTATCAGACTGGCTGGTCACGTTTGGTGAAAATTCTTTCCTATGAGACTGATCTTTACTATGTGAAGAATGCTGACCCATCCTATTAAGTCGAGGATCTCTGTTTACTATTTTGATATCATGAAGTGGAGGACTTGGGGATGGTCTATTTTTTTCAGATTGCACAGCAGTCTGGTGAGGTGGTTTAACTGTCATATGATGCGTGGGAGACATGTGTTGCTTGGAAGATGTTGGAACCGAAGCTACAGTAGATGATCCTTGCTGAACACTGAGAGATACAGCCTGAAATTGGAAAAAATCCAGCATTAATCGGCATGCCACAACTCCTACCCAGAGGTGCTCATATTCTGTCTCAAAACAAATTGCAAAAGCAATGCCTTGAAAGTTACGAGATCCAGCCACTTAACTGAAAATGACCCAGTGACTGCTAATTAATGGGTTATTATTATTATATAATTATACATTAAATCATGGAACTGAGTTGAGTTGGAAGGGACCCATCAGGTTCCAAGTCCTGGCCCTGCACAGAACACCTCAAGAATGACACCGTGTGCCTGAGAGTGCTGTCCAAACCGAAGACAGGCCTGGTGCTGTGCTCACTGTCCTGGGCAGCCTGTTTCACTGCTCAAGCACCCTTGGGTGAAAAACCTTTTCCTGGTATCTATCTAACCTACACCTCCCCTAATTCGCTTCACACCATTTCCTGGAGTGCTGTCACTGTTTACTTACAAAGTGGGGAGATTGTATTAAAGAGGAAGTGTTAAAGCATTAAAATAATGCAATATCATTACAAAAGATCAAATTAAAATATAATGCAAGATCAGTACTACAAAATCAATACTGCAAAATACGCAATTTAGGCACCTGTTCTAATTACAGTGTTAACCTTTCTATATAAACCACATGCTCTAGGCGGTCGGTCCCGTGGTGTAAAGGAGAGCACTCTGGACTCTGAATCCAAAGGTCCTGAGTTCCAGTCTCAGTAGGGACCGTCCCCTGGCAGTTCAAGCCTCCCTGCCATCCCATCCCGTCACATC
>JAWWLZ010000001.1:34620836-34643414 GCA_035041345.1 Poliocrania exsul
ATGATCTGGTAAAGGGACTGGAGTTGGACCAAGGGTTGGACTCGATGATCTCGGAGGTCTTTTCCAACCCAATCGATCCTGCGATTCTACCTACTGGATGGGAAGTGACAGGATGAGGAGTAGCCACTGTCAACAAAAACACCGCCATTCACTTCCAACACGGAGAAGAACCTTTTCAACGTTGAGGGTGGCAGAGCACTGGGCTGCCCAGGGGCATTGGGAGATATTTCAAGCCCACCTGGACATTTCCTGTGTGACCTGCTGAGGTGACCCTGCCTTGGCACGGGCGCTGCACCAGGTCATCTCCAGAGGTCCCTTCCAGCCCGAGCTCCTGTGGTTCTGTGTTCCATTCGCCTCAACGAGAATCCCGACCTTCCCTGCTCTGTGTTCCACCTTTTAACTAGTCCCACCTTGCCCAGGTGTTTCCAGGTCTAAACAGTGCCAGGAGCCAGCTAATGAGGAAGGTAACAAAACCTGCCCTTCCTTAGTCATGAGATCTGCCCAGAGGTTCCACTTGGAAAGGAACTTGCATGAAAAGCGTTTTCAGGTGTAGAAATTCCTTCCTCCCCGCACTGCATGTTCCTTAGGAACTGTGGAGAACTGTCAGCATTTGAAAGCAGGCAATGGGTGAATGTTTCATCAAAACACACTGCAGAAAACACATCGTGTGAGGTCACATTTAAAGTGTAAATTATATAAATATGTGTACGTACATACATATACACACATACATGCTGCAAACAGCAGCAAGGCAGCAGAAAAGAAAACCTGGCAAGTTTCTGGTAAAAACTGCTGTTTGTCATTTTATCAGGCTACAAATGTATTTTAGTTTCTGTGTTCATGTTTGTATCTCCTTTCTGAAAAACAGGGAAGGAGGGGACAGAAAATGCAACAGCATCTTTTATTTGCCTGTTGAATTGCATATTCATGTTTGTTCCTGTAAGCCCTGAAATGCTGTACTTTGAACACGCAGCTTCACCTTTACAGTGTGTCACCACAAGATAAGAAAATAAAACTAAAGTTTCTGTGTCTGGCTGACCGAAGCTGGAACTGCAAGACCTCTCCTCAGTGAAAACATTAGCCAGCTATTTGAAGACACACTGTTGATGAAGTACATTAATTATGTACTAGAAATCAAGCCATAATGTATACCCAGTTTATTTGGCAAAAGCTGAACACACTGTTCTGCTCCTAGGGGAAAAATGTGGGCGTGGGGAAACGTAGCTCCTCCTCAAACAACTGTGTTCATAAGTTAGAATGCTCATTCATACTTATTACAGGAGGAAAACCAATAATAGAGGCAAAACTGCCCTGAGGAGGATGTCATGTGGTCCAAGGCCACCCTCAAAAACAGATCTGCTGTTTACTAATCAGGAAAGGACCGAGCCTGATGCGAGGCAAAGCAGTTTGTTACCCTCCTGAGACAGAGTACACCCTGAGCAGATCTTGTGTTTTAGTTTATTCCTAGTTTATCTTTACTAGTGTTCATGTGAAACCAGGGGTACCTCAGCAAGCTCTACAGGTTCTTAGTGAGAGGTTGCCCATGAGGCCCCCATGCTGATGAGTTGTGGGAACACTCCATGCTCGAAGCAATTTTTGGAACAACTCATTAAGAGTTGTACAGAAATGCCCTTTGAGTCTGTCCTTGGGAACTCTAAAGAAGAGTTGTTTATTGTTACAGGAATTGTGTGGTAGCAGCAATGTGTGCAGAATGTGGGTGTATCTCTGCCTGTGAAAACACGCCTCATATACGTGTTCTTGAAACCACCTCCTATCAAAAGCACAGCTTTGCTGTAAGCATCTCTTAGAAATTCTTCTGATGGATCTGCATCCCACTGCTTCTTACACCAGTGGACACAGCTCTCAGAAAAAGTTTGGATTTTTGGTTGGGACTTTTTTTAACAGATACAGCTATGAGTTTTGCTGATATTAAGCCCACTAAAAAGCATTTAGACTAGACCCATGTATAGCACATGTGACTTGAGAATCACCAGCAATTGATAATTAAAGAGGTTTTGCTGGATAGTCATGAAATTATAGTACTGCATAACAAAATATATTAAGGTAAGATGCCTTTCAAGAATTTACTACATTCCAAAACATCTATAGTTGAAAATATTCATACTTCTATTTATGCCTGAGATGATTTCTCTTGTGAAGTTTAAAAAAAAATGCCTTTGAGCTGTTCTATAGCTAGGCAAGGATAGAAAAAAATGGATCTCTAGGCACCCAGAAATGTTCTTGCTGCTTTTCATTCTGGAAAAGTGAAAAAAAAAACCTAATTGAAAATGCATCTTTTTTGACATGTTTGAAAAAAGACAACACAGACACTATAGAAACAAACACAGTGTAGATTTTTAAATATTGGTTTAATGAGATGTAAATTACCCCTCTGTATATGAGCTGAAGTCCTTTGTTCTCCAGCCAAGATTCTCTTAAGGAAGCAGACAGTGTTTCTCAGTGGGCCTCCCAAAGAGTGAAAAGCTTTTTACTCTGATCAAGCCTCCAAAGCAGCTCTGCTGTCATCAGCCTGGTACACTTCAGTGGCTGATTTGTAGAACAGCCTTGGCTAGAAAGTTTGCCAGTGTAGCTACAGTAGAAGACCTGGTAAACCCTCCTAGAGACGAAATCCAATTTAAGTTGCTTTGATAACTAACTATTGCTTATACCAGAACTGCAAAGGATTTTTTGCCAGTGAAACTACACCTGCCTCATTTTGCCAGCCAAGCTGTATTGATTGGGGAATGTTGTTACAGTCCTGGTATTGCTAAATCAGAGAAACTTTTAAATATAAACCAAACCTCCATCGTCTACCAGTCAGATTACTCCCTGTCCGGGTTACAGAGGCCTCATGCAGCTTCCCTCACTTTTGTTCACCTTTAGAGCTGTACCTTGGTGACCTCTGAACAAGTGCCCACAAGCCTTTTATAACGGGATTATCTCTCATTTAAAGCTAAGCACCGAGGTTGCTCTGAATGCAAAGAGACTCGTTTTCTTTGTAGGATCAAAATATAGAAACAATGGAATTGCAGATCTGTGGAAGCACAAAAAATTTCAGTTTACTTTTCTGTGTCTGATTGTGAATAGAGCTGAATTGGAGATACACCAGGAAGGAACCATCTACCAACATTTCTGTACTTAAAAAACTCTGGATATTGTAAATTTTTAATATGGTTTGGGTTTCACAGCCTCAAAAATTCTCAAGGCATGACAAATATATTTAGTAAAAGATAATTTGCTATATTGATAATTAGGAAAAATTCAAATACATACTGAAAAATCTTTAGTATGTCTAGACAAATGTACTAACCTGTATTGCCCTTCAGAGCTTTGCAAGATAGTCCTGACAGCTTGTAATCTCTATAACATTTTATTATGATGGGTTCATCTTTACAGTAAGGCAGACAGACAGGAGTGAGCCAGGATCAAAGGCTAGGGATAGATAGAAAATGAACTGTCTACATGTTCCTGCCTTGGTCTATCTACACTAAATACTGGTGGAAAAAAAAATAAAAAGCAAATCTCTGTAATATTTTGGACAGTATTATCAAACCCAGCATTTGGTATGTGGATAGAGCATCCAAAGATGTGCCAGTAAGCTTTTGGAAACCACATCTTTATTTACACTGACTCTAACTAGTTGGATTACCAGTAAGAGCCTGACTGCAGCAGCTTGTGTTTCTGGTGCTAAAGACTTGCTGAGTTCCCACAAAGACTTGTGTAGTCTTTTGAAACCTTGTGTTGTCATAGCAAGGTTGTTACTGGTACCTGCATTGATATGCTACCAGCTCACCTTCTGAAGTGACGACTTGGTGGGTCTTAGGAGACTGAAGGACTCAAACCCCAGATAGTATTTTATTCTGGCACTTATATGTCATCCTCAGCTATCCAGATAGATATTTATTACCATTCTCTGTTAGCTGTGACTGGGTGACATTTTGCTGGGCCAGGTTTTGGGTTGCTACAGAAACTGTCTCTGCAGATCCATTCAATCAAGCAAGGCTCTAGTGACAAGACTCATGCTTTCAGCAGGAACATAAATAATTCACATTTTTGCTGGCCAGCTCTCCATTCCTGCTCCAGAAGCAGGCTGGCAGCTCAAAGCAAAGCAGCTGTGATTAGTTGGAACTAGTATCTAGAGAGTTAAAGGCATGTTATAAAGTGTATTATATTTTGTAAACACTTTGCTTCAGAGCCTAATTTTTTTTTTCTTTTGAGAACAGCAACACCAGCAAGCCTATCAACTGTTTTTCAGAAAGGTAATGGGGAAGACTCTTCGTTTAACTGAACCTGCTCCTATCACATCACATCACATCACTCTCCCCGTTACCCCTCGCTGCAGTTCAGCTGCCAAGGAGGCAGCTGGGCTTTCACACTGATAAAGCAGTCACGGAACACCACCGAATTAACCTGCCAAGGATTCCCTGGTGTTTCAGATTTGCCTGGCTGTCCCAACCCATGGGCAGCTGCTGGCACAGATATCACTGGGTAACCATAGCAGTGAAGGACCCACAATGTTTAGGCTGTTTATGCAGGTTACTGGAACTGCTCATTGAAACTTGGCATTAAGCTGTGTAACTACTAAAATACTTCTACACACAAATTCAAGAGGATTCCCTCCGTGCAAGTTGTAAACACCTCTCATTCTGACTTTTCCAGCTGTCCAGTATTTAATCCACCTCCTTCTCAATCATGCTTCTGCTGTTCAGTTCTGAGAGTTCAACTCCTCCTTCCTCAATAACAACATTCCTTTTTACAACTATTTTCAATGAATATGGGATGAATGCCAACGATTGTGGGATAGATGCCAATGAATATTGAATAAATGGAAGTCTGGAGCAGTGTTTGGGTGAGCCAAGGTCTCATCCACCTTTAGCAAGTCAATTGTCCAAGAATTTTGTGAGTAAATTCCATGTTGTTAAGTAGTATTTAGGTTGTTTTACTGTTTAATGTGACTGCAGCTAGCCCAGCCTCAGTCATGGACTGACCATTTTATGTGTGGTCTGATAAAAAGTCCTCTAAGTATGCTGGTTTAAAGGTAAACCAGCAGGAAAAATGAGATTTAATCTCCAAAAGAGATTATAAATCAGAGTTATAATTTAATAAAAATATTACAAAAAACGCAATGATACAAAGAGAAATTGGTTTTAATCCACAAAAACCAGAAGTATAACCCAGCACCCTGGGACAAGAACAGAATGGCGTTTGTTAGCCCCTGTGCTGAGCCCCCGTGTGGTCCCCTTTGTGCAAAGTAAAATGAAAGGAAAAAAACCTGTTGGTGCAGATGATGGTCACATTCTGGTCGAGAGTGGTGGTCACAGTCCTGTTGAGGTTCTGGTCCTTCTCTGGATCCGACAAGTGTAAGTTCAGGTGGGAATGCCCAGTACCTCCCACAGGGTGAGGAGTTTCACCATGGATGATTTTCTCTGTGGACTGCTTGATGGCCCCTTAGCTGACATCACCCCTCAGGCTGGGTTTGAAGGTGCTAATGCCTCCCCAGAGGGGAATTATCACACCTGAGTCATAGATGTGAAGACCTTATTTTCACAGGGTTCTGTAACACCTGGCTTTGTAGCCTGAGGAGTCAGGTGTGCCCTAGGCAGCTGCTGCAAATGATCCATTGTTAACAGTTTGTTAGAAATGGCAACAGAAGGTGTAAAATACAGAGTTTTGGTTACATCCACACAATAATAGCTGGTCCCAGCACTAGGACACCAGCACTTACATGTGTGCTGGTTTTAGCAGGGGTAGAGTTAATTGCCTTCACAGTGGCTGGTATGGGACTGTGTTTTGGATTTGTACTGGAAGCTGAGTTGATAACACAGGCATGAGTAGTGCTTGCACAGAGTTAAGGTCGTGTCTGCCGCTCACCCCACCCCACCAGTGAGGAGGCTGGGGGTGCTCAGGAAGGGGAGGGGACACATCTGGGATAGCTGACCCCAATTGTCCCAAGGGATATTCCCAGACCATATGGCATCATGCTTGCATATGGAGGTGGGAGAAGAAGGAAGGAAGGGGGAGATTTTTGGAGCAATGGTATTTGTCTTCCCAAGTCACCATTACGCATGAAGGAGCCCTGCTCTCTCGGGAATGGCTGAACACCTGCGTGCCCATGGGAAGTAGGGAGTGAATTCCTTGTTTTGCTTTGCTTGTGTGCACAGCTTTTACTTTACCTATTAAACTACCTGTATTCCAACCCATGAATTTTCTTACTTTCACTCTTTGGATTACCACTGGGGCAGGAGCATCAGTGAGCGACTGCAGCTGCACAGGGCTTAGTTGCCATCTGGGGCTGAACCACAACACGTCATGTGTCTTTCTTTAGTGGTCACCTGCATCTGCTGGAGATCATAGATGCCAGATCATTGTGCTGGGAGCTGCCACCAGAATTACAGCCCCTCCTGCCTCCCCTGTTTGCATCACAGCTGTTTCTGGCTGCTGGGTTTTTAATGCTTCTGTGCATCGCACTAGCTTACTAAATGTTTTGCAGTTGGTGTGGGACAATGTATCTGCTTTTCCTAGGTCCCCTTTTAGAAATTTTTCTAGCCTGCCAACTCTGTGGAATAAACTGTAAAGAGACTGAAAAGCTCTAGACTTCTGGTTGTGTTTTCCACTCCAAATAGCGACAGCACATGGATCCACCTGAGAGTAAAGACCTAATCCAGGCATATACATGCAACTGGTATTTCTGCCACAGATAGCAGTTGCAAAGCATGACACATGGTGGAAAACCAACTGCTTGCCAGCTCCTCCTCAGCCTGTATCTGTGTGCCCAATCATTCATGTACAACTTTGTGCTGCTCCCTGTTGAGTTTCAGTCCTCACTACGTCTCTCTGCATTTCAAGTTTATTTTGAATTTGAATCCCATCCTTCATTATAACTGCAATCTTCTCAGTTTTTTGCACTCTCAGCAAATTTCACACATGTATTTTCTATTTCGTCATGTGCATTGTTCATGAAACACTGAAAAAACTAGGATAAAAGCCTGTAACCACCTTTCTGCACTGAAAAGACATGAAACCAGATTTGTACTGACCCTGTAGGGGTTTCAGCTAGGTTGTTTATGAAAATGCACCACAAGACAATAATTTCACTGAATTCCACACTTCTAACTATATCTACAGCTTTGTGCTTATGAGCCTTGTTAGCCTATCATAGAAGGAAATTTGATTGCAATTTCTACCAGATATAATTTCTACCTGATGAATTCACAGTAGCTGCTACTCCTCTCCTTGTTATTTTCCAAATGCTTACCAATAACTCTATATCTGCTCCAAACTGAAGGAACTGAAGATTGCTGGTCTTGAATTTGTTAGTTCCAAAGACCAAACCCTCCAGATCCTACTTCTTGGGGATAGTATTAAAGTTACACTCCTTAGAGGAACCCACTAGAAATGCTGGAATTGATTTACATAATGAATTTACAGCCTGCACCACTGCATGCTCACAGGGAGTGGGGGCCTGACAGAGAAGCATCTGATCTTTGAACTAACACTGTAAAAATCGATTGGGAGGGGGGAAAAAAAAGCAATGTGAACCCCAAGCTCTGAAGAGGAACTGTTCCCTGATGTCTTTATGGAAGCAGATCTGAGATGGATGCCTGCAGGTGCACATTGCTCTGTTCTGACAGTGAATCACTGATAAATATTTTCTGAGTACAGTTGCACAACCAGTTTTGCACCCCTGTAGAAGCTGCAGCTGCTTTGCTTATGGGACTGTTATGTGAGACAAAAGCCTTACTGAAGTGGATATTTTCAGTGCTTTTTTCCTCTTCAAGAATTTGCTTATCTATACAATGATTTCTATTGGTTTGATTTTTTTTAATTAAAAGCAAAGCTTAGATTCTCTTTTATCAAAACAACCCTGTCCATCAAAAAATGCATGGTTTGGCACTGAGGTGTAAGACATTTTTCCCTAAAGTCAGTAAATAAGGTAGAAGGTGTCTTTCTTTCTAGCTCTTTATTTAACTTAGAAGGAAGCTCCTCAGGTTGAATTTGGTTATTGCTCCTCAGAGCATATTTCTGGGAAAAAATGTTGTGATTCTTGGCTGAAAAGCTCCTCTCACTTGCCTGAAAGTGTCAGTTTTTGGGGCTCAGCTTATACTACTAGCCTAACAATAGCTTAGTATTGGGTTGAAAAATCTTTCTGTGTATATTGTATTGCAAAAGGGGTCCAGCATTTCTCTTGAGAAGAGCAAATCTGGTCTCATGATAGTTTTTTAACTCTTATTTAACACAGTTGTGGTTCCGGCAACATGAACACTCATGGGATCCTGAGCAGGAGGCAAAACAGGCACTTTTCCCACTCCCATGCTGGATGGCTTGCACTGCTATGCATCTCCCTGCCAACCACATCTCTTCCCTCTCTAGGTTTCAGCCTGGACAAGAAAAGCCATGCATGGATCAGAAAATAAATTACCCTTGCAGTGATATGAGCTTGCGTGTTCATTAAATAAAATTGTTGCTAATTCAACTGCAGAAATGTTTCCAAGAAACCCTTCTCTCCTTATCCCACTCTGGACAGCTGTCCTGTATGAAATAATATAAAAAAAAAAATCAAACCTCACTGGGCTGGACTCCACTGCTGGTGTAACCACACAGAGGGTGGGGGGACTGCACCATTATCAGCACATTATCCCTTGTATCCAGAATAGGCTCTTCCCTGATTCTTCAAACAGGATTTTCCTGTTACTGTGTGTGGGTTGAGAGGTTTAACTACATTATGACTCTTCCTACTGCTATGATTGTTATTGTCTCCCAGAAATCTTTATGGATATTGAGCAAGAAGGCACAAACCTGCTCAGGAGAGTAGAATCAGTGCTTGACAAACCCAATCTTTCTAGGGGACAGCTGCCATCATCACAAAACAGCCAAGCAAGCAACTGCCCCCCTCTATCCTTTACATTAAGGAACAGTTTTTGACTTAAGCCTATTTTGTATCTTGTAAGAAGATTAAAAGAATTAAAGAGAAACCAAGTGACCTTTTCAGTACATTTAATAATAAGCATATGACACATTGCTTCATCTTATACAAGGTAAGAATAAGCAGAACGACACAATGATTATACACTTTTTATGCTTCCTCTTGTGGACTTCCAAGCTGGAATGCCCTGCCTGCATCCATCTCCAGAGAATCCCCAAAGCTTCATAGTCGCATACACATGCTACCAGCCACAGTTCTTGCAAAAAACATCCTATTTTTGTTGTAGAAGAGTAATTGCTTCAGTATACTGAAAAGGAAAGCTCCCTTGGCTGTGCTGCAAAGGTTTTGAGGAGGTGGGAAGTGGCTGGGGGTGGGTGGAATAGGCGACATAAACCTGCGGCACCCCTGTGGCCCAAGGGGTCCCACACAAGGTCCACATGAATCAGCACTACTTTCGAGGGTCTGAGTAGACCCTGCTCATCAATCACATCTGTACAATGGTGGCACACTGATGTGGGGGACACAGAGAGGACAGAGAACAGGCCTTGAAAGAGGGGCCCTGCAGCAGATCTGTGCCTGACAGACCATTCCCCAAGGCTGCAAGACAAAGTGACATGAGCATGATGACTTCCCATACTGGTGGTGACTACAGCCCTTGCCTTTCCCTCAGTAAATGCCAAACTAAGTTCAATCTTTTTGAGGACTCCATAGACACCACTACAGTAAAACAACTCATTGGCTGACCTAAATGGGCGATTACAGAAGTACTCACCATGTTCTTTTTCACAATCATCATAAAAGTCCTAGGCTAATTCCCAAGTGCTTTTACAATCTCTTTGCCTGAGTTGTTAGCAGGAAAAAAAAGCTCCAACCACAGTTTATCTGCATGGTATAGGAACATATAGCTGCCTAATATCCCTGTTTGCAGCACCGTGTATGTTCAAAATGTACATACAGTAAATATCATCAATCATAAACAATCCATAAAGAAGTAACAAACTGTCCTCCTTACACTGGGACCAGCTGGTGCATTGGGACATACTGTGAGAATCAGCATTTGGAGATGTACCAAGTGTGATAGAATTGTGACAGGTTACTGGCCTGGTCACAGCCATTTCTTGCTTTGAGCTGGGTTTATATGTGACAATACCATGTTTGAGTATCTTAGAGTATTTTTAAACATACATAGACAAAAAGTCATGTATTTCCACTTCAATGCTGTGAAAGGAGACAGAATCTAGTCCCACAATAAAACTGACCCACGATATATATATATATTATATATATATACACACATATATACTGTTTTTTATATGATTTAAGTTGCAATTTCAGTTAAGTCAATAAATTTGCAGGTTCAGATTATCCAAGTAAATACAGCAGGTAAGCAGAATATATACATACTGATGAGCTGGTGAGCTGCACCAAAACACAGTAGCAAGCAAGCACATTAGTAGGTTGCCTTTTTTAGATTCTCTTGATCTCCATTTTCTTCTTGATAGCAGAAATTTTGGCTTCTCCTTTTGCCTTTTCCCCCTTGCTGCTTCCATTGTAGGACTAAGGAAGTATAAAGGTACCTATTTGTTTCACTCACACTATGTGAAATGCTGCAAAATGCACACACTAGCTCATAAACAGGTAGAGGAGCAGCAAATATGCTTTGTTGAAGTTCTGCATCTGTTAAAAAGGACTCTATGCTGCAAACTGTGCAAAGACACAAGCGTTTAAAAGGGTGAAAATCAGACTGCTTAATATAGCCCAACAGGTTAGTTCTGTTGAGGTGCTTTACAAGTCCTTCTCTTTTGCCTTGCCCTTTTATTACTCTCTACCTCTGTACTCACCTTCTCTAAATGTGAATGATCAGAATAACCTGATGCTTCCAGGCCAAAGTTTAACAATAGCTTTACCTTTAAGTCTCTATGTTCTGCAATTTGCTCTTGTCTTGTAAACATGCAAATCAATACACTAAGCATAGGGCAGAGGAACAGCATCTTCAGCAATTAACTAATTCACATTATAATCCTGCAAAGGTGGGCACCTCCTAATTTTTACATAATAAACATATATATTAACACTGGTAGGGTCAGCAGACCTTTGAGGTGGACTTACATCCAGTTGTCCCTTGAAACAATTGTGCCAAAACACAAAGCTCTTAAATGCAGAAATCAGATTTTGTTAAACATAAAGGAATACTTAAAAAATGCAAACAACAACAAACAAAACCCCCAAAACAACTATAGAGAACACTTCAAGTTAGGCAGAACAGAAAGTTTCTAAATTAACTCCTTGCAGGGCAGGTTCTTTCTTTCAAATGCTTCTCTCTGTCCCATCCTATGCTTAAGATGTTTCACCCAACTCATCATGCTTAACTGCACCAAAGAAAAGCATTTTACCTCCTTTCCAGGGGTCCAATCATGGCTGAAGCATCTAAGACAAGACAGAGGCAGCATCTTCTCTGAAACCAAAACAACACTCTGTATGTTTTATTTTATACCATGTTCCAGGGAATACAATATATAATAAAAACAAGGAGAGCAGGTACTACCCCTGCAAGTTGCAGAAGGTGGCCTGACAGCTGAGTCTGCTTTGTCCTGCAGTGTTGGTTAAATGCTCTGTTATTGTCTGCCTTGTCCTGTTTCAAACCAGCTGTGTATCCAGGTAGGTGTTCATTAGAGGTGAATATATTTGGCAATTTTGTCTTGTGTTGACTTATGCAGGTAAATGAAGGCAAATCCATAGCAAATATGCGTATTTGTAATATATAAACAGCTACATTCTCAGTCCTGGAAGATAGGTATCTATTGTGGTCACTTTATTAAGGATGCTAAAGCCTGAGCAATGTAAGGGGTGTAAGGCAGCCACTTTGGAGATGGATGGAAGAGGCTGGTGGTTTCACCCCAGAGGTGTATGCCCTCACAGATTGTTCCCAGGCTGTGGTCTGAAGAAGTAAATACATCTTGTGTCCCACGTATGGGTTGCATGAAAAGGGTGAATGCACACACATGAATCTCACAAAGCACATTTGCCTAATTTACTTAAAATTTCATTAGACTCATTAAAAACAAAGCAATTATCTACATTTTATATGATTTAGGCTGCATTTTCAGTTAATACATTCACAGATCCAAATTATCCAGTAACCAAGTCACCACAGCAGATAACCAGATCACATAATGAAAACAAAGTATTTTTTTAAGCTTATCTTGGAATGTAATGAAGGTCTAGTTTTGTTTTAACCAGAAAAGCCCAGCTACTATTTAGCTAATATTTTATTGACACAGTTAACATGTCACTGGAGAACTCTGTCATTACTGGGCATAGGTGGCTGTGGACTGTTAAGTGTATATTTTGATCTTTGGCCAGTTAAATGATCCAGGCAGACAAGAACTGTACCCGCACTCAGTTCAACAAATGCAGTTAAATGAATGCTTGTGCCACATCTTTAAATCTCCCTGTTAGTACATGTTAGCAGTTTCATGTTGTTCTTTGCCATCTCTTTGTTGTCACACAGAGAATTTTGAAGATTTAACGTGTAGACAGATGATGGTTGAATCATCTCCAACAGCAGTTTTCAAATAGCACTGGCTTTTTCACTGAGCAGTGGCAAAGTGCTTTCTTTTTTAAAAAACTGTAAAAGACAATTAATTCTCCTCCTCTCTGACCATGGCTTAATGACACAATAAATCCAGCGTTAGGGCCCTTAGTATCAGGCCATAACCCACTACCCGAGGTCCAGATCCAGCTTTCACTCATGCTGTCAGTTAAAATTTTTAAAAAAATTTGCTAATTTCTTACTGAGACACTTAATGTGATTGCAACTACTGCTCTATGTTACTGTCATTTTTTGTCAGATCAGAGATCAGGTACCAGCTATTATAAAACTCATATGAACTCCGTAACATAGATACTTAATTCAATGAAAATGTGGTCACGTACCGACACTGAACTGGAACCAAACCTGCATGCTTGGTGATACTGGTGCATCAATCCAGTAATAAAATCTATGGAAACAGCCTCACACATGCACTGGACACACTAAAACCAAGACATGCTTTCTCTGAGAAAAAGTTAAAGCATAACTTTTTCAAGCAGTTGTTTCTTAGCATCTCTCTCATTAAAGTCACTCTCAGATTTTACCAAATTAGGTGTTCTTTCATAGGGGTGCAAGGCAGAGTGTGGAAAGGTCTTGGTTGAAAAAACAGCCCTGGCTCCTGTCTGAAACTGTAAGTGCAAGACCTCCATCAGTATCAACTTTGTTTTACAAAAATAATTAAAATTTCTTCAGCACAGTATCTCCTTACATCCCTTCTTTTCTTGTCAATCACTGTCACGTTCTCAACATTTTTAAAGCACTCCAGATTCTTACTGTGGAGGAACAGAAGAAGTAATAAGACCTCACAGTTCATCTTGTTTGCCTTTGACCTAAAAAATACAAGGCTGTTTGGCATTTTATGAGGACATTCCGCTCATAGCTAAACAGTTTTCTTGTACCAGTTGTCAAGGGGATTTTAAAAAGCTTCCTATCTTCTTCTCTATGAGTGAGTGAATATTGAGGTTTGGGAAGATGTGTTTTGTCTGTTTTGGTTGCAGTGTTTCAGGGATGAGTGAGAAGGGAGTAACAAGTGTTAGCATTGCTGTTTTAAGTTAGTTCGTGGACTCCTGGCTACTTGTTTGGTGAGATTTGTGAAAAATACAACTGCTCTGTGCACTGCCTCATCTCCACTGCAAAGTCTGAGCTTTGTGTATTAAAAATTGGCATTTTTCAATCACTCAAGTTTTGCACTGTTGATTTGTCTTGGGAGACTGACATGTCTGCCCCATGTCACCCAGGACCACACAGCAGGGTGATATTTTCCTGTGCTGCCTTTGTCATAGAAGCTGCAGCATATGTTGATTCAGTAGAACAGATCCTGTAGTAACTGCTAAGACTTCTAATCCTTACAGTCCCAGCTGCTTTTAATGCCTGTCTTAGCTCAACTCAGTAGAATGTCTGGAGTTGCAACAGCATGTGCAAAGTTGTTCTTCCTTTAGTAAATCTTTTTCCCTTGTCTACTTACAAGATGAAACATCTTAGCTTTGCTGCAAGGCAGAGACAAGACACGTGCAGGAAAGAGTAGAGCTTGTTTTGCTGATAAGAAGCTGCTTTTTGAAACAGTAGACCCTCCTCTGAGCATGCGTTCTCTGCAAACATGTCACAACTTCCCTGTTTCTAAAGTCCGTCCTGTCAATTCCTTCCTTGTTGATTTTGGCACAAAGTTCAGGCAAATCAAGTAACTGGCAACTAATCTCTGCTCTAAGAAAGTAAGATCCCACTGGGAAAGCTGAGCATAGCCATTAAAATGTTCCACAAGAAAATTTATCATGTTGCATCTGTATTTTCCTTGTCAAAGACTTTGAAAAATTCTGTGCCTTGATGTAGCAACTGTCAGTTGTCAATATCTAAACGCATTGCATTTCAAATCTGGAAAACTGTTGGCTCTTTTACCCCACAGATGTAATTTGGCTTGTTCAATCTTCTTTGCTCTTTCTTTGTAGGGTAATAGCTAAAGTGAGTTGGTTCTAGGAAGGCATGATGGCTATACAACTGGCATATACATTATGCATGACTTCACACTGTATCACCTGGGTCTAGTGATAAGCAAGACTAATAAGTGACTGATGACCCTGTCCAAGAGATGAACTGGAAAGTCTCACTGGCAGAAAGGAATTAACAACATAGTCCTGCAGTCTCCAGCTACTTGGCAGCACACCCAACAGCCTGCATAGCCACTAGAAATGCAGCTCTTTAGCCAAGATATTATGTTTTCAAAGTTAAACTAAACTAAGCCACTGTGAATTAGGACCATCCAAGCCTGCTTTACCTAAGCCCCTGCTATATTCGGTAAAGAAAGGATAAAATAACTAACTGTGCAAGCCTGATGAAAGATTTTATGTTATCAGACACTTAGGCTATTTCATCCCTTGAAGGGTCAAGTGCCATATTGTTGAGATTTCACTGGCATTAGTGGCTCTCTCCAAGAGGCAGTGAAATAAATCTGGTGGAGCATCGCAATCCATACTTTCCATCTGAATTCAGAACTTCTTGGGGCCCTGGACTCAACAGTCTGTGGGAAGAGAGTTAAATGCATACAGGAAATGCAAGTAATTAATGCCTCAAATCAAGTAAGTATTCATTAATTTAACCCAAACTATATACAGGTAATTCATTATAATTCAGACCAGCAGAGATGTAGATCAAACCTTTTTTCCTAGGAAAGCACAGCAGTTAATCCAAACCTGATAAAACTGGGACTAGTTCAAGTAAAAACTGTTGTCTGGTCTCATCAATCCAAATCCCAGAGGACAGATTGCAAATAACAAAGAGCCTGTGCAGGCAATGCTAAAGGGTTAGAGATGACTCAATATTGCACTGCATCATTGCAAACAGGAAGAAGCTATTTCATAAATCATAGGTCATTTTTGCTACATTGAAAGCCCATCTGTATTACAAACAGGTCATTACAGCAAGGAATCCCAAGATTTTCCATGTTATTAACCTCAAGCAGAGCACAAATGCTGGGCACACCTAAATCCTGCAGAAAGCTCTGTACAGTCCAGTGTAGACTGGAAACTTCTGGAAGAGCCACAGTGTATGATGGTGTAATTAATACAATCTTGTGTCTGCAATAACCTTTGCTTATGCTCCTAACCCTTTTCCTCTAATCCCTTAATCATTGTTGTGGCATTTCTCTGTGTTTAAATACATCAAACACACTTCTTGCACCATGGATGTGATTTTGGAAACAGATTCAAAAGGCTTGATCCCTGCAGACAAGGAGGATGAGAATCCTGTTCATGTTTGGTATTGCCTATGTTTTGTGGAAGGAAAAAAGAGGTTATGTGCTGCTTGTAGCCATTGGAAAGATGCCTCTTCAATCTTTTGCTTGTGTTGATCATTAGGTTGCTCTAGTTCTGCAGAGGGAAATTTTACCTACTTGAGTAAATACCAAGGCCTCATCTGAACTATACTTTTGCAATAGTTCAAAATGAAGATTGCTGTTACTTAGGTGCTTGGATTTTTTTAATAACTGTAGACAGGTATCCCATTTTGAAAATGGTTTCTAAGTGGTAAATAAACTAAAAGCAAAGACAGAAATTTCTGAATTTTTATTCAAACCTTTTAGAACTACTTAAAAAGGCATGGGAAAAATCTCAACAGAACATCTAATTCAGGATGATTTTCCATCATCACTTACTACTACCTGTTCTTATGTACAGCTTCCTAACAAGTCTCCAATCAACAACACCCTGAACTACTTATACAACTGGTACCATGTGGAATTCCACTGATTTCAGAAAAGTTAATGACTATCTACTAATTACATTACTTTAATGGTCACACTTTATTCCCTTGGATGTAAAACCAGATCTGTAAAATCTATTAAGTGTCTACAGACCTTCAAAGATGAGGGAGGCTATTACCCAAAGTTGGCAGCAGCAGCCTGCAGGCACAGCAGGTGAGATGTACCTCAGCTCGATGTGTAGGTCAGGTGTCTAATGTTGAGCTAGACTAACCTCGGCTCCCTCTGTAGTCAAAAAGGGAACAGACATCTCAGGAGACAGATTTAGTTTCCCTGCAACACAGGCATAAGAACTGTGCCCATTCCTACGTAAAGTTACACTCATAATTAACTATCTAGTCATTAACTGTCACCCACAGTGGGACTCCACATGAGACTAATTGTACACACACAAATGCTGTTTGGGATCAGGTTCCTGCTAGCCTGTGTTCTATAAACTTAGATTGCTGAATTAGGATAAGAGGTGTTCAAATCAACCTTGGGAGGTGCGCAGTCCTCCCTGTGGAGTGTAAGGAAAGCCCAAGCACAGACTGGGTACCTACTAGGTGTCTGAATTTCAGGGAGATGACTTCCATTCATTGTTAGTAGCTTACATTTCAATCCCTAATAAATGCTAGAACACTGACAACTTATTCTGTTATTTCCAGTGCTTTGGTCCTAGGCTGAAGTCATTCCAAATCAACACAATATTATTTCAAACCTGTCTTCCTAAATTTAATTATTTTTAGTTATTCTCCCCTGGAAGAAAGTGCCTGAGGAAGGGGGAAGAAAGAAGAAAAAATCAACAAAACTCAGACAAAAATAGCAAGATAAAGCTGAAACAAAAATCTTTGCTGGATACTTATTTCTTACAATTACTAACTAGAGATGAAATATTAGGAAATAAACGAAGCAGTGAGGTCATCATGCTTGATATTCAGCCTGTAGTGTTTAAACACTAAAGCAGTACATAAATGGTCTTAGAGCCACCCTCTGCTGGTGGAGACCCACCGGTACAGTGAGCCAGCAGCTGTAGCCAGCAGGCATCAACATCTCTGGCATACATTTTGCAGCACCAGGTAGTATTCGTCTACACTGAAGACCAGAGGTGTGACCCAAGTGGTGGGGAGCTGGGGGAATACAGGGACCAAGGGAGGCCTCCCCTGTACCCATTAGTGTTATGGGTTCTGCAGTGGAAAGCCCTGCCATTCCCTCGCTCCCCTTTACAGCTGCATCCAGCTCAGGTTTCAGCTTAGAGCAATTGCCCTAGGAGAGTCTGCCACAGGGGACAAGATCTGAAGAGAATTTGTGACTGCTAACACAATCCATGTTTTCTTTGCTGCCGTGTAGGCAAAACAGATGGGCTAGAAAACCACAAACCCTGCCTGACTATGGACTTGTATAACCACCTGCATGTATTAATTTCATTTAAAATAAAATACAAATCTACTGTTCCCGTTTTGAGAAACAGGGCTCCATTTATGATTCCCTGTGTTTTCTAAAGAAATAACACAATGCCACCTTGCATCTTGGACTCCAAAATGTGAACATATCTGATGATGTCACAAACAGGCTATATGAAAATGGGTCAGTAGTTAAAGCTGTCTCAAGAAGTTACATTTATCTGCAAGAGGGCTTCCAATATAATCTTTATTAAAGAGGGAGCAGTAGTGGACTGATTATGAATGTATTAAAATAAGGGAAATTCTGCAGAGGTATTGCTAAGTCTTTGATTCTCCCCATTAAAACGTGTCAGCTAGTTTTCTAAGGGATAATAGTTCTTAGAACACAGTAGACATTAATATGTAAGAAGCACTGGGTTTGCTCAGCCTGCTGATGGGTTTTTGCACTATTGTATTGCAGCTATGGCAGGTTGATTTTCAACAAAAATATGGGTCTGCATCTACAGGGCACCTGCAAAATGGCACTTCTGTCTTTGAGGTGTTTGAGGCAATTGGCTGTAGAGATCTGCTTTTCCTCAGATGTCATCAGTTTAGCAAATGGAAGGTACTACTTTGAAACTTTAAAATATGAAACTGAGCACTTGAAGAGCACTGTTTATTTTTTAAGTGTTATTAATCTGTGCCCTCCCCTCCAGAAAGAGGCCTCTTTCCTCCAAGCTTTCTTTTTTCTTCTTTATAATGATGGGATGCAATAGCTGGAATTCTGCAGCCACCAGAATCAGACAGCTAGCAAATGGAAATTATCATAGTGCTTCCCACACCCTAAACACTGAGTGTGATATATTATGTGTGGGTGACAAGATAGTAGAAAAAGAAAAAAAATGCAAGTATGGAAAACCTGTCTGTTGGCTATGTGAAAATCTGCATATTAGCTAAAAACAAAAATGGTGACAAAAATCAAATGTCATTTGTCAATGGTGGACATCAGCAAAATAATGCTTTGCTATGTCACTGACTATTAAGCAGTAAATTCAGGGAAGATGGGGGTAGCCATCCTCCTTGCATTCCACAGAGACAAACATTACCTGGAGGTTGCACACACATACAACTGCCATAGCACAGGGAAAGCTCAGGCTGTGTATTTCCTTTGGGAGGAATAAGGCAAGTAAATTGACAGTACCTAAGAAGTAAAGCCACTCATACAAGAAGCAGGCATATTCCAAACCCAGTACCCTGGCTGATGTGATTCATACCTAAACTTCCCTTCAGATAATGGAGAACTGACTATAGTGAAGGCCTGGGATATCTGAGATACCATCAAACCTGTGTAAAAGAAGCTGCAATGCCACTCAGAATGAATGGCAGGGATGTTATCCCTTCCGGAGGGCCACAACACTCAAGTGTTGATAGAAACTTTGAGACCACACACATACCTGCTTCCATGGCCAAGCATGTCACATGCCTCAGCACTCATGACAAGGTTAATCCACAGTCAAATAACCTTCTCAAGGATGAGAACTTAAAATACAGATGTAATCTGATATTGTAACAAAACAATTCACACAAACTACTTGTTTGGGACCAGACATTCATGTTTGGTTTGTTCTCTAGAGGGAACAGCTTCTCCATCCCAGGAGTCTGCCAGTAACACAAAGCTCCTCTACTTTTCCATGATTCTCCCAACTGACTAATTTATAAAGTGCTCAATTACAAATTATTATACAATACTGTATAAAAATGTAAATATATGCATTTTCTATACATATATGCCTGTATTTCCAGATACATTTATAAATATATTTACACTATAAAAATACTTATGAATTATTGTATATTATTTATAATGAAGAAAGTTCATTTATTTCCATTGGGCCTACTAAAATAAACTCCATTTTGTCGCCCCCTTGTTTCCAGGAGCTAGGACTGGGACAGCAGTTGCTCCAGTCACAATCTACCCTGGAGGTTAGAGGAGATTTTACTCAGCACCAATTTGCAAAAGGCCAAATGGACCTCACTGATACGAGCTAGTGCTAGCAAAGCTCATCTGTGCCGTTCTTCCCTGGTGAGACACAGTACCCACTTGGCTGTGCAATATCCTCCTGCCAATTCAAATGAGGATTGCACCTGTGTCAACTTCTCATTTGTTTCTCCACAAAGGTTAAAAACAGAAACAACCTCACTCTAGGGGGAAGCAATTATTAGTTTAGCTGACATCCACTAAAGCAGATCATGTACAAGAAAGCCACTGCATGTCACTCTGAAACAGCTGCCACCACATTGCTCTCATCAGAGACCAGCCTTCACTATCATCAGAATGGAGGCAGTAAATCATAATTGCACAATAAGAATTCGTGGCAGAGCAGCCGATTTCACTGGTAGCAGGAGCACTTGGAACAATGTCAACAGGGAAAAATGGGATTAGTTTTTCATCTATTATATGTGGAACATTTTAGTACCCAGTTCTCTCTTTTATAGATCTACTCTGCCATTAAATATAAAATTGTCTTTGGCTATGTGTGCAAGGGTAACATACTGAATGTAAGAATTAGTGCCATCACAGGAAAATACATTGGTACTCTCTGTAACACAAAACCCTCAAACTAAAAAGAAACTCTTTCACATCTTACTCCAGCTCTCTGTTCGCACTGGGATTTGTCTGGGCTACACTGAGCAATCACTAGGGCTGCTTACGGACACCAGGGTTTCTTGCGCAGCTGCTGCCTTGTCAGAACCCTACATGCAGCAAAACCACAGAAAAGCTGAGAACTAATGCAGAAACATACAGTTAACAAAGGCACCCATGCGTATAAGGGAAATCCTGCTGCTCCTCCCTCTCAAAAAAAAAGTGCATCCTTAGATGCACGACTTAATGAGAAGCTTCGGACACAAGCTGGAGGACTTCTGGCTTCTGCCACACACCTGGCCACCTGGTGTTTGCTGTGTCACAAAAGCTCTAAACAAGCTCACGGTTCAGGTTCTGTAAAGCCACAGCACTGCAAATCTCCTCCACTTCTGCCATGAGCCGCAGAAAACCATCCACAGGGACTGTGTCTCAGCACCCTGACAGCTCACTATGCCACTCCATACTGCAGCATGGGATAGGTAAGAGGCAGAAGATAACACCAACTCCTTGAACTAGCAATGCACCACAGCCTTGCCATCCTGGAACTGGATTTTTCAAGAGCTCAAAGCAAGGAGCTCAAGTAATACACCTCCTGGGAATGCATGCCCAGAGGCATACTGGAAACAAATCAGCTGATACGAACAAAACCAGAACCTGAGGGTATGACTGCCTTGAACAAGGCAGCTAAATTGTCAGGTTCACACCTCTCGTGAAAAAGCTCTCCTGTCCTGCAGCACGTCAGACCTATTAGACACACGAATATATCCCTCTCACCTTATGAGCTCTACGACTTGTGGATGAAGCACAAGGTTCAGCAGCAAATCGGCGTCAGGCAACTCAACAGGTAAAGCGACCAACTGAAGCGTGCCAGTCTTTAATTGCTACAGGAGCAGTGTAACACTTTTTTGTAACATTATGCATCAGGAAACCAAAGGCTACAAGAGTAGCTATCGAATTCATGACTAAACAGGCTTAGGTAAACCTGACCTATGTGGATTGCAGCCAAGACATAAAGGTTACCTGCTCGCTAGCAGTCCACTAAATTATATCCTTAGGACACTGCATGTAAATAACAGAATGGAACCACGTGACTGGAAACCTGGCCAGGAACTGAGATACTGTCACCAGTTTCCCAGGAACAGGCACTTGCAAAAGAAACGGCCAATACCATGCTCCTTCCCTGGAAAAAAAAAAAAAAAAAAGAAAAAAAAAGAAAAAAAAAGAAAGATGGGAGAAAAAGAGTCACCTGATAATGTACAGAAAAAGCTAATGTTTGTGTAAAGAGGCCAAGGCAAGGAAGAGAGTAAACCTAGGGAATTCTGGCACAGGTGACACTATTAAATGTTGCTGTTCCAGGAGTTGTGTGCTTTTTCACAGTGCAGCGTTACTTACCCAAAAGCAAATGCTTTGTGTGCACTAAGGAGTGCTCTGACTGCAATACTGTTCTTTAGGTACTCACCTGCCCAAGCTCGGTATTTTAAGCTGAATCGCACAGAAAGCACCATGTAATTTTGCACCACTGAACCCAAGTAGCTGAAGAACCTGAAGATACCTGCATGCATAATCAGGGATTCCAGCCTATCACTCCAGTTACAGGACTTTCCAAGAAAATAAATGATGGTGCATCATTTGACATAAAACTGTCCAACACTTTTCCCCCACAACCTCACAAAAACAGGGACAAGAGTAGCGCTACAATCTTGCCATAACTAAAGGCACACATTGCCTTTGTCACGAGTCACAACTTCCTAAACTGTGTTCCTCAAATACAGTGAACTTTTAATTTCAGTAGAACTTGTGACCCTTAAAAACTTCTCTGCTGCCTCTTCCCACTCACTCTCACCCCTGCTCCCTCTTTTTATTTTCAAACAGAGCTAGTACCATGGTCAAAGACTTGCCAGCTTGTGATCTGCTCGCATGGCGCAGACACGCACATCAGTTTAGCAGTATCAGTTACCAACTCAGGTTTACCACTCCATGACAGAAATAGAGCTTTCCATGCTGAACAGCAATCGAGTGAGGTCCACCCCAAGCATGATGGTAGCACGACACCTTCACCTGCTTTATGCAATACTGGGCTCCATCAAGCTTTGTGCTGAAGAGGGCAGTGCACACACAATGCACATCTAAACATGCAGCCCAAGTGTTTCTTGTTTCACATGGAAGCACTCAGGGAACCCAGTGTGTGTATTAAAGCTGCAACTCTGGCAGCCAAGGGATTTACGCTCAGCTTTGGAGCCCCTCTGTCACATCTGTGTGCAAGTCTTCAGCAACTCGTGAGTGCGGAAGGCTCATCTTCTGCGCAGTGCT
>JAWWLZ010000001.1:34643514-34684154 GCA_035041345.1 Poliocrania exsul
TGGAGCCCCTCTGTCACATCTGTGTGCAAGTCTTCAGCAACTCGTGAGTGCGGAAGGCTCATCTTCTGCGCAGTGCTGCAATCAGCCTGCTGGCTCTGCAGGAGTTAGGTGGACCAAGGAAAGCTACTGTTCCAGGAAATACTATTATGTGGCAAACACTGAAGCTGTTTGGGTGGTTCTGAACCGGGTGGTGGCCCATGGTTCTAAGATAAATGTGATTGCTTACAGTCCTATGATCTTCAATGGTCATGTCACACCATCCCATCTTAGCAGATATGTATGTGTGCAACATTTTGTCTCCTTGTCCCTTGCAGGCTTTTCCCATTCCGAGTGTGCCTTCTCAACAGGGAGCTTTCCACAACTGGAGTCTTGGGAGTCTCTGGTACTCAAACTACCTGCAGTTTTTCACAGTGCCCTAACACTTTTAAGTCCTGCATATTGTGATGACAACTCCAGTATCTACAGTAAAATCAACTTTCTGTTTTAGTATTAGCTGTTTTCAACTCAAGAGCGTTAGAAGTTGTGGAAGAAACCACATTTTTCTCTCTATTAAAATGAGTTGTTTCAGATACCAGATCTTATGAACCCAGGGATTTGCAGGAGCCTGCACACCCTTTCCTGCTGTGTAACTGCTATTGAACTGCTGCCATGTTTCAGCTGAAGAACATGCCCATGCTAACTCAAGAGGTTCTTGACTGCTCTTAGAGGACTCTTCTTGTGCTGAAAGACAAAAGAAAATAAAAAAGGTAACACTTCATAAGCAGCCACTAGAATTATTTCCAGAGCAGCTTTACAAACTCCTCTGGCTATGCAGAAATACTAAGCTCTTCCAGATACTGGTTTAACAGCTGCCTCCCCACAATTTCATTGATAACAGTTAAAGAAGGCACAGAAGCCTTCCACTCGTCTGTTTTACCCAGATCTCCCTGTCAGAGAACAAAGACAACACAATGTATTCTTCCATGTTATGATTATTTGGAAATAGTAACATGATACAGAAGTACTTACCTATTCTACCAAGGTGAAAACACCCTCTCACCTCTGAGCTTGCAGTTCCAGTAACTTTCTGGGAAATAGCTCCATGGGAGACAATTGCAATCAACAACCAACCTTCATCACAGCTTCTTCATCCTCCATCATCTGAGTAGTAACTTTAATGTGAAAGATTTAAAACCCATGGGCTTTGAAATAAGCAGTTGGGAGTGTAGACAACTAAGATTTACAGCTGGGATATTTAACAAAATGGGATTTTAAAACAAAACTCATGTGCCAAGTGTAGCATAGATGGTATCAATCATATTTAGAAACTACATTCCACTTTCTGAGTGCATATGCAAATCTTATCATCCAGCTAATTTGCATACAAGGAGTTACACTAGACCTGGCAGTAAGTTTGCAAGAACCAGGACAGCTCCAACATGCTGCCAGTTCTTTGTGCTGCACTGCCATGGATGTTGACACAGTGGCAGTGTAACACCTGACACCTTAAAAATGATAATGTATTTGTACACTTCATCTCAAAATCTGTTATTTCTCATGCAGCTTGTAGAGCTGGTTTGGTACACTATCCAGTGAATGCTCAATTTAGAGCATCCAAATACTTATGTTTTCATTAAGAGGAAACTTGTCAGAATGAAAGCTGAGACACAAAGACAGGTTTCTACATATGAACTTGGATTAAACTTTGATTGAGCAATTTCTTCTTTCAGTAAAAGTCATCACACATTGCTACTTATCCTCATCCTCCTGCAGGATCTTCCAACTATTTCTTGAGCTCCTCAGGAAACTGGGTGGTTGCTTACCTGAGTCCACAGTGACAGAAATCACTCAGTAGTAAAGAAAACCCATCACTTTTGCAGTGCAGGATGTCAGCATAGTAGTTCAAGTACAAACATATCAGCTTCACAGGCTCAGGACCAGACACATAGCAGAGTAAGTTCCCATTACCAGCATTAAAGCAGAGCATACTCATGTTTATGAAATGCCAAAGGCTTCCAATTCCATCATCACCCTGTGTATTTTCATATGAAACACCAAAACACTTATTTCTGCAATAGGACTGTAAGCTTTTTTGGGATCTTTCAACTCAGATCTGTTGGGCCAGGAGAGATGTGTGCATTTTTGCTTTCACGTGAACAGACTACCCAAGTTTGACATGTAGAAAACAGGTTTCATCATTAATGCATGTAACAAGTTGTGATCAGTGAGTAAGATCCATATGCTGACAAGCATCAGACAGCACAAAACTGATCAAAGTGAACTAGACACACAGAGTAAACTGATTTACTTGTCTCTTGACCAGGCATCCATTTGGGTAGTTTCTGAAGTAATTTCTGTTTTCCTACATTTCAGTATGCTACAGCAACTCTTAGCTGAGACATCAGGGCATTTGCAGACAAGGAAACAAGGTATAAACAATGGTAAAAACAATGAAATAAAATTATCTGCAAAGTGAGGTGCACTATATCCTCCTCAGAGCAATAGCACTGACTGCAGCTGGATGGAGGGAAACAGAGGAACCACTGCAGGTAAAACCAATTGTTTCTATATCAGTTTAAGTAACAAAATATACTGTCATTAGGCCAGCAGACCAACCTGGATGAAGATTTCACATATGCTTTTGCCACCAAACAAGCTCACCTCAGACTATTCCACTGCAATACTTACCATTCGTACCAGGTATGAGCTGCACAGATAAAAGCACAGGCCTGAAGCCCACCACGGCCAAGCACTGTGACAGAAGTCATGGTGCCCTGCCCCTTTCTCTCACCTATCTAAAGGTATCTGCACAGACAAGAAACAGAAGTACACAATAAAAGGGGCTGTACTTGTAAATCAGAATTCTTCACATGCATAAAACTATTAATGAAATGTACCACAGCCACACAGCATTCCACCCCCTTCACTCCTTTTCTTCAGTGATGAATGTGGCAAAATGGGACAACCTGGGTGTGATGAGAAGCACCCCCAAGACACTGGACTTTTTACAGGATGGTGAAGGACTGGTCAGATTCTTTAACTGGAGGGAGCTGCACCTAAGGCAAAGAAGAATGGCACACACTGCTGTAATGCCAGCAACTCTTGAAAGGCTGTGAAGTAACTGCATCACAGAACAGCTCACAACATCCTTCCTCCACCGCTCATGTCTCCTGGGGCAAACACACTGTATCTGTGCAGTTATTACACACAATACCCTGAGCAAATTCATCTCACTTACCTCCAGGAGGAGCCAAAGTATGAAACAAACCCTGCAAGCCCCATTTGTCCTGAGCTTTACCACTACAGACATTAAAAAAGCCTGCAAAGCTCTTCATAACTCTTTCCAACTGAGTACCTTCTTGAAGTAATAAAGTGCTTTATTTCACAGAAATCAGTTGCAACTAGAAATGGTATTATATCACAAGCCATGCAATACTTTGAGCATCCTCCTTTCCAGTTTTCATCATTGTTTCAGAGAGCTCCAGTTCCCTTGAGCCTAACAGAGATTTGATTACTCTCTCATTTGGTGAGCAGAATATTTCCCATTCCCCAACACAAAAGAGTAGCACAAGCAGGGGTGACGTTCAGTGTAATGAACTCTAAAATCCTCTGGTTAAAATTCTAGCCTACCTCCTAGGTGCCATCCAGGGGGTATGCTAAAATTAAGCCAGCACCTAGTCAGCAAGCTAAGCCTAAGGCATGCCAACACTAGACAGCAAGCACAGGTAAGATAACGAGGAAGCAACTCAGCTCGGCTGCTGAGATGTCTTACACCATCTCATCCGTTCTCTCAGCTTCTTCAAGGTTGATTTACGTATCTGTGGACATAGATCAAAGGTTTGGGTTAGAAGGGACCTTAAAGACAACCTAGTTGCAAGCCCCCTGCCACGGGCAGGGATGTTCCAATAAACCAGGTTGCTCAGAGCCCTGTACAGCCTGGCCTTGGGATGAGGCAGCCACAACTTCTTCAGGCAGCCTTTTGCCACGCATCACCACCCTTAAATAAAAAATCTCTTCCTTGTATCTAATCTAATCCCACCCTTTTCCAGATCTGCTGAGGGCAGCTGTCTTGAGGAAGCAAAGCTCCTCCTGGTGGTCACATTAAGTCGTATGACAGCCAGACACCACTAGTCCAATTACCAGACAGAAGCTACAACCCTTAACACAAGCCTGAAAGCAGCAAACGCAGCCTGTCACCTGGCAGGTGACAAGGGCATGACCCAGCCTGCTCCCGGCCTCCCCACCAAGGCCGCGCTGCTATTTACCCGCAGCCTGTGCTTCGCTGGTGCAGCCCCACACGGGCCCCCCTCCCCGGGGGGTGCAGGAGGCACAACCCGAGACCCAGCGGGGCCCCCGCGGTTCCTGCGCCCCCCCGAACAGCGTCTCCTGCCCGCCCAGCGCCGCCCCCGCCCCGGCCCGCCCGCCGCAGGCCCCACTGCCCTTCGAGACCCCGGACACCCTCCCACCCCCAGCTCCGCTCCCGCTATGGAGAGGCGCTGCCTCACCCTGTACCGGCAGGCACAGACAGACAACCGGCCATGTCCTTCAGACCCCCACGCCACCCACCGCGCCCTTCCAGCCACTCCTCAGCCTCCCCGTTCTTCCTCACCCCCACACACAAGCTCTTGCTTGCCCTTTAAACCAAGGCCTAACTCGCACCCTCCCCTCTTTTCCGACATCTTAACCCAGCTCCCCAGCCGCTCCTCCCGACCTAAGAGCGTCCACGCCATCAACATGGCGCCCGCCACCGCCTCCTTCCACACCCCTCCCGCACCCCACCCCCCCCGCAGCCTGCCGGGAAACTGAGTCTCCGCCCTCGCTCTGCCGCCCTGGCTTTCGTCCAGATAAACTACGAGTCCCAGCAGGCTCCAGGGCTGGAGGGCGCCAACCAATGGCGAGGCGGCGTGGCGGGCGGTGGCCCCGCCCCGGCGGGCGAGAGGGGTGATGTCATTGCCCAGCGGGGCCGCGGGGCCGCGCCGCGCGCCGCCGCTCATTGTGCTCCGCCAGTGCCGCCTCCGCTGGACACGGCGCGGGGACCCGCGTCCGGCGCGCTCCCGCCGCATCCCCGCCTGGGGCCGCCCTGCGCCCGCTCCCGCTCCCACCTCTGCACCGCCGGGGGGGCTGCCCCGCTCCTGCACCGCCGGGGGGGCTGTCCTGCACTGCACCGTGGGCGGCCCTGCACCTATCCACGGAGAGGGCTGATTTGCACCGAGCCCCGCTACGCTCACCCCGGGGATTCTAGCCCAAGAGTGGCACCATCCCGAGGGGCTGCGCTGCACCGGGATTGGGGGCTGAGCACCCATTCCCGAGCGGGACTGCCTTGCGCCCGTCCTGGGGCGCTGCCGTGGGCTGAGCGGGCGGGTCGGTCCTATCCCGGGGGGAGCGGGCTGCTGTGCGCCCATCCCGGGGGGAGCGAGCTGCCGTGCGCCATCCCCGGGGCAGCATCACCGCGGGGTGCGGGCGGCCCCGTCGCGGCCGCGCTCTCCATCACCGGTGACCCGCTCCTGGCTCCCACCTCATTTTATGGTTGTGGAGAGGGAGGAAAAATCCCAAACCAGGTGAGTTCTGTGCTCCTCTTCTCTTTTTTGTGTGTGTTTTGCCTTCTCCTTTTCCCCTCGCCTCCCAGCCCCCCGTCTCCCGATGCGCTTCCCGCACCGTGCGTTCCCCAGCGGGGAGCGCGCTCTGGCCCCGGCCCTGCTGGAAAAGGAGGAATGGGGGAGAAAGAAGGAGAAGGACCCATGGCTCCCTATACGGCCTCATCCTGGGGGGATGAATGTCCATCTGCCGCCCTTCGGGTCCGGCGGCAGCTCCGCGGCCGCGCTGCGCGTCCCGCAGCCCCCGAGAAACTCCCGTAACTCCGGGATGCTCCGGGCGCCCCGAAGCTGTGCGGTCCCGAACCGCAGCACCGATAGGGAGCCCTGTCTCGTTTGTCTCCTGCACTGCGTAACAGCGGAAAATAAGATGGGTATTGAATTGCTGTCGTTAAGCGCTGGTAAGCCTGCGAGACCCGGGGCTCCTGGGAATAAGTACGGGGTGCATTTTAGGATGGTTTTTGAGGCGCTGGTGTGTGTTGTCATATGCCTTCTGTGTTTTGACACCCCTATTCCTCCCCTCTCTCAGGGAGAGAGTGGTGATTTGGGTCCAGCTGGCACTCAATCCTGGCTGCATGCATTTGGTCCAGGTTTCTTTTCCAAGTCACATCATGAGTTTCTGTCTCAAAAATTGTCGGTTGGACAAGCTTGATGGTATATTTCAACTTCTGAACTACTATTCTGACCTTTTGCCTTTTTATCATACATACAAGAAGTACCTATATTTTAAACTTTGTAAAAACTTCGTAGTCCAGCAGAGCTTCATTTTAGTGTGTCTTTTTATTTGTTTCCCCGTTCTTTGCTGTTTGTGAGGCGCACTTCAGATCTTTACTTGAATAATGCGAAGATACAGGAGCAATATAAGAGGCATTTTTTCTGTGGTACATAACATCAGAAGGGTTTATCCCCTTTTATTACTATGTTACTTCTCCAATTGCCCGTGGACCCCAGACATCTCATTTTACACTGGTAGCAGAGAAATGTGTGCACACAGAAGGGTCCTGCTGGCTTCGAATCTGTCAGCATTTCTCAGTGCCCTTTAAAGTTAATCTGTTCCAAAGCCCGACTTGGAGGCTGTTCTGAGAGCAGGAAGAGTGTGCAGCTGAGCTGATATTTTTAATTTCCACCCCCCCCCCGCCCCCTCCCGCCGCTGCATATTTGCTTCTGCGCTTCTCTTGTGTAACTGGCACTGCGTGTCCTCTGGCAGGGCTCTCCCTGGAATCACAGTGCTGGGGAGCGAGTGACATGAGTACAGTGGGGACAATGAAACTCCCTGTTTGGTTTGATCAGTGTTTGTAAACACCAAGGCAGTGTTGAGGTGTCCCTATGGATGTAAAATGCAATGGATGGAGTTTTACAGCTTTCCCTCTTCCAGTGGGATAAACATGCTGCATCCACACCACCTCCTTGCATTTGTTTTATCTGTGATTTTTTTTCTTTCCTTCCTCTTTATTACTGACTCAAAGGAGAAGAACAACAGTGCATGCAGGCGTTGCCTTTAGTTGGTCTTTTTTTAACATTTTTGTTTCCTGGAATGGCATTTTCCTCTTTATTTTACAAGGGAGGGAATGGATAATGTAATAGAGTGTTTCCCATCTTGGCTGTAAAAGGAGAAGTTTTATAGTAGTAGGT
This sequence comes from Poliocrania exsul, assembly GCA_035041345.1. NCBI lineage: Eukaryota > Metazoa > Chordata > Aves > Passeriformes > Thamnophilidae > Poliocrania > Poliocrania exsul. The sequence continues at coordinate 34,650,717 of JAWWLZ010000001.1, forward strand.
TCGTTGGGTTTGTTTGTTTGTTTGGGGTTTGTTTTGTTTTGTTTTGTTTTTGGTTTGTTGGTTGTTTGGGGTTTTTTTAGCCTGGGATAGAAGGCACTGGATATGAAGTGATAACTTGAAAGTATAGCCTGGGAATTGTTCTGGGAAATATTGATACAGAAGTTGATGAGAACAAGCAAGGATTCCATGGCCAAGAATACAATTTTTCATTCTGTTTTCATCTTTATGTATCTTTACAAATACGTGTTGCTATTTATGCTTTTGTTATTTTTTCCAAAAATTACTACATTTGTTGAATTTAGGAATATTTGGGACAATGCATGCTAGCATTTTCAATCTAGGTTATGCTGTAACAGGAGGTAGATTAAAAATGTACCTCAGAAATCTACACTACTATATTAATCAAGTGAATCTTTGCCTTGCAGCAATTGAAATATAGACACATAAAAAGGGTCCAAAGGCTGAAAATCACTCAATAGATAAATGATTGCTGTGAAAAGATGGCACAAATGGCCCTTCTTGTCCTGCAAAGACCTAAGTGCAATGTATGTGTTTACTGTAATTCCAGAAATCCCTGAGATGCCAGTTACTGGAAGCAAAGAGTATATCCCAGAAAGACAGCACTAAGTATTTCCTCAGGTCTTTTACTTTTCCCCCAGTTTCTTACTAGTATCCAGTTTCTGAAGGGACATTCAGGGCAAGGTAGTCTCATGGCCATACTCTGTAGGGTTTTCTTATATTTTAGTCCTGTTCTTAATGAAATTGAATATGATGTCAATGGTTGGATTCTTATTAAAGCCAGAAATTTCATCTTTGCCAACTGGTTTTATTGGCATCACCTATGTGCCCTGCACTGCACTAAATTGCCCATCCCAGAACTGTTGCAGAAAAGAGATTTAAGCTGCCCTAGTATGTTTGGGTGTCACTCAGCCTCATGTGCAGGGGAACTCTGGTGAGATGAGGGGAACTGGGAAGAGCCAGAGCTGGGCCAGACTTGCTGACTTTTAAGCTTAATTTTCTTCTTTGCTCCAGAGGTGAGCTATGAGAGGACAGTGATTTCTGTAGCCTGGAGTTGGGAACTGTCGAGGCAGCTGAAGTTCCTGAAGCAAGAGGTGGATGACTGAAGGTGGCTCTTCAGGGAGGAACAAAACAGTCACTTCCCAAACAGGAATGGGGAGGGAAGGTGAGAATGGGGGAGTGGGAGAAGGGTATCCTCAAGCAAACAACCTCTGTTTGCCACCTTGCTGTGAAAGAGCTTTCCTCTGTTGGCAGATCTATGCTATGTGCTTCCTGTCTTCCCAGCCCCAGCTACAGGTGGTAGGAATTGCTCACAGCTTGAGTTGGAGTGTTGTGTCTCTCTAATGGAAGCTGTAGAGAGCTCCTGGTTTTAGCTCTGGAGCTATCTTTGGTTCTCACTGGGATAGCCAGGCTGGCATCCATCAACTGGAACACTGAAGTGTTTGCTCCAAGTTTTTTTGGTGTGTCCCAGATGGGTGTATCTGCAGCTGGGTTTTTTGTGGGTGTGATAGGTTTGTTGACATTTTCTTATTTTTACATAGAATGTAGTAAAAAAAAGAAATTATAATAGCTGGGAACTAGATCAATTCATTTTCTAATTTTAAGGCATATTGTCTTTTTTTAGGACAGAACCAGCAGTGTGAGTGCAAGCCTTGCTCTTGGTGAGTACAGAAAGAAGAGTGGGGAATGTGCTAGGAGCTAGTTCATGCATATTGTCAAATAACCACCCAGGAATTGTGAAAATTCAAGAAATTCATTGCAACTGTGTGGCTGGCATGACAGAAGTGTGGAAAGTAGCACAAGATGGGCATACCTTGCAGGGACAAAGCTGTTTAGATATTGATGCTTGTATGGATGTGTGTAAAACTTTGGAACAGGAGATTTAGGAGACAGGAAAATCATCTTCTGTATTATGAATGGATTTCTGACACTAAAAACATCAGCCCAGTTGGAGAGATCTTGAGGTGCAGATGCTCAGCAACGGCCCTGCTTTGACTGGAGGGCAGATGAGATGACTTAAGGCAGTGTTTGGATTGACTCTCTAGTTTCTGTAATTTCATTTTGCAGCAATACATTTAGTTTCCTGCTTCCCACCCCCCCCAACAGTGATTCTGTCAATAACTGAATTCTCATTTTAGTTGTAATGGCTCTCTTAGAGTGGGAAAGAAGTGATCTGTCATGTTTGTCATGTAATCCTGGTTGGTCTGTGCATAAACTGTGAATTTAAAGGGGGGGCAGGGGCAGTTGAGTCTGTTCCTCAGGTGCTAATATCTTGAAATAATTAGGGCAGAACAAGGATCAACTTGTCCCTTAAAATCATTGTCACCATTTAAACAGACTCAAGACCACGTTGAAGTCTGTTGCTATTACAGTAGCTTCATAACTAATCTCTGCTGTTAAACATTGGCTCTGCATAAGGTATTAGTGAGATTTGTGTTGTATAATGCCATTTGATTTCACCTTGCATAGATAAAAATAATTAGAGAGCTTTGTTGCTTTGAGCTGGGAATAGATACTTAGGTGGTGAACAGCTTGAGACTGAATTGCTATTTGTCATCTTGCCTTGCCTGGAGTTACTGCCCTTCACTACACTGCAGAGGTGCACTCTTCTGTAGCATACTTAAGGCAAAATTTAAGCCTATTTAAAACCTATTTAAACTATTAGTTTCCTGGCATAATCAGGGACTATTTGTACAAACAGAGAAGAAAACCTTCAGTAAGGTCAAAAGGAAATCTGCTGCTGTCCTTTTAAACATCACAGGATACTCTGTTTATTTTCTTTCCTTGTAGCAGAAATGCTTTCTTTTAGGTACTGCTGAACTAAAATTTAACTGCAACCTTCGAGTATCTGAATAGTGGTCTCCCTTAGACCTTGAAAGGAGTAATGAGAAAAGGAAAGAGAGAAGGGGAGGAAAGGCTGTGCTGGCATGAAAAAAGATGAGCTTGCACATGATTTCTCAAAAGACTGTATCCTGCAGGCTGAATTTAAAAGGAAAAAAGAAAAAAGGTGTTAGAGATGCCAAAGTGTACAGAAGTCAAGCAGAGCTTGGGTTACTCTGTCCTGCAAAAGATGCTGCCCATGGAGAAAGGGAATTCATGCAGGGCCCTGGCAGCCCAACCCACTTCTGCACTGTGCTGCTTCTCCTCTGCAATGAAGGTACCAAAACTGCTTTTTTCGTTAAGCAAAACCCCAGTTAATCAAAGGGCAGCATGTGTGCATTCAAAGTGGGAGTGTTTCTTCATATAAATCCAGGCTGTTGTTTGCAAAAGGGAATTGTCAAGGAACTACCATCCTGTAGGCTGGTGCTAAGCCCTGATGCCAACTTGTTTGGAGCAATGCAGAAAACTAGTCTGTGTATGAGAGTCTCGCATCCCACAGTAGCAATCATTTGCATGTGTTTCCAGAGTGTTTTGGACAGAACCCCTCACATCCAAAAATAGGAGTTTTTATTCCTTTAGCAGGAGGGATCACCCCCTTACCTGGCTGTGGAAGGATGGGAACCCTCTCCAGACTAATCAAATAGTTAACATTTTCAGTTGGAAGAAACCCACAAGGATCATCTTGTCCAAATGACTCTTGAGTACTGGGGTATTGACCACCTCTCTATGAAGTCTGCTGCAGCGTTTGACCAGCCTTTTGGTAAAGAAATGCTTATTTGCAGTCTGAACCTCCTGTGGCGCAGCTTTGAACTATTCCCACATGTCCTATCACTGAATCCCAGGAAAAAGAGTTCAGTACCTTCCCTTCCACTTCCTCTGCTCAGGAAGCTGCAAGGAGCAATGAGTTTGCCCCTTTTCTCCAAACCAGTCAAGCCCAAACCCTTAGTTGCTCCTTGCAGAGTATGTCTCCCAGCCTTGACAAAGATGTGTAAAGTTATATGGGATGTTTCACTGCTCAGTGGGTTCTTGCCACTGAGGTAGCACCAACTCAAGGGGAATTGCTGATGTCTGTGTTCCTGTCTGCTTTTTCCTTGCTTGTTTTCTGCCTGCCTAAGCCACCCCACTTCCCCTTCCTCATTTGCTTTTCTTCTGTGTAGTGATGTTCAGCAGTAACCTTTAGGAGCTTGGGTAGTCCCAGACTACAAATGAATCTGAGGAATGGATGTAAATGGGGGCTCTTAGCTGAAGATGATGTGATGCCAGTAGAAAACAGGTTATTAAAGATGCTGAGTAGAAGAAGGGGTGTCTGGTTAGTAGATCATCCCATCTGTACGCTTCCCTTAAGGCACAGGAATTTGTCAAACCCTCCTGTCTTTTCAGTGGTCACCCTTTTGCTACAAATACCCATTCATCCATAAACACAACAGTGACAGGAGATCTAGAAAAATCCATGCTCCTGAAAGGTCCCAGATCCACATTCAGGTTGTAGATCATGAGTTGAAAAGCGAATGCCGGTGTTCATATTTACAGCCAATCAAAGAACAACTGAAAGGGATTGCCAGGATTAGAAAAGAGATGTGGGATTTCCTATGTTGCAAAGAATGCTCTCAGTAATGAAAAGCTGACTTGGAAAATAATCATTAGCACTTCTGTATGATTTAAATTTCATTGCCTGAACTCAGAGAAATGGAAAATAGATCAGTCAAGGCTTTTTTATCTAGCAAGGTTTTAAAGGAAGCCAGATTCATGTCTAATTAGTGAGAAGTTCTTTATGGTGCCACTGCTATACTTCCAGGGTCTAATACATGGTGTTTTCACAATATTTGTGGCTGCAGCATGGAATTATTTACCTAAAATAACACCCTTAAAAACATCATAAGACAACTTTATATAACCTGAATTATTGACCTCAAGAAATCCCAGAAGGTCTCCATGCTGTGTAGTCTTATTTTCCTGTTGCTTTCTGATGGTGGAGGGGAGTTTTAAATGCTGTCCTCTCCAACACTGGAGATTCAAGGTTTATTATAATGGCTACTGAAGTTCATTAACCGAGAGAGGGGACAACTGCCACTTGAAAAAATAACAGTGTTTTTTATTGTTCTTGCTTTATAGCTATTTACACAAATATCTTAAAAGTAAATGTAGGCTTGAAAAAGCTTTCCTGACTCATTTGGCATCCCTACTAGTCCTCTGGAGACATTGGATTATTCCATCCTCAGACAAGTAATCTTTAGAGGTGAGAAACGGGTAGTCTGAAATTGCTGTGGGGCTGTCAGTCCATTTTTTGCATATTGGGAAGAAGATTAAGAGAAATAACATTAGCCTTTTTATTCTTGCATCTCCCATGAAGATCATGGTGAGTGTGTCCTGTGGAGAAAAGATATTAACTCTGATAAGCCTGTGATAATGAGTTTAATTAAACCCCAGCAAAGACTCGAGAAATCCCTAGCTTCTACAAAAGGCTAAGGGCATTTTTGGGATTTCTATATGTCTCTTGGCTGCTGAGGACCTTGGAACAGCTGGTTTCAGTATCAGGTTTTGCATCTGGTTGACTGGAGATGTAGTGGCAAGTTCAGCCTGTGTGATGATGGGTTTGTACTCTGCTTTTCTGTGTAATCCCTTTTTCTGTGGCATAATTACAGAAGTGTTTTTGGTCTAAAGAGGATGTTTTAATACAACTTGTAGCTAATTCCATGTTTTCTATCTGAAATATACTCAAATGCAGCGAGTATCTGCACTATTGCAGTTCCTCCAGCCCCGTGAGCAGTAGCTGTTCTCCTGTCTATAGCCAACAGAAGATTGTGGTACCCTCTATTTTCTCAAGTATCTGATAATATAAAAATCTTCACTGTAAAGATTTGTTCTTGAGAGCATTAGGTACTTAATGGGGGGTTTCTTGAACAATGGTTGGTCTATTAAAAAAGCCATGTAAAGATTGCATCAGAGTTGCAAGTACCAGCAGCTTGAAACTGCAGAAGCCAAGTTGGTCCCTGATTTCTCTATTGCATTTGTCCTTGTTCTGAACAATTTGTTCCTTCTAAAAAGGGAACTGTGCCCATTTTCTTCAAGTCAGCAGTATTCACATTTCTAAAATGTGATAGTACCATTTTAGTTGGTTTAATGTGTTTGTGCATGCATAGAACCCTCCCAAATAAGTGTAGATTTCTGTTAACTCTTTAATTTCAGCAGGGAAATGAGAAGTCTAAAGTTGAGCTCTTAACTTTACCAGGTTAACAGATTTCTGCTTGACCTGTTTAGGATAGAGGGGTGTGAGCATGTGACTGCTGGAAACTGCTTTATGGGATCTGTAGGAATGAAGTCTAATCTTATGTTGTGACCTGCTGTTGGTACGCCCTGACCATCTTGTGCAGGGATGTGTATGCAGAAACAAACAGTGGCTTTTAGCAGTCATTAACCCCAAATTCTGAAGTCTTTTGCAGTCTCCCCACCCACCCACCCCAAAACTGGAAAACAAACTTAAATATATCCGCACTGTAATCCTGAGGTACCTCTCAGTTTTTCCATTATGTTTATAAATGACTTTTGCTAATGTAGAGAGTTTCCCTCTTCTAGGAAATCTTTTTTTCCTTTTCTTTTAAGTAGCAGCTATGTTACAGTTCTGCAGGAAACATGTGTCTTGGTGCACTCGCAGTTGGCTGTACAGGTTGCTGGTCCCTTGCTGCCACTAGGAAGCACTGACAAAAGGGTCTTCAAAAGCATTGCCTGTGGCAAGTGTCTGCTGGGTCACATTGGACATCCCTGTGCTGGAGATGCCTGAGATCCCTCTGTCCTGTGCCATTATACATGGTTATTATGGACCATTCCTGAACTTTCTACTGCAGATGTGAATGTAGCACGGGGAATTTTTAAAGCTCGTTTTCAAGCTGCTTTATGGTCAGAGACTTGTAACTTCACATTGGTCATTGTGAATGTTCAGTCTTTTGTCAAAGGCCATCCTGTTTATATCAGTGTTGTCTCTAACTTGTGCCTCTGAATTGGGAAATTGCTTGGATAAATCAGTCTTAAAACTAATCTTTTTGCTAGGTTAACTTTTTGGGAGAGTGTCCCCAGGCTGATTCACTTTGTGGCCATGTGGGTGGTTAGTTGGTATTTATTAATAATAAATAAAGGCATCTTCAAAACAAATCCCCCCTGGTTAGAAATTCACAAATGAAGAAATTCAAAATAAATTGAGTATTGATTTGCACAATGAAATAACCAAGGAAAACATTAATTATGGGCTGAGGCTAATTCTGTTAGAGTAAGGGAGGCTGATTGCAAAATAAATACTAAATAAGGTGTCTCATTAAGTTCTGCAGTTTTACAAAAGCTGTCGCTACAGGGAGGAAGAATCTAGTGTGAATTACTGTTTGTTTGCTGCAGTTGTCAGTCATTGCAGCAGTGAGCATGTTGTACCAGTTTGTAAAATAGCCACTGGTAACCAGGTCATCCTCCTTGAATGTCAAACTTCTTGCTGGGAAATGTGTTAAACTACATAAAACCTCTTTCCATCTTGTTAGCACATTTTTCACAGTATTTCTCATTTTACTGGATGACATCACCTCTTGAAGATACTGAGGAAGCTTTTAAAAATACCTCGTGGGCAATGCTGGGTGATGCTTAGCTAATGAATTTATTGCTGTTTGCCTGATATTCTGGAGGGCTGGTCCACTCCTTGTTCCTCCTCTGATGCAGTTTTTGAGTCATTTAATATCTTCATAACTGCTCCTGTATTTTGTGTATAGATTGGATTTTATTAACTTTGATAAGTTCTTTGGGGTAGAACTTCATCTCTACTTTCTAGAGTAAGAATCTGCAGTTCTCTGGGATCTGTAGGTGTTACTGTAATGTGAGTAACCAGTGCTGTAACTTGGGTGGGAATAGCCATTAGTGATTTTTGGGAATGACAGTCTCCTTAATTTCACTGCAAATCAATCTATATAATTCACAGTTTTATCTGGAATGACATATTTTGTACTCTGAAGGCAAGACAACTGAATTCTGCATCTGTTGTGTGTTCATAGGCAAGTCCTTTCTAAACTTTTTCTTGGTTGCCTCCATCTGTAAAATGGAGATAACCTCAGAGGGATACCTTGAATATTCATCAGTGATTTATTGTATGCCATTGAAGAGAAGTTTTACCAGCAATGCAAATGAAGTTTATTACTCAACCCCTCTGCTGCATGTTGATTGGTATTCCAAAGATCTGCAGTCTCCACAGCAAGCACTAGCAAATTGTTACCTGGACTTAGCCTGTAGGTGACACTAATAACTTCAATTTACGTGGGGCTTTTCCTTTGGAAGAGCTCCAAAGAATTTCATAAACCGTAATGCAAGCCACGGTGTAAATAGTGCCTTAGCAGCCACCAGCTCTCAGAGAGGGGCTGCTTGATGGATACTGCAGGGCAGCTGGCAACTCTGTGTGAGGGAATGGCAAGGAAGAAAAGTAGTTCTGCAAGCGGTGAAGGTGAGAAACAGGGAGGGGAGTAAGAAAACAAATAGACACTACCTGAATTGTGACTTTTATCTTTGATGTGATTGATTCCTATATATCAAGTGATTCTCATGTGAAAGGTGACATTTTTGTTGCAGTTTCATGGTGCTGTGATATTGGGTGAATTCCAGTCAAGCAGAAAGAGCCCTGATAGCAACCAGGTATTTTTTTTCCTGGTAGAGCATATGTGTTTCTGGATTCCTTAATTCAAATACTGGGGTACAACAATGTGATTTCAGTGGTTCCTCAGGCTTATATGTCTGGCTATGTAAGGCACAGTTGCTTGGAGTTTGCCCTGTACATCCAAAAGAGTTGAGGACATACCCCAGATAACTTACTCTGTCTCAAGTCCCAGTAACCCTAAATTCTTTCAGAAAGTGTAAATACCTTTGCAAAGATGTTGGCTTAGAATTTGTTGTGTTCAGCTGGAGGTGAAGCCTTGAGTCCTGCCCTGAACCACAGGCACCTAAGCTGTGTTGCCTAAATAACATTATTGTTATTTTAGGTCTCAGATGCCATCAATGGAGAGAGAGGACAGATTCAGAAGTGCTCAGAGATGTTTGTCTCTCAGTTTGGTAGGGAGGCCAGACCTTTTATAAGACTAGCTTGGACGTTTTGGTTAATTCCTCAAAGGTGGGTAAGACACAACAGTGCCATGGTGTACAGGGTAATCTGCCAGAGCAGTTAGACTAGATACAGGTGTCAAGGTGTCAGATCACTCACTAATAAAGAAGTTCATCAGCGTTTGTCTCACATGCAGGAGCATCTGTTTTGGAAAGGTTTTGAGCTCTTTGAATTCTGGTTGCTGAGTGCTGAGCTTCAAGGGCTCTGGAGCACTATAGAGAGAGGTCCCGAAACTGGATAATGCAAATTAGTAGCTACAATTGGAAGCTATGATAGGAATACCTGGAGAAGAAAGCATGGCTGCTGAGTGTGGTCTTGGTTGACAGGCAGCAGTGGCCTGAAGAAGTAAACAGCTCAGCCAAACAAAAAATGATAAGGGCAGAGGTCAGCCTAATAGTGATAGTGCGGATTCTGATTTTGGGCTCATCCCAGCTGCCTAGTGATTAAAAAGAATTGTAGAAATTATAGTCTTTGTAATTTTGCCAAAACAGTTTTCTTTGGTAACTTTTGAGCCTGTTGGCCAGGCTAGATGATTGCAAAAGTTTGTGTTCCTTAGAAAATAGGGTTAAAGTGCATATAATACTTTAAGGAGCAGGGAGCCTGTTGAATTCAGATGTTTGTTTGGCCGTGGTCGTCCAAAGCTTTCCTGGTATGGAGAGGAGATTGCACTGCATCATCTTTAGGCTTGATCTGGGCAAATGAGTATTTCTGTTTGGAGCACCTAATGGAGACCTCAGCAATCAACAGAGCACAGTTTGTGGCTTGGCTTCCTGCCTGGCTGTATGCTTACACCAATCTTACAATAAAACCAAAATGCAATGTGTAATTGGAGCTTGATGGATGAATTTATATTTTTGGTATGTTCTGTTGCTGAGACTATTTTAAAGCCTCTATGTCCAGGATTCTGGTCTTTCTAGATAGTTAGAACCCAGTCAGTTCTATATTTTGCTAGGCCATACCCTCCATTAAATATATATATTGATAACAGTCAATGAGTGCATTAATGTTTAATTCAGTAAATTTTTCAGTTTTACGAGCCCATTCATCCACAGTGCTGTAATCGATTCCTCCTGGAAATACTGTGGTAATTAGAGGAGAGACTGATATGCAAGCATTACTGTGACATGTGTAACCAACCTGTCTTGTTTTGAGCCTTTCATTACCTTCACTTATGACTGTAATTGTGTACCGTCTCAAGGAATAGTGAGAACTTTTCATTTGCATGTTAATGGCACTTTGTCTGAGAAGGTGTTAGAAGGATTCAGGCAATGCTATGCAGAAAAAAATAACATGTCCAGTAATCAAACAACTCTGATGGTTAGTGGTTCAGACATTGCTAATAATAAGGGTAATTTTTCTTCTGTTATAGCAAATGCACCTTTCAAATGGACAAGGCAATTGGTATGATTCAGGAAGAGAATTGTTATGGAGAACTGCTTCCTGTAATCAGCATCTGTGTCCTCCTAGAAAGGAAGGAAGGGCTTGTGACTTGTGTGCCCTTTTTAAAGGGAGGATGTATTAATTGAGTCTTAGTATGTGTTGTGATACATAGGGATACATTGGAAAAAGCTGTATGTTGAAACTTTCTGGATTTCTCACATACAAGAGATGTGTGTTACTGGGAGTGTGGGCTGTTCTCAGGAGCTGAAGGAGTGAAGTACAGGTTATTTTGTCAAGTTTGTTTGGCATTTGAGGGATTTGTCCAAAGCTCTGACATTTCACACTCCAACTTCCAGTTTTAAAAAGGAACATTTGTGATTTTATCCTAACCTTGAAGTGGGTGCCAGTGTGCCTCAGTTTGTGATTGAGGTCATTTGTGCTCTTGCTCATAATGGCTATTTTAGCTGTTCCTGGGAAAGTAAAAAGACTCCATCACACTTCTGCTTTTGCATGGGAAGGGCTCCCTCAGAACACAGAAGTCCCTGTAAATATCTAAACTGCATTTTATGCCACACTTAAAATCTTTCTTTGTAATTCCCTACTCTCCTACTGTTTGTAAGAAACCTGAGCCATGTGCTTTCTTCTCTCCATCACCTCCCAGCTTGATGGATCCAGAAGAAGTTGTCAGTCTCTGTAGATCAGACCTGGAGGAAAATGAGTGGCATGGGTTTAACAGCCTAACATTTCCATTCAGGAGCAGTTGGATAAGCCTCTGGAGGAGAGACCTGCTCTTAAATTAAGAGTGGTCACTCAAGCAGGATTCCTTCTGCCTCGTGCCACTATGGGTTGCTTCGGTATCCCGTGGCCTATCATTGTATCCTGAATAACTGTGCCATGGCAAAACACATTTTCTTCCTGGCACAGCTCACTGCTATCTGGTGGGTGACTGCAGGCTACAATCACTAATGGGGAGGGAAAGGCCTGGTAACAGCAGTATTTTTGAGCAAGAGAAGGCTTAGGGGGTTGAAAAGGAGATCTGACCAGTTATGAGGAAGAACATGACTGACAGGGCTGCTTTTGCATTAAGGATCATTAGTGAGATGTAAGCTAGTCTGTAAAATGAATGTGAAAAGTACTAACAAGGAGTTGGGGAGCCACAGAAAGAGGAAAAGTGGGAAACCCTGAAGACACAAATCAGCAAAATTGGGAGAATTGTGCTTTAACAGGATCTCTTTTTTTGAATGTGGATGCCAGTGATCCAAGATGAGATCTGTCGAGGCTAGAGAGGGACAGGCATGATAACTGAGAGTTGAGGGAATGCTGGATTGATTTAATCCTGAAGGGACACTTTTTTAGGAGGCTTCACTGCTGTACTTGGTCAGGAAATAAGTCTCTCACTAGCTGAGTTTAAATGAGTTCTTCACATGTGAACAGCAGAGGTGCAAGTTGGCCAAGCTTTGGCTGTGAGGGGAAGGGCTGTTCTGTGAGCAAAGGAAGGAAAGGGTTTAAGAGGAGGTGGATGATGTCTGTTTTAAGATGGAAATCTGAAATCTTCTTAGGTGAGTATCATCTACCTGCTATCTGCATCAACCAGTTCAGTTGCTGCATGCAGAATGTTAAATTAGGATAGAGACCATTTCTGTTGGAGTCTGAGGGTGGAGCTGGTGCTAAGGCATTGATGGATAAGGGAGAATTTGTGCAGTTGCAGAGCAGTGGGATGTGGCCTGTCCACATGGGGAATTGATGAAGAGCCCTAGGAAAGACTGTGTACCATGGGTGACCTGTTCTCCAGCACCTAGGAGTGAGTGGGAGGAGAAGCTAGAAGAAGGGTTTATCTTCTGTATTTTGGTAGCTCTAGCTTTTACAAAAAACTTACTCATTAAAAGGGGAATTTTCCTGAACACAGACCAAAAATAGTTCCTGGAGAAACGTAATACGCCCATTACACCTTCTGATGTAGTTGAATCTGAATCCCAGAATATTCTGAGTTGGAAGGGACCCACAAGGATCATCTTGTCCAGCTCTTAAGTGAATGGCCTATATGGGGATGAAATCCACAACCTTGATGTTATTAGCACCATGCTCTAACCAGCTGAGCTAATCTCGGCACTTGTTTGGCAGACAAAGACGAAAATGGACATAGCATGATACCAGGGCAGAGGAAGATGGATATTGAGACTGCAGAATGAAAAGAGTCATTAGTGATAGTAAAGGAAAGCAAAGCAGAATTGGGGGCATCAGTAGGGAAGGAGACTGGAGGGTAAAATAGTCCAACAATGAGAGTTTAAGGCTTAGGTTTGGTTTCCATGGAGGCTACCCCTAAACTTCTGTCCTTGGGCAAGTCACGTGTCTGTTACCTTTTCCCCCCATCTTGCTTGTGTGTACAGGCTGCTCAGAGATTGACAATAATGCTTAGTAAGTGATTTTTCTATAGCACAGAGTACCTTCTGGCCATCAGCCTGCCTTGAATTCAAGTGTCATCATGATACAGACTTGAAGTTACACTTAATGATAAACAAAGGGGGGGGGGGAAATGTGCATACTGTTTATGCACAGCTTGCCCTCCCTTTAAAGTTTAAAGGATGTAAAAATGGGCATGCCTGTGATGGAAAGTGTGCAATAGTTAAATATTTAGTGAAGCATTCAAGTTGTAGCTTCAAGCTTTAAAAAATGCCACAGGCTGCTTTCAATGTGATAGACCAGAAAAAATTGTAATATAGTCTCTCAAAGCATAACTCATTTATGTTGTTGGAGTCCATACAACCTTCTGTACAAACTGGTATAAAGAAAACTCATATTGTGTACCCTGAGGTACCAACAAGTAGCACATAAAGATAGGGATGAGAGCAGTCTGAGAAGCGTGCAAAGCAGAGGTGCCACATGTATAGAGTCAGTAACCTCTGATGTTCTTAAATAACCCAGCTGGTGTTTGAGTTAGTTTTGTGTTCCAAGTGTTGATTGTTGTAATGGCATGATGAAGGAATAATTTAACTTCATTCTGTATTGTGTATTTATTCATGGCTTCCTAATCCCTGTGTACTTACCGCAACCAGGTTCTGGATCTGTCCCATAGTGTGTGTGTGTTGAGGGTGAAGGGGATGATGTTTGCGACCATGTTCGGACCTTATTTTGCTGGTTTGGGGCAGACATGAGAGGACAGACCTGCCCTAAAGGGCACACACACTATCTTCACTGACTGTTTGAATGTAACAGATGTACAGAAAAATGCAAGTGCCATGCGTTCCATGTTGACCCTGATTATCTGCAACTCTTGTATTGTACCTGGGAAGTCTCGCTTGGTGCTTGCCCAATCTTATGGGAGGGGGGAGGAGACATTATTACTTGCCAAGAAAAGAAACTTAAATCAATTTAAATGAGCACTTGGAGCTGCTGGCTGTAACCCTGGGCAGTATGTGAGGCTACTGCAGAGCAGCCGCAATAGAGCTGTGAACCAAAGCATCGGATTAGCGAGCCCACAATGAAATCTTGTATTTCTCCACTGGAGGTGAAGTTCTTCACTCCAAAGGCACACAGACTTTTTTTGGCTGTGAAGCACTTTTCTTTGCCACAAGTCAACATACATTTCTGTGCTGAACCCATAGTTAAATCTGTCTACTTGCATTGCACACAAATGGGATACTTGACCTTTAATACCTAATATTTTTCTGATTGTCTTGGATTGTTTTGTGCTTTTGACAGTGAACTAAAAGCCTATTTGTGACTTACAAATGCATGTTCTGTTACAGGTGGATGTGTTAGCTGGGACTGTAGTGACTGTTGTTCAGGCTGGCACTGAGTTTTGTACTGAAACCTGATTTGTTTTCAGGGTTTGAGTTCAGATTCCCAGATCCAACACACAGACTTGGCAGGATATGCATCTCCTTTACAATCTTAAAAATGAGGAGTTTTCTAACTTTTAGCAGAGGTAACCCCATGGCTTTTGAGTTTATCTCTGTAGGTAGCTGGCAGCTGTCATTCCAGGGTTAGGGATCATGTTTTGCTAGTTTGTTCTTCCCGTCTTCCCTTCTGAGCAGCATTTTGCCTGTTCTCATTTTGCTGTGCTGCATAGGGATGCTCCTCTCCAGAGTAAGTGCAGCTGGCTGGGCTCATACCTTGGTGCTCCAGCAGCATCTGCCTAGGCATCTTTGTCCCAGATTCATCCTATATCCTTCTGTTCTTCCAGTTTTCCCTTCCTTTTCAGTCTATAAATTTTATTTCTTCCATTTAACCTGAAAGTGCCTCACAGTTTCTTTAAACCATCCTTTTTTTTTTTTCCTTTTAAACCTAGATCTTTAGAGCTATTATTTGTTTCATTTTGCCATCATCTGTATCAATTCAGAGTACTGCCAGCTAAGCGAATACCCCCGTCCAGATGACGGTAGTTTTACAAGCCTTGTTACCCTACCTGGATTCTTTACCACCACAGCAGCTTCTCTTTTTTTATATAGTACATGTATCCAGTTGTTGAAGTTGGCTCAGTTTAAGCTGTTCTGCACATGGCTATTGCAGAGACATGGAGGTGCTTATGCTACAAGAAAGCAGCAGTACACATTAAGAGCGAAGTTTTCCACTGGAGAGAAGCTAAATAGGTTGGAGAACAGAGCAGTTTGAAAAAGCAGTTCAAAACTGAAATTCACGTGTTCTTGCTGGAGTTACCTGACTGCAATAACACTGTGCAAGTCCTGTTTTCAGAAAGAAAACCAGTGACTTTTTATAAATCTGCTTTTAAAGTTAAGACCTAAGATAATACTTCTGTACAAGCTTCTTGCAGGATGGGTGGATTTGGGTTTGCAGTGCTACCTCAGGGCAAGGCTGATGACTGTTGCATAGGAAAGAATAAAATCTCAAGTGCCACATAGAACCTCTCCTTCAAGCTATCAACAGCAGATCCAAAAATCTTATATTCTGACTTCTGGTCTTGGTCTTCACCTATTTTCCCTGTTAAGGATGCACACACACACACCCCCCACCCTCCAAAAAAAATTCTGTTCTCTGATTTATGGTACAGTTCTTGATATCTAACTTTCATCATGTGTAGCATAGGAATACATATAGGAAGGATTAGAAATAAATATAGGACTGCTACAGAAGTATTGTTTTTGCTTTAGATAAGCTCTGTTAAACATTTATAATTAATGACAATTTGCTCTGCAATTAGGAGCTGTTGTTGGTACCTTGCTTTATACTGGATGAGAGGGCAGTTGTGATTGGTGGGATAAACAGCAAGCTGAAACATGAAGAGGGAATTCTGTATTTTATTAAATGAAAGTGCCTTATGTTGAGTTTTGAAAGACAAGCAGTGTTTTTGGGTAGACTGCCCGTTTTGTTAAAAAACAAATGGTGCCAGTCCAAGTAGTTTTGTGCAAAATTGGGAATATGCAAGGAGTGAAGAAATGTGAGATGTGCCTTATCCCCATAAGCACAGTCTGTCTGGCTCATACCATCTCCTTTGACAAGCTCGATCCTAAAGAAAAATTGCTTAAGTATATGTGTATTTAAGAAGCTGCTAATGCAGTCTTTTTTATGACTGAAACATTTTCCTTCCAGGATTGTGTGTCAAGATCTTGAGCACTTGAGTGTAACCAGCTAGAATTAGCCTTAAGACTAAGTCTTCTAGTTAGGATGAAAAATATTTGCTCTGCCACATCCTTTCAACTTAAAGCATTAAAAGTGTGTGGTGTCCAATAGTGCCAGCCCACTCTGCTGTAATACCTAAGCATAATTATTTTTGCTTGGTTTTGGCTTTCTGTCTGTTTCCCTTTCTCAGCCTGCCTTTTTATTCTCTTTTGGCTCATGCCTTCTCCCTTGCCCATCCGTCCCTGCATCCACCCACATGTGCAGCAATCCAGAAATGCTCTAGACCCTAAACCACTAGAGGACTGAGCGTGCAAGCCAGCAACCCTTGCAGGGAGGGGATGCTGCAGGATCATGGTGCTGAGGGGGTACTGTGGCAGAAGTCCTCCGTAGAAAAATCCTGGGTTGTGTATTTGACTTACTGCCTCAGTGAAAGAGCAGAGTTCCTTTGTCAGAGAGGCTGTGATTGCATTTTCAGTAACTTCAGCAGCCTCAGTGTTTCATCTTTGTTGTGTGGGTAAGGGTTAATGTACGAGGCTTGTGATACAATTCACAGTGTTGCAGCTGAAAAGTTATTATAGAAATCTATTTATCTCATACTCGATACAAAGTGACCTCCTTTTGATATGCTCAGGCTGTAAATGAGAAGGTAGGCAGCTCACCCGCATTCCTGCAGGCACAGCCTGGCCGGGAAGGACGATGATGAATCTCCTTCCTTCTGCCTCATACCCAAAAAATAAAGGATCCAAATTAGTTATCCATGTGTTGTCCCTTTCCCTTAAATAATTTGTTTGGGCATCCCTGATTGTGGGGCAGTTTCATGGATGAAGTTTGGGGAGGAGCACAGTTCAGTTCGCTGTCACAATGGGGGCTCTGCAGTGCAACTGCACTGAGGTTGGAGACTTTGTAGGATGTGGCCCTTGGTGTATGTACACAGCCAGTGTTGGAGTGCAGTGGTGCAGTTTGATACACAGCTGATTTTTGGGGAAGGGAAGGAGCTTGTAGCTTTCATTACAGAAGGGGCTACTTTTCAGACAGCCACATGTCTGGGGTTGTGTAGTTTCTGGTCCCGTCCATGCAATCATGGTGGAGGGCAATGCTGGAAAAAAACTAATTCACAGAAGAACATCACTTATAACATTGTACAATAAAAATTATTCCTTAGGGTCCTGCTGTTCTTTCTAGACAAAAGGTCTGGCATTGAAGTCCAGGAATGGAGAAAAATTTGTAGGAGGGGAAGGGCTGGAGACAAACCAGTGAACTAAGACCTGGTGGTGAAATTAGTGATATAAATCTGCTGCATGAATATCCTTAACTTCCCAGATTTTTAGCATGCAGCCAAAACCAAAAGGCAGTGTGGCTGGAAGGAGCAGGCTCTCTGGGGACCTGCTTTTGAAGTTACAGCCAAATTATCTTCTTTCTATATTTCTAAAATCTACTGTAATGAAGGGCAATGCTGGTCATGCAGGCAAGGTGCTTTGGATTGCCTGGGTTGGAGCGAACACTGGGGTGTCTTTGCTGCTGTTACCTGTCTGGCAGATTAGAACTCACACAAATATCACTGGTCTTGGCTTGCTTTAAGAAAACAGGAAAATATACCCATTGTTGGACTTACGGAAAGAAATGGCACAGTGATCCTGAGTGTGGGAGCAGGAAAGGGGACTCATGCTGCTGCCAAGTTCTTCTGGCCATGCTGTGCTGGCAGCTTCTCCTGGGAGCTGGTGGCAGAGCCCTCATGGAACTGAGACCACCCTTGCAGCTAGTTCAGGCTCCCTTTGGCAGGCAAGAAGTCACCACATGTAAGAGCACATGATTCTCATTACTCGCGCCTGAATGTCTGCAGGGGATGAATTGCCTGGATCCCCAAGAGTTGCTCAGTAAGAAACAGCAAACATTTTCCCTGGGAAGAAGCAGCTGTTTATATATAGTGTGCAGTGGGTTCATGAGTGATTATTAGGAAAACATGCCTTTCTAGTCATAAAAAAGGGCATTTTTGTTGTCTCCTTTCGTCTAAAACACACAAGTTGGAGAGTCAGGGATTTTCATTTGCCATGACAACCAATGAAACTGCCAAGCCATGTGATATCTTTGTTCTTCCTATGATTAAATCTTTTCTTTAATTTTTTTAAGTCCATGTTGCTAACAGAGTTAGGAAACATCAGGTGTTATTTGTTTTTCTCATGTAGATTAGTCAGGATTTAATTTGCATGTTTACTTGGGAACTGTAGAGGGCTGGGGAATATTGGTATTTCCATGATTTATGGTAAGGACAGTATCTTAGTTCTGAATTGCTGTATTGTACTGATGTCTTCTCCCCCCTGCTATCCCTGTTTGAGACAGTGGTATTGCTGAGTGATCCTGTCTCCCACAGAACAAAAAACTATCGTGGAACCCATGAGTGCTACTGAACAGTGATGAGGTTCAGAGCTTTGGAGATGTTGGTTTACACGTGATAAAAATGGCTTAGAGACTTCAAGCCAATAAATCTTTTCCTGTTCTTATGCCAGGCCAAGGTTTTGCAAAGGCAGTAAGTTCAGTGGCCGTGGCTCTTGATGCCTGGTCCTTGTGAGGGTTTCCCTTGATTCCAGGTCTGAGCACTTCACACTGACAAAGAGCCGGAGGGTGGTGTTGCTGTCAGCAAAGCTCGAGTGCCAGCATTTATCCTGTCTCTTAAAAATTGTTATCTTCTGCTCAGGAATTTCCCCAGGGTGCCAAATATAGATTCAACACAGAAATACCCCCACAAACGCAAACTCAAAGCCCAATCCCAAAAGCTGCTCTGTTGCTAAGGAATAAAAATAGATGGTCACAAACACAGTGCTGACATGCCAAGTTGTGCCTTTGTGACAGTGCAGCTGTAAGTGTGAAAGTTCCTGTACCAGTGACAGCATTGCCCAGGCTGCACACGTCATGTTGGCATCAGCGTCTGTGAAGACTGGCTACTGCTTGCTTTAAGTAAAAAAAGAAGAAATAACTTTCTGCTTCCTAATCTTAGTCCTCAAGAGGTCAAAACTTCAGTAGGCTGCTGCCAGGAGATCAGTAGTAGTACAGGAAAATCTCTGTAATTTTATGTGCTTTTATCTGTAATACAGCATACTGTATACTGGAAGTGCACTGAGAAATTTGTTTGTGATGGGAACGTGTTTTTGAGCAAAGGCACCATGCTTTGGGAGCTCTTGGGCCAGGGGTTGTTGATCACTGACAACATCAAAAGGGTGAATATTGGTGCTTCATAAGCTGCAGTTGTACCTTCACATCTCCAAATGCAAATCTTTCTCTGCAACAATTTATTAACCCATGTGGCTCGAAATGGAAAGTAGCTGAGCTAGGAGTGGAGGTGAAGACATGATTTATCTGGGCTAGAAAGCTGCTGTGCCCAGCGCTGTCTTTTAATGTGTGTGTGTGTGCATGCACATGCAATGCTTGGTCGTCAAGATACCATTTCCTTCATCAGCTCTAACCAATAAATCTCAAAGGGATTTTTGGAACACATTATTTAAAATTATTTTTTCAGATTTTGAACTTCTGGGTAAGCTGTCTGAGTAAAGTCCTTGCAGTGGTAGGAGACCTAGAGCAGAAAGCTTCCACTAAATAGCTGCTTTTTTGTGTTTCAGGATTTGTTTATGTCAAATTTAACTGTGCAGTGTTTTGAATTGCAGCTGGCCCAAAGAGAGATGAGGTTTTTTAACAGCAGATAGCTGCCCTAGAAGAGTAACTGTACTTTTGCTGTGGCTTAGGACAAATAAAAAGTTTTGTAACTACCTGAAACTATAAGGGGAGCTGAAAATAGGCTGTGTTAGCATGTGAGCTAAAGTTTAACCAGTATATGAATACTGGTCCTTACTTTCTGAAGAGACGTGTGATATCATTATAAAAATCTTACCCAGGAGCCATGATATGAAATTACCATGGAAGAGATGCTGAAGATAGTAAACATACTTCTTTACAAAATTAAATTCTGTGGCCAGGGCTGTAAAAATCTAATTCTGCTGTCCCACCCTCAATTTTTTTTTGCCCATCTGGATAGGGTCCCTCCTGCAGCTGGCTGGGTGCAGGCAGGGCTGGGAACCTTCCCTTTGGAGGCATCAGCTCAAACCAGCCCTGAAGCTACGCCCAAGTCTCTATTGTTTCTACTTTCTTTCCTCTCTGAACAATTTGTTTTCATGAAACATCTGCTGCTCTGGCAGATACTCACAGTTAAAGCTGTACTGCAGCATTTCTCATTATTATAATACTTTAATTATATATTTATATATGTATTTTTGGAGTATATTTTTTATTTAGGCTTTAGGTATAAAATATCTGTCCTGAGCCAAAAGCAAGGCTTTTTTGTTTGGTTGGTTTTGAGGTTTTCTTGGTGGTGGTGGTGTTTTATTTTGAGTCTGTTGTACATTCTGAGCAAACTCTCACTTTAATATATCAGTTAGTTTTTAGCTTTTTGATTGCTCCTCCAGGATACCATTGAGTTGGCACAGCATGGCCTTCAGCAGTGGCACGGCGGAGGAGCGTCATGGAAAGTGCCTCGCTGGGGTGCCAAGCACAGCCCTGATCTCAGACACCTGAAAGTGAGATTAGATGAGGTTTAATTACTAATTACTTCTACTAGGTTTGATGGAGAAGTGACGTTAAATCCCAGTAAATCACAAGCTTACTTAAGCAGAAATGAAGAGTTGGAAATAATGGCTTATTTTTTCAATTAAAAAGCATTCTTATGAAACAAAACCTTATTAGATTTTTTTTTTATTTTGTTCCTACCACAGTCTCTGATACAATCAAAACAAAATGGTCAACAGCAGTAAGACAAGTTAAAACTCAAGAAAACTTTTTTGGATATACTTCTATAACCCAGACTATCTAATGCACATATTCATATTTCACAATACATTTATGGTTCTTATGCCATTGGTTAATGGCATAGCTACACTTGCGCTGCTTCTGCATTTGCAACCTCATTTGAGTCATGATGTTTTTGTAAGTACTTTATTAAATTTTTTTAGTTATGTTAGCTTTTCTTGTATATTTTCAAAAGTGGTGATGTCAAACTGTAAAATCTTGCACGTGTTTTAGCAGAGCCCTGTCACCCCCTGTCACAACTTCTCCATGTATGGCCATGATGCCACAGAAACCTGTGGCAGCCCAGAAAACTAATGCAATGGGAGACTTCTTTGCTTTTTACCCATTTGACATGCATAAACCTTTCTTCTAGACCAAGAATCAATTGTTTCTCCACCAGTTTTGCTTCCCTGAAAGTTGGGCAGCCTGCACTTCACTGCTTGTAGGTATACTGTCCCCATGAACCTTGCTCAGCTTCTGGGGGACACCTGGAGTTCAGTCAGATCCTGCACCTAAAGACGGTTTCTAAAGACAGAAATTCTCACCTAAATTCAGAGTGGGTTTCTCCATTTTAGTTGGTCAGGTCTTGGTGTGGGAGCTTTATTTCCCATTATAGAGAGCTGGATTTAGGCAGCTTTTCTGGCTTTTCCATACAAGACATGTTTCAGTTATCGCTTGGCTGTAGTTTAAAAAAATAATTTTGTTGAGTTTTTTCCCCCTTTGGGAGGAGGTTGTTGTTTTAGAGTGGATAAAACGGCATTTTTTGCTGGATTTTTGGCAATGCAGTTTTCCACACTTGGAAGTCAGCCTCTGTGCTGTGCTGGCTGAGACTGTAACTGCTTCAACACACAAAAATGTGTTGCTGCAGAGCACACAGCTTGGTGGTTGTGTGATGTGCTAAAACGCAGCCAAGACCCATGGAGTGTTGTTTTGAGCATGCAGTACTGTCTCCATCTCCAGGCATGTTTTAAAAGATGTTTATCAAAGCATGTGTTAAGGTTGCACAAACTTTTCTGCAGTCAAAAGCCAGATTCTGACAATAAATGGAGTGTGAGGCTGTTCTTATGCTTGGAGATAGTTTTCTGATTATGGTGTGTATCCTGGGTGTGCTGGTGTGTGGTTTGGTCAGACACTATTTAGGCATTGTGACTGTGTGTGTCAGCAGTTCTTTTAATCCTGAAGAAATTTAATTTTTTATTTGTCAATTTTCAAGTACTGTGTATATCTCACTATTCCTTAGTAACACAGAAATCTGATTATTTATTTTTGCAAGGAGAATCATCATTGATTAACAGTTGAATCCTCAGCTGTATTTGATGAAATATGACTTGCTGTCTGCATGTAATATTTAGCACTTTCATTGGCATTCCCAGCACTGCATAAATGTCACTGAGTCTTCCTTCCCTCCAAGAGGTGGGAAAGTGAGATGAGGACACTCGTCCAGGCAAGCTGTGAGTTGCCTGGTCTCTCATGAAGAGCCTTTGGTGGCACTGACATATCTTCAAGGATGTGTGCAATGCAAACACCACCCATCATACAACCAGAAAGGATTCATTATGTGTATTAATGCTGCTCTTGACATCAGACCTAGCAAAGACCCCCAGAAGACTTCACCCAGAGGTGGACAGCATGGACAGAAACCCTTTTCACCATCAGGGGATGCCAGGAACATGTGAAAATCCAAAGATTACTCCTGAATGTGAGATCTGTAACCTCTACCATTAAGCAAAGCAGGCAGATGACGAGGGCAGTCTGCAGGCAGTTTTTCTGGAAGCGAGGAGAGCTGGTATTCAGCTGTGGGCTGGGCTGAGTCTGGGGCATCTTGTGTTAAGTGAGCATCATAGCAGAGCATCCTGCTCTCTAGAGCTCCAGACCCTTCTTTGGGATGATATTGGTGCTAGATTTACCTGCTTGTTCTATGGTGAAGCACCTGTAATTGCTGGCCAGTGAATTCCTCTGTAGGACTTGCACAAGCTCCTGGAGGCCAACTAATGTATGAGCCATGAGCAGAGTAGTCCAGTGAGCTGCAAGTTTTCTCTGTCACAAAAGACGTAAAGGGAAGGGCTGTGTGCTCTGTGCAAGCATTGATCTAAAACCTCTCAGCTTCAGCTTTTCTGTTATTTATAGAAATGTATCTGTGAGATAAAACACACTTGATTCATGAGAACTTGTACCTCCTCAGCTTGTTTGGTTCCTGTAGGAGAAACATCCTAAGCAAAGTGTTGAGGAGCACCAATCTCTCCATACAGGGGTAGGGCTGAGGTTTTCATAATCTACAGCTTTTTCCAAATGGAAGGTTTGTATGCAATTTGTGCTTTTTAAAAATGTGTCTAGGCTTTTGAATGACTGGCAGCTGATCAGCCAGTGCTGCTGGGGCTGCTGTGCATGGGGAAGCACCATGCCTCCCTGCTTGATGCCTCCTTGAAGTGTTGGATACTTACTGAGCACTACTGGAACCTTCTCCCTTCCCATGAGGGACCATCCTTGAAGAGGCATGTTTAGGATTCCCAGAGCACAGGAAACTGGATTTACCTTACCTGCAACAGCAAGTGTGGTGGGAGGAGTTGGGAAATGCTGGGCACTGCAACCCCGTACGTACAATAAATCCTTCTCCCTTGAGTCTGGAAAAGACATTCCTGGAGTTTTAATGTCACACCAAGCTGGATCTCATGTGCTTGCGGCTTTGCCACCAGCAGCACAGAGTCATGGGTGATCCAGGCTTTCTTGGGAATTAAATTTCTTAATTTTTCTAATGTGAATGGGAGTGAAATTAGACATCGTGGAGATGAGGAGTGAGGAAGGTGGTGGGCAAGGAAGCAGGAAGAAATCCAGGCTGCTTGTTCACAGAGTGGCATGTGCTGGGCTTGTCCTTGCCAAGTGCAGGAGCCTGCTTGGGTTGGCAGGTGCTTTGGAAATGAAAATATTTTATCCTGAGTTATGTAATGCAGCAGCATGTCCAGACCTGAATTCCCTGCAATTTTCTGGCCTGTGAGGAATAATTTTCTGCTTGAAATATTAGTCTTAGCTTTGAATTTTGTGGTTCCTATGGCATGTGCGATCAGTATAATGTCTGTATACATAACTGCTCCTGTTTGAACTTGAGATATTTAGGTAAATTTATTTTTGTTTACAGCTGTTGGATGATGAAAAACAGAAGATACTTGTTTATTAAGAACTGTATGAATACATCAAAACCTGCCCTGACCTACTGGTTAGTTTCAGCAGGTGGAAGAGGTTGTAAATCCTTCTCTCTAATTGAAGCAGTAGGTTGTAAGGGGGATTTCAGGTGGGATTAAGCTGAGATGCAAATTATCAGCATTCCTGCCTTTATATAGTTTCAGTCTTTAAATGTGGAGAAACCTTTGCAGCTGTGGATAGTCTGTTTTTTCTTCTATTTTGTTTTTTTATCTAACTTTTTACTGGGAAAAAATTGTTACCCAGTGTGCCCAGGTGGCCTGGAAGGCCAGTGGCATTTTGGCCTGTATCAGCAATAGCATGGCTAGCAGGACCAGAGCAGTGATGGTCCCCCTGTACTCATCACTGGTGAGGCCTCACCTCGAATCCTGTGTTCAGTTTTGGGCCCCTCACTACAAGAAAGCCATTGAGGTGCTGGAACATATCCACAGAAGGGCAACAGAACTGCTGAAGGGTTTGAGCACAAGTCTGATGAGGAGTGGCTGGACGAGCTGGGGTTATTTAGCCTTGAGTAGGGGAGGCCCATGGGAGACCTTATTGCTCTCTACAACTACTGGAAGGCAGCTGTAGCTGGATGGGCGCTGTATCCTCTCCTAAGCAGGAAGTCATAAGACAAGTGGAAACATGCACCAGGGCAGGGTTTAGATTGGATATTAGGAGAAAATTCTGCACTGCAAAGGTGGTCAAGCATTAGAACAGGCTGCCCAGGAAGTGATTGAGTCACTGTGACTGGAGGTCCTTAAAAGATGTGTAGATGTGGTGCTTAGTAACATGGTTTAGTTGAGGACTGGGTTTACAGCTGGACTCAGTGCTCTGATTTGACCTCTTCTGTTTTCGGGACATTGGTCCCCTAACCATGGCTTGTAATCAGGATTTGCCTGCAAAGCCTTCTAATAGTTTTTCAGGCTACAGCATGAGTGAGGCTGTTGGGGACAGAAGGTGATGCCATGACATGCCACACACTGCCTGTTCCAGTTGTCTCCTCACTCGCAGAGATGTGAACTGTTGCTCTTCTAACTCATGCTCTTCTAATTCAGAAGAGAACTGAGGTACCATGTAGGATTAGAAACACTAGGTTATTTCTGTTCTGTTCTCCTAAAACAAAGGTGTTGAAACATTGTTTTAGACATTAAAGGTTTTTTACTTAAGACGAATGCTGCTCACCATGTTTCCTGAGCATGGGTTATCTTGTGATCTTTGGGGAGGTTAAAAGACAAGCAGAGGTTGACACATCTTGTGGTTGACTGAGAAAGATTTGTTCTTTTGAAGTATTCCACTCTACCTGCGCCTTCATGAGCAAAAACAGTTGGCGTAAAATCATCAGTACAGATCTTCTCTGATTATGCCTAGCAGTGAAAATCTTTGAGCAAAGGAGCCAAGAGAAAAGTGCCAGAGTTTTCATCAGCTGAAAGTGTCACTAATATTTGGTGGTTGGTGGTGCGAACACTGATGCTGTTGTAATAGTTGATGAGGGACAGACAGAGTAGTGATTTCAGCCCTTTCAAGGAGCATTTGATCACTCCAAAGTCATTCACATCTCCAGGTAGTATTTGAACCATTGCATTATGTTTCCGCTACCTTAGTTGGCAGTCAGAAAGGTTGAGCACAGCATCATTAAAGCAATCAGGGATGAAGAGGAACCTCTGTGACCATCAAAACTAATGGGTGAAAAAACACTGCAAAAAGAAAAGCCTTGGTTCACCTGATAAACACTGTCAAGTAAATCAAAGTGGATCAGGCAGAGTTAAGAAGTAAATGAAGCAAATGAGTAGAGGACATCATCTAAGGGAATAAACTGAAACAAACTGGGATATCTCATTCCCTGAAGCATATATTTACAGCAGATAAGCTCTTTGCATTGTGGCTTATAGTGAACATAAGAAGCAGAAGGGAGTGTCTTTCTCCTCCCTCAGATGTAGTGTTGTCCCACATTTACAGGCAGTGAACAGCACACTGCAGGGCAAAACAGGAGCAAGTCTTGCTGACCAGATTATGGGAGTTTCAAACAGGAAGCACTGGGAGAAGTGGGAAGGACTGGTGAGCATCTCCCTCTGTAGCAGCGCTCACTGTCTAGGGAAAGCAGATCACAACTTCTGCATTTGTTTTTCAGGTGTTTCCATGGGAGCTGGAGCTTGTTTATATGAGCTTGAGTGGGGGGAAGAAGAGATGAAAGCCCCTAGCCCCTGTGCCTTTGAGTTGGATGGACCTCACCAGTCCTTTTGTTGAACTGGAATTAATAAGTGAAAAATACCAAGAGCATTTATTGCACTGTCTTACACAAATTAAAAAAAACATTGAGGTGATGGAGCATGTCCTGAGAAGAACAATGGAGCTGGTGAAGTGTCGGGAGCACAAGTCCTGTGAGGAGCTGCTGAGGGAGCTGGGGGTGTTTAACCTGGAGAAAAGGAAGCTCAGGGGAAACCTTCTCAGTCTTTAAAATTACCTGAAAGGAGGTTGTAGTGAAATGGGAGTCTGTCTTTTTCTCCCCAATATCAAGTGATAGGATAAGAGGAAGCATCCTTAATTGTTTCAGGAGAGATTTAGATTGGGCATTACGAAAAATTTCCTCACTAAAAGGCTGATGAAGCACTGGAGAAGGCTGCCCAGGGAAGTGGTAGTGTCACCATCACTGAAAGTGTTCAAAAACATATAGATGTGTCACTTAGGGAAATAGGTGTAGCGGTGGACTTGACAATGCTGGACTCGATCTTAGAGATCTTTTCCAACATTAATGATTCTATCAAAACCAGTTAAGTCTGAAACACATGCTGCTGTCCTTCAGCTGCATTCCTAGTGATGGACCTCTCCCTGGGTGGTCTCCCTGCCTCAGTTTACCCTTCCTGGCCTCTTGTTCTGCTCAGAGTGACCATGTGTGGGGTCGTGTGATGAAGTGGAGCACAGAAACGACATAAATAAAATAAAACCCTGCAAAACTGAGCCCCTGAGATCTAGTGGGAGCAGCCCATGGAGGCGGTTGGGATGTGAGCTGTATAAACCGCCTTTGGGAAAAACAGCTGTGAACCCAAATTTTCTGCCCTGCTGCCAGCCTTGGGCTCTACTCCTGCTTTCTCATGGTAGGGCATGTGTCTGTGCTGTAGCCAGCCCTGTTTGTGATTTAAATGAATGTGGTGAAGGGTGGCTGAGGCATGGACTGGCATCCCATCCCCTGCCCTCTCTGCAGGATCTTGTCCCTGCCAAAGGGTGTGACAGGCAGCTCCATCCTGCACACTTTAAACCACCTCAGGGATCTGAGGCAGAGCCCTGTGCCTGCAAATACAAGAAATGGCAGGGGTGGGAACCCACACCAAAAAGCCCCCTCCAAAAAAACAAACAAACAAAAAAGTTGTGCAAGTTGTGCTCCACTTTGGTGTTTTGTTTTTTTTTAAAGCATAATTCAAAGTGTGCTGTATTGCTGAGATGCACATTCCTGAGTGGGGCAGAGGTTGAGACACATCTCTGGGGACAGGGAGGGTAGCATGAGCAGAGTCAGCAGCAAAGGTCACTTGGCTGAAAGGCTCGGGTTGCAGGAGGAGAGGATTGCATAAGGTGTCTGATGCAATGTTTGTGTCCAGCACTGACAGTGTGCTGGAGTAGTGTGTGTGCACTCAGAGGGAGAAACACCGGTTTGAGTGATAGGGCAGTGATGGTCAGCCTCGCCTGCCCAAGTCACTTCTCACTGTTCCTTGCTGTTTCCTTTACTTTCTCCCTCCCCATGCCCCTACTTCTCGTATATCTTCAGTTCTGGCATTTAATCTCATCATTGCATGGTTTGTTTTATGGTCTTGGCTGATTTTTCAGTTCCCATTTGGGGTCATTATCACATATGATTAGTTCTAGAGCCTAATGAAGGGGATCAGACATAACTCTAGGATATTTCTGCGCCATTTAGCATTTCTGAGCTCAAAGATCTGCAGAGGAAGTTTATTTTTAAGCTTCCTAAGAAGAAAAATTTTAATTTTGGATTGTTTAGGGTACAAGTAATCGAACTAAAATCTCTCTTGGGGGAGCATACCCTCTGGAGTATGAATAATCCCAGGAATAATTATGCAGTGCTGAGTGAGTATCGTTAGTCTTGAAATAGCTTTTAGTGGATGATCACATTTTTCTACATGTTTGCTAGTGTGAAAGCTGGAAACCTTTTATTAACATTTAACCTTCATTGTAAGAGCACTGTCAACATGTTTTTAATACTGCTGTTTTTATCCAGTCCCACTCTGAGAAAGACAGTCATGGAGATACGAAGCAAATGCACAAAATAAGAGCCTCAGAAAATAAAAAGGGGACTTTTTCATGTTAAGGTCCCACTCTTTCACTGTACAAAGAGATAGGAAGGTCTTGTGTGTTAGAGAAAGGTGAGGTTAGAGCATCCTCAGAGCACCTCCAGCAGCTGCTGTTTGGTGGCACTTTGCTGGCCCGGGCGAAGTGACACTTCTCTATAGTGACTCAGTGTGTTCCTGCTAACCATCTGCTGATGTGATGCAGCTCATTAGTCACTAATTGGCGTGGTTACCCTTTTTTTTAGGCTGTTGGAAAGGTCAAGGGCCACATAGATGTGAAGCTGCTGAGTCAGTCTTCCACTTCTTTTGCCCTCAGATCCATCAGACTCTTGATGGTGCTTGGACAGCTGTTTCCATGTGCCTGGCAGGCAGATCCAGACTGGCTCAGTTCTGTCTTGTATTCTCTGGCTGTTTGACTATAAGCCTGTCACAACTTTGGTGGGACTGGGGTCTGTAACTGGAGCCTTTTGGTGTGTGGTAATGAACCATCTAAAGGAAGGACCTTTGAAGGAAGTGGGAGAAGGTACTCTGACTTTGGGCTGAGCACAAGAAGCTGGTTTCACCCAGGCTGCATTTGCTCCCTTCATCAGCTCTGTAGAGATCCTCTAAGCAATCTGGGTCTTTACTGAGGATGGCACTTTCATACCACATTTTTTTTCCCCATTCCTCACCCACCTGCCCCATCTTTCACCTACACTTGCAGTCTTTGGCTCTCTCTCCTCATTCATTACCTAATCTATATAAGTACTGGTGGGTTAGGTGCTGATGCTTAGGTTTTACCTTAGCTGGTGTCTGAACTGATGACTTGTAAATCTGTCTCTTTACTGATGTCTTTTATGCCATTTCATGCCATTACCCCAGACCAGTTTTGAGAACAGATCTTTTTACAATATATAATATTTGGGTCCTCCTGTACATAATTGAGTTTGGATGCTGCCCTTCTAGTTCCTTTTTTCCAGATTTTTCAGTCTACCTAAAATCTCCAGCTGCTTCTCTTCTGTTGTTGATGCTTTTTTTGAAGGTTATAGACCCCTTCTGTGGTCACAGTGTTGGCAGCACCCTTGGGTGCGCTGGAGATGGAGGTGTGGATACTCATTCCTTATGACTTGGCTCGGTTGCAGCAAACTCTACATTTGTCTGTTTGGTCCTCCCCATACTCTTGAGTGGCCTAAGGAAGCCCTGTAGGTCTTCCCCTATGTAGGCAACCCTGCCCATCTCCTGTGACATTGCCGGAATCATCCTGCTATGGAGATTTGATTTGGGATGTGCTGGATACCCTCCAAGCTTCTCTCTGTTCAATTCCCATTTAAGCAATCTATCTTCACAAAACTAAAGAAAATTCCCATAGTAGTAATATTTCTAATAGCATCTATTCTTTCTTCTAAGTGTCTTTTAATGTTTTCAGCCAAACTGTTACCCCACTCCTCACTACAGTGTTAGCATATGAGCTCTTTCTGTCTATAAGGTAAACACTGGTGCTTTTGTTTTAAAATTAAAGTTTCTCATCTATTCTGCCCTCATGTATGCCCCAGCCCTGCTCTGTGTGTACCCAGTGCCCTCTTGCAGGAATTCTTAGGAGGCTTTTGGGTATTGCCCTCACAGAAATAAGTTACATAATCCCCTCAAACAATGGGGCAGAGTCCATGCTGTCCTTCGGAGCTGATATAGTTAAAAGTGAAACAAACCTTTTGGGACATCTGGGAATCAATGTTTCAGGTTTGTGGAGCACTGCTTGGAAAGCTGAAAACCAGCACCTCTAATTTGTGGGGAGCCAGGTGAGACTGCATGAGAACTGAAATGTGGCTAAAGTTTCATAGCAGCTGATTTTTTACTACGTGGATGCGCCAGCTCAGTGTGGGAAGTGTTCTTTTCCCTTATCTGAGGAGCCATGTGTGTGTCAGGAGACCTTTGTTCTGAATATTTGGAGTAATAAAGTTCAGCAGGGATAAAAGGGCATGTGTGACTTTGTTCACACAGTGTTGTGCTTTCTTGCAGCTGCGTAAATGAGTATGGAAGATTATGATTTCCTCTTCAAAATTGTTTTAATTGGCAACGCCGGTGTGGGGAAGACCTGCCTAGTCCGTCGCTTCACTCAGGTAAGGGTGGCTACCTCTTGGATGTGATGAGTCTTTGGGGTGGGGACAGCACTGGGGTGGAGTGTGGAGCCTGTGGCTGTGCACTGAGGGCTCTGCCAGCATCGTGGCTCCAAAGCATTTTGGTGTTCACACGCTTAGTGCAGGTGTCATGTCCAGTGAGATCCTGGCACAAGGGCATGTCTATATCTAATGGTACACTTGGCCCTGGTCTGGATTTTGCATTGGAGAAAGCTCATTCCCCATTGAAGGTGGAGAGCTGCTCTGAAAGCCTCTGAGACAGCTCTTCCTGTTTTGATGGTGGTCTGAACTGGTTATAAGGCTCAGCACAGCTCCTGGTCTCTTCACCATTCTTTTGCTGTAAAATGCTCCCTCTGTTCCCGTTAGTGACATAAATAACCTGGGTCCTTGAGCTATCAGTCCAGTGTCTTCTGGACCTTTTTTTGTGGCACAATAACAGGGAAAGGACCGTGTTTCTGTGATCCGGGGCAAGAGAAGGTTTTGCATGATGCACTATAAAACACAAGTTGTGGGGTTTTGGTTGCACTCTCCACTAGGAATTGTCAGCAATTTTCTTCACTGTTAATTTTCGTTTTAAAGCTGTGGTGATGTTTGACAGTCTCCAAAAACATGTGGCAGCCAGTGACAATAAAGCTAGTCAACCCCCAGAGGTTAACAATGAACATCTCTAGCCACTTCTGCTGCTTGTGTTTTGGCAGCGCAGCTACTGTAGGGGATGGATGTGCCACAAAGTCAACATGACTTGGTAGACCAGAAATCACAAAGCTCTTGTTTTGTTCGTTGTTGCTCCTCTCTGATGGTGCTGCAGTCAAATACCACAAGCTGTCCCTTGCCACTGTTGTGGCACCAGTGATGGCTGGCTCTCTGCTTCGCTCCTGAAATGCTGTGCAGAGATGTGACCCTGTTGCTGAGAGCTTCCAGAAATGCCTATCTGTGCCATGGGCCGTGGTGCAGGCCAAAAGGGAGGGCACAAGGTTGCAGAAGCAAAAGGCATTTCATCCCATGCAGATTCTCACACCTCTTTCAATACACAGGGAAGTAGGATGGAAGGTCCTCAGCCTCTTCCAATGGCACACAAGGCTTTCCCCTTCTCTTTTTACCTGTATGTATCCTCCTTTTGTTTTCCTGTTTTCTACCTCTGAAGTCAATGACTTGCTACACAGCTAGGGATGTATAGACAGGGAAAACACATTGGGGTTGAATTATGGTAACCTTCGTGCTGGGGAAATGTCACACTCTAAGTGTGACAGAAATAAGTGTCCAGGGAAGGGGAAAAGGGATGAAAGTTTTGAAGATGGAAAAGGGAGAGAATTGGCACCCCATGAGAGTTTTGTCTTGCTACAGAAATATGCTTAATCAAACTCTTGTTTTCTTCCAGGGTCTTTTCCCACCAGGGCAAGGAGCCACGATTGGAGTTGACTTTATGATTAAAACTGTGGAGATAAATGGTGAAAAAGTAAAGGTAGGAGCCTGATGATTTTAAGTGTAAATTCATGTGGCAGGACCACAGCTGAGGTTTCTTACTGCAGCCCTCCCACTACTGGGAGACATCTGGGGAAGCACAGGGCTGTCTGGCATGGCTCAGGCAATGCAGGGTCTAACAATCTGTATGTTCCTCTTCACAATTGCCATCAGGATTGTAACAGATTCCCCTACTGCAAGGGAGAAATGGAGTGGGGAGATCTTGCAAAACTCTGTCCTTCCTTAGGAGATGGTAAGATTGTGCCTGCCTGGCATTGAGGAAGTGCAAAGAAGCGTTTCAGTGCAGCCTCTGCTTACAGCATTTCTGGTAATCAGAATTCTGTTGTATTCCCACTGGGATGTGCTTGATGAAAGTCTTGTCTTGTGAGCAACAAAGACAGCCACTGAGGAGAGCAGGCTTCTGGACTTGTTTGATTCTCCACAGCAAAAGCTTGTCTTCCAATTCTGCCAAGTTACGGATTTGGGAAAAGCAGAGATGACCGCAGTACTAGTGTTTCAGCCAACAGGTTTAACTGCAAGGGACAAAGTTCTCCATATTACTAACTCTTTCACCCTCTAAAAATAGGGTGGTTGCAACCAAACTACTGCTGGGAAACTGCCCTTGTCCTGTGCTAACTCCCAAACTGAGCCTGAGTGTCACTTGGCAGAGAACTACTTTGCCTGGGCCAAAGCACACTAGGGACCAATCACATGCTTTAAGGAGATCCATGGTTGGCTTCCAGAGCCCAGTGATGTTGGCTGATGCCACTTTGTTCATTAGTAGAGGTTTCACTAGAGCTACTGTGGTGTCTAAGAGATGAGAATTTGGTTATCTGAGCCTCTAATGTCAAGATGTCCAGGGTCCCTGAGCTGCTCCTGGATTTACTCTGCCTGCATGAAATTCAGAGGCATCAAAGTTGAAAACCAGCATTTTTCCCATTGCTGTCTTTGTCAAGTGCAGTAGTTAGCAACTGGGAGAGTGGCAGCAGTGTGGCAGTGGCTGGATGTGACATCGAGACCTGTTTTTAAGCTTGTGTAAATGATGGGATGGAAATAGTGGACTTGGGCAGGTTTTCAGCCCTAGGGCTTTTTTAGCCTGTATTTCACCACAGAGGATTTTTTAGAAGAAAATCATGTGGTGTGTTCCTAAGTTCAGGACAGATTTTAAAAGCTGTGATCATGTCAGCAGGCTGCCACCCTGCTGTGTGAGGAGCTGTACAAACCTATGGCAAGTGATGGTGCTTGAACAGAAGACCTTCCTGCCTGAGCAGGTGAAGGACAAGAGGTATAAACACCTTTACCTGCTAAAGACCAAGTTAATATTCAGCATATGGCTGTGCAAGTGGGACAGAGCAGCAGGGAGGGAGGCAGTGCAGCTCACGTGTAGCCCCTGTGGTGTTTATGCTCAGCCTGGTGGTTGCAATTCAGTGCTTGCAGGCAGTAGGAGCATTGGCCAGGGCAGGGGTGCTGTTTGTCCAAGCTCCTCACACAGCAGAGATGTTTCTTTTGGCCAAATTTGTCTCTAGTGAGGCAGCTCAGAGAATCTGAGTCAGTAAATGTCTTAATCACTGCATTGGAGGTGGAATTC
>JAWWLZ010000001.1:34684254-34707866 GCA_035041345.1 Poliocrania exsul
CAAATTTGTCTCTAGTGAGGCAGCTCAGAGAATCTGAGTCAGTAAATGTCTTAATCACTGCATTGGAGGTGGAATTCTTTTTTTCCCCTTAGATATCTGGCTTAAACCCTCAGTCTCAAGATTGTCTTGGTCATTGGAGGGAGGAGAGCAATCTTAGGGAAGATAAATCCCATCCCCTTCAGACACTTTTCCTTTTCAAGCATCTGGTTCTCTGTCAAGTACTGATAGAGCCTTAAGAACATCACTTATATATGATGTCTAACTCTTGTACAGGCAAGCTCACCCTCAGGATTTGTCTGTGTTTAACTTCTTGCTCCTGTGATACAATCCTGTTTTCAGACTGAAGTTGGGCTGAAGGTGCAAACTCCTTAAGCAAGTGTTGGGAGCAGTCATGCCAACAAGGGCTGTCTCAGGGGCAGGGATGGTTCTGGGGAGCTCTACAAGCTAAATGAAAAGTCCCTGCTGCCTTGCAAATGTGTGAGTAATGCAGAAGTGTTCCTCTGTCCAGGTGACTCCCTGAATCACCTTGGGGCAGGATTGTGTGTCACAGAGCCTTAGCAATTGGTAGCTGGTATACCAGCTGTATTTCATGCAGCAGATAATGAGATCTTAAAGTCCCTCTCCTGACTCCACCAGTGCAGTAGATTAGAGTTGCTGGAGCTTAGCCTCAGTGACTAAGCTTTGGAGGGAGCTTAGTATGATACATTTGGACATTTGAATGAGCCTTCTGGAGTCTGGAAGGCAAACATATTTCTTTCAGGGAGTGATACTGTAGC
The DNA here is from genome assembly GCA_035041345.1 of Poliocrania exsul. NCBI lineage: Eukaryota > Metazoa > Chordata > Aves > Passeriformes > Thamnophilidae > Poliocrania > Poliocrania exsul. Next base: position 34,685,031 of record JAWWLZ010000001.1, read on the forward strand.
CAAAACTTTATGAGTAAGTAGAACTTGTGAGAATAAACATTTAATGAGCGGGAAAAGCAGTAATGAGTCAGAGCACAGAGGAATAAAAATGACACCTCTGTCAAATAAGGCACTGCTCTGTTAGCTCATGTAGCAGTGCTTGAGCCATGACTCTGCCTCTGTGCTTGGGCAGCCTCTCCTGCATGTCTACTGGAATTCTGAATGAGAGAGTAGATCTGTTTGCCAAAAATGTTTTCAGACTTGAAAATAGAACAGAGATTTCTGGGGAAAAATACTTTTCAGCTTTCAGAACTGCCGTTAGAAAGTCAGTGGAGAGGGACTTGCTGATATGAAAGCTGTGTGCGAGCTCTTTCAGATATGAGCAGCTACTAAAGCTCACTGGCCCATAAGCTGAGAGAGCACTGTGCAGTTGGCGAAGACTTTGGTCTGACTTTTTTTAATAAACCCCAAAAATATATGCAACACTTGTACCAAGAGGGTCCACAAATTTGAATGAAGTAGGTAGCAGTTACTGTGCTGGTCAAATCTAAGCATCAGTAAGTGGTGCAAGCAGAGGGCTGTGCTGTGTGAATCTGGGATCCATTATACTTGGTGGAAAGCTGCGTGTGTGTGCAAACATTGGGAGAGCAGGAAGCACCAAGAAAATAAACATCTAGATTTTTCACAGGCTGGGTCCTTTGGTTATTCTGAAAGAAAAAAATATACAAGTAAAATGGTTACTATTTGGCAGAAATAACCGGTGAGGGGAAGTGTGAGATGTGCATTTTGTGTGCAGGAAGAGTTTATCAGTGGCTGTAAGGCTGGGGGCTCTTCCCTGCGTTCTGCACCCAGCTCAGAGACAAACTTGTAACTCCAGCCGGTGAGAAACCGTCTCCCCAGCACAATCCCCTTCTGCTTTCAGTGTCTGTTAGGTTAAAGCAACAGAGGAACATATCTACATCAAGTTTTTATCAGCTTGGTGATCATCTCAATAAATGCAGAACATTTATAAACTGGAGTTAACCAGTAGACAGTCTGTAAATGTTTTTCCTGAGTAACAGCCAAGTAACAACAGAATTAGCTGTATCTTTCCATCTGCCAGAGTTTGGAGGCTGGTTTGGTTTCACGAGGGTTCGTTCATTATCTGATTTTCATGTGCAAGTAATTTCACTTGTGGTTTGTGTGTCACTTTACAGGTGCCAGTTTCAGCCATTTAAGTACAACTATGCCAAGAGATTAAAGCTTAAAGGTGCCCAGGAGCTATGAGCCTGCCACAAATTATGTTCTCTGGAAAAATATAATTGTTTTCAAAATCATACCCCATGTCTGAAAATTGCTACTGGAGCTCTCATTTCAAACTAACATTTATGATGAGTGGCTGGCGTACCTTGATGTTGAAACTGGGCAAGAATAAGGTTTTCTCTGTTACAGGCTGCTGAATATATGGAAAAATTCTCAAACGCTTTACCTTTTTCTTCCCAAAGCACACAGGATTCTGGCAGGAAATCATCCCTTCACATATTTAATTCCAAGGAGAAGTGCTTTAAAAAAATAAAAGCTGAGGAGAAATACTCTTTTATCTTGAAATAGCTGAATTTTGGATGTTTGTTTCTTAGACTTCCTTTTTGAAGGATTATGTTTCAATGGCCAAAAACTATCAGATGGTCAAAAATATAAAATCAGTATGAGTTTAGTTCATATTGGGAAATTTATATTGTCTTCCCATATCCAGAGGGTTTGGCAAACACTCGTGACTTCTTTGATGGTGGTGAGACATGGGAACAGGCTGTCCTGAAAGGCTGTGGATGCCTGACCCCTGGAGGTGGTCAAGGCCAGGTTGGATGGGGCTTTGGGCAACCTGGTCTCGTGGAAGGTATCCCGGCCCACGGCAGGGGGATTAGAACTAGATGGTCTTTAAGGTCCCTTGCAAGCCAAACCATTCTATGATTCTGTGATGTAGTTAAGGACACGTCAACCAGCTCTACCTGTTGGGAAGGCAAATAGCGAACAGCTGGATGAAATGGCTGAAGCTGTAGAGAGGAAGTGTGTTAGAATCCCTAGACCAGCCTTCAGCTGAGCTCCTTGTTCATTCCTATGATTTCTACCCATCAGTGCATCATCTCAGGATAATTATAACCAGTTTTGGGAGCTTCAGGAGAGACATTCTTATTTGTTTTTGGGAATGGGTGTGGCTGTTGGATTTTAGGGGCAGGAGAAGTGACTTTCTCCCTGCACTGTAACTCCAGGCTGGCAGCTGTAATTCCACAGCAGAAGTTGTTGCTGGAAGTGGCATGAAAGCCCAGAGACCTGCAGCTTCCAGTGGCCATTGGCCGCAGTGCCAGCTGACTTTGTGCCTTGCATTTCAATCCACAAGTACAGGAACAGAAACAAATAATGCTGGGGGAAGGGGAGACAAAGGGAGAAGAGCTAAATGCTTTCCTAGCATTGGTTTTACCCTAAGGGTGGTTTTATTTTTTTTTTAGATCAAAACAGTGCTGCTATCAAATAAAAAACTCAAATGACTTTTTTTTTCCTTTTACCACCCTTCCTTGTTACGCCTAAAGCTGCAGATCTGGGACACAGCAGGACAAGAGCGATTCCGATCCATCACCCAGAGCTACTACCGCAGTGCTAACGCGTTGATATTGACCTACGACATCACCTGTGAGGAATCCTTCCGGTGCCTCCCTGAGTGGCTGCGGGAAATCGAGCAGTATGCCAGCAATAAGGTCATAACTGTGCTAGTGGGTAAGTGACAATCATCCCTCGCAGGGTGGTGGGAGGAGGGGGCGAGCTGTGCATGTTGAGGGGGCAGATGGAGGTGTTAGCAGGAGGAAAACGAGGCATCTGTGTGAACTGGTGGTGCAGGATGCTTGAACTGGTGCGGTGGATCTTGTTGCCAACCAGTTGTAACTGGAGATGGGCACAGGGTGCAGCTGATGCCTGAAACCCAGGGCTTGGACCATTCCTTCTGCAAATAACCCCAAGACACTGATAGTGGTGTTCAAGACACTGTGGCCACTTCTTGATGTGTGGTCCTGTTTCAGGCTTAGGGCTATTGCATGCAGAGGCGGGGATACTTCCCACCAGTTGGTCCCATAAGGGACTAAAGTGTGGATAGTGCAGCTACCAGCTGAACTAAGAATACAGCAGTTCTCCTTGTGACTCCAAGCTGAAACCTCTACAAAGATGTGAGGATATGCTCAAGCTGGTGATGCCTGCAGGTTGCTGTACCCCATAAACATGAGACAACCAGTCTCACCTTAAATGGTCAGGATCTGGGAACCACATCAGAATGGGATGGTTGCAGGGATCATTGCATTTTTGTAGGTGGGGCAGAGCTGGAAAATTGGATACTTTTGCATGGATTTTAGGGAAAGTAAAAATAAATAACTGAATGTTACGTTAATCTGTAGATCTTCAGCTCAAGGCAAAACAGACCTCAGGCCATCTGTCTGCTACAAGCAAGGGGAAGGTTATTTTGCCTACCCATGCTTTTCCATACTCTACTTTCGGCATTTGAAAGTCAGGACTTGGCTTTTAAAGGTCCTAGACTATATAAAGAACAATGGAAAAATAACTTGGAAAAGAGAAAAAGTTTCATGCTACAGTGTTGATATCACCTTTAATAGTTTGCTGTTAAAATGAAAAAATCTAGGTCATTGTAAAGGATGTTTAAAGTGTATTTGAAAAAAAAATCTTTTAAGTTTCGTTTTTGAGTGGTATTTCAAAAGAGCTGTGGGGTTTATAAAGCTTCTGTGCAAGAACCTCGTACTCCTTGAGTATGGCCTGGGTACAAATATTGCAGAAATAATTAATAAATTACTAACAAATGTACACATTTTTTAGTGAACAGTAAATTAATTACCAGCATCGACAGCACAAAATATAAAACATATTTCAGTCATAACATACACTTTGAAGATGGTGATACTCATAGATCACTTGTGCTGAGTGATCTGTTTAGAAAAGTAACTTCAGTGGATGTGGTGGATCCAAGAAACTGCTTTATTGGGAAGGAGGAGATTTTGGATGAGAGGAAGGCAATGAGACAAGGCTTGAGATTGAAAACACCATCTTTTCTTCCCAGTAGTTCTTACAAAATTGCTGAGAGGAGTGAGGCCAGGAGGTGTTTCCTTCTGAACTTACTGAGTCCTTGAGCACCTCTTATTGCAGGTCCTGGTCTGTTATCTTCGTTGTAAGAATAATTTATGGCAGAAACATCATGTTTGAAGTGAAGTGGCCAGTAATAGTGTATAATCATATCAGATACTTGCTTGAGGCTTTAATCAACTTTCAGCTAAGCTGATCTCTCTGAGGAAAAGGGCTGGTTTCTTGCCTCACCCCCCTCTGTAAGTGCCCCCCAAGCCTGTCCCTCTACCAACCTCCACAACCAAATCCTGTATGGGAGTATTGAAATAGGGAAGCTGTCTTCCATGCCAGGCTTTTTCTGAAAGCTTGTAGCAACATGATAAATATCACATTTAGTGTCTCATATGCTGTAATTGACATTTTAAGTGCTCCTCAGAGCAAGGACAGGAGAATTTTCAATAGATATTAAAAAGGAAATCCTTTAATGTTAGTTGATAGCAGCAAACAGATGCACTGGTACTAAATTAAAGATAACTGACTTGGATGTTCACAAGGCATATTTTATTAAATGACCTGATAGGAAATGAACTTGCATGTATCAGGGAATCTGTTATTTGGAGGGGAGAACAAGAACTAAGAGTCACATATTCAAACCACTGTCAATGCATATATACAACACCAAACTCCTATTTATCCCTTATGAACATCAGTTTCTCTTGGTTTTGAAGTAAAATTAATTCCTTTTCTAAAATATTTTATCAATGCAGGTAATAAGATTGATTTAGCTGATAAGAGGGAAGTCTCCCAGCAAAGAGCTGCAGAGTTTTCTGAAGCACAGGACATGTACTATCTGGAAACATCGGCAAAAGAATCGGATAATGTGGAAAAACTCTTCCTGGACTTGGCCTGCCGATTGATCAGCGAGGCACGACAGAACACCCTTGTGAACAATGTCTCATCCCCCTTACCAGGAGAGGGGAAAAGTATCAGCTACTTGACTTGCTGTAATTTTAATTAAAGAGCTGGCATGTGGGCCATGGGCCAAGAGGATTTTTTTTTTTGTGGGATTTGTCTGCCTGAAGGAACTCCTGCCAGTCTGACCCCTGGCACTTACCCTGAGTCAGGTTGCAGTCCTGGAAACATGACAGTCTGGTGGCTCCAGCTGCATGGCAACATAGCAGGATTTAACTTTCATTTTTCTCAAAGTCTGTGGAGCAGGTCAGGAAAGGAGGAGTTGCACAAGTCCTTCATATAATGCAGGACATGAGCTGTTTTGTTTCCTTCTGTGGGAGAGAAGACCAGCCTCTCTTGAAGAGATTGAAGAGATCAAAATCTCTCTTACAGAACAATGTGTTTGATCCTTTTTAAAGTTAAAAAAATTAAGAAAAACCCAACAATGAATGCTGACTTTGGACTCCGCTGGCAATCTTCCAGGCTGTCAGCGAGTGAGCTCTTAGCACATGTACATAATGTCTGCCCGTGCATCTTCATGGAGGACTCTGGTGTTTGAAATAGTGTTATGTCTCTCATCTACAGGCACTTTCATGAACATGGAATAAAAAAAAGTTACATATATCGACATTTTCAAGATGGAAGAAGACATGGATACAGCTCAGTTGCTCCCTTTGGTGCTAGCAGTTCAGCAAATATTCCATAGACCAAACATAGTCTTACTACATTACTGTTCTCTGAATGTGTAACTTAGACTGGCTAAGAGAAAACACTAATAAGCACTGTTCATAAAAATAAAAAAATCTCATTACCTCTTTTTCTAGGGTTGAACATAGTGGAAAAGGACTGTGCTCTTCTTTGATATCCAACATAGAATGAAAAGACCTTCCAGAAATAAAAGGAAATAAATAAATAAATAAACCCTTACTCCTTTAATTAGTCATGTCCTAATGTAAAAAATTAGCCTTGGGAAAGGTTATTGGTGGACTTGGAAAAAGTGCACCAGACATGACCAAAGTCTTGTGCACACATGGATTGTATATAAGGGTTCAAAGAAAGCACAGTTTGAAGTGACAGTCTGCAATATGTCCAGCTTAAAAATAAAGCTTGTAGGTAGAATTCTTGTTGAAAGGCAAGAATACAATTTTGTAGAGGTTTATTTTTTTTAATGCTACATGGAAATAGCAAGGGGTTGCAAGTGGTATCATTCCATGTCTGACCCTTCCAGCTCTCACCTTGTGGAACCGCTCTCAAAGATGCTCTTGGAGGTATCTTCTTGGCATCAGGTCTCTGCTAGAGTAGGTTTCACATTCAGGGCTGTAGAGTCATTTTATTTACTTAATGTTTCATACTCTTAATCCCAAACTCCAGTGTACGTGTAACTGTTCAGGCAATTTCTTCCCACAAAATACCTGAAGTGAAAGCTCTATGGAGTTTGTGGTCTTATTCCACCTCCACTGCCATACAATGCATCGCAAATTTACATGTTGGCCTTGAAGTCAAATCAGAAGAAAGTGAATGCGCACATAAACAGTGATATTTAGAATTTTGAATTCAGTTTAGCTAATTGGGATAAATCTCTCCTGGCAATTACATGGCTGTGATATGCTGCAGTTTAGAGTTAATCAATTTAATATTAATTTGGCTTTTACTGAAGATTATAACAGAGCTTTTGTATTAACATTAAGAGCTGCCAGTAAGTACTTCTTGATAAAAAATAACACAAACAAAAAAAGGGATTTTAAAGTGCTTTTTTTGTTTGTTTGTTTATTTCCTGGAAAGATGTCTTTGGGCTGTATCATGTTGTGCCTTTGATATCTAATGGAGAGTTGACTCTGTGTCAGAGAGGGGGAATTGGTGTGTCATATGGCCATTTTTAATATCATCTTGCTATTTTTGGGTCACTTTTATGACTAGTGGTAAAAAGGAAGATGTAGACATTTTGGTATGAAGCTTGTTTGCCATTTAGGTAACACTGAGCCAAGAGCTTCTGTGAGTGTGACATGTTGGGAACCACTTCATTTACTGCTCTGGCCTGGTCCTTTTCAATCTCTGCTCACATTGTAATCCAGAGCATTTAGAAATGTGTGGGACTTGGTGGCTTCTGCTATACTGGACTATGTGACACAGCCTGGTCTTTCTTCTTGAGCATTCCCCAAATTGCCAAATGCAGCCTCATCTGAGCTTGTAAAGAGCACCCAACTCAGAGACAGCTGATTCGGCACAGCTCTTAGGTAGTTCCTTATAGCAAGGCTCAGGGTGTTCCATGTCAGGTAATGCTCAAGTTAAAAATCAATACTATGTGTATTTAATTTGTAGTAGTTCTTACTCCCCTGATGCTAGACCTGTCAGCATGTAATTGAGAACAAATAGGACAGAGCTCTTTGATCGAGTTAATCAAAGAGGAAGGAGACTGCCCACTGAAACAACCATGGGTTTCTCAGCCTGCTTTCCAAAAAGATCACAGCTGGGCAGGTGCTCCTCATCCCTGCTGAGTGCCACTGTAAATGCATTTTAAAGGGCCTCTTGCATCACTTCTTGAGGTGGAACTCCATGGCTTAACATGACTGAACAAGCTAAACTGGTCAAATTGTAGAAACTGCTAACTTTATTTTCTTAATTATCTTTTTTGAGGTTTCTAGGAGCCTAAATCTCTCTTTCTAGTGCTTGCCTAACCTGAAGGTGACTGTATTGGTGACCAGCTGCCTGCTAGCAACCTCAAAACATTATTTCTTTTTATTGCTAGCAAATCTTCATGAGGACTCCATCTCCAAACGGTGATGTGCTTTTGGGGCAGTGTGGAGTGCTGCAGTTGTCCTGATGTTCAAGTGAATTATCTGACTTCTCCAGTCAAATTTTAACTGATTCCTTTCCATGTTTATTCTGTGTAGGCTTAAAAACTTGAAAGGAAACAATGGTAATATGTGCAACCTTTTACAGAGTCGTAAGCCAAAGCTGTAGTTTGAGACTCACTTCTTTTTCTGACGTTTTCAAACATGCCTCTTGTTGAAGTGGTATTTTACTGTGGTAATTCCTTTGCTGGAGTTACCTTTGTACACCTTTGAATATCTCTGTAGTACATACAACCTGCCTTTCCTTGTAGCACTGAGGGCTTATCTTCTCTTCTACAGTCTGATCCACTACTGAAGGTTTCCCAACTAGAAAAGGAGCTTTATTGACTGCTAATGACAACACAGAGCTGTTCATAGTGATCAAAGCTGTGAAAAATAACATAAAATAAATACAAATCCCAATTATGTGATAATCAGCTCACCAACTAAACAACTTCTAGACTGAGAGAACTGTCAATGAAAGCTGTGTGGTGCTTGCTGGATCAAGCATCCAAAAGTCATGCAGAATTGATATAATGGGGCCAGTTTGACTGGGAATGTTTTCTACTAGCAAAGAGAGCCAGGCATTGCTTTTACTGTGGTTGCTGGATTGTATTCACAGCCATGGAGTAATCTGGTTTCTGGGTGAACATTAAGTTTTATAGTAGTCCTATACCAAGACCCTTTCTTGACATATTTTAGCACAATTACTATCTCCAAGCAGAAGCCAATATTGGATGGTCAACACGTGTTTGCTTAATCTAGCAAGGCTGTTTGCAGAAATTAGTAAAAACATCTCTGAAAACTGGATGGTCCAAAGTCTGATTTCCAGTGCAGCCACAGATTCAGTCAAGCTAATCTCCTGTAAACCACCAGACATTCTGTGCTTCAGATCACTGGGTGTGAAGTGCTCGCTGGTATTTTGCATTACTGAGGCAAGCCAAGACTCCCTTCTGTTCCTGTTTCTGTTCCCTGTGAAAGTGCTAGGGAAAAAAAAATCCTTTCAGGTCAAGGAGATAAGATGGAAAAAGTGAAATTATGAACTCTATAAAGAAGGGGAACACTGAGTGCCTCTTTCTACCTCAAACACTGAAGTCTTGATTTGGCCTACAGATAAACTGTTTGAGCAGGCAGTTCAGACGTGTTTGTGCTGAATCTTAAATGGCTTTATGATCATTATTTAATGAAAACCACACATGACAAATCGTCAGGCTCAATACTTTGTTCTTTGCTGTAGAACACATGAAACAGCCCTTAAAATCTGTCAGCCTGCTGCTGCTGTTTGTCTTTTTTGGAAATGGCTGTATTGGAAACAGTTGGCTCCTGCTAGTCTAGGTTTAGCAGTTAATAGCTATTGAATTCCTTCAGCATCAGTAATAACAGCAGCATACTGAGGCTGACACAGGAGACAGTGATTTGAAAAGAGGGAAAGTCAAAATTAGTGATGCAGAAGCATGGAGGTGCACGCACATGGGACAACAAGCTTTCTGGAGCTTTTGCTGACAAGAGATGCAATTAGTTATAGTCAAACCCACTGGGTTTTGCCTTGTTCATTATCCCTAAGGACTGCTGTTTGTTCAGCTGCTTTTCCACTTGTCTTCTCTTTTCAGTATGAAAAACTGTCTATAAATCAGGCTGAAATGTTGAGCTGGCATGACTCCTGTAGTCAGAGACTGAATTCCATTGGTAAATAGGTGAAATGTTCCAGCTATTAAAAATGGGCTGAGCAGAGATGCAGGACAGGCTGCCCTGTGGGGACCTGTGGTGCCATCAGGGTTGGATATGGCTGGAGACACTGTCACAGAAACCCTCTCCCAGCTGTGGGGCAGAATGGGTGCTGCAGCCCATTGTGCAACGGGAAGGTGACTCTGTGGAGCAGAAAGGGCAAAGTAAATTGATGGTTCTGCTTGTTCAGGATTTTCTCCATCCCATTCTCTTTTAAAATTGCATCTATGGATTAGATTTTGATTGCTCTGGACTTTCATAAGGGGTGCTTTGAATTTGAATGTAGTCTGAAATTCTGCATTCCTTTAATATCTAAGCACCAAATATCCTTATGTGGGTGGCTTCTACCAACAAAGTACTTTTTGAGTTAATTCTGTTAGAAAAAAGTGTTTCCAGAGGACACTGAATTCCCAGTGAGCAAATATGGAAACTCTCTGTCCTTAAATGTCTCTGTACATAAGGGCTCACCGGAAAATCCTCTGGAGCCAAAGAAAGTACTCTAATCAATTCTAATAGATGAAACCCCCATGAAACATATTATATCAAAATGTTTTCTGCCTCTGTTTATAAGCTTTATTTGTTATCTGAACAAATTTGCAGTTTGACATCACCCTTTTTCCTTACATCAGGTCTGTTCTCTTGCTGTCTGTTGCTGTGGCTAATAATTGTTTTAGTTACTGTTCACAAGCAGCGAAAGATCCTTATCATGAGTGATGGGGAAACACTAGCTTGATTTCTTACAAGAAAGTAGTGCATCCTAAGCAAAGCAGCCTAAACTGCAACTGGTCATGTCTTTGAAATGCAGTCATCCACCTGAGCTGTAGTTAAATGTACCATAAATGTTACTGATCTCACATCTGCCTCAGTTTAGGATTTATCTTGGCTAGGAAAGATGACAGGGTAATCATGCTGACCATGATGCAAGGTTCCCAAAGTAGCCCGCTGCCTTGCTCTGACTTACCTCATTAATCACCACCTCACTCTACTGACCCAAAGTCACCTTTGCTGCACTGTACTATATCCAGCTGGGATAGATCGCTGGCTGTCATCACTCATGGATGCCATCATACCCTTTCCCCTCATGCAAACGAGCTGTAACTTAAACCAGAAGTAAAAACTATGCCATGTGAGCTGAGGCTGTTTGTTTCTTTCCAAGACGGAGCCACAGATGCTGAAAGAAATCCTAATCTCTAAAGCTTGCTCCTCCCAGTACAGTCAACGGGTACCTGGGAAAAAATAAATACAGCAGAAAATGAGATGACAGTGAGTGTAATTTAGGCTGTAAATTTTGTCAGTGAAAATTAGACTGGTTTTAATATCATAGTGTTAACAGCTCAATTCCTCCATCTGGATAAACAGGAGCTGGCTTTACAATACTCAGAGATTGTCTCTATTTTCACACTGATAACTTGTAATTAGCACTTTGCAGATGTGGCCACATTTGTTGAGACAGTTATCCTTTTCTAGTAAGCTCTGAAGGTAATTTTAGGTTTGATTAGTCCTATAATTGAAGTCAAGAAGCAGATGTCACCTTTACATTTTACACCTTTGCTTTTTCCTCTACTCCTTATCTTGGGATAACATTTCCAAGGACACACACACTTTGTGGTGGTGTCCCTGCTGAGCACCTTCAAAGTCCAGTTCCCTGGGCCACAGGGAAAAAAATGATGTGCCCGAAACTTGGTCATGGTTTTAGCTGTGCATGGTTCCCTAGGGCAGAGGGGATATTAAAAGTACTTTTATGCTTTCATAGGCAGCAGTCAAAGGCTCTGGTGTGTCTGGTGTCACATGAATGCAAACCTTGGCACTTTTCAAAGCTTTATTCCTTTAGTACCTCTCATCAATGAATGTGTTCTTTCCCAATACTGCTCATGCCTCCAACATTGTGGAGGGAGGTCTTGGACTGTCTTGCATGTTGTCCTGATTGCATGAACCACTGAATCTGACTCGTTTAGTTAAAAGTCTAAGCATCAGTGGCTCATCTTCTAGGCCACCCTGAGCTTCTTCCTATTGAGATAAAGTTAATAATTCCATAAGCCCATTCCAGCCAGGGTACCCTGTAAGGAATGTTTCCCTTCTTATGAGAGCAATACAAGAGATTCAGATGTTAGGAATTGGTGGGGGTTTGGTACAAGTGAGTTGATCTCCAGTGAGCAGGTGGATGCAGTTCTCCATCCAGTGAGACTTAGGGCTGCATGAAAGAGGAGAGTCATTCTGAGCTGTCATGGGGCAGTGGTATGAAAACCTCTGAGGGTCTGGGTGCATCACTGCACGAGCCTTAGTAAATGGAGGGGCCGCAGTGTCTCAGCAGCCAAGTCTTTCCAGAGGGGCAGGCAGAAGAGAGGGAATACTGGTTTTACATTTTAATGGGATGAGAGTAAAATACTTGATATCTTGTGGAGAGAGCTGCTACAATTTCAGCCATTGCCATTGCTTCAACTCTTGCAGACTGTTTTGAAGAAAGGGTTACTGCTCACCCCCACATACAACCAGCACTGAAGGGTAAAACTAACTTCTGAAGCCAACTTTTTAGTGGAGAAAAGGCCATCTAATGAAAGTATGGAGCAAGCCCAGTGCTTGTTGCTATGCTGATTTGGAGTGACAAGTGTATCTCCGGATATTAGGGAAGTAGTTTAAAATATGCCATGGTTTTTAGCATAATAAGATGCACTGCAGATATGTCACATCCATTTTATTCTCCACAGCTGTTTACAAAAGTTAAAAAAAACCAAACAAAACCCACGAGATTGGAGCAGCTGCAGTCAGTCAGCTGTCAATATGGGACACGGCTCTTTCGGCTCTTTTATTTCCACTTCACTCTGTTCTGCTGCACATATTTGGCTGTTCTGTGAATTTGCAGAGCATGAGATTTTTTTCAAACTGCCTTTGATCTATACAGAAAGACTCACCCAGCTTTCATTTGAATTCATTAATACTTTGAGTAGGCATTTTAATTTTATGTTTACTGGCTTGTTTCCCTTTGTAATGTTATCTAACTGACAAGTTTGTCGTGCTCTGCATTACCTTTAGGTTTTTGAATCTAAAACATTTCCTCTTTTCCTGAAAGCTATGATAATTTTTAGAGATGCTACAAAGGCATCTTCATTTCCTCAGGAGAAAACCTGAATTACCCTCAGCTTTGATTACTATCAAATCAACATTGAAGCAAGTAATTTTTTTTACAGCATGAACAAATTATATTTTATACCGTCAACTGTAGTTTGAATTGTAGTTTAAAAATCTGCTTAAGCACTAACAGCAGCATTTGGTTTGCAATTCCCATGCCAGGGAAGTCACAGCATTAAAGGAATTTCCTGAGTTGGAGTTTTTCCCACAAAGGTCTGCTGTCTTTTCCCTAAGAATTGTGAATTTAGCACAATGTACAGAACTTCAGCAAGAACCCTGATTCCTAAACACGTGGCCAGATGGATGAGGAGAGGATGTGTTTCTTGTTGATCAAGCACAACCATTTTCGTAGGAAAAATGCACTACAGCAGGTCAGACCATTGCTGGAGTAGTGCTGTCTTTGGGGAGCATATAGGTGTTAGTAAATCACCAAACTGTGAATCATTGACTGTCAGAAGCTTTGGGCTTGTCTCTTCTTTAAGTTCTTGTGGTCAAGTGTGGTACAGTGGGCTTGAGAAAGGAATGTACTTTGGATGACCAGAATGATGAATGTATGATGCTTCATGTTTATTTGTAATGTCCTTTTTTATACTTAGAAATTGCTTACATGTGTATCTGTATGTAAATAAATGTTTAATCCTTTCCACTTGGTGTTTCATGTGTTTGATTTGTGATTTGAACTGCAAAGCAAAGTTGTCTTAAATACAAGGCATTCACTTGACATAATGTAACATCAGGCCAACAAATGAATGGCTGATAAGGGGTTTTCTGCTTGGATTGAGCATACCAAGACTCTCACAGCATTGACACCTCACAAGAGGAGCAGATGTAAAGCTGTTGCCCATGGCAGTGATGTCCCTTTTCAGTAGAAGAGAAAAAAAAGATACTACTCAAAAGCAGGAGAGATCACAGTGGTTTGAAATGCCAAAGAAATGCTGGTACCAGTCACTAGAGGGTGGTCTTCGACAGAGGCACCATCCACTCACTGTCATTGCAAATCTGTAGTGGGTTAAACTTGTCCTAAGCACGATGTTAGGTTTGTGTTTGATAAAGATGATGGTCAGATGCTTCTGGATGGTCTTTTGTTGTCCCAGTGACGTTTTCTTGTTGTTGTTGTTGTTAATGTTGGTTCTTCTTGTCAGTCTTCAGCTTGCTCTTTTCATGCCCATTCAACTCCACTGGTGTTCCCGAATGACCTGACTTCCTGAAGGCCTAGAATCCTTTTGGACAAGATCTCCCATTTTTAAGCCTTTAGTCTCTTGGCAAATACATAGTTTGTGCTCTGACTCATTCTGGTGATCACGTTTTGTTCCCTGTGCTCTGCTCCACAACAAAGATGACTTCTTCTTACACACTGAGAAAGGAGCTGCGAAGCTTGAAGAGACTGTGTGTCTTTTATTGCCTCTTCTGTGACCTTGAAGCTCCTTCTTTGGTAAATGTCTGACATGAGGGCTGGACCATCTGCTCTGTGTTCTCCAGGAAGCTGGCAATTTGAGCCAGTGAGAGAACAGATATTTGGATAGGGAAAAGTCCCTGCATGCTTCTAGGTAGGAACGGGGCAAAGGGAGGAGGAGGAAACATCCTTAAAACTTGGGAGGTATTTACTGAAAGAGAGGAGGGATGGAGTGTGTTGCCTGTGGAATTGAAGGCTGGAGAAGCCAGGCTAAGCTCTTCCTGGGAAAAAGGAAATGGCAGGTGAAGAGTGGCAGCCCTTCCTTGCAAGGAGCTTGTAACCAGTGCAATGTGCAACCTTCTCCTTCTTGTTCAGCAGGTGTAGCAGCAAGGACACAGCCTGTGCCAGGCTTTGCTGGGTGAAAGGATTGTGAACACACAAAGGCTTCCTGCAAAAAGCAAATAAGCTGCCCAGGAGAAGAAATGCAAGGCTGACAGACTATACAGGAGCGAAACCAAGAGCGTTTTTACTGCCTCTCTTCCATCGTCTCGTGGTCAATCTCCCCACCAAGCACATGGGGAGCTCTGCCCAGATGTCATCTTGTGACAGGGGCCTGTCATGCAACAGTACTTTTTGCTCTTGCTCTGTGTGCAGTCCTCTTGCACAAAGCACAGGAGATCCGAGTGCCCTGCATTAATTTCAATTGTGTGGCACAGACAGTCCTAACTAATTTAAAATCTAGTCTTGATTTATGGATTTCTATGCGTAGGGAATCAATCACAAACCCAGTATGCATTTCCAGGAGTTTTATTACCTTCAGAATTAAACATGCTGAGCTCTAGTCTTTTTGCACAAGCTTATAATTATAATCACATCAGCTTGCACCAAAGCTATCACTTACCGTAGTATGTGAATTAATTGTCTGCTGAATAAAATCACTCATGCTGGACCAAACATTTCATGTCAAGATGCTGTCAGGTATACGATGTAGAAGCTCTGGCAGTGTTTCATAGCTAGCTGCATCAAGTCTCTGGTGTGTCACTTGGATCAGGCCTAACTACTGTGATAAAGTGGGTGTCTGTCTAGTTCATCATAAGGGAGTGCTTAGAGAGCCAGTGATAACTGCAGTCTCCTACTATGTGCTGTAGTAGAAACAACCAGTTTCAAGTTTGATGATGTCTTAAAACCTTTTCTGTATTGCTTTCCCTGTGCTCAGTGATTTGGGTATGAGTAATGCTGCCTTTCCCTTTATTTCTTCTACATAAGCCAGAAATGCAGATTTACCATTTCCAGGCAGGCAACATTTCTTACTCCTTTTCCATTTGCCCCAAGGATTCACGAAGTAGAATTTCATTTGCAATAAATAAAATCTTTTTAACAGGCATAGCATTAGTAAATGCAGCTGCAGGCACAGGCCTTTTCACTTGGCCTCACCCCGGAGCCCTGTGCTACCCTGACTGAAGCAACCCTGGTGAAGTTCTGGTGCACTGATTTGCTGTCAAATGCAGGGCTAAAGCTCTGCTGGGCAAGTCATCAACAGCTTGCAAAGTCCACACGACTTCTGCTGTTATCCTCACATCCCTTTGGCTATGCCAAGAAGCCTTGCACATGGAGCTGTGTGTCCTTGGCAGTGCAGCACTGCCATGCTGGGCAGCAGTGGTGTCACTGGCCCTGCACGTAACAAGTGACTCCATTCGCAGGCACGATGCTTGTGGTTACCTTGGTCATAGAATCACTGAATGGTTTGGATTGAAAGCAACCTTAGAAATCATCTTGTTCCAACCCCCCCACCATGTTTTTTTTCTTTCTCTCCCACTAGACCACGTTGCTCAGAGCCCCATCCAACCTGGCCTTGAGCACTTCCAGGGATGGGGCATCCACAACTTCTCTGGGCAACCTGTTCCAGTACCTCATCACTAGCACAATGCAGAATTTCTTCTGCACATCTAACCTAAATTTCCCCTCTCTGTTAAAAATATCCTTAATTTATCAATTAAACATCATCAAATTTTGATGTATAATTTTGTTCTTTTTTGCCTTTCTTTGCTGTAACTAGATGCTCCTATTTTATTCTGTTTATATGTAGGGTTCAGAGATGGGAGGGATTTAGGCCTGGACCTGTAAGAAGAAACCTCTTTCCACTGCCATCTGCTGTTGCAGCATCCCTAAACACCAGGAAGAACTTTTGGGATGTGTTTGAGTAACTTGCTGGGTAGGACAGTGAAAAGATGGTAGTTAAGGTCTTTCAGTGATCTCCAGAGCTGGGCTCCATGCTCTTATGTCAGGCAAGTCTTTGAACTCGTGCCTAAGTTTCCTCAACTGTAAGTAAGTAGTGAAAAAAACAAACCAACAAACCCATGCTGAGTTGAAAAAGCTTCTTTGTAAAGGGAATTTACCTGTGCAAACTTGCTGCTTGCTGTTTTCTTTGGTCACCCTGCAGCCTCAGCACATCCACACCCCTGCAGGAGATGCTGTACCTCATTTATACCCTGCTCAGCTGCAGAAGCAGCTTGTTTGATTTCAAATACCCTCCTCCTTCCCAATCCTCAAAGTGAAATGAATTTGATTAGAAGGTACAGAACTTAGGGTAAAGCCTGAGAAAGTAAAAAGGTTTAACTGTATCTTCTGTCATGGTGATCCATGCTAAAAACAGTGTATAAGGTGGCAAGAGTAAACACCCTACTTCCCTGAGTTTCCTGAAATTAACGAGCGAGTACATAATTAATTTGTAGAAGAAATATGAAGGCACACAAAGATTACAGCTCAAATTTCAAAGGTGTTTTTTTCATCCATTCCAAACATGGTTTCTGTTGGCTGCCTTAGGAAGGTCCTGCCTTAACACACTGGTCTGTGTGGATGCTCCACTGTGAGACCAAGGGACTGTGAGGTTACAGAAGCCTTTCCCTCACACATGAAGCCCTTCAAGCCCTGACTCCAACAATGATAGTGAGTAAAACACACAGGAACAAGATGAAGACAAAATGAAACATTCCTACAATACACTAACTTCCAGCACTTCTGCCTCTTAGGTTTCCTAAGGCGGAAGTGTTGTCTTCATAAACTGAAAGTGCTTTAGATATTGGTATTGATACAATTTGTTCCTTGCATGCTGAGACACAAAACTCTTCTGAACAAACACGGGGTCTGGGGCTTAAGTAGCTGAAATAGAAATGTGAGGCCTCAAACAGTAATGCCAAAATGTCCACATTGAAGATGAGAATAAACCAAGTAACCCCTCCCTGTCACCAGTCACAATGTAAATGGTGCATATTCATTTTATGCCTCAAAAGAAAAAAAGTCACAACAGGTACTTTTAGGTCTGCCTCTGGTTCTACAAGTGTGGTGGTGCATCTCCTCACCCTCCTTGAGCTGCACTATGACCTTAAAAACACTCATTTGCAACAAAATGTCAGGTTTTCAGGCTGACATCCTGTGCCACCAGATTCCCACATCCTTCTTGCAGGACCTGACGGACGAGCTTGCAACAGAACCAAGATTTCTCTATTCAATGATCGTAAATGCAGCTGTTTTGGGTAGGGGATATGGAAGACCCCAAAGCAAGGAAGAGGAATGACACAACCAGGAATCTGCCACTAGCAGTCTTTAACTTGAAAAAGCCTACAGGAAAACTGAGAGCTGCTACCAGCTTCTCAGGATGGTCTCCTCCACCCAATGCAAGGCTGTCACAGGATCCAAATGGGCTCAAAGACAAGGCACCCCTATGGCTTTTGAAATTTTTTGATGAAATTCTTCTCCACAGAGTAATCAGGTAACAATCTGGAGTGGGCACAGACTCCAGGGCTGCTCTTATGATGAAAAGACAACGGTGCAACATTGAAGCAGTCCCCCTAACTGTACTCGATGAAGTGAGATCTAGTCAATACTCACACATTAAAAAGAGCTTTTATTGCACACCCTACAGTTAATTTACAATAAAATAAAGTAACTGCAAATTTTCATTTTCCCCATCACTTGGTACAAAACTGTACAAATAAACATAACTCATCTTAGCAAGACATGCACCAATAGACGTGCTAACAATTTAATTGTTAAATATCTCATTTCTTCTGCTGGCTCCTTCTTGGAAGTTTAAAATTAAAAACCCCACAGCATTGAAATATGTGGGTTATTAGTATTTGGACCTATTGGAAAAAGGGGTCTGTGCTTGGAAGAACAACTCAGGAGACCAGCCAGTTGGCCCTTCCGACATACCCCCTGAATAATTTCCACTTGAGAGGCAATTCTTGAATTCAGAAGGGGAACAAGTTTCCAGGACTGTATCATTTAAAACTAAGGCCTTAGTGACACCTGCTGATAAAGGAGTTCTTAGAATCCTGGTGGTATCCCCAGGGCTTAATCTCTCATTTTGGGCAAGATTTTCATAATTTTCACTGTTTTCTCTGTTTTCAGAAAGAAGGTTCCTGCCAGTGTTCCCATAGGTCGATTGCAAGTCAGTAGCCCAGCAAACTGTTTTTAAATTTAAAGGTGCAGTTGGATTACGCCTTTTGTTTGAAGAGGGAGGGCTCAACTCCTCAAAGCTGGCAGGCACTTGGCTGTTATGGAACTCCTGTGAGGCAGAGCTACTACTTTCTTTGTCTTCCCTGTTACTTGGCCTCCCACGTTTCACTAACTTGCCGGTAAGCTGCTGCATCAGAGTGTTCTGAAAGACAGACCTAGATCGCTTGCATTTGGAATGGACTTTAGTGGGATTTTTAGGGGTGAAGATGCTGACAAAGGAGCTTCTTTCCCCCACAGGTCCCAGTTTTTGCAGAGGTTTTGTCAGAGGAGTTGACTGTGAATAAGGAACAAAGTCTTGAGCACCAACTGAACTGCATCTTGAATTGTGAGAGGAGTAAGTTATGGGGGTACTGTGCTTACTAAAAGCACGAGGGGACCCATGTAGGGATGAGCTCAATTTTGAACTGTTACAAGGAACACCTCCAGGACAAAGCACCAATTCAGGAGCTGTGACCTTCCCTGTCAAAGTATCTTCCTGTATTGAAGAATTACATGATTTATTTAGTAAGTCTACAGGTTTTGCTACATCTCTTGCACTTGCATCAAAGAGATCAGCAGAAGCATTGTAGCTGCCTTCAGGGAAGACATTGTTCCACTGCACCTCCCGCCTACTAACACTTTTGAAGGTGTTACCTGGCAGTTCTGTCAATGGTTTTAGTTTTCTTTTATATATCCTTCTTGTATTGTGGGGAGTTGGTGGATCAGAGCCCCAGGTCCTTGTGAATGGAAAATCTGTTTTTTGGCTTGGTGGAGAAGAGTAATTTTCTTTATTTTCACAAGCAGCTAAACAGCTATCATGTGCAGAATGCACACAGGTAGCTGCCTTGCTCCCTTTTAAACAGGAGGTTTCTCCATGCAGACTAATAAAAGACCAAGATGAATTTGAAATGTCATTGTTTGCTTCTTTGGACTGTACAGATCTACTCTCAGAAACAGAAGGCTCTGATTGAACTGGTGAGGACTGGTACATCAGAGGTAGATGACAGCTAGGTATAAAGCAAGATGCTCCACATTCCTTGATGGTTGAAGATAAAACACTAGAGGGAGACTCACATTGTGACCCCTCATCACTCTGAGGATTTGCAGTCAACTGAAAACAGGACAACAGTGTGTTCTCCCAACTATCATTCTCTGTTGGTGACAAGAACCTCCCTGAGACACTCACTTCAGGCAAATCACCAGCTACTGGGGTTTGCCTGGGATACAATTTGTTAAGATTTACTCTCAACTTTGTACTTTCAAGGGCACATTTGCCTGCATCAAGGCTGGGTGATGCTGCAACACTCTTCTCATTTTCTATTCTGGCTAACAAATCATTTAGGCTTTCTGAGAATGGGAGCTCTTCCCAAAGCACAGAGTCCACCTGAGACAAGTCAGCCACACTTACGTGATTAGGAGCTGAGGTATCTCTCTTGTAAACAAGGGAGTTGTGGAATTTTTCTGAGTAACAATGATTTCTACTATTAGTGTTTGGGCAAATGTTTTTTACCTCAGATTTCAAGAGATGTTGTAACAACCTGGAACTGTTTCCATGTGAACATCCAGTCCTTGGAGAGGATGCTCTCTCTGATTTGTCAGTTGTAGAGACACTGTCAGTCTGACTAAGCCGTGAACTCAAGTCATTATCCTTCTTTTTATCCCCTTTCTTCACAGGAGAGCTGCAAAACTGCCAATCCCAAGGGGTTTGATTGCTGAGGCTTACACTGCACAGTTCTGCAGAGACAGGGCTCGCCTCTTGTTCATGCTGTTCACTCACCAGCTTTCCCACTTCCAGAGTGGGAAAGTCTTCCGCTGTTACCCAAGCAACAGATGAAGTCAGGCTCAAGGATTGTTGCCAGCACCCTATAAAACTTTCTCTGCCACCAGACTGAACAAAAGGGGAGTTTCTGCTCAGGCTAGACAGGCTGCTGAGCTCACTGAGAGGTTCATCTATCACAGCTGATGATGCATCAGGTAGACATGAACTGTTATTACGGCTCCTGAGTTTTGCCGACTGCAGGAGACGATCTAAGTAGCTGATAACAGTAAAGCCAGTAACGGCAGCATTTGGCAGGAAGATCTGGCAAGCTGTGAGGTTTTTTCTGCTGGCAGCAGAACGCTCTCCATCTTCCCTTGCACAACCCTGGAGGGAAAAAGAAAACAGAAAACCAACCAACTTAGAAAAAAGAATTAACATGTCTTTTAAGTCAGGCGTAAATTTAGGTTTCACTTTTGTCAGGATCTGCAGGGAAGAGAATACAAAACAGTCTGTCATACAGAGCAGTCCCTGGGAAATAAGAACTGGCAAGGGCTATAAAGCGCATCACAGTGAGAGGTTCTTTGCTTGTTGCAATTACACAAAGTTTTGGAGCTGGAAAAACAACCAAGTATTCTAAAAAAGGACTTGACAGAAAATGTCTTCCTCCTTTTAGAGCACTGGGTGCTTCCAGGCTTCCTCCAGTGCAGTTCAGTGCACAGGGCTGGCTGCCTGAGGCCAATGCTTTTATCCAGGAGCTGCTGGGCAGCACTTGCAGCAGAGCACTCTGGTGCCAGATATTGGACTTGGCAGCTCAGCTATCAAAGCCAGCATGGTATTTTCTGTGCACTACCTCTGTGAAAGGGAAATAAGCTGCAACGTTTATCTGCTCAGATTTTTTTGGAGAGTACAGTTTCAAAAGGAGTTTCAGTTGCAATACTTTATAAAACCTGCTACAATCTACACTGAAACTACAGGAGAAAAATTACATTTAAAGCAGACAGAATTATCTAATATTTTAAGTGGGTAAGCCCTTTCTCATCTACTCCTCAAGGTCTGGCAAAGCCAGAGAGGCCAAAAAGTAAACAGAGTTATCTCCAACAACTCTTCTTCTCCCCAAGTCAGTGCAGGGGTTGAGGCTGAAGGCTGTTAGCAAAGGACACCACCTTCTAGGCAAGTCTTAAAAAACGTGTGGTAAGCCTGATTCTGAGTTTTATCTAAAAGGGTGCAACTGCAGGCATAGCTGAACACAACTAAACAGAAATGTCTGCAACCAAGGGCTGAACAAATGGTCTTTGAATGTGTGTTCAGCCCTTGTGTGTGCAACAGCAGCCACAAGGGCATTGACATGTAGAAGTAGTTATATTTGTAAAGGAATGAAGCCCAGAGACCTGGCAAAGGGTTCCAGGTAAGTAAAGTTAATCCACCAAGTCCTGCAACTTCCATTAATTAAGATGCTGTGGATTAGGAAATTCTCAGCTCAGATACAAATCTCTTGGTACCTGTGGGAGAGGAAAAACACCTGCCAGGTAGGATTTTGTTGACAGACTACCAAGAACTAATATTTCAAAGTCTGTTAAACACATAAAAGAGCCACAGATGCAGATGTTGAATAGCTGTACTTTTATCAACATTTTGAAACATACTCTTAAATCCAGAAATATTAAAATGCTGCAGGAGGATGTATTTTTTCTTACATCTCAGACACCAGAAGACTATGCAGCATGGGAAAGGTGCTTGGAAAGAGAGTCTTGTTTCTTGCTCAAACTGTACATGGTTTTTTACAGACTCCAAAGCTGTTACTGATATGCACAGGAGCTGGCACTGCTGAGGCTCTCTGAAAAGCACCCTGACAAGCTGTCAAGCTGACTACTGCCATTCAAGATGACTTTCAGATGTGACTCATTTAAAATAACACAGCAGTCTTGGGGAAATGAAGGAGAAGCCCTCTCCTGTCCTAGCCTTACATTTTCTCAAATTCCCAAGAGATGTGAGTGATGCTTTCATAACTCAGTCTATACCCCTAATTGGCTACAAAAACTAGTGAAAAAAACTAATTAAAAGAGAATAATGTGGATTAAAATTACCTTCACTCCAAATATAAATCTTTTTCCAATGAAACAGGTTTCCACTGCTTGAACTAATGCTCCTGTAGATGGCTCTGCATTTGTTTCTCCTGACAGCTGATTGAAGTCTTGAATGTACCTTGAGTGAAAATATACAGAAGTATTGGCATGACAGAGGAAGCCCTACAAAGCATTTTAGCTGTGGTACAGTGCTAAAGAGGACACATGTCAGAGAGATTTTGTGGTAGTTTCACCTAAACACAGAATGAAAACAGGAACCTATAAATTCGATTGATTATTTCACTTAATTTGTTAGTGAAATCTATGGCCAGACTTCACTAACGCAGATTTGGGCAGGGCTCTCCCCACATGGGTGAGCCCTTCCAGCCTGCACAGTGGATTTTTTAGGTGAGGCACAGC
>JAWWLZ010000001.1:34717843-34741622 GCA_035041345.1 Poliocrania exsul
CCATTCCAATGCCTGATTACTCTCTCTGGAAAGAATTTTTTTCTGACATCCAACTTAAATTTTCCCTTGCAGAGCTTAAGCCTGTGCCCCCTTGTCCTATTGCTGAGTGCATTGTGAAACAAAACACATTTTAAACAAGCATCTGCAGAAGTACTTAGTGTGGGGAAAAAAAAAAAAACAACAGAAAGCAAACCAACCAACAACTAGTCAAGGTGGGCTTAGATGGTAGTTTCCATGCAGGAACTTCTTTTGAAGACAACAGGAACAGAAAGTGTTGCACATCAGGCCCTTTGACTTAGCAGGGCTTGGAGCATGTCCAGAGTGAACCAGAGGAAGTGGGTGAAAGCAGAAGTAGCATTAACAAAACATTTGCTGTGTGCCCGTAAGCAGCAGCTTGCTTTGCCCTGCTGTGTGACTCCCTGAAGACAGTCTCCCACAAAAGCTCTTCAGCACCACATGCTGCTCTGGAAGTGCTGGCTCTTCTGTAGTGCTTCCTACGCGGTGATAAGTGGGTGGCCACCTACACATGTGCAGTTTCCAGTTCTGCAAGTCAGTGCTAGTGGGGAGGGGAAGCCAGAGTCCCAAGACTCCTAAGCAGGAGTTTCTGTTCTGCAAGATTATGGAAAATGGCTTCTAGCAATGTCTTTGGAGTCTTTCAGTCTGTTCTGAACAGGGTAGTTCATAACAAAATGTTCTTGTTTTTTAAGTGGAAAAAGGAAAATAGAAATGGAAATAGAAAAATGTTTTGACCCTGAGATTAGCTCAGTTGGTTAAAACTTGGTTGCAATCATGCCAAGGTCATGGGTTCAATCCCCTGTGTGGGCCATTGACTTAAGAGTTGGACTCGATCTTTGTGGGTCCCATCCAACCCAGAATAGTCTGTGTGTGATTCTGTGTGTTTTGGGGATGAAAATTTGAGAACTTCTATTTAGAGGAGAAAACTTGCTTTGCTATGAGAAGAAAAACCTCTGTGGTCTAGCTTGATTCCAGGTGCTGACTGCACTGACCTTTCATTTATCCACGTTTCCTAGAGCTTTTCAGCCACCGGAGAACTTTTGTAATGATTAGGACTGGAGACCTGGATGTTTCTGTTGTAAAGCAGAGCAATTTTTCTAGAAAAACTTTTCACCTGCAGGGAGCCCTGGATGTTATTTCCCTGAATGCTGCTGGTTTCCCCATCATTCTGTGTACCAACGTCTCGCAGCCCTGCAAGCAGAAGTTGTTCTTTAGTGTCCAGATACGTTGCAAGCTTGCCAAAGCAGCAGTTGCTATGTGGTATTTTTTGCTATTGCATCAGGGCTGTTTAAGTAATTGCTGCTTTGATGCTTTGTTTTCTGAGATTTTCTCCCTCCGCCACCTCAATGCTCATCAGAATTGGTGGCTTTTAAAAACCTGATCCACGGTGGCATGTGTAAAATACCTATCCTTTTAATACTGATAAACTTCCCTCTCTACACTGAGCTCTTGTCATTTTGTCCGTGCTTTCTCTATTTAGAAGACTACTTGGATAGATGACGGGACAGTTTTCCTGTTTGCTTTCACTGTCTGTCTTTTCTTCCTTGGATCCTCTGTCCTGTGTAGGATTAGCTGTAGAACATAAATACAAATAACAATGGTTGAACTAAGGCTGGGAGAATGATAGAGCAGATATAGTTGTAGTTTTGAAAACCTGGGAAGCAAAACAATTGCAACCTAAATTAAACCTTTTAAAAATATTTGGCAAAGTAGAAAGTTCTAACTTTCTAACTAGGTGTTTTAAATATTTCATTTGACTAAATAAAAATATTATTGTCAATCTGGAATGTTTTTATTCCCCATGTTTTTAAGAATCAAGGCAGCCTTTCAAATCAAAACTGTGTTGATGAGAAAAGATGAAACTTTTTAGTCTTTTATTTAAACAATTAGTCCTACATAAAACTTAGGGACACTCCTAGAGAAACTGAAATGTTTTTATGCTGCTTAATCTGTGACGTGTTGAAGCTTCATGTCCAATTTTTTCCTCTCCTCTGAAGTTAATCCTCTGAATGTTGTGGATTTGTAATTCAATCTGGAAGGCACATGGAAAAAATTAGTAGCCTTTGCCTGTTAGGGATCTAAGAGACCTTGCACAAGGGTAACTTTGTTCTACCTGGTGTAGTACATCTTACTGCTTTTTTCAGCCTTGCAGAATATCACACCTGGGGTAATACAGCTCTGACCCAGTTGTTCCCTAATGCCTTGCCCCATCCCTTGTCCTGTGGAAGAATTTCACCAGAATAATAATGCCTTGAATGGAAGCATCAATGGTGTAACATTTGGAGTGTTTATTGACACAGTAGTTTGTTACAGATTTACATAGCTGGTGGATTCTGATCAGCACAAGCCTCTCCATTGCTTGGAGAAGGACCAAGTGGCAGTGGAATGTGTGGTTAAGGAGTGCTGAGAGATTGAAGAGATTTCGACCATCTCCTGCCTTGGTCACCCATTCTCTGCCTTGTGCTGGAGCTTTGTGACTCAAGTCTGGGACAGAAAATGTTAGGAGGGCCTGTGGGGCCTGTCCTTCCAACTGGAGGAGTTGTAACAGGGAATAGCATTTTCACTGTGACTGCTTGGGGATTTTACACCTCAGTAATTAAAGCTTAAATTTGTTTGTGGACTCCATTTTTACATAGTAAGCAGAATCTGGAGATCAAATTGCAGCACAAACCTACTAATGGTTTGTGGAAGTCGAAACCAATTTGTTTGTGTTCTCATTAGCTGCTTGGGTTTCCGACATAAAAATAACCTTTTCATCATGTTCTGTTTGTCTCTAACAAGGGCTGACCTGAGCATCCTGGTGCTTTCCTACAGCATATCCTGTAGCTGTTTAAGTGTTCTTTGGTCTTTTCAAGTGCCTGCCCACACTGCGACTCAGGGCAGGGGTAGAGTTCCTGTTGGAGGCTTTCCTTGTCAGTGTGTTTTAATCACTGAAGAGATAAATGACTGCTAAAAATCAGACTTCCTTAAACAGCATCCCAAGAGCAGGTGGTGTGATTTCTGCAGCATAAGAGAAGCTTCAGTAAGATACATGAAGTGTAGAATCATAGACTCATTTTGGTTGGAAAAGACCTTTAAGATCATCAAGTCTAATTGTAAACATAACACTGCCAAGTTCCTCACTAAACGATGTGTCCAGTCAGAGGCTGG
Organism: Poliocrania exsul; assembly: GCA_035041345.1. Lineage (NCBI taxonomy): Eukaryota > Metazoa > Chordata > Aves > Passeriformes > Thamnophilidae > Poliocrania > Poliocrania exsul. The sequence goes on from JAWWLZ010000001.1 coordinate 34,721,009, forward strand.
GGTGTTCTTAAGGACAACGCTGGAATGATGGACATCCTTCTATTACAAGGATCCTTTGCTTTGGCGGGTATATTTGGCTGAAAGCTGATTCCAGTCATGGAAAACTTGGTAACAGTTCCCGTAGGCCATCTCAATAGTTGAGTAGAAGTTGGAAACAATTAATAGGTAAAAAAGCATACTTGCTGTCTGTATGTTTTGGTAAATGTGACAGATTAACAAATGGAATTTAATCTGGTAAACAAACCCTCTGAATTATGGGGCATGACGAAAATGACAAGCACATAAAGTCAGTCTTGGCTTGGTTGAGTGTATTCTTTGCTGAGTAGAAAACTGGCTGAATCACCAAGCCCAGAGAGTGGTGGTGACTGGAGGTAAATCCAGCTGCTGGCCAGTCCCAAGTGGTGTTCTCCAGGGCTCAGGATTGGGGCCAGTCCTGTTTAATATCTTTATCAATGATCTGGATTATGGCATTGAGGGCACCCTTGATCAGTTAGCGGATCACACCAGGTGTCGATCTGCTGGATGGCAGGAAGCTCTGCAGAGGGATCTGGACAGGCTGGATCAATGATCTGAGGCCAGTTGTATGAAATCCAACATTGCAGAATACCTGGTCCTGCACTTGGGGCACAACAACCCCATGCTGTGCTACAGGCGTTGGGAAGAATGGCTGGAAAGCTGCCCAGAGTAAAAGGATCTGGGAGTGCTGGTCGACAGCAGGTGAACATGAGCCAGCAGTGTGCCCAGGTGACCAGGAAGGCCAGTGGCATCCTGGCCTGTGCCAGCAACAGTGTGGCAGCGGGACCAGGGCAGGGATTGTCTCCCTGTACTGGCACTGATGAGGCTGCATCTCAAATCCTGTGTTCAGTTTTGGGCTCCTCACTATAAGGAGGACACTGAGGTGCTGGAGTGTGTCCAGAGAAGGGCAACAGAGCTGGTGAAGGGTCTGGAACACAAATCCTATGAGGAGCGATTGAGGGAGCTGGGGTTGTTTAGCCTACAGAAAAGGAGACTCTTGAATATGTTGTTATACAAAGATGACAAGGTAGTCCATGCCCTCATGAACATAAAATTTGTATGGAGGGAGCAGAGAGTCTAAGAGGAAACAAAATTAACGGGGCCAGTTGATTGAACTGTAGCCCCACAGCCCAAAAGGAGTAAAAGCAGGAGTAGAAACACATTGGTGAAATTCCAAGGAGGTTAGGGCCCACACTGCTGTTCATGCAGGAGGATATCCTCAGACTATCTTGTATCTATCTTCCTGTCCTGAGGAAATAATTCAGACAGGATGAGCACTCAAAACAACTCCATGAACGTGTGGAGAGTGAAGCATGACTCTAAACCCCCCCTGGCTTCTCACCAGTAAAACAACTGTCTTGATTTCACATGGAGTATCAAATTTGGGAAAATAAAACAATTGCACAGAGGATTGAAATTCAAGGCATGACAGAGAAGCTTTCAGATTCTCACAGTCTTGCCAGAACTCAAAAGCATAAAACCATCAGGTGCTGATTTACCATCTCAAATGATACAAATGCTTTTGGTTAGAAACTGCCCTGTGAATTAGTCTCTTTTTTTTTTTTCTGAAAGGCCTGGCTTTGCTGCCCTATCTCTGTAATCAGTGATGACCTTAAGGTGTTTGGTTGAGAAGGAAGTGGGTTTTAGTCTACATGTCCTGTTCTGTCTTTGTACTCTACTCATTGCCATAGTTTCCGAATACTTCCAGAAGTCCATTAAGCAGACTAACATCTGTACAATCACATCTGCTGTGCCTTTTTTGTTTCCTCCCCAGGGGAGATGTGCGGCAGAATGGCTTTGTTTTATTTTAAATGAATTTCCAAAACAGTAAAAAAGCACATTAAAAAAAAAGCCTATTCTGAGGTAAATAATCTTTGAGAGCTCAACAAAAGCACATGAGAAGTGTGCACTTACGAGGTAAAGACACAGAAATGTGCTGCATATTTCAAACAGAGGGCAGTAAGGTGGGTTTGACCCTTCTTTTTCCCATGTAAGTTTGTTCAGTAAACCAGTCTGGAGAAGGGTCCTTTTCCTGAGCTGAGCTGCATTTCTCTGTACAAAGTTTCTCTGAGCTAAAGGATCAAAGGTGCTGATATGAGCCTTCAGTCTGGAGCTCTCATCAGCTTTGGGCACAATGCCCTGTGCTGCCTACTGCCTTTGCAATCCAACTCAGGGAGTGCAGTTCCAGCTACTGTGCTTTAGGCAGTGGCTGCACTTTTCCAGGGTGGTCCCGTGGTGTAAAGGAGAGCACTCTGGACTCTGAATCCCAAGTTCGAGTCTCAGTGGGACCATCCCCTGGCAGTAAATGCCTCCCTGCCATCCCATCCCGTCACATCTCAGATGCTCAGCAGGGTCAGCCCCGGTCAGTACCGGGTGCTGTGACAGTCCCGAGGACTTCACTGTCACTGTCCAAGCTCGCTCGGCCGTGGCAAATGGACCTCAAGACTTAAACGGTGGGGCCAGTTCTGTGCACGCTGTGCCTCACCTAAAAAATCCACTGCGCATGTGGGGAGAGCCCTGCCCAAATCTGCATCTGTGAAGTCTGGCCATACAGACATACATACACTCTTCCAACAGAGCAGTCTGCCTCAAACTGTCTCAAAGATGTGCAGGAAAATACAAGGCTTTCTTAATCCAACAACATTCACGAGGGGTTTTGTACTTGTAACTGCAGTTTTGTTGCTCACTTTCCCATCCTGCCAGCCTCAGCTGACAAGAGTTTCTCTTAAACTTATTCATAACTTACTACTTTCAGTGCTTCTTTGTCTAATTTTATCCTTCCTTTTGTTAGTTTCAGAATGTTTCTGTGTCAGTAGATCAAACTTCCATTTGCAAAACATTGCTGTTGCACCACAGATGAAGACTGTGTTCTAACTTTTAGCCAAACTTGCTAGGTAGTCGTGTTTACAGAAACTTAAACTTTGGGCTTAGTGACTAGTTTGGGTTAATCCTAGAGTAGTTTGGTTTTGAAAGAACTTCACATGTCATCTTGTTGAACCTCTCACTCAAAGCAGGGCCGATTTCAGAGTTGTATTAGGTTGTTCTGGACCTTGTGCTGACATCCTGACCATAGTTGTAATTATGAAGATTGTAATTAGAAAAACTATGTATTTGCTCTTATATCATTATCTTTGTTTTAACCATCTGTTAAGGTATTATACTAAACCACTTTTTTGTTTTGCTTTGTGGTCTATTCTAATGAAGTCTGGTTGATAAATTCATTATCTTGTTCATTTTGCTTAAGTGTGGGGGGGGAAAAACCTTTCTGGTTCAACTTTTTAATGAAATATGACTTGAGAAAGTTTTGTAGCCTTTTTTTTCTGATTGATTTGAGTTGTTTAGTGTACTTCACACAGTTACTGGTGGCTACTACCTCTTTGCATACCTGTTTTATAAAAAATGCTAAAGAAAGCACTTTATAAAGAATGGCTGAAGAAAGCACTCGCTTGAATGAAACTCAGCCCCTCCTGTGCGCAGCCCTGCAGCTCCCTTTGGCTGCACAACAGCTCCATCTGCTGTTCCTGAACTGCAGCTTCCCATGCGCCTCCAAACCTTTCACTTCACGATTTGATACGGATTCTTGTGCTTCTTCGCTCTGACTTGGCACGTTTTTACTCTTGTGAGGAGATACTCCTTGAGACACCTCCGCACTGTGTTTTGACGTTCTGGATTTAGAATTTCTTTGAATTTCTTGGCAATAACCAGCAGTTGAGACATCTTTCTTTCTCTGTCTGCTTTACAAACATTAGGGTTATTTTTAATGTGTTTTGTTTTGTTTTCTTTACTTGTATTATGTGTCTTACCCTTGCAAAGACAAGTTACCACAAGGTATGAAGCCCCATTGTCAAGCAATAAAAGACTTTCTGCTCTTCAGTTGAGTAATAGCTACTTGTGATTTTTTTTTTTCTGGTGAAGCCGGGACTTGTGACTGTGCTGCCAGGGATCGTCTTGCACATGCCCATGTTTTAATGTATTATGAATATGATGAACAGAGGCAGTTTATTGCTGTGGGACTATCAATTTTTTACACAGTGAGGGATAAATAGGAAAGAATAATCTGGCTGATGGCAGTGAGGAAGTCTCCATTGTGTCTCAGAGTCAAGATAGAGAAGCGCGACACTTTAATCAATGTGATAACTAAAACCGCCAGAAGAGAATTTAAATTCCTGATCTTTTCTCCCTCTTGGTATTGAGAGGCAGACTCATTAGACAACTGGGCTTTTGGAGTTTGTTTGGGGGAAGTAGATTGACAGATCACATCAGAGGAAAACCACAGCAAATCATATCTAAAGAAAACTAGCCGTAACTTGGGAAAATATATGCTTATTGGAGTGTCACTGTCCTAATTTTCCAGGACCTGTGGAATAGGAACAGTAAGATGGGCTTTAGAATCTGTTCTGTACAATACCCCATTGGATAAGCTCAGCCTGGTGCCAAAATTTTTTTCTCTTGTTTTTCTGGGGTTTTGGGTTTGTTTTTTTTTTGTCTTTGTTTTGGTTTTTTGTTTGTCTTTTTGGGGTGGTTTTGTTTTGTTTTGTTTTTTGTTGTTGTTGTTTGTTTGCGTTGGGTTTGGTTTTTGTCTGGTTTGGTTTTCCCTCTCCACTCTGTTTTTTGTCTGTTGCATATTAAGCTGCCTGCACTGGTAGTCCAGTCTATCTTTGTCATCCAGGAAAGTTGAATACTTTTTGAGCTGTTGTCCTGTAGTTGGCACTCTGGCTTCAGGCAGGAAGGATGCACAATCAAGTCTTAAAACTAAGTGTTTAATTTTAGATGATTCCATAAAAGGCAAACATGACACATGAGCCTGTTTTTCTTATCTCTGGGTAGCAGCCTAACCAGAAAATTTAAATAGAATAAGCTACTTCTCCCCTTTACAAACAGACCTGGAACAAAATATGTATTAGTTGCGCTTTCTGATGGGGTTGGAGTTAATTAAACTACACTTTGACTTCTTAGATCTGCCTTAAATGATCCACCATTTTAATTGTCCCAAGGTCTTGACCAAAGTTTTTTTTCAGTTGCTGACCTTGTTTTTCCTTTCTACACCTGATCACTCTTGATTATGCTTAATACAAAAAGTGAAACTAACATTAATAATAATTGTGCAAATCAAAAAGGAGCAGGTGAGTTGTCAGTGTAAAACCAGCATGTTTTATGTTGTCAGCACTTGGAGTTTAGGGAAAGAGCCCTTAAATATGGGCATGATAACATCACCATGTACTTATGAGCAACAGTAAGTGGTCCTGTTGAGGAAGACTGTAGAACATGCATAAATTAGTTTCGTTTGGGTCTGGAAGCAGTCACTGAAGATACTTACTGAGGGCAAAGACCTCGTCTCTTAATGTCTGTTCAGACCAAGCACAGACCTCCAGCTGCTGTTCTGGCAGTGAGCTGCAGCACGTCTTTCCACTTCAGTCCAAAAGGGAGTAAGCTTTGAAAGAGTTTGGAAAAAAAATTTCAGCAGATTGTATATTATGTATATTATATAAATCAGTTTGTGTGGTCTCTCTGACCCAAAGCAAATACAAGTACATGGTGTGGGGTGGCTGGATCCTGCAGGTCAAGAGTTAGGCTTTCCTGAGCTGCCTGGAGGAATCTGCCTAGCAGGTTGGTCACTACAAAGCAGCAAGTGTGATTTGCTGCTTTTCAGCATTACCTTGCAGATGTTCCCAAAACAGGGGATGTGAAAGGTTTGTTTCCAGAGCATCTGAGAGGTTTGGCAGAGCTGTGTGTGTAAAGGCAGATGGATGGGTGAGCAGAGATCTTCAAGCCAGCAGATGTCAGGCTATTACCGCTGGCAAGAACTGGATAAAGGTGAAGGTGTGTGCTGATGGAAGTCAGAATTGGGAAGCTACAAGTCATGTTTAGGTGATGAATAAAAGCAGTGATGTCCTGTGAATACGTGGTGACTAAGTAGCATAGTAGTTCTGTGGTTTGGTTTGATTTTTTTATATTTTATAGTAAAAGCCTGTGTGGATGTTCCAGAATAAGATTATACATACCCATGCAGGGAGTTGCCTTGTAAAAGAAATGTATGGATGAATGCTTGGGGTGGATAGTGAATACAAAGCAGTATAACTAAAAGTTGAAAAACTGATGTTAGGAATTGAATTTCTAATGAGGGAGTAAAACTAACACTGTGGGGTTTGGGTTAAGGGGTATGATGTATAGGCCTGCAATATCCATAGGGGCAGTGAAAAGAATTGGACTAGTGAAAATTGCAGTGAGTAAAGGAGAAGTTTCACAAAACTGCTGGAAAATCTGCCAGTAGCACAAGAACTGCAGAGAACTGCTATTTTCCAAGACTAAGAAAACCCAAACAAATAAACCCACAAACAAACAAACAAACAAAGCAACCAAAACCCGCTTTCTAATAAGAATCTGTTTAAATTTCAGTCTTAATGAGAACAAAATTATCCAAAGGGAGGAGAGAAGGAAGAGGTGGGATTTTAGTTGGTTGTGGGTTGTTGGCTTTTTTAGTGGTGTGAGAGGGGTTTTTTTAGGTGTTTGGAGGGTTTTTGTTTGTTTTGTTTTGGTTTGGTTTGGTTTGGTTTGGTTTTTTTAATAACAAGACTGGGCTGGTAAGGTTTTCCTAAGACTTGAAACATTGTGGGAAGGCTCTCTTTATTTGTTGATACAGCTTTATTGCAGGAGATGTTTTGTGACTTCTCTAGATTTGTCTGTCTTCCTGAATATATTAGAGTATCTTATGGTAAGTATGCTACTATAAAAAGGGCATGGATTTTTTTTTTATTCGTGGCTGAAAATAGCATTTCTCCTTCAGTATATACACCTGTAATTTTGGCTTTCTTCATAAAGCAGAAGAATGCTGATATATAAGGAATATAAATTAATTCAATGACATATTTTTTAATAGTAGTAAAACTTTTGCCTTTTTTTTCTTTTTTGCTTTTCTTTATTTTCCATCTGCAAAGTGATCATAAGTCTCACAGTGGACTTATCAGTTCTAGGTTTCTGAACCTATTGTTCCTTGTTCTTACAGATTGATCACTTTGGATTTGATGAAAATCTTACATTCCAGCAGCGATATCTAATAGCAGATCAGCACTGGAAGGACAATGGCCCAATACTATTCTATACAGGCAATGAAGGAGACATCACGTGGTTCTGCAACAATACAGTATGTAGAAAATAAATTCTTGAATTACGGTCCTTCTTTCCAGTAATGATTGTTATACTTGTTATAGGAGGGAGAGGAAGCAGAACAAGAGCACAGAAAGTTTTGGGGAGTTCAGGGTGTTATTTGAAGCCCAAAGAAATCAGAGGGATGCATTTGTATTAACTTCTTAGAGTAGTGAAGAAAATTTCTAAAGGAAACAACATAAGATGCCTTGAGCTAAGAATTCAGAATTTTGGAACAAATTAAACTTATCTTAATACTTCAGATCCCCCAAGTAAAATAGGAGGTTTTGATGCTTATGGTTTTTTTTCACTGTTTAGAAAAATGTGAAAGTGAAATGAAGGGGGCTGGAAATTAAAGCTACGTGATTCTTGTTCTCTGTAATACCTATGGAAGTTTTTACTTCCCTGACTGACACAAATGCAGGATGGAGTGTGTGGGTATTTTTTGGCCATTTCAGTACAAAGTCCAGTAACACAACAGGGTATTGTATGTGCTGAGCCCAGAGCAACCAAGGACTGCTTATGTACTTTGTTCTGTCAGCAGGCAATCTCTGGTGGTAAGAGCTTATCAACAAGTAACAACAAGCTGTTACAACAAGTAACAACAAGATATACTTATTTATTAATTGAAAATAAGTATATTGTAATTCTCTACATTATTACTTATTGCCAAACAAGTGTTATGTTTTCTGTAATGTAGTCTTAACTCAAATGCGGGCTTTTTTCCTGTAGACTTTTTTATTTCCTGTGGATTAAGCTCATACCATAGGAGTTCTCTCAGGATTGCTTGTGTGTAGTCACAAAACAATGCTGCTTAATATTTTACAGCATTAAAATATAACACTTTTTTCTCTGTGTCACCTTCTCTGGATGGGTACCTGTTCTGGGTGTTTCGTTGCTTCAGTGATACTTTAAAACTGTGGCCTGTCTTTCTAGTGGTATTTTGATAGTGATGTCTTTCTAATCAAAGACATAGAGTTGTAATACTCTAGACTGAAAGTAGAGACTTTGAAACAAGCTGAATCAATTATTTTCAATGTCTGTTTTCCCCCAACCAGGGTTTTATGTGGGATGTGGCTGAAGAACTTAATGCTATGTTGGTATTTGCTGAGCATAGATATTATGGAGAATCTTTGCCCTTTGGGAGCGAGTCTTTCAGCGTAAGTGTCATCTTTTGTCTTCCTTACAAATGTGTTCTATACAAACATAATTCTGCATATTGTAATTTTTGCCAGGGCAATGAGTGTTAACTTGAGTAAGATGTAACTGTGCTAGAAGAACACAACTATCCTATTTTTGTAACTATAATTTCTACAATTAAAAAAAAAAATCTGAGATTTCTTTAGCACTTCAAGGGACACCTGCAAAGAATATTTTGTTTGCTATCAGGCACAGATTTAGACCTCTACAGGTGCTCTGGGGAATAGAAAGACTGCTGCTGGAAATCACTTGTGCTGTATATAACCTGCTTTCTTTCTCTCAGGATTCCAAGCATCTGAATTACCTGACATCAGAACAAGCTCTGGCAGACTTTGCAGTCCTAGTTGAGTATTTAAAGGCGACCATTGCAGGAGCCCGTTACAGTCCAGTCATAGCTATAGGAGGATCTTATGGAGGAATGCTTGCAGCCTGGTTTAGGATGAAATATCCCCACATAGTAGCTGGGTGAGTTTACTCATCCCGCTTAGACAGAGCGGGCATTTGTTACTTCCATGCTATAAATAATACAGCTCTGGGAGAGGCACCATGATTTAAGCTGGCTTGAGTTTTTCACTACTGGGAGAAGAAATCAAGTTACTTTGAATTTGGGAAGAGGCACTGTTTGCCTCATAAAGGCAATTGCAGGTCAGCAGATACTGGATGGTGCATATTGTCAGAGCTATCTGTTAGATTTGTGAAAACAGCAAGTGAACAGGGACTTGGCACCTAATTTTTTTTTAGCATCTCCACGCCTCCTTATGACTTTAGGCAGGTCTTCAATCTCTTCAATACCCTAGTTACTCTCTTGGAAACAATAATAGTAATTCCCCTACCTTTGTCTGCTAGAGAGTTTATTTTTGTGGACAGAGGCTCTCTTCATCTGAGTTCATACTAGTGAACTAGTGAGAAAGGCCTAGTTGCTAGATAAGAATGAGAAACATTCAAGGATTAAAGTCTGAATTTCTACTTCATGTGCTTACTGATATCTTTGTAGTAGTGTCCAAGACATATCCTTCAGCAGCCTCTGCATACAGACCTATGGAATAATTTTGCAAATTATGGTTCACCTAGAGCACAGTGTCCAAGCTGAACTGTAAATGCTACTTAGGGGAGGGTATTGACCAGAGGTTGGAAGTTCACTTTGCAGAGGTTCAGGATATTTTTATGTCCTTTGCAGTGCCCTGGCAGCCTCCGCCCCAATCTGGCAGTTTGGTGATTTGGTTCCATGTGGCACCTTTTACAGCATAGTGACCAATGATTTCCGAAAGAGTGGGACAGGCTGCGCAGAAAGCATCCGGAATTCCTGGAATGCTATTAACCGCCTTTCCTCAACAGGTAAGACCTCACCAATACTTTTTCAGAGTTGTGTTATGACTTTCACCTGTGTATGTATTGGGGTTTTTGAAACTATATTCCTGGTCCTGAAAAATGCCAAATGAACTTAGCAGTACTTTTTTACATGCTTGTTTTGTTGTAACACAAGGTTCTTTCAGAATCCTGGTGGGATGCAGAACCCAGATCCAAACAGCCCTAAGGTCAGACAAAACCAGACTTCAGATCAGAACCTCAAGTCTTTGTATTTCTTTCTGACAAAGTAGGCCAGATAATCATTACTATATAAAAAAAAAGTTTGTTTACAAACTGAGGCACTTAGATGAAGAAAATTACTGCAATCCTTGTGGATTCAGTGATTGGGACTCAGTTGGACTTGAAGATCTTGAGGGTCTTTTCCAACCTACAACTACCTGGTTGTAGTGAGGTGCTGACTAAAATTTGATCTGCTGTGCTTGTATATGTGTAGAATAAATTCACTAAATTAGTTATGTTAAGTGAAAATATTTTTAGCAGCAACACAAATGACCTATGTGTTAACATTTAGTGTATTGTACCATTATTTTATCTATTTATTTTTATTAAAGATGCAGGTTTGCAGTGGCTTTCCAGCACATTCCATTTGTGCAGCCCATTAAAAAGTCTTGAGGATGCAGCTGTATTGAAAAATTGGCTGACTGAAACATGGGTAAACTTGGCTATGGTGGATTATCCCTATAAAGCTGACTTCTTGCAGCCTCTGCCAGCTTGGCCTATACAGGTAATTCAGAACCAATATCTTGTGGAGTTGACCATTTGGTTTAACTGATTCTCTCTTTCTCTCCTGGCTTGCACCTTTTCCTTTAGTTTTTTGGCTCTGTAGAACCAATATGGCTGAAAAAAGACAACCAGGGTAGCATCTTCTTGGGCGTAAATTGGTTTGTTGACTAAATGCCACTCGTAGGGCTAATAGGTTGTATCAAGAGCCTAGAAGAAGAAAAATGCCAGAGGTGACTGAAAAACCTCATCCATCTTGCAGAGCTGTTCTTGAGTAGCAAAGATGCTGCACAAAAATCATATGCAGCTGGACATTCTGATGCCAGACTTAGCTGATGGAGCTTGCAACTGAAGGGAGAGTTTTGGGCCTGTGTCCTTTTTAATGTGGGAAAACTAGTGAGAGATAAAATGTGGGTATCCGCAAATGCATTCCTTGCAGGATCACTTCTCAAAGCAGAACCTCTTTTCACACTTGTAAACCTTCACTTGTGACATTCTGTTTATCCACAGTGCTTTCTCCAAAATTTCTGGGTTTTTTGGAGTGTTTTTGTTCTTTTAAGACCCTGTCCGAATTTCCCTTGAGGACTTTGGGTTACTATGTAAGGCAGGCAAGGCAGATAAGACATTAGTATTTTAGGCTACTAGGGCAGTCCCATGGTGTAATGGAGAGCACTCTGGACTTTGAATCCCAAGGTCCTGAGTTGAAGTCTCAGTGGGACCGTCCCCTGGCAGTTCAAGCCTCCCTGCCATCCCATCCCGTCACATCTCGGATGCTCAGCAGGGTCAGCCCCGGTCAGTACCGGGTGCTGTGACAGTCCCGAGGGCTTCACTGTCACTGTCCAAACTCGCTCGGCCGTGGGAAATGGACCCTTAGGACTTAAACAGTGGGGCCAGTTCTGTGCACGCTGTGCCTCACCTGAAAAATCCACTGTGCAGGCTGTGCAAATCTGCGTTCCCAAAGTCTGGCCATGTATACATTTTAGGCTACTAAGCAGCACTTAATTATAAAACAATTTTTCCCTTGTGTAGAGCTGCCTAATGGAGGAAAGAGGGACATTCATCTGTCCATGTGACTGTCTGCAAAGGGCAGTATAAACACCTTTAAAATTAGTTTTACTTTGTTATCAGCCTGACAGAACCTGAGAAATGTGCTCACCTCCACTGCTGTCCATGTTATGTCTGTTTGACTGAGGTATAAACCTAAAACAGAAAAGGCTACTACTCGTCTGGACAATATTAATGTATGAAATCTGAGTTATTTAAGCTGTTCAGGTACTGTTTTTATCTGAAACAGAAGCTCTAATATGACTGAGGGTGACAAAGTGGGGAAAAGGTGGACTAGATGATCTTGGATGTCTTTTCCAACCTTAATGATTCTCTGTGTTAGAGTAGCTGGATATATGTGTATGTTGCTTAATCTGTTCTGTTGTGAGCTGCCTACATCAAACTGCAGGGAACCTCAATCTATACTTAGAGCTTCTTTGATATACATTTATATGTGTTATCTTTCCTTACAGAGGAGCTAAATACTATTTATTAAATATAGTCTATTTTAAAGTATGGGAAACGGATTGAAAAATTTGGTGCATTAAATATTAAGGCACTAGTGGGGTTTTTTTCTAATTTTTTAATCAGAAAATATAATGTTTCAGATTCCTCACAGGAGCCTGCACTACACAAATGAAGTACTGCTTTTTTGTGGTAATGCTCAGGATATATCATCACATATAAAGACGCTTTCTGGAAGTGATCTGACTATATTTGGAAGACAAATTAATATCCTATCAGGTATAATATATTAATATTTAATTCCTATAGATTGAGATGTCCACTTCTCTTTTTGTTGCAGGAAGTCTGCAAGTTCTTGAAGGATCCCAATCTCTCTGACAAATTGTTGCTGCAGAATGTTTTCCAGGCAGTAAATGTATATTACAATTATACAGGAGAAGCCTCATGCTTTGATGTGTCTGAGACTGCAACGAAGAGTCTGGGCCACATGGGTTGGTACTATCAGGTATGCACAGTAGCCTTTCTGAATTGCAACTTGGAGAATTTTTCTAAGTTAGAGGGGATGAGAGTTGTCAAGTTGTTTAGCTGTCAATATATTGTGCCAGATGTATTGATGCACTGATGACAAATGTAGTCACAAAACAAGTATGACTGTAGTGGGGAGAGCAAGGCAGAAAAGACAAGAAGCTTTCCCAGGACTCTTAGGTTCTTGTTGTGGGTGGGAGTGGAAAGCTTAAACAAAATTTATTTTAAAAGCCCTGCCATTGAGTCACAAAGTGCAGAAAGGATTCCCTTGCTTTCTAAACTCCTTCTCAGAGAGGAACCCAGGTGCAGCTGAATCCGGTCTTAGCCTTGGAGTATGTCAGCCGTTTAAATTTAAGGATTTACAGAGGTGTGATTGAACCCCTTTTGTCCCACAGGTTTTAATGATTGGCAAAATGACAATATTTGTATAAAATGAATCACTTATTATTAAGAATGATCAGACAAAAGATCTTAATCAGAATTATTTACTACACAATTTAAAAGCTAAAACTACTAGTAGTATAAGATAGAATAGTGCACTGTATTGAAGCAATTACTGAAGCAATTATATTAAGGCTAGCAAAAGAAATAATTGGTAAGTAAAGGTTTGTTGTAACTCACCCAGACCAGTGCTTGTGGGGACATCTCTTTTGCTCAGCCTTGACTGGGTATCCTTGGAGGGTGTCCCCACCCAAGGGAGGAATCTCCAGACATACACCTCAAGAAGGGTTATGTTAGAGGAACCTGACTGTCTGAGAGGAGACTGGACTTTTATACTATAAAGGGGTTGACTGGTAGTCACAGATTTACAGGTCAGCAGACTAATTTATCTGTCAAATCCTGCTTCCAAAAGTAGGGTGTGTTTCTGAGGTCTGGTGAGCCAGGTTGGTTTTAGCATAATTCAACACCAAGACAGCACCCTGGTGCCAACAGTTGAACTTGCATGATGGCTTGCATTGTTTGTATTCTCTGGTTGGATTTTAGGTCTTATCAGGGTTGGGCCCTCCTGCCACAGCTGTATCTTCGTATAGACTGGAAAATTGTGTACAGCAGCCAGCTGCGTAGGGTTCAACAAGGCCAAGTGTCGGGTCCTGCACTTGAATCACAACAACCCCAGGCAGCACTACAGGCTGGGGACAGAGTGGCTGGAAAGCTGCCTGCTGGGAAAGGACCTGGGGGTGCTGGTCAGCAGCAGGTGAACATGAGCCAGCAGTGTGCCCAGGTGGCAGAGATAATGGCATCCTGGCTTGTGTCAGCAATAGTGTGGGCAGCAGGACCAGGGCAGTGATTGTTCCCCTGTACTTGGCAACGGTGAGGCCACACCTCGAATCCTGTGTTCAGTTTTGGGCTCCTCACTACAAGGAGGACATTGAGGTTCTGGAGTGTGTCCAGAGAAGGGCAGCAGAACTGGTGAAGGTTCTGGAGCACAAGTCTTGTGAGGAGCAGCTGAGGGAGCTGGGGACACTTGGTCTGGAGAGGAGGAGGCTGAGCAGAGACCTTAACGCTTTCTACAACTTTCTGAACTGATAGTAATTACTGATCCAAAGCTTTTTCAGCTTTCTTTTTTAAATACTGCACTAACAGCAATTGGACAGTCTGCTGGGAATACCTCTTATTACCTGCCCTTTATTTCAGGCTTGCACTGAGATGGTGATGCCCTTTTGCACAGATGGTGTCCATGACATGTTTGAACCTGAGAAATGGGACTTAGATGCATTTTCGGAAGATTGTTACAGGATGTGGGGAGTGAGGCCTCGCCCCTCTTGGATTCTTTCTAGGCATGGAGGAAAAAACATCCGTTCATACAGCAACATCATCTTCAGGTGAGCCCTGTTTCAGATTAAAGTGTGGAGTCTTCCACCAGTTTGGGTAATCAGTGCAGTGTGCCTACCCTAAATAGCAAAAGGATCTGTCTACAGCATTCCAGCTGAATAAATGGTAGGTATGCTTTGGAAGTAATGTGGGGGGTTTCTATTACTGCCAATAGCCCTTTTTTTAAGTGGTATTTAGGCAAGTTTCAACAAACTTCTGTAAGGTCCAAATACAAAGATGTTTCCAATTTTAGTAAGGCATACTGGTAATACAACAAAAGTTTGTTCTGAAACACCTTTGTATGTTGGCAAAAAGTGAAAGAAACGTTTCAGTCTAGTGCAAATAAACCAGGGCTTGCTACTTGCTATATTCAGCCTTCACTTTCCTTATTTTTAAGATTAAACTCTGCTATCTTTAAAGGGCGTTTCATTTAGTTCTGCAGCTCAGTGGGGAGGTGTTAATACACCCACTGAGGCTTTTGCTTCAGGAATCCGGACTTCCTGTACTGATTGTGCACTGTGGGAAGCTCCTGGATATATATCCCTCTGTGCTTTGGTTAAAAAATTGTGCAAAGCCTTCCCATAAAACACCCTGCCACTTCTATAAACCAAGATCAGAATTAGTCTTTTGGACTTGGTAGATAGGTGTGCATTTTAAAAGTATGAAGTTCTCACTTGAATTGGGGATTATTTTCGGGATTGCAACTGTTGGCGTTGGTCTGTTTGGCTCCAAAGGCCTGTTGCTTTTCTCTTGTATACCTCTTGCTGTTTCTGTCCTAGCAGGATATTTGCTTTGGAGTAAGAAATTCCACCCTTCTTTTGAAAACTTTTTTAATAAAAAAAATTTGTTGGGTTAACTGAGTTTCTGCAGAGTGTTGCTTATTTCCAAGGCCTCACAGCTCTGTAAAGTAGAAATCCTCTTTGTAAGTGATAGACAAGCAAACAAATCTAAATAAGTGTTTAAGAATTTATGCCAGCTGAAGGAGCTAAAAATGAGAAAAGCCTGAAAGCAACCAAATGAATGTAGAAGTAGTGCTGTACACACAAAGCTTTTGGATCTCAAGCTGGGATGTTTCTCTTCAAACAAATACATTGTCAACACTGTACATTTTATATAAGAGCCTTTTATCCTCAAACACTGCTGAGTGCTTTACAAAAATATCCCAATGTTTACCAGGGGATGTGGCTCCCTGTGGGGTGAAAAGGACTGTGTTTCTAGTGACAGGCAACTCACACAACAGTGTATCACAGGAAGGGAAAAGGAGTCCATCTAAAGAGAACCACTGTAGGGTGGATTTATCCAGGGATTTGGCCAGGATGCTTAAACTGGTGTTGCTGCTTCTCCCTCTGCAAGCAGTACATCATTGCAGAGTCACACTGTGTTGGAGGCACTATATGGTATTAATGCAGGAAACTCCATTGCTGCTCTGGTACCTTCCTTGGGGTATGTGGTGTGTGAGGGCTTACTCCTATGGGCTGTGTGCAGGTGTTACTTGCCTGTGCTGGGAAAACTAGTTTGAGGAAATTGGGATTTTCAGAACATTGTTTTCCCTTTCTTTTCCATCAATTTTCACTGCTCTTACTGGAGCATGCTGTGTACTTCGTGTGGAAGTGCTGCACAGCAGTGGAAAGTGGCATTTAACGCTGTTCATGCGTGTGGTAGCAGAGAGCCTGTAGCAGTTGTGGAGTCTCATCATCAGCATACCATGGCAGTCAAAATCAGCCCAGCTTATATCAGACAGTATGAAATTTGGTGTGCACAGTCTAACAAATGGATATACTTCAGTCTGGATGGATCATCCTAACTTCAAAGTTAGGGCACCCACCTACCTGGTTCTGCACTGGCAGGGGAGAGGCAGAAAGTGAAGGCTCTGTTTTGAGAGATAAGTGTACCTCTGTGCAGAAGGGAGAATTGTTAGCACAGAATGGTAAGCAAAGAAGAGAAGGCACAACAATGCCTGACTGAAGAGAAAAGGTGAGAGAAAAACGTTAATAAAAGGAGACATGGCAGTTTTGGAGAGTGGGCACGTTAAAAAAGGATGCACAGGCAGTGCTACTAAGATTGTGTAAAACTTCTTGTTCTGGGCAGGCTGGAGAACTGAGGAGACTGAAGAGAATATAGGAAAGGGGTTGCTGTTAGGACAGGCAGAACCCCCTATATATGCTGTCAAGGAATTATATTAATTGGAAACAGGACTACTATGTACATATTTTACATTTGTTTTTTTTCTAGAGTCCTACTTGCCTGGCCACTGCTAGAATGGAATGGCTGACTTTTTCATTCTTTCTCTTCTTTTACTTCTTTGGTTTACATTGGCAAATTCCTATCTCTTGAGATGGGCAACTGAGTATTTACAGGCAT
Organism: Poliocrania exsul; assembly: GCA_035041345.1. NCBI lineage: Eukaryota > Metazoa > Chordata > Aves > Passeriformes > Thamnophilidae > Poliocrania > Poliocrania exsul. The sequence goes on from JAWWLZ010000001.1 coordinate 34,737,662, forward strand.
GCTTGGTTTTAACACATAAATAATACATTCTGGTTGGTACTGAATTATCTTATTCTGTCAAAACTGTTTAGAAGTCATGATTTTGTGGTGAGCCCTCCATCCCTCCTCCTCTCAGCCAATGTCACTTCCCAAACTGCATCAGTGCCTCTAGTGCCATCATTTGGCAGGAGACGCTGAGAACGCAGCCAGCAGCTTGCAGAAAAGCCGGAGGCAGTGTTGTTTCCTTGTGGCATGATTAGTTTCCACATGACTAGGACCAAAAGTTTCAAGTTCATGTACAACACGGGTCTCTCAGCAACTCATCCCCCTGTTGCCAAGGTGCTCTGCTGATTCAGGTGACCTTTTAAATCCAATGCTTTTGGTGTATTGGGCAGCTCTTTATGCTTTTTGTTCTGCAGATACAAAATGCTTGTCTTAAGTCATATTGAGAATCACTGAAAGTAAAGAACTACAGAGACTCAAGATACTTAGTTGTGGTCTTTTTCAGTGGTAAAACAAGTAAAGTATTAGTTCAGACTCCAGCAGGTTTTCACCCTTAGTTATTTCTAAAAACCCCTTGTTTTACTCATTATTTTTTGTTACTTTTTGGTGCTGCCGTTGTGATATTTTTTTTAGCTCCATATTTCTTAATATCTAAGGATGTTTTAATTTCTTAGATCCATCTAGAAATCTACCCTGGCATCCCACAGCCCATCTCTGACATTTCCTTTTGTGGGGAGGTTCAGTGTTTTAAATGAGGAACAGGTCTAGATTTGCATAGTTCCACAAGTTATGTAGATGTTATTTTCCTTGTGCAGAAAGATGGACCATATATGGGAAGAGCATTGCAGTAAAGGAAAATAAGATGTAGTAGGGATTATTGGGTCAAGTCCAAAGCTAGGAATGAGAGCTGGAAAACTCTCTACCCCTAGCTGAGCCATTGGCTTGATCCATGGACTATTGTTTGGAGTCATGTCTGTAGTGCGAGGAATCCTTTTAAATGATTTGGAGTGAGGGAGGAGTGGGAGTAAATGGCATTAAATTGTCCTGTCACAGAGGAAGAGTCAGTTTAGATGGTTTTTGAGAGATAAAAGCTTCATTTTAATATGGTTATTTTTAGAAATAAGTGGAATAATGGACTGTCCAAGCATTTCTCTGCAAAACCAGTTTGGCACCCAGCTGAAACAGTGAAAGGTAGAAAGTTCAGCTCAAGGGTCCTGTAAGTTATTTGTTTATGGCAGACTGTGAAGAAGGAAAGTGAAGTGCTTCGATTTGGGAATTTGGAGATGTCTTGGTACAGGGGAATCCGAAACTTTTATAGCAATTACAGGTGGCAGCAGAGGCTTTGGCATTGTTATAGGTTATTTGAATTAGCAGATAATTAATGAGAAGTGTAGCCTAGCTTGAGCTGCTGATAGCTCCATACCTCTGTCAAGAAGGCTTCTCTCAGCAGAGGGGTGGGCACAAGACATTGAGACAGGGCTGAGGTCTGTTTCTGTTGCTACATACACAAAACTGGTGGAAAGTTGGGGTGGATGTGTTGATGTGAGCTGTAGCCTCTCTGCTGACTGCCATGCACATGCAACCTAATGAAATACTCTTTCCTGACAGCAATGGTGGCCTGGACCCGTGGTCTGCAGGTGGGGTGACCCAGAACATCACCAGTTCCCTCGTGGCAATTTTGATCCCAGAGGGAGCCCATCACCTGGACCTACGCAGCCGTAACCCTTTGGACCCCAAATCTGTACAGCAAGCTCGAGCCTTGGAAATCTACCACATGAAGCAATGGATTGAAGAGGCCAGGCACAGTCACTGAAGTGGTACTGCAACTGTGGCTATTATACCTCTGTTGGCTTTGCTGTGAGTAGGGCTAGGCCTTACAATGTGGTCACTTGAGCATTTCCCTCCTGCTTCCTCACCTGCATTGCAGTGCTCACCATTGCTTGTGCCCATGAGAGAAGCAGGCAGCAGATGGATGGGAGAGGATTCTTGGATGGCAAACTTCAAAGTGCATGGATTGAACTGCCTGCTCTGCCTTGCTTTCCTCTTCTGCTCTTCCCAAATGCTGTACTTCACCATGTAGTAACAGGTTCATGCTTTAGGCTTAATGACTTGCTTCTCACTGCGCCAAGTCATTGTTCCAACTGCTGGTATGTACAGTGGATTAAATGGCAACGCTTTTGAAACTCCTGCTGCTTCCAGTGGGGTTGAATTTCAGACATCCTCAGCTGGTGGAGATAATGAGGGAATAGAAATCACATCTTACTGTTCAGTGGAGAGGTGGGGAAGTCATGGGGAAGCTGTCTGTGCTGTTTGTAAAGAAACTAAACAGCCCTTACCCTTTGGAATCAGTTCTGGGAAAGAAAGAAATATGTAATCCTTTTTCTCCTTAGTTTTCTTGTGGCTTATTAATCAGGTGGATTTTTGTATTCTGTGCTGTGCTGAATGGTCAGGGCTGGGCCCAGACTCACTCTGCTAATAACTGGCTGAGCATGCACAATCTGCATCAGGGTTTTATTTCTTCCTTTGCTATTTGTCCTGATTCTAAAATATCTGTCACTGTGATGATGGTTGCCAAAGAAAACTGGGTATATTTTGTGTGTGTGTGTATGTGTGTATCCCCCACAAACCCTTCGCTTTTTTAAATCAGGAAGCTTTTGAAGCTATTCTCTTGAAGAGCAAATGTGACACTTGTGCTGGCTAGATCTTATGAAGTGGCAAATAATTGGGGCTGTGCCTTGTGTGGGTTCCTCCCTCCCCCCCATTCTGTGTATTGTTCAAATTCTGCATGATCTGTTTGCTGATGGCTCTTCAATAAAAGCCTTTTAAAAAAAAATTGTTTGCTGGAGAAACTATTGAAAACACAGAATGCAGCTATCCCCTTGGATCAGCCTAAAGCCTGATGCTGAGCTCACCAAGCCAGGTGCACTGTGCTTTCTGTAAGGCTTCCAAACCAGACAAACTATCCTGATTCATGAGACACATATTTGACATTAATAAATGGCTGGGGCAGTCCCCCCATTTTCCAGCTTTGGCTTCATTCACACTGCAGCCCTTCTTCAGAAAGGATTCTTTGCAGTTTAAAGAACAACTCCATTTTAGAAAGATTCAGGCTGGGCTTCGTGTCCCCAGACTCTTAAAATTCAATTTCTGTTGAAAAGTTTTCTCAGCTTTGATGATATGCCTGATAGTTGAGTATTTTCCTAAGACACCAGGTGGCCTTTTCTGTTTCCAGTCTCCTCCCATCCACTGTGAACGAAGTGAACCCAACACTTCATTTTTATCTTTTCAAACACTCCTGTGTATCTTCTTTCCAATACAACATCTTTTTCCTTGTCTTATGTTAAATATGGTGTTTATGTTCAGACTTTGCATCTGAACCTCTTGTGCTTTTGAGCAAGGTAATTACATAGAATGACTGTAGAGAACAAGACCAGAGAAAAACCACAGGGGTGAAGAAAGAGCTGTGTAGGATTTGCCTGAAAGCTGTTGGTGGTCACTTTTCCAGTAGTTCCAGTTTTTGCTGTAAATATACGTGAGTCTCTCAGTCATGGACTTTATAATAACATGATGTCCTTGATTTTTTTTAATCAAATAAAAATTTTTGGTTTTTTAATCAAGTGGATTACAGTAAAGATTTTAGAAATACTCTTACGTGTTAATTGATGTATAGTTCGGGTTTACTGCAAGCTAAGGAATGAAACCTGTTAAGAGTAAATATAAATTTGGTGATCAGAAATGGTTTAACTGAGCAAGCAAGAACTGGATCCAACTGCTCCCATTGATTGCTCAGAGTGCTTCTCCAAGTGCAAACTTTGGGGTAAGCGTTTCCATGTTGTATGGAGAAAGACATGGTGATACTCATGCACTGGACTGTGAACAGCCCAAATTAACAGCTACTCTCTGTTGTTAATCAGCTTGTGTCTTCTCTCTCCCTGTTAGTGAACTTAGTGTCTCAGGAAATAGCTGCTGCTTTGTTGTT
>JAWWLZ010000001.1:34762530-34775405 GCA_035041345.1 Poliocrania exsul
TGACCACTTGGAGATCCATGAAGGCTATTTTGCAGCATTTGCTAAATCCTCGCTATTTGCATCAGGTAAGATTTGAGGAGCTCTTGTCCACCCCAAAGCCATGCAGCCCCTTCTCAAAGCCATGTAGCACCACCCCAAAGCCTGTCAGCAACCATGAGATCAAACAAACTGGTTCCTGCCAAGAAGAAAGAGATTAGAGGAAGGACAGTTTGCAGCAAACACAACAGTACTTGATATTATTTGCAGTTTGATTGCATTCCATATTTTATTTCCACCCAGCAAAGCTCTTCCAAGCAGCACACTGCATGACTAGTGAAAATGAAGAGTTTGATCCCAAACCCCACACATTTACCTTCAGAAATGCCTCTGAGTGAAGATAAACTCCTGAAAATTTCAAGGAATACACAACTGAAGGGAAAAAAAATTTCTCAAGGGTATGAAAAGTGATTAATTTTATTATTTTTAAGTATCTCTAAATGTTTCTTCAGTGTGTATTTCTACCAGTAGCCAAGCTCAGACTATGAGCAGGATTCAATGAAACAAAGTTACAATTTCAATCCCCAAAACCTCTTTCCTGCAGAAGCAAGTCCTGTTTTTTGCACAGCTCTTGCAGTGGTGGCAGTCATCAGCATAAGAGGTGGCTTATCAACTTCTCAAATGCACCTCTTTTTTTGGCAGATAAGTTCATATTTTTGCAACTTTTGTGGGATTTTGATCTACACCAGGAAATTTATAATCAAACTATAAATAATTTTGGACAATTTAGGTGGAAGACGAATACACTTCAGCTAATACTCTTCTTGAATGCTCCATTTTCAGAGTATATGAAAAAAATACTTAACCAATGAAGGCAACTTCAGTGAAGAGCTGAAAGCCTGCTGCTATCCCCCTATTTATTATATACAAGATTTGAACAAAATCACAATAATATGAAGAAGATGGGGGTTTCTCCAGTCAGGAAGTTTATATAATAAAAAAAAAAAATCCAGCTACAATGTGAAACAGTGAAAGCAACACAAAGTTTTTTAAGATGGTGCTGAGGTTTCTTTTCAGATAAGCTGCCCCAGGGATTAGATTTAGACATGGTCCCTTCCCCTGTGTATGCTTCTTCTGATCTTGTCCTTAAACTTTCAGTCTACCTTCACATAGATAGATTCTTTTCACAATATTCATCCATAAAGTACATAACACAGCTGTGGAACAATATTTATAACTGTCCAGATAAAGCACAATGAGATGGCTGCAATGGAAGAGCAGATTCACTGCTAAGCAGCCCCAGATTTACACTGGAGTAACCTTATTGAAATAAGGAATTCCACTGTTTTAAAACCAAGAGCTGGGTCAGGCTCAGCTGAATTACAGACTTTCCTATTCGTCCAGAAAATTAAATATAGTTCCCCCATTGAGTGTTCATTTTTCAACTGAGTCTTCACACCTCACAAGGGCAAAACAAGTATTGCCTTATGAGCAACATGATCCTAGAATGTGACACTGAAGGACTGGTTTGCATAACCCTCCAAAATTTCAGAAAATACTGAAATAAAACTGGGAATAAAGTCTGTCCCTAATGACTGTGAACTCAGTTCCAGTGGAAACTTTGGCTACATGAAGTTAATTGGATGAGAGCTTGGAGTGACACACTATTTCTTTTCCAGGTCTAAACTGAATACGGTTCTTGCTTGCTTAAAATAAGCATATAAAACCCCCTCAGGTTAAATGTTTAAAGTCCACCTCAGACACTTGTGTTTAGATTAGAGTACTTTGCTGAAATCCAGAAGTCTGCAGTGGCATCTCAGAGCTCAGCCCCATCTGGGCAAGGACCACAAGAGCCTATACAGTAGCTACTGATGAAGCAATGATACCCTAAATGGACAGTACAGCTTCATACTTTATCCTTGTACAGCTCTTTCCAGTATGATGCAGTGCTTACAAACACGTATCACCCACTCACCAGTGACAGCAGAACCACCAGAACCTGCTTTGCCCTTTCTTCTGGAGGGAGTATATTCCAGGAGAATCTGAAACACACACTGAGATTGAAAGAGGGCAAAGGAAACGAGACAACAGCATCCAGAAGCTGCAAGAGGAAAACAAGGCTTTGTTTGCAGGGTGCCAAGTCTTCAGTCCTATGTCCACTAATAATTTAATTTGAATAGAATAGCATCTTAAAGAAGCCAAGCCTGTTAAGGAAGGAGCTGTGTATATGCACATGTATGAACAGGCATTATTTGAAGGGGTCTACAGTGATTTGAGGCAAGTAAGCCACACATAAGCCACACAATCTCATATCTACAAATACTAAATTTAGGTTAAGCGGACTAAATTTGGCTTAAGTGGAATATGCCTTTCATCCCTCCTTCTGATTTTATTGAATATTTTATTGAAATTCTTCTTTCTTTATTAGCGGGGAAGCAAATCAGTGTGTTTTAAAATTGTTCCCACTGTTGTGAGTATAAACTTCCTGAAGATTTTAGCCTGTTTGCAAGAGATTGAGTAATATAAAGATTTTTTTTTTAGGTCAACATTTTCTTCTGGCAGACTGAGCCTGAAGTGCACTTTATTTCCCTTTAATTTAACAGCTCCAGCAGCTTTTCCAGTTAAATCGACTGTTCATTATTGAGCCCATTTATGAAGGGCTGTGCAGTGCAGTTTAATGAATCCCTGGCACAAAGCTCCCTTTCAGTGTAGGGAAAGAATAGCAGCCTATTTAGGTCCTGTAGGGCTGTATGTCAAAGGCTGCCTATAATACTTGTCAGGGAAGGGCAGAAATTCCCACTGATATAAGAATGTGCAAGAAATCAACTTTCACAACCAACTTGACGATTAAGATGCGATCAGGAAATGAGACTGTAGTTTGGGAGCACTGACACCTGTTTGAGCAGCCAGATTTTCCCATAACTCGATAACCATATGGGCCATACAACGAGGAAGGGAAAAAAAAGTCCTCCCTCCTCTGTCACAGAGATTTTCTTACTTTCACGCTGCCTTCCTGATGCCACGATGAAAGGAAAATGGGTGCTGTGAATTGTGAGGGCTGGGCTCGGTGCTGGATTTGCTTTGCCTTCCCTCGGGAAGGTTTTGCTAGTGATCACAGAATCATGGAATAGTTTGGATTGGAAGGGGCCTTAAAGATCATCCAGTTCCAACAGCCCTGCAATGAGCAGGAACATCTTCAACAAGACCAGGTTGCTCAAAGCTCCACCCAACATGGCCTTGAATATTTCCAGGGATGGGGAATCCACCACCTTTCTGGGCAACAGTGTTTCACCACTCTCATTGTAGAACATTTCTTCCTTATATCCTGAATGTACTTCTTTTTAGTGATGAGGCACAGCATGAGATGTTTCCTTCAGGCTGAATCCTAGTGGGATCTTGCCCCTGCATGGCAGAGGATTTATCCTGGTGTTGGACAGTGAGACGGGCTGCCCCATGAGCATCAGGAGGGCAGATAGAGCTTCTGCAACTGCCTCAGTGAGGAATTGCTTCACAGAAGTGCTCGCAATGTAACACGGCCCTTTCTGGCCTGTTTGGCCTGTAAGGATAACAAATTGTTCTTCTTGCAAAGGGCTTGATTGTGCAGGTGTGAGCTTGCCTGTGGCCTGTGGCAGTTTGTCATTGCTCCCTTTGAGTCACAAAGTGAGCATGCTGCGGCTCTCTAAAAAAGCTAAGATTGACGCCAAGGGCATCACTCTGAAAAGCCTTGGTTTAATCCCCAGAGCTGGTTAAGATGATGCTTGCTACCATGAGCAAGAAAATGAACAAAACCAGATAAACTTCCTACACAAAAGTGGGCAAGAAAATAGCAATAGAGCCTCTGGAGCCCCTTAGTGAGGACTGAGTCCTCTACTGTGCGATGGAGTTTTGGGAGGAGGAAGCATTCTGTAGCCTCTTCCACTTCCTTCACCTCAGTCTGAGGAGGCTGAGGAGTCGGATCAGTCAGTGGAGGGACAAGGATATCTGGTCCAAAATTTTGCTTAGGGTTGAGGTTATTTTGTGTGTTTAATCCCAGCACTTCTCAGCCAGTGAGCTGAGGTGGATCACTGGTGGGGCCTGAGAGTCACCTGCATGGGCTGAGAATCAACATCCCAAAAAAACACAGGCATAAGACAAGCACTGGCTACTACATCTGCTGGAAAAGAGAGATGTTTTGCAGGAATAATCAAACCACTATTTCCTTGAAAAAAGATTTAGTTTCTTTACAAGTTGTTGACATCATGTGGCTTAGCAAATTTCCCTCCAGGCATTGCCCAACTTGGGGTAATCAGCTCTGCCTGAGAGAACACAGAGAATAAGCATGTTTAATGCAATTATGAAGGCTTTTTAAATCTCCAGATCTGGTTGAGAATATGTAAATTTGGCTGCTTAGCACAACTGAATGCAAACTTTCCTTTGCATGCCCGACAATTGTTTTAATACTCTCCAAGTTTTCGGAGGTAATAAAGTCTCCCGCTAAACCGTAGCTGAGCTCTCAAAGCTGTTTAATTGAATGAATTCAGCCTTACAGAAGAGAAGCCAGGGCTTTCAGCTCTTTTTTATCTAAGCCACCGGATATTTAGCCACTCTGCATATAATACCACACAGACTCATTAACAAACCCTTTAGACAGGCTATGGAATATTGCTGCTATAATGCTGAAGCAAATACCAATTTGAGGACAACTTAGTGAAGTTAAGTTGAGTCGTTTCATGTTGCTTATACAAAAAAGGCCCCAGACTGGCTGTACATCCAGCAAGGGATAGTGATCCCCATTTTCTAGACCCATGTGCAGTTTGAAGTGTCCTCACAGTGCACGCAAAACTACCTACTGGAGCACAAAGAGGATATATATGTTGTTCTTTACATTTCCCCATCAATAAGGGAGCTCGGGGCAGGCTGCAAAGCTTGACAGGGCTTGACAGGGCCTGAGGGTAACAGCTCAGGTCACTAATCCCTGTCAGTTGTATTTGAGCTAAGTAGTTTAAATCCACCTTCTATGTAGACATACTCTGACATGGAGAGATATATAGGTTTCCCATATCCCTCTGCCGACCAGTTTGGGGTTTTTTCTTCAATTACACAGTTGCACTGAGAACAACTCCCCAAATAAGGGACTCTGGGAGGCTTTAGCTGTTTTGCCGGTCCCTATCTGCTGGCACCAGAGCCAAGGCTGTGCCTGGGACTGTGAGGCTCTGCCTGCCACTGGGAACCTGCTGAGAACTGCTGAGATTCTGGTGAGAGATCAAGAAAACCAGCATTTTTGTTTTGTAGAGGATCTTGACCCTTTTTTCCCCTCTCGTATGTGCTTTCTCCTCTTTTCTCCTCGCAATACTTGCTTTGCATTCAACAACTGTTTGAAACCACAGTGAGGTGAATTTGGCTGATTTTTCCATTTTGCCACTAAATACAGTCCTAGGAGCCTGTTTCCCTTTTCTTCTGCAGTTTTGCTTTCTGTTTTCTCCTTCCAAAACAAAACTGCTGCATGAATTGATGCAGACCATGAAAATTCACTTTATTTCATACACAAATAGATATGGATCTTTATTCAAATTTGGATGTATAAAATCACTGAAAATACATCTGGAGCTGGGTTGAGGGTTGTTCTGCATCAGTGTAAGAGTTCTCTGATGGAAAATAAAAAAAAAAAACACTTTCCTCCCCAGAAAAGACAAAATAGTTACTTCAGGAGCCACTTCACTATTTTTTCTGCCTTCCATATGGAAGATTTATACCACTGCTTCACTATATCCACTCAAGACCATAAACAAGCTGGTCTAGTGGAAAGTGTCCTTGCCCATTTTAGGGGCATTGGACTAGATGATCTGCAAAGTACTTTCCAATCCAAACAATTCCACGATTTTAACTGAATGCACTCCAGTAATTTGAAATCTCTATTGAATCACAGCACCGGATTTTCTCAGGACTTGCCCAGTAACATAGAATATTCTGTGTAATGTGCATAGCTATAAGCTTGGAAAAAAAAAACACCCTTTGCAAAGTAATTTTGATTGATGCATCCTGGTGGCTGTCAGAGCCAGAGCCATGTGCCCATGCCCCAGCACCACTGGGTCTGACTCCAGGAGAGGAACAAGTTTTCTGCCAGTTGAGCAGCCGCAGGAGTGGGGATAAGGCTGATGGGGTCTGGGGGATGCTGCGCACGTGTTCTGGGGTGACCGTATGTGCCTGGCCAGTGGATGCCTGTGTACCTGTCCCGGGGGTGATGCTCGTCCCGCCCCGCCGCGACCGATGTTCCCGCCTGGGTCGGTGAGTGGGTGGGTGCACCGGGGTCCCATCAGGGAGGCGTGGAGGGTCGGGGCCAGCCCAGCTCTGATCCCTCCTCCTCCTTCCCCGCCCGCCGCCTTTTCCCCGCTGCCGCCGCCGGCTCCCGCCCGGCGCATCCCGGAGCCCGTCGGAGCTGGGGCGGCGTTCGCCGCCGGCCATGGCCGCGCCTGCCGCGCTGCTCAGCCCGCACCACCTCCTGTCCTTCTGCTTCCCCGCCGCCGGCGGGCTCCTGGGCTATGCCGACCTGGAGAAGGGCTACGAGGGCGGCGGCGGAGACGCGGGGGACTTTAGAGAAGCCACCCGGGACCTGCTGAGCTTCATCGACTCGGCCTCCAGCAACATCAAGCTGGCGCTGGACCGGCCGGTGAAGTCGCGGCGGAAGGTGAACCACAGGAAGTACCTGCAGAAGCAGATCAAGCGCTGCACGGGCATCATCGCCGCCGCCGCCCCGCCGCCCGCAGCCTGCCCCGCCCGGCCCCCGCCGCGCCGGGAGCCCGCTCCGGCTGCGGGCAGCAGCCTGCAGAGCAGGAGCCTGGCCGCGCTCTTCGGCTCCCTGCAGCGGGGCCGGGGCGCGCCGGGCGGCGCCGAGGCCAAGGCGGGCGGCGGCGGCGCGGAGAAGGCTGCGGGCGGCCCGCGGAAGGTGCCGCTGCGGGACCGCAACCTGCCGCCCTCCTTCTTCACGGAGCCGGCGCTGCCCGCGGCCCGTGGGCCGCCCGCCAAGGAGCCGGAGAAGGGCGGCGGCGGCGGTGCCGAGGCGTCCGAGTTCTTCGAGCTGCTGTGCCCCGAGTACGGCGCGCTGCTGCCCGAGCACGCCGCGCCGCCCGACGCCTTCGGCGGCCGCCTGCCCGCCGAGCTGGGGCTGGAGCACGGGCTGTACGAGCTGCCGCTGCCCGCCGGCCCGCACCCGCTGCTGGGCGGGCTGCTGTACCCCGAGCCGCCCTGGAGCCCCGCCGCGCCCTGCAGCCCGCCCAGGAAGGCGCCGCCCGAGCCGCTGCGCCCGCTGTACCCCGGCGGCCCCGAGCCCGGCCCCGGCGGCACGGAGGAGCCCGGCGGGCACCTGCCCGCGGGGTTCGCCCCCTTCTTCCCCGAGTGCCCGCTGCCCCCGCCGCAGCCGCCCTACGAGTACGGCGCCGGGTTTCACCGCGGGGGCTACCCCGGGCTGTAGGGCGGCGGGCTCGGGGTCCGCGGGCAGCGGGGAGCGGGGAGCGGAGCCCGCCCGCGGGGCTGGCGGACGCCGGGGCAGCGCAGAGGCCGCTCGGGGCTCTGCACACCCCGAACCCGCGGCCACGGCCCCGGAGGACTCCGCTTCGTGCACTGCCAGTCTCCTCCTCCTCCTGCGCTCTGAGGGACGCTGCAAATAAAATGTGAAACTTTGGGTTCCTTCAGGTGTTTTTGTAGCGGCCGGTGCCCCCCTCTCGTCCTCTTTGCTCAGGGGCCAGGGCTTGGCTGGCTGTAGGCGGACGGGTTGGGTACCTGTAGGCGACGTGGGGACGGGGGCTGCGCTCCTCGCATCCGTGGTGACCGCTCGTCAGTGAGTTCAGTCTAAACCTACAGCTCGCGTCAACACTTGAGGTGCGTTTAACATTTTTCCCAGGCTCGTGTTCATCACAAGTGCTGGCAGGTGTTCAGCTGAGGACACAAAGGCAAGGAAGTGAAAGTGAAGCAAAATTAAAAGTGCTGCTACCGAAACTCAGTGTCCTGAAATTTTAACAACGTCTTGCAGGATTTTGCAAACGGCAATTTAAAGCGATACGTAAGTTAATTGATGGCTTAAGTTCGGGACAAAAATTTACTGTAACCACTGCGGCCGTGTGATTCCTACAGACCGCTGGATTTCCTCCAGGAATGTGTCAAAGCTCAGAAAGCAGTGCGGCTCTGTCTCATTGTGTACAGGAGATTATTTGATAATCATTTAAGTTATGTAAAAGAGTCTATGATAGGTCTTATAAAAATAAAGCTACACAATAGATCCGAGATCTGTGGTTGTTACTGCTATTGAGACGCTGCGTTCAGGGGGCTTTCACTGCGTCTCTCTCCTCTGTAATGGTTTCTTGGCAGGAGTTAAGACAGGCAGTGGGTTTTGTCTTTCCTAAATCTTTTGAAATGCCGTATTTTATCCACAGCGACCCGTGCTTGTTTTGCCTTCATTTGTACCGGCTGTTTCTGTAACTTAGTAGAAAGAAAGGAGCAATAATACATTACAAAGCCAAGGGATGAAAATTGTTACAGTTATGAAAACAGATCAAAATACTCGAGGTTTCCTATTGAGATGCGAGTTTTCAAAGGCAATCCTGCAGTCTGGCTCCCTGCCAGCTCCAAGTGGATTGTTTGTTTTTGAAACGGGATCCACATACGGATCAGCTTGGGATTTTACCCCCGGTGGTGAGAAATCCTTGTGCCTTCTGTCTTTTAAAAGGTGCTGTGGAAGATAAAGCAGTTTGCTTCATTCTTCAATCCAGATTTAACTTTTCAGGCATTTGGGATCAAGATGCTGGGAAGTGTGGAGAGGTGAAGCAAAATCTTTCGGAAATAAACTGAGGTAATTTTTTGAAAATGTTTTAATTTTAAACAGCAAGAGGTGTAACTGCTGCTGCCAATTTTCTCCCCAAAAGCTGCCCAAGGTCTCCATAAACTATATGCAAAGGAACCACCATGGATGAATGTCCACAACAGTCCAGCGTCTTGATAGCTGAGTGCTGTTAAGGAAACGTACTTTTCAAGAACAATTTTGCAGCAGTTTATTTCACTAAGCTTCACGACAGTGTGTATGAGGATAATTGGGCAGCCTGTCCAGCCAAGGTAGCTACAAATTAGGTTAATCCTGCCCTGCTGCTGGGTTTGATGATAGGACAATGTCCTACTCTGTGAGCTCGGTCCTGCCTTCTTCACTTTGGCAACCCTCCCAGTTTGCATTCAGGAGCTGCCTGCTCCCAGCTCCCAGCAGAGCTTGCATCTAACTGCAATTGAGACTAGGCAAGACCAGCTAGAGGGTTATTTCAGGTGGAGATGTGTTGTATTTTTTTGTTTGTTTGTTTAGCAACTGCTTCACACATGTGAATTTGCAGCACATATTGGCAGCTGTTGGTGTATTTCAGCTTGATGGCGCTGTGCTAATAATCTTGTAGCCCAGTTTTCTCACCTGAGCTGTGTGCCTGAGATCTGTGCTTTCAGCAGGCCAGGCAAATGATGGAGGTGGTGAGAATGGAGTGGGCTCTGCTAAGGAAAGAAACCTTTTTTCACATAGAGTGTATTTATCTCACAAGCTCAATATGCAAATATGTATTAACTGGGGATCTAATCTTGACAGACCTTTACACCCTGTCCTGTCAGCTGTCTCACAGGTTTCATTGGGATTTTGTTCAAAGAATGTGAAAAAGAGGTCTGCAGGAATAGATTCTGGGATAGACATTGCAAACCTGAATGGTTTGATTGCCCACAGGCCTCATCTTTTTATTCCAAGTGTCCAGGAAGTGCCACACATCTGACCTGCTGGTGTTTTCCAGTCATTTGGTGCTCTGCTGCCTTGTAGGTGGTGACCTATGGTGCCCAGAAGCTGAGCATCATCAGCCTTCTTGAGTTAGACCTCGTCTAAAACCAGTGGGAGAAGTGTCTCTCTGGGTGTCAGCAGAGCTGGGCTGGTACAAGGCTGGTGTAGCAGCCCATTCCCAATGCTTCCAGGTTGGGAGGGTTCTTCATGGGATTGTGAGAAGCTGGGGGCAGGCTCCAGGAGTGAGCCTGACTGAGCAGCAGCTGCAGGTGTCTCTTCAGCTTAGCCTCTATCCTGCAACAGCTCCTTAAAGGGGAGTGTTCACTTTATAAGACCTTGGACTGAAATAAGAAAAAAAGAAATCTAGCATCAGCATTCCTCAAAGTGTGGCTGTATTTCTGCCAGAAGACATATTTGTATTTGAGGAGTACCTGGCACGAGAAGTCTAGTAAGGCTGGAAAGGAGCTGACAACACAGACCAAACAAAGGACTTCTGTGTAACTCCTTAGGAGCACTGGAGCCCCTCTCTGCGCTGTGGAGGCAGTGAGGGCACCCGACCAGCCCAGGGGTTGCCATCTAGTGAGGCTGCATCTTTGATCTCCTTTGTGCATGTGTGGGCTCTTTTTGTTGGGTTGTTTCCCCCAGCTTGAATAGTGCAGGCACTGAAAACATCACCTAACAGTCTTGCACAGAAACACCCTTGGGAAATTGTTTTCTCTTCAGAAACACTGAAGAGTATCATCTTAAGCATCTGCAAGAATAAAAGCTTTTGTGATTGAGCAAGATATTTGGAGTTTTTTTGATGCACTTTCATGAGGAGTCTGTCCTGAAGAAATAAAGCTGATTCTTCTTAGCTTTTTTGTCTTAAAAGAAGTGTGTCCCTTTGAAAGGAAATGGATTCTGTTTCATTGGATTGAGGTCAGACTACCAAACTATTTAATTTTACAAAGCCTGCACTGAGTTTCTCAGATACACTAAACCTTTTTGTTGCAGGTGTATTTTACACATATTACCTGATTTTACTGGAGATTTTGATGGTAAAGCATATACATATAAATGATTTTTCATATACAGTCAAAGATGGTAAAGGGGAATGACAAGAAACCTTCATTCTCTTTTTAAATGAGGGAATCTTACCTTTCCTTAGTGGTGATTTACTGATGAGTAAGTAAGGGTTCACCATTAATAGTGACTACTGCATCTCAGTGTTTTGTGACTTAAATGGTTTGTGTCTTTTCCAAAGCCACTTCCAGAAAATGTTTTTGAAACAAGCTCATTAACTATTTCATGGCCTGAGCTTGGGATTGCTCTAAAACAGCCTGACTATCGATGAGGAGTCATCCTGGTTGAGATGAGCTTACATAATTGATCAGACAGTGTTAGTAACAAAAGATACAGAAATTTATTGTAAACTCTTTTTGTTTTCTGACTTTAAAAATAAACTGCATTTGGTAACAGTTCAAAAACTGAAGGTAATTCTGCAGTTATTGGCAACAGGAGGAAAAAAGTGGTGGAGAAATTCCATAGCGATGTGCAAGAAATTCAGCTGGGAATGTGGGAGTTCACGCTGACTATAGGTAATACGAGTTGGCAATGCTTTTAGGATAGCTTTGTGTCAGCTGAAGAGACTGGTGAGCACTTGCTTAAAATCCAAAGGTTTTTGTAACACATTTACATAAAAGAGAAAAATAGAATGTATTATAGTGACCTACTCTCCCAAAATCTGTGTGGGTAAAGATTGGCAGAGGATTGCTGAAAGCTGATGCTGTGAAAGGTGAGGGGAGAAATATTCTATTTTTATAGTATTTTTCAAAGCCTCACTGTAACCTTGATTATCCTTTCTGGCACAGAACTATTTCACCTGCCCATAGGTTTTTAGCTTTTAATGCTTTTTTGATCCCCTCCATGTGAAATGTAAATATACTGTCAAAGCCTTATTTTTCAGATTGTAGTCCACAGACCCAGAGTTGTTCAGATATCACAGACTCAACGTTACTATGTTGCTGTCAATGGAAAGTATTTTTAATTGCTTGAATTGTCCAGTGTGGGATTTGAGGAATATGCAGCATTTCCCAAACGATCCTTCATCTCTCCTTCTGTGTTAAATGAGGGAAAACCATCTTATTTATATAATCTGTGTCACCCTCTCAGAGGCAGCTAAAACTGCACTGTGCTCCCTCTAGGTACTCCCCAATAATGCTGGGCATATAAGAAAATGTGGACAAGTCAGTAGTAAGAGAGGGAGGAGAGGATTCAAACTTTGTACTAGTGGGTTCCGGGATTCCTGTTAGATTCATGTTTTATGTGTTAGGATGTCTGCTGGTGGGTGTTTTAGACTGCCTCAGCCTTAGCAGCTACTTGTAATTCAGTCTGTGGGTTCTGCTGAACAAGTTCTGAAAAATCCTGCCAGGTGAAGAGGCGACTGTCTCCATTTTCTACCCTGCCTCTTTGCCATAGGTGCCATCCCTTAGCTCTGTACTGAAGGGAACTATACGAGTGCCTCCTGTGTGTTATTCCCACCTGTGATCAGTGCCCAAGCACATCTTCAAGGAAGGGTTAAAGTGAGCTGGGAGCTGAATGGCTTAGCCCAGGAATGCCTGGAGCTCAGCTCAGCTCTTTCAGTTACAGTGCAGAGAAGCAAATCTACTGCCAGACTGGGAGTTAAACCTGAGTCACTGGGTGACAAGAGTATCACTTCACTAATAGCTGTAGATACGGAATACAGACTGCTTTCTGTTGGAGAAGCAGGGCATAGTTGTTAGTAATTTTATTTTTCTTTTGTTTTATAAAAGATACAGGCTCACTGCTTCAACCCTCTGCGTACCTCCACAGTGGTGAAAACTCAGTGAATGATTTTAAATTTGATTTTAAATTTTTCAAACCAAAGAATCCTGCCAGGGATGGTGGCACAGGAGAGGCAGTGGACCAGATTTAGTCTCTTTTAATTTTCTTAATTGCAGAATGTGATACAGGCTCTTCTGTACTACAGAGTAAAGGATGAATTTATAGGGACTGATGCCCTTGACTCATTTCAATGCCATAGCAGACATAACCTTTTCTGTCATCCAAACCTCATAGTGAAGAGCTTGAGTCTGTGCCAAGTGTACTCGGCTCTCTACTGTGGGTTCAG
>JAWWLZ010000001.1:34775505-34796618 GCA_035041345.1 Poliocrania exsul
CTTTTCTGTCATCCAAACCTCATAGTGAAGAGCTTGAGTCTGTGCCAAGTGTACTCGGCTCTCTACTGTGGGTTCAGGCAGAGATATCGCTCCAGGGTGGCTTTGAGAGCTATCCTGGATCCTTAACATCTATATTTCCTTCTTCTCCCATGTCTCTTCGATGTGTTCATCTCCTAAGCTAGCTGGAGTGTGTCTTTGGGTATTGAGGCTCTGAAAATACTGGTGCTAAAGTGTTGATGCTCTGAAAGGTGCTCGAGCTTCACAGTCAATCTGTGAGATCTTTGGACATCTCTATTTTCCAGAACATCTGCAGGAGTTACAGATCAAAATAACTCTTACTGCTCTGACTGCTGACTGTATGAAAACAAGCTGGGTGACTGTGAGTTGAGCTGGACTCAAGCAGATCTCATCTCAATAATACAGTGTTACAGCTCAGTGACCAAATGCTCTCCCATTCCAGCAGTCGCTTCTCTGCCAGTGGTTTGTCAGCTAGATTTGTTAGGTCTGGAGTAAACAGCTGCGTTATTTTCAAAATACAGAAAGCAGAGACCAAAGGGGTAAAATTGTGTATGAAGTCTAAATAGAGAAAATTCCATTCTTCTACCACCATTTTTCACCAGTGGGTAACTAGTAGGGAATAATTTTTTGCATAGAAACGCTTCACTGTAGAACTGGGCTCTAAAGAACAGCTCTAATTGCTTCTGTGCACTTCAATAATTGAATATAAATCAATTACCACCATTTTAGGTATTTGAGCAGCTCGCTCTATGAAGAAAAACCTTTCTTTCCTATTTAATAGCCAGACCTTTAGCTTCTTTGTTTATCCACATATCTGGGACAAGTGATTCAAACTCAGTCATTAATTAGTGATTTTATCAAGATTTCCTTTTCAGGATGGAAAGGTCAGCACACCCTTGAAGTGCCAGCAAAACAAACGTCTCCCATTTGCATACAAAGTCAAGGCTTGTGAGGAAGAAGCCTCAGAACATGACTTAGAGGGTAGAGGCTTAATTTGGGGTTGCTGCTTGTAAGAACATGCCTGGTGTGCCAAGTACAAAAGTGATGGCCAGACAGCCTGAATTTCAACCAAAAGTCTGTGATGATCTTTTTGTAGCTTGGATGACCCTTCATGCCTGGAGCCATCTGACAGAACACCAGGCACAGGGGCTGAAGTAAAAGTCAGGCCACAGGAACATGGCCCTGACTTCAATATAACTTACTTTTATTGTATTATTCAGAGTCCCTTTGGTTGTTAGAGTCACATGCTGGCTCCTGGATGCTCCTGGAGTTGAGCCAGTGATACAGCCTGTGGCAACTCCAAGCAATGTGCTATCTTGGCCAATAGATGAGCCCTGCCAAGGAAGGAAGAACATGTTGTACTACAGGACAAATGCTACCTGACTAATCCAGACCAGCTGGGATTATAAATAAGATGCAATTTTATTAAATAAGAGGAGAGATGTGAGTGATGAGGCAAAGAGAAGTAAAGGGTTTTTCCTGACAGAGGTAATTCAGTTATCAGGCAATTGCCAGGCTTAGCATCATATTTGGATGCCACAAGGATAATTTCTCAGCTTGAAATAGGCATTAATATTGCCACATTATTAGCCATATTGATATATTTTTCTTGCATTTATGCTATTTTTAGCACTGGTTTCAAATCGCCTCATTTTTCAAAGGAAGGAAAGAAAGAACAGCTTAGGAATAGTGACTTGTTCTGCTGCTGAGAGAAAAACTAGGAGCAGACAGAAATCTAAAAGGAGCTGCTAGAAATATCTTTGCTTTAAATTAGAAGACAAAACACAGCACCTAAAAGTCCCACAATATTCAACTTGAGTTTTTCCTACACCGATTTAGTCTCTTTTACTACCTGATGTGCCTTGCGGGGCAGGCACTCACCAACTGTGATTCCAGTAAGTATTCCCTCTGCAGGAGATTATTATTGTAAAGACTGGATAAGAAAAAAATAACTTAAGTCTGTGGTGAAATGCGAGGTACCACCGTCGGACGTTCTCAGCTAAGGAAAAGCTGCGGCCAGCAGTCCTCTACAGCCCCCAAGTGGTTCATTTTGAATCCTACACGGTGGAAACACCGCCGCGGTTTTGGCAAGAAAGCTCCCAGGGTGGGCATAGCCTTCCCTCCCAGAGAAGGCTCCCACCCACCGCGATGAGCTCTCCCCAGCCTCTCGTTCCCCTCCAGCCCCGCCAGCGCCGGGAGGATGCGCTGTCTGTCCTTTGGCGACTTCGTCAGCTGCGGGGCAAGCAAAAGCACAGAGCGCGTTTCAGATGGAGGTTCAAAGCATTAGAGGCAGCTGCTCTGACCCGGCCCACGCCCTCGTAGGTCTGTGGGAGTGCCGTGGCAGCAGCCCACCCGAGGGATCAAGCGGGCGGCAGGCTCTGCGTATCTGGCTGCTTCTCGTAGGGAACGATGGGGAAGAGCCACTGACTCCTGTCCCGCTGCAGCCCAAGGGCAGTGGGCTACAGATGCCCCAGAGCTGCTGGTCATGGATACCAGGTGGAAGGGAGCTGTACTGCCATCCCCGGGGGGCTGAGGGCAGGCACAGGCAGGGGGGTGGCAGCTCAAGTGACAGTGGCGTTCTCTGCTGCCTTCCCTCCCCGTCTGGGGAGTCCGGCTGAGAGGCAGCAGGAAAGGAGAAAGGATGCCCTGCAGGAACACAGACACAAGAGCTGTGGAACAATCGAGGGAGGCTGAAGAGGAGCTGTTCTGTTTAAAGCCTCTCCTGCAGAGACCTTCTTCTCAGTACCAGAAGAGCCTTCTCACCAGTACCAAGGAGTCAGTGCTGCCCTCTTGCAGCTGTCCAGCTGTAAGCAGAGGAGCCCATCCCGAGTGTTTCCTAGGGATAAATCCCATGGCTTAGTGAACAATACCGCTGCTTCCAGCTGGAGGGTTTTGCAATATATTTAATTGCAAGAGCTGGGAAAGAAAGATGGATTAACAATTCCTCATCCCATCCCACACGTTTTTGTATAGGATAAAGCCAATGTGTGCAGTATCATAATAGCCTGAATGGTCTCTCTTTTTTGCAAGGAAGCCCAGAAGGACTGTCCATCCTGCTCCAAGCAGCTTTTTGTCTCGGCTCAGCAGGCTCTCTTCTTCCTGAGCTGCTCACTGACCTGCCCCTGTAGCCCGGTATCACTCCCTGTTTGTTCTCTTGGCCAAGGCCAGGGAGGTCTTGGGGCCATAGGAAAGATAAGGCTTTATTTTTCAAGGAAAACGCATCTTTGTGGTAGGCACAAGAGGAGTACGAATGGCAGAACCGCTTCCTACACAGATCACTTTCTCTCTTGCCCTGCCACCCAGAAAAAACTCCCTTAGGAACCTACCCCAGAATTTTGGACCATCCAGCAATGTCTCATGGAAGTGGCAAGAGAGGAGAGATGCCCACCCCGGGCACTTGTCCTGCGAACTGTCAGTATTGGTCGACCTATCCCGAGGGGAACAGCTCCTACATGTCTGTGTAATTACTGTTCGTGTTTCATGACGGAACAGCGACAGGGAGCAAGAGAGGAGATGTGTCTCTGGGCTATTCCCAGGGTCACAGGGAATAGTTTTAGAGGGAGAATGCCCAGGCATGGGAGGCAGTTTCAGATTTCCCCCAAAACAGGCTCTGCCACAGGAGGGCCCACTGGGGGGCTCAGTAAGCTTGGACAACTGTATTCCTGTGACGTGGTGCAGTGCTGCATGTTCCTGTGTTCCTCAAAACATTGTACTGCACTGTGCTCAAGAGACCCTGCTTTTTCAGCCTTACATCTTGGCAAAAAAAGCAGGCATTCAATTACTCTGGAAGGACATTGTTCTCCTGTTGTTTCATGGAATTAATGTAAAAATGTGTTTTACTGCAGAATTTGTAAATTCTGCACTCTGGATTCAATGGCCACCTGCTTAAACCTCTTCAGTGTGTCCCACTCCACCAGCACTGCCATGGGTTCTTGGGAAGTGCCCTGAAAGGCAACTGACAGTGACTTCCCCATGTGGGTTTGCCTCATCTCCTGCTTGAGACACCTGTGCCTTGCGCTTGCACAGACCCAGGCAGTGCTACTGCCCAGGTGTGAGTGCTCATGGGGCAGCTCCTGCTGCTAATAAAGAGGGGGTGATGCTGAGGAGAGCAAGCTCTTGACAGGGCAGCCTCCTGCACCAGTAGCCCAAGGCTCACTGCCTTGGTTGGCAATGTGATTCTCTCCTGGGAATAGTTTCACTTGAGGCCAGGGATGAGGAGTTCGGCTGTTTCAGGCAGAAAAGCACCTTTCCCAGATGACTTACGGCTTCATGTTTCCCAGGTGAAGATGGTTGCATCTGCAGCCTTTGGCTGCTGACCACGTTACTACGGATCATGTCAGCAACTTCTCAGCTGGTTGTGCCAGGGCATGCCCACAGGTCAGAAAGGAGCTGTAAGGGAGACTTTTCTCAAGTACTAGACCCTCTTGTGCTCTTGTTTCCAGGACTGGGCTCTTTGTAGTACCTGGAAGAGCTGCTAGGAAAGGGCCTTTTTAGACTCCCATGCAGCAGGTGGAAGGAAAAGAAGAGAGAAGCAAGGATGGAGAAAGAGCCTAACAGAAAAAGTATTGTGGGTGCTGGCTCCTGGAAGTGCCTGTGTGTGCAGGCTTTGCTTTACCTATTAATTTGCCTTTTATTTCAGCCCAGGGATTTTCTTTTATCATCCTTCTGACTCTCTCTCTCCCTGCCACTGCCAGGGAGTGAGCTGTTTTATGATACTTAGCTGCCCACAACCATTAACCAAACACAGATGGCAACAGTGATCTGAGTTGAGCTCATTGTATAGAGACTGGGCCACATGTTCTGGGGATCACTCTGTGTGTGAGTTTGCTCAACAGCCTGGGCTGTTTCTGGATTCCAATGAGAAATGGCTCAAACACTTACAGGAAAAAGGGTTCAGCTATGAAGGGCACCTTCAGACTTCCCCCTGCCAAAGCCATTGCCTTCTCCAGGGGAACTGAGGGTTGAAGGAACCCAGGTCTGTGAGACACTGGATCAGTAAACTTATTACTTTATTATTGGGTGGGAACCAACTCTGTGTGTGTCTGGGAGAAGGACAGCCTTGGAACTCATATGGCACGGCTCAAGGAGCCCACATGGAGTAGCTATCAGTCAAAAGCCTGCTAGCCTGCCCACACCATGCTCCCTGAAACCCCTAACCCAGTCTCAGATTTGCTACACCGCTCCTCACTCCCACCTGGGATGCACTGAGTGGTCAGTGAGCCAGACATCACACCTGGGAGGAGTGGCCACAGGTGCCCAAAACACATAAAGAGTGCCTTTCTCTTGGAACTTGTCATTGCCGTGTGCAACTGGACTTTCAGAGGAATCTTCAGGGGTAGCTATTTAATCTATTTTTCTCTCTTCCTACTCTCTCTTCTTCTTTTTCTTTAGTCCTGTTTTTTCTCTTAATCTCTTTATTTTTTTCTCCTTTCTGAATATTTTGGGTAACTTAAAACAGATGGGTTGTATTCTGCTAAATTGTGTGGGTTGGGTCAGGGCTTTGCAGAATCCTCTACTTGGTTGGTTGAAAGTATCTCCTGAGAAACATGTAGAGTGTTTGCTCTTTAGGCTGTCTCAAAGTATTAAGAACCAAAGGCTCTGCAAGTTTGCTGGACAAAACTTTTGGAGTCTTGTATATTTTTGAAGTAATACTTCCACTTGAGCTCATGGCTTTGGGACTGGAGTCCCTGGAGTATCATTGCCTCCAAAAAGCAAGCAGAGGCTGCTGTCTCTGTCTGGCCTTGTCTCTACAAGGCATGACAGGTATCAAGACAAATTCAGAAGATAAAAAGATGGCCTTTCTGTGGCAAGGGCATAGCTTGGACCTTCTCTTCGACTTGCCATTTGCCTGGTCAAGATGAGCTGGATCAGAACCAGTATTCTGAAGAATAAATCATGCTTCTGAAGTCTCATATCTGGAATAGTGAAGAAATACAGTTTTCAAATCTGTCATAAAGCCTCTTGTCTTTGGCCTCATAGGTGAAGGCATGAAGCCTTTCCTGCTGGCAGTGTCTGAAGACCAAGACTGCCAGCTGTCATGAGACCCACTGTGCACTCCCTGATGCTCCCAGCTGTTCAGGAAAATTTCCTCTCTTCCTGGCTCCACTTATTCTCTTTTTTCCCCCCTTTTTATTTTCATTTTTGCCCAATATTTGAGATGTCAAACCCACAAGCTGAATACACAGAAAGGTCAAGCCTTTAGCAGAGCAATGGGGAGGTGCATGGGAAGGAGAAGAAGGAAGGAACCAAGAGAAGCTGTGTAGGCACCTTTCTGGAAAAAGAAAAAAGGGAATTGATACCCTGCCACCTCCCTTCTCAAAAGCAGAGTTCTTTCTATAAGCCACGAAAAAGGCAAGGAAACCTCAGTTTCAAGGTCTCTTGCTCAGCAAATGTCAGTATTTGTCTGTGTCTCTCCCTGAACCTGAAACTTGACAGTCTTGTCTTTCCTTTCCTTCCTTAGCGCAGGTGAGAGGCTGTGCCTATGCAAGGAGCATGAAAAGTGCTGGTACTACATGCATACAGACACTGAGGAGACCATGGCTCATCATCAGCAAGATGAGGTGCATTTCAGGGTGCTAAAAGCCACTTAAAGAAACTAAATAGAATATGTGGTAACCAGCCTCAGCCCTGCTTTGTGTCAGCAGGGAGACCTGAGAAGGGAAGAGCTACCAGTAGCCCCTCTGTCCCCCCCCGTTATGGTCAGGAACACCATCGTTCCACTGGGATAGTATTCAGTGGGGGTATAAAAATTTTGCAAGGTTGGGGGAGGCCTCCCTGGATCTCTGTGACACAGACTCCCAGGAGAGCCCTTGGCTGGTTGCAATGCTTCCTCAGCAGTGCCCAGCAGGAGGTGCACTGATGTTGTGATGACCATATGCGGGTTCAGGAGTGTCATGGTCTAAAACTCAGCTATGCCCTGTGGATGCCTTGGTTCCTGTTCCCTTGAAGAGCCACCTGAATTGCAGAGGGGAGGGAGCCTGTTGTCTCTGTGATGTTGAGGGAGATTTTGGGGTTTGTTTCCATGGTGGGTGGCAGCAGACGATAGTCCCAGGCTGTGTGACCCATGCACTAGCTTGGGTTGATTGAAATTCCCCAAACATCAGGGACTTTGGAAGCAGAAAAGGGTGGTGGTGCTGTCCTAGTGTGCAGCTCTTCCAGGGCAATGCACACACTTCCCATCACATCCAGAGAGCCACAGGCAAAGTGTGGCTGTTGAGTGTGAGGGATGACCATGCGTGCAGCTGTCACCCATGGAAGTGGGGATCTGAGGTTCTTGTGGGCAGTTCCACTAGGAATAAGACTCTGTTTCTGAAGTAGCCCAGCTGGCTTATCCCAAAGCAGCTGAGCTGAGAACAGGCAGCATGTTAAGCAATCAGCAATACACAGTGCTGACTGGGTTGGCCCGCAGCTCTCTCCTTGGAGTACCTACTGCCCAGCTTGGAATCTGTTTTATTCCCTACTCACATGCTCCCACAGAGAAAAAGCAGCAGCAAGTAAAAAACTACTTGGATTCATTTACTTTTAACATTCTGCAAGCCTGGAGGTGCATTTATATCAGCAATGATATGAGCTATGGGATCCAGTGGTGAAAATGAGAAAACAGTTCTTGCAAAACCTTATAGATCTTGTATTTGCATGGCTGTGGGGGGCCATCTGTAATCATCAAGAAGAAATGAATCATAATCAGGACTGTAAATGAGCTGTTTCACAAAGGCCTCCTTGTCTGCTGGCTCGGGGTGCCAAGAAGCGAAGCCATGCTTGTAGGCCCAGTCAACAATCTGCAAGAAGATAAGCAAAATGAACTGATGAAACAACATTGGCATGTTATGAAACTGAAACCAATTCCAGTTTGGCCCTCGTATTTTTGCTATTCCCTCCACTCAGAATTGTTTCCTTTTTTACTTTTTTTCTCTTTGTGCAATACTCTGAGTCAGCTGCACTTCATCCCTGGGGTGAAGGAATGCAAGCTGCCTGCAACTACTAGCTGGTAAGAAATGCACACCCCAGCCCTGGCAAAATGGTTGGGCTGTGAAATTGAAGGAGAGCAGCCCTTTAACCACCTCTGCTCAGACTCTTAAGCTCCTCAGCTATGGTGTGCTTTCACCAGTAATTCTTAGCAGCCCAATGTGATTCTCAGTGGGTGTCTCTGAATGGGAATTACAAATTTGATGTATACAGGGCACCAAATCCATAATTAGACAACAATCTCAGATCTGGAATAGTATTTAGGTACTTAGGTCCCTATTAAATAGGGGAGAAAAGGTTTTAAAATAGCAATTTGGAACCTAAAATCTTTTGACAACTTGTGTCATGTTTGAATTTGACTCTAAACACTTGCAGCTTCAAGCAAGAAAGAGCTTTGTAAGCTGTGTGGCCCCCAGAATAAGAATGTATTTTTCACATTTGGGCCTTAATGATGGAAGAAATTGAAGCAGCAATTCTGCCTGGAATTCCTGAGAATGATTGCTTTAGGCTTTAGAGTAAGTTAAAATTAAAAACCCACAAAGCAAAAATGATGCTGGGGAAATTCCTGTCCTCCCTCCCATGGAAAGTGGAAAAAGTGTGGAAATACTTACTTTCACAGCAATTTTGAGAGACACATCTCTGATGCTGTTCAAGGGGGGATAGAGTCTTCCTTCTGCAAGATTCTGCTCTGTCACCTCGTCAGCAATAGCCTAGAAAGAAGAACAAGCTAGTTTATAGAGATAGTCTCAAGCACACACCACATTCCCTACAATTACATGGTATGTAGTATCAGAGCTGGGACTAGTTCTGAGTGGGAACCTGTGACTGTTCGAAATACACGTGTGTACTCATTTCATTACAGACTTTAAACTGGAGCCAGAATGGTGGGGGTGCTGTACTAGGACACCAGTTGGGGAGGAGAACCCTGTCATGGCTCCTGCACCTCTGTAGGTGCAATGGAAGTGTGACTTTCCCTGAACCAGGAGAAGGCTGCAGCTTTCTGCTGGAGCTGTGCCATTTCCACTCCATGCTCTGCCCTGGGCCAGGTTCTTGAAAACACCTGAAGTAGGTGCATGTGCCTCTTACTGTCTTTTCTTAAAATATTAGTTAACTGCCAGTTGGAAACCTCTGCTGTGAGGAGGAAGATATCATCAGAGATGTGCCGGACTCCGCAGGCAATGACTCCCAATGCCACTCCTGGGAAGACGTAGGCGTTGTTTCCTTGGCCAGGGAAGAAGGTCTGTCCATTGGGCAGGGTTACCTTTGGGAAAGGACTTCCACTTGCAAATATTCCCCGGCCCTGATCAAAGACAGAGAAAGAGGCATACAGATTCAGAAAAGAAATCTTAGATTTTTCCTGCTGTGCTCAAGGGACAGTGGTGACCAAGTGGACAATCTCCAGCCAGTCAGTGAGAGGCATCTCCACTGGAGCGACCTCTGGTTGACGCTTCTGGACGACCTAGTCCCCAGAGCCAGGAAGAGGGCCATGAACAGGGCACTGAGTGGGTGTTTGCAGTGCAAGTTCTCTGACCTTGCTGATCAGTCCCTCTACCTCTATCAACCATTGATGCAGTGTGAGGAGAGACTTCACACTCCATGGGATGAAGGTCTGGGGCTGTGTGATTGCTCTGGCCATAAGCGGGTGGTAGGGAGGGCAAAGGAAATAGTGAGACAAGGACTCCTCTCTCATGCCAAGTCAATCCACATGACAATAATTCTTCAGTGACATTGGGTATAAGTTGGGTGATGGCACCATGACATAAACAATTAGGTTGGCAAAACACAGGACAGAAACCAGAAAGGATGGGACATCTCCTATAGCTGTGGGTGAAGAAGGCAAGCACTTTCTTTATGGGATCCTGAAGCAATTTAGGCTGGTAGGGATCCAAACTCCTGCTCACAGCAAGGTCAGCTGTGAAATCAAGACCAGGTTGTTCAGGGCTTTATCCAGTCTAGTCTTGAAAACTTGCAAGGTCAGAGACTGCAGAAACAATTTGGGTCTCTGTTCTACCTCCTGACTCTCCTCATGGTGTGAAAGTTTTAGTTTATGATGCATTTGAACTCCTCTTATTTCAACTAAGGCACACTGTCACTTGTCTGCTCACCATGTATCACTGTGGTTTCCTTGGTACAGTCACGGCCACAGTGAATCTGGAGCACCCACCTTCCCTTGGCTGAGCTCCAGTACACAGAATCACAGAATTTTTTGGGTTGGAAGGGACCTCTGGAGATCATCTAGTCCAATGTCCCTGCCAAGGCAGGGTCACCTAGACCTCTCCAGAGAGGGAGACTCCACAACCTCCCTGAGCAGCCTGTTTCAGGGCTCTGCCATGCTCAATGTAAAGAACTTCTGAATGTTGAGGTTAAACTTGTGTTCTAGTTTACGGCAATTGCTCCTTCTCCTGTGCCTGGGCACCACCAAAAAGTACCTCGGTGAGGCGGTAGCACTGCTCTGCTGTGCACTCTGCTTTACTCGTGGGGTTGCTCAGTGCGAACACAATGGGCCTCTCATTGAAGGCTGCCATGTCCTTTAACAGCTTCTCAGTGAAAGCTCCTGCAACAGCTGCGACACCTGGAAACAGCAACAGCAGAGTGAGGTGATGCTTTCCATCTCCCTGACTTCAGTGCATGGGGCTGACCCCTCTGGAATGCCTCTATTGGTAAATGAATTCTGGGAGGGAACAGGCTTCATCCCTGGAGATGCAGGTGAGAATGTTTCTCATATCATTGTGAGATTAAAACCCTGTGTCAAAATAAAGCTCTCTGCTCCTCTTTTCGGAGTGGGTGCCAGTGTTTTGGCCAGTCTGACTACATCACTCTGACTCTCAAAGACCTGCCTGAGGTGCCTGTTGTCATTCTTGTCCTGCCCAGACTGCCAGGGCCATCCTTGTTACTGAGAGCCTCAGATCCTGCCTCCCCTAGCACCTCCCTCTACAGCCTAGTCTGGAAGGGCTCCTACAGCTCCAAAAGAGAGAAAGCCTAGGCCCCACAGCTGAAGGGGAAAGGATATGGAGAACTCAAAATGGAGGTAAAAAAAGCTCATTTTGTTTTGACTAGAACAAAATGAGACTACAAAAGAAAGACAGAAACCCTCCTAAGAACTGAACTGACATGAAAAGATATATTAAGTAAACTCCACCTATAATGGCTGTAGGCTTCACTTTCTGTACAACCTCTTCCAGTGTGTCCACACTGGGGTGGTCCTGGGCAAACATTTCTTTCTCATGGTTCAGGTGGCTCCTGCCCTGTGAGGAAAAAGCAGTCAAAATTTGGTCTGTTGGCAAAAGGTGGAGACATAACATAGTAACTCATCTTCTTCATTTCATCTCTTGGCCCTTTACCTAAACCAGATCCCACAGAGCAGGACCTCAGCATCAGCCAGCCAGGCATCGAGGTGTTGGTGTAATGTCACATTGGGCTGGTCCCCACTCCTCTCACCCACCAAAGTACACTGTACGTAGGAAGGACCAGACTGGCATACACTTGTACATGAAACACAAGTCTCCTCATGTCTGAGGAGGGACAAGTGTGAGGGGACATAGAGAGTGCAGAATGGAGCTGGACCAAGCTGGGTCACCAGGAAGAACATGACGTTGCTGTTGTAATACCTTGTATGACATGCAAGACTTCCAGTGCTGCTTGAGATCATGGCCAGCAGTGTACCCTTCCACTCTGGGGACCCAGCCCAAAGCCTTGCCTTTAGGGTAGTCAGTGCTATTGGCACACTTTTGTTCCCATGAGACCTAGTCCTCCAAAAGCAGCAACAGTTCTGCTGACACCAATAAAACTGCAGCCTTACTCCAGGGCTGAGTAGTGGTCTAAGGTATCAGCCTGCTCTGGCTGGGAGGGCTTGGCAGGGAAATGGAGCTCAGCTCTGGAGACAAATTCACCTTCACAATTAGTCCCTTGGAGTCCACCATCCAAATTTTTTTGATGGCATCATCTCGTGAAATTCCTTCCTTTTCCATAGCCTTGAGGATGAGATGAGCTATACCCAGTGCAGCCTGGAACACAGTATATAAACACTTCATTGGGGTAGCAACATATTCTGTGGGAGAAGATTTTAGATGAGAGATGGATTGGGTCATCCCCCAGCACTGCACAAAGCAGGGAGACTTTCTGCTCCATGGCTGTACAGCGCCATGGCACAGGGCTGATTTTAGTGTTCTAGGTGCTGCCATAAATGAAAAAA
Organism: Poliocrania exsul; assembly: GCA_035041345.1. Classification (NCBI taxonomy): domain Eukaryota; kingdom Metazoa; phylum Chordata; class Aves; order Passeriformes; family Thamnophilidae; genus Poliocrania; species Poliocrania exsul. Next base: position 34,787,681 of record JAWWLZ010000001.1, read on the forward strand.
CCTCACAATCACTCAGCCAAGTAGGCTGCAGGTGAAGCTGGAGCAGTGCAGTTGGTACCTTGACAGGTAGAAGCTGTCCCCATAATTTGAACCAGCTATTGCAGGGGGAAAAAGGGGCAGACACTGAACAAATGTTGCTGGCGATGCCAGTACAAGGAAACTCAAAGCTAGGTGTGACTGCTGCTAGAGGAACATCCTTCTCCCATCCTGCCTGGGAGAGCAGCCCTGGACATGCTGTGTGTGTGTTTGTGGTCCTACAGCTGTGCCTGGCCCTCCTGCCCCACTGAGGACTAACAAGGTAAGAGGATCTCTGTGCCACAGAGATTGTGACCAGCAAGGGTGAAGAAAGAGAACAAGAAATCTTTGTTTCACTGAGGGATAGAAAAACAGTAACAGACCTTCCCAAAGTTCCACAGTGGGTGAGAGCTCAGACAGGTCCTGGACAAACATTAGTCCACAGACAGGCCTTCTCCCTCTCTCTTTGATGAGCAAGGTTCCATACAGACTACCTGACGCCTGCCATGGAGGCAGTATGACTGACTCTAAAAAGCAAGGTTGTGTTCTTACGGTTCTTTGAGTCTGAGTCCTTTGAACTACTGCTAAAGAAGCTTTGGTTAACTCTAGATACCAACACTGAGGACTCAAACCAGTCTCTGTAATATTCTCGTGGCACCCTGCCTCATAAGGGGCTTCCCTAAAGATGCTTAAAGCCCCACTGCATGGGTAGCCTTGTAGTATCCAGGGAGTCTGCCCAGGACTTGTGGGCCAAGAGGTCACTGAAAGACTCTTAGCAACTTCCATGTAGCAGCAAGATCCACCTGTGGGGCCCAATCCTGCCCAGCAACAAGGAACCTGCTTCTGTGCTTTGTTTTCATGAAGTCAAGCCTTGTGGCAAGTTTCATGGCTGACTCTTCTCTCTCTAAACTTGAAGTTAGATCATATTTAGGAATAAGTTCAAAAACATTCCTACCTCTCCAGCTCCCTGGAAAACAAACTTCTGGTCAGAGAGCTTGTTCTTTGTGATCCTTAAGGCTGCAAAGATGCCAGCAACTGCAACAGATGCTGTGCCTGAAAGAGAGAAATACTATGAGATGGACATGCTAGCAAATGGATTGCCTACCCTGCTGATAGACTGTTAGAAACGTTGTGGGAGAAACTATTCTCTTAGATTCTGTCACTAAAGGATCAGAGTGCCTTCCCTATGCTGAAATATTAATATTCAAATTCTCCTGCAAGGCATAAGAACACAAATTTCCTTCCATGTAGAGTCAAAGGGACATCGAATCCTAGAACGCCAGATGAAGTTAATATCTAACTCCTAAGGGTTCAAGATGCATGTGACTTGTCTGAGGTCACATAAAACATCTGTAGCAGACCTGGCGTCCCCTTGTCACAAAATTCTCTGTGATCATGGAGTTATCCAGTTCCCCTATTTATCTTCACAGCCCAACACCAGAATTTTTTTTTGTTTTTATTCCCTTAACACTCTCACACCCTGACTCAGAGCCATCATGCCTTGCTACCAAGCAATAAGGAGTCATTGAGAACAGGAGTTGGTCTCAGATTAGTGAGAAATATTGCAGTAAATGGAGTGCAGAGTCCTGCTGTTACAGCCACCACAATATCTACAGCTTTCCATCCTTCAAGGTAGGCAGATGTCCAGACTGAATAAACCTGCCTTTATGCCACATAAATCACATGCAGTATCAATCTAATGTCCTATCCCAAGCGAAGGAACAAGGTAGTGGTATCTCACATCACCTGGGCAAGCTGGATGCAAGTATTAAAGGGGACCTGGGAAGGAAGGAGGAAGTTTGACCACGGAATATGTAAAGCTGGAAGGGACACATAAGGATCATCAAGTCCACTGGTTTTAAAGGATACCAGTTTAGATGTGCCCCAGTTCTGATTTGTCCCAGCTCTAACAGTGGTCTCCACATTCTCATCTTTAGAAGCTTTGTGAGAAATTAGGGAGTACACAAGTAATGATTCCTGTGTGGGTGTTCATGGGTAGGGCAGGCAATGAACACTTTTAGGCTAATAAACCTGATTTCACCGAATTTACAGCATTTTATGTTTTCCTGCCCATGAAATCAGCCAGTGCATCAGGCTTTCAAGTGACTAGTGTTTCAGTGAGGTCCCCTGCAGGGTCCTTAGTGACGCTGCCAGACATCAGGAAACAGCCCAGCTGGAAAACAGCAGCTCATAAGCAGACAGCCACAAGCAGAGACACCAGCAGATGGAGCTGCCTCATCTCTCAAGGACCCAGAACACAAATTCAGCTTTACCTGCTCTTTTTCTTTAGTGCAAAAACTATAGTTCAGCTAGTAATCTACTGTCATATCACTGGGGAATGATTCACTCCTTTATTGTTTCAATGCAAGCAGAAATCCTAGTGGGAGCATGGTTACTCTGGCAGAGATGTAATTTTATTGACATGGCTTATCTTGTTTAGGGAACCTATGTAAGCAACACTGACAAAGAAAATCTTGATTGACCAGATCAGAAGTATTCATTAGTACCATTTGCTCACCAACATTTTGTGATTATAACTCAGATGAGTTTAGTTTTCCAGAATTTAATAATTAGCCTCTCTTAAGAGTGATTCTGTTTTAGCAGAGGTGACAGTGGCCACATTTCTACAGCAAACATTAGTGCCATGGTGTCCACACTGGTACACCAGCACAGAATGGCAGCATCAATTCACAGAATCATGGAATGATTCTGGTTGGAAGGGACCTTAAAGATCATCTAGTTCCAACTCTCTTGCCATGGGCAGGGACATCTTCTACTAGACTAGGATGCTCAGAGCCCCATTCAGTCTGGCCTTGAACACTTCTAGGGATGAGGCATCCACAACTCCCCAAGGGCACTGCAAGCATTTGTGTCTGAAACGTAAGATAGACTGGACTAATGGCTTTGTGAGCTTCTTTCTGCAATGAATCACTTGAGATACTTGCTTCAGTACCAAGGATGAATTCCCTCCATTAGCTCAGAAACATTTTGTATGGTTCCATTTCCAGATCCAGACCACCTGAGTTCAGTCAGTTTAAAAGGGAGTTAATGGGGAGGGAACCAGCCACCAAGTGCCCTGCTACTTCAGTATTAACATGACAACTGAAGTAAACATATAAAGGATTTCCTCTTGCTTCTCCTGCACTGAATCTTTGCCCTTTAAAGCTGTATTTAGAGTAGTGTATTTGCATGGTGAAAAGCCATTGGACTAGCAGAATTACATAGGAAGATAATGAAGGTTCAAGGAATTTAAAAGAGCACCAGATAGTTGCCTAGTTTTTAGATTTTGCATTTTATGGATGTCACATATCTAGTCCATGCTCATTCTCTGTAGTCTGCTACGTCCATAATCAGCAGGACTGCTTGATGTGCTGCCATGCCAGATGCTAAGGATGGGACTCCTCTAAACACGCATGATCCAGCTTATGCTGAAACAGGCACCTGAACTGGGTCAAATGAAGTGCAACCTAGAAGAGTCTCTACCACCACATGCTTTAAGAGATACAAGATAGCTGGTATACATGTAGACAGTTCTGTTGCACACATCTGAACTGTGCCGGAAGAGATCTCACTGTGGCAGTCTGAACGGCAAAGAAATGGGAAGAGACCAGGGTCCCAAGTTGTCAGCAACGCCAAGCTTGTGACAGGCAGTAGAGTAGTGCATCTATGTGCACACTCACACATGGTCACACACTGTCTCCCAGGCTTACTTTGCCCAGAAATCCCCAAATCCCTGTGTGGGTGGGAGTGGGAAACCGATCAGTTAAAAATGCAGAAGTGAACCAATTACAGTGTGACAGTGTAAATGTCAGCTCACAGCAAGAGCGGCAATAGATGCTGGAAAAGTATTTAAAAGAAGTGTAACTGGAGAAATATCCTGTTTCTCTTGGTCCTGACCCAGGAAAAATTGCTTTATACCCTGTGATTGTCACGAAGTCTGATGGGACAAATGCCGCTATCTACAGAAATTCTCTTGGGTGATTCAGCAGAGGGACTTGAGGTATTTTTTGAAAGATGTCATTAGCAGGAATTTGAGAAGTGGGGTGTATAGAAAACAAGGGGCCATGGATTCAGTCTGAAGAGCAGTGTGCATTTTGCAGAGCAGAAACCTGTGGGACTGGGTGTGCCATTACTCATCCCCCTGCACTTGTACTGCAGCTCTGACTAACAGCAGGACTCTGTTCAGCTCTGCCACTCCTAATCCTCCTCTCTCTCCAATATGTTTTTAATCCCTCTACATCCCCAAACTGCATCTCACCCCCATTACTCAAGTTAATAATGTTTCTGTACCTTGGCCTTAGCTCAATATTTTTCTTTGATAATTACAATTTCTAAGCATGGAATAACAGAGCATCTCTATGGAGCAGAGTTCACAGCTGGTTCATGTAATGAACTGGCTAATCATTGTGCTTCAGTTCTGAAAGAATGACAAAATTAGACTGGGGCAGGGAACTCCTCATCATGAGTTGTATCAAGGAAAAAACAGTCATCCTTCAACACGTTGGTCTATCTGTTTTCCAAAGAGCTGAATGCTGCTATTGCGGATAACTGCTTCCCTAAGTAACTAGCAGGAACCAGCTTGGCTGGTCTCTATCTGAGGTGAGATAGGGCACAGAAAGAAGAAAGGAAAAGTGTTTGCAAATCATCCTGTCTGTCCAAGACTCAAAGTGAATGCTCAAAATAGTATTGCAAAATAGCAAGTCGATCTTGGGACCCTCTCTGCAAAGTTCAGAGCAACAGGACCAGCAGAGAAAAGAGGCACTTAAGACTAAGGTACACGTAGGAACATGGCCATCTCTGTAGGAATTAACTTCTGACACTCAGGCACATTCAGAATATTGTAAAACATTATGGAAAACTCCTCCAGTTTGATGTTGATGTTCCACTTGTACTACTAAAAGTGAAAATAAGCCCCAGTAGGTGTCAGTAAAGCTACACTGGAGCAAAACATGGGAAAAGGAGCTGCTCCACAGTGTGGAGACACTGCACAGATGGGAAAGGGAGCAGCAGTGAGGCACCTGTGCCCAGGAACCCTACCCTTCCTCAGTAGGGAGAGCACACAGAAAGGTGAGCAGCTTTGCACACAGAATTACAGGCACCACTGGCAGGAGTCACCAGGGAAAGTGCTGCCCAGTGCTGATGCCAAGGCTGTGCTGTGTGTGACAGCATCCAGTGGCTAAGCAAGGGACACAGGGGGAAGCATGGACCCCATGGGTGCTTGGGGGCAGGAGTTCCCTCATTCTGAGGGCTGGCATTGCCCTGTCACCTGGCCCAGGAGGCTGACTGAGCTGAGCTGAGCTGAGCATCACCACCTGATGCTAAATCCTTCTGACAGCAGCAGCCACACGTACCTGTTTCTGCTCACACCACTCGTGTGGGTGATTCCCCTTTCACAACAGCACACTGGTGGAAGTGATGACCAAATTCAGCCTGATCTTTTATTTTTCATCCTTAACCTGCCTGCTTACCCTTCACCCCAGTAAAACCATGCCAATATGAGGGCCTGGGGAACAGCAAACTCCAGTTTAACAGCTCCAGGAAAGAGCAGCCAAGAAAATATATCTAAATTTATGGACAAGGAGGAAGCATAGGGCTTTTCCAAATCCTGGTTCACATTAACTCCCTGCAGCAATCCCGCCCATTACTGGAAAGCACAGTGGAGCTTGTCCAGATCCACTCCAAATACAAAGTCAAACACAACAAAAAGCTGCTGAGGTGTTTGCAGCTCAAGGTCTTCCCTTGTGTGACTGTGGGCTAGTGTTAGCCTTCCCCCAAAGGGCCTCTGTAAGACATTAAGAAAATAAACCAAGAAATAGTGTGGAGTAAGTCTACAAGAAGAGCAGTAAAATGCAAAGCATTGATGTTCAGGGACGAAACTCTCTCTTGACCCAGAAGAGATGGTGGCATGGAGAAGAGCTGCCTGAGAGTGGAGATGGCTAATGTATGTCACCTCTAGGTGCCTGCTTTTAATTGTTCCACTGTAAAGACCTTGGACTATACTGTGCATCAACTTAACAACAGGTTATACCCACTGCTGTCCTGCAGGACTACCCTCCCTCCTGCCTGTGCAGTGCCAGCCTGCACACCGCTAATGCCAGCGAAGACCGAGCCCCTGAGCCCACACAGGCAGAGGCTGTCAGGCATGGTAGCACTTCACAAAAAAGCATCCCCGTCCCCACTGCAGCAGCTGAGACTGTGGATGCTGTTCCAAAACAACAAGCTAAACCAGGTCAGAACACAGCCCTGTTCTTCTCTTCATTTTGCCTCCTTAGCTTGGACTTAAAAGATCACAGACAGCTTAAAACAGAAGTGACCTTTGCTGTTCTTCACTGAAAAAGAGGATTTGGCAGTGGCATCCAGTGAACAAGAACAGCAAACAAGAAAAGCAGAAGAGGAAAGAGAAACAAATGTCATAATCCCCCAAATGAAGGGGGCCTGATTTTTAGAGAGCTGCACCACCAAGCCCAAGAGACTGGGGTCCATTTACAGCCCAGAGTCCCTACTGTTCTGACTTGGCTTGTGCAGCAGTCAGTGTGTGATTTAAACACAAACCTAGGAGCTGGCCCTTAAATAGTTAATGTAGCACCAAGTTAAAATGCAAGATCCTCTTCTACTTCAGGACACAGCAGGTTCAGAGGGACTGGTAATGGTGAACCTCTACAGGACTAAGAACATCTCCACACCTATCTCCAGGCTGGGTAAATCCTCAGGGAAAGTGTGGAGCTGCCTGGCAGGACATTGCCTGCTTTGTTCTACAGTATGGTATCGTACTGCACTCCCAGCCTATTGTGCTTCCCCTCTCCTTAGCTTCCTGTGATAATTACTGATGCATTTTCCATGCCAGCTGAAACAACAAAGTAAGATACTGCACCATTTTAATCTGCTGAAATTAGTTACTGCTGAGCCAAGAACTCGTTTCACCTGCTTCTCACAGCACATGAAAACATGCCTGCGAAACAGGCCACATTTGCACATGATTGATTTCTAACCTCCCCAAATGTTTGAAGCCACCCAGATTTGTGGTACTGGAGTCAGCCTGTTCCCAGCCTCAGCTGAGGTCTGGAGCACTCTTCCTTCAGGCCAGGCACTGTTTCCTGAAGTGTCCTGGAAAGGTTATGGAAAGGTTATCTGTTAGGATAATGAGAAAAGGTGGTTGGTGGGTCAAGAGATATTTTGAGGCTCATCAGCAGTCACATGTCCAACAAACAAGGGGAATCACTGCTGTAATGACTCGGAAAAGACTCAGAGGGGTTCTCTGAAAGGGAGACCCTGAGCACTGCCTGCAGACTACTTTAGTTGTGGAGGGACTATGGAAATACAAAGGCTGAGGGTTTTTAATGTGACTAGTGATTTGGAGGTTCTCATCTTGAAGTGCCTTGAAGAAGCCTCATTTGAATGATGTAGGTGTTCAGGATTTTAGAAATCCTGTTTGCTTATAGTGTCTCAAACTAGATATATCTGAAATTCTCAGATTGGTGGTTCTTAGATATAAATCAGTTGTATTTTTATCAGGTCTAGTTTTAAAAGACTGCTAAAGATGGCCAGAGCCAGGAGATAACATGCTTTGTGCTTTCGTGCACTGTTCCCTCTTCCCCAACTGTGTATGTGAAAGGCTTTTAAATGACATGATCAGATACAATTAACTAAATAACACGTTAAAGATGTCTCCATTTTTCTGCAATTCTGACTAAACTTGCAGAACAACTTCTGCTGTTCAGTACTGAGTAAGCACCACAGAAGGCAGCTGAGTCAGTTAGGAATGATTTGCCTTGGGAGATCCCTACTGTTCACATCCACCTTCCTATTCCTAGGTGCACCTTCCACAAGATTTACTTTGTAATCAATCCCCAGATACTGAGGTTAGGTTGGCTGGGCTAAAATTCCCTGCATCCTTATTCTTGCCTTTCTTGACAATAGGTATGACATTTGTCTTTTTTTCAGGAATTAGGAATCTCCTCAATGACCAAAACCTTTCCAAGACTGACTTTGTAAGGCTACATACCTCAGATGCATTTCATCACGTCTTATGGACTTTGTTGAATAATCCCTGCTAAACAGGCAGAAGTCCATAGAAACCCTGTAACTTTACACACCTAAGGTTCACAGCACGGAACTAAGGCTCTGTGTGCTTTCTTTGATCTGCATGAGGCCTCTGAAATAATCTCCCAAAATATCCTTGTAGCCAAACTGAAGACATACAGACTGAACAAGTGGACAGTCACATGGGTGAAAAAGTGCCTGGGCTGCTAGGCTCAAAGGCCTGTGTTCAGTGGTACAAAGAAGCCAATACTATTCAATTTTCCTAACAACCTGGATGACAAGACAGAGTGCACTCTCATAAAGTCCATGGATGGTTATAAACTGGGAACAGTGACTGATACAGTGATGGATATAAGTCATTCACAGGGATTGCAGCAAGCTGGAGAAATGGGCTCAGGGAGACTTCACGAGGGTCAGCTAAGGCAAATGTGAAGTCCTGCAGCTCTGCAGAAGACTTTGGGATAGTGGTGGACAGCAAGTTGAAGATGAGCCAGCAATGAGTCTTTATGGCATGGAAGGCCGACAGCCTGCTAGACAGTGTCAACAGAAGTCTAGGCAGTAAGTCAAAGAAAGTGATAATTTTTTTTAATTTCAGCACTTTTGAGGTCATCCCTAGACTAGCATCTCCAGCTGGGGGCTTTCAGCACAGGAAATATATTAACAAACTGGAGTCAGAGGGACACAAATATGACCAGGGTATACAAAGAGGACCAAGGAACCTGGGTTTGAACGGCTGGGGAAGACTAAAAGGGTATCTAATTTCTATTTACAACCACTTCCTGAGGGTAAAAAAACCTGATTTGTCTCAGAGATGCACAACAAAAGGCTCATGGGCAATGAACATAAGTTGCATCTAGCGAAATTCCAATTAGGTATTAGGGGG
>JAWWLZ010000001.1:34796718-34845433 GCA_035041345.1 Poliocrania exsul
CAGAGATGCACAACAAAAGGCTCATGGGCAATGAACATAAGTTGCATCTAGCGAAATTCCAATTAGGTATTAGGGGGAAAAAAAGCACAAGGAAGATGAGAAAACTTTGGAACAGGTAGTACAAACAGATTGTGAATACCCATTCTTGTAGATATTGAAAAGCATTTGGCTGGACAAGGCTCTGAGGAACCTGATCTAATGGCAAAGTTGAATCTATGTTTGAAATCACCTTTTATTTGAGAGAGGGCTGGGTGATGTCCAGAGGTCCTCTCCAGACTAATGTCTTCAGTGATTTTATATAATTTTTCATATAAAGCAGGAAGCCAGACATGTCTGCTCCAGGGATTCACCAGACCTGACACTTCTTGTAGGAATTTTAAGTTGTCTACTTTCTGTTTATCACTGTGAACAACTAAGTGGAGCAAAGTTAGAGCAGAAAGAGAAGGAGCTAAAGCATTTTCATGTCCCTCCGATTTCTTACGTGCTTCACAGCCTGCCCTGGTAATTTACTGGCAAAAAGGAAGAAGTGACAATCAATTTTCTCCCTTAGAGCCAAAACTGAAGCTGTTGCCCCTTGCATGAACCCACACAGAGCTGAGAAAGGACTGATGTCATCAGCCCCATAGAGGAAGGAGAAGCACTCCCTCAATGGGAGCTCCCACGGGCAGGCACTGTGAGCCAGCTCCTGCTGCCTCCCAGGCTAATGGCTTTCACACTAAGAGCAATCACCTCATCCCAGTTGGTGGTACCTGGCAGGCTCAGCATCAGCAGGCTGACTCCAACTGGAAGGGGTCTGAGTCACTTTCACTCTGTGGGGTTAGGATGGATTTGGCAATACAGTAATTTGTAGGAAAAAAAAAAAAAGAGGTGTTAATATTTTAAACTGTTTTTCTGTTCATGTAGGCCCTGGGGCATCCAAAGGGAGGCCTAAGGAAGCTTAAGAGAAGCAATTTATACTTCTTTCCCACATCTCAGCTCTGTGTGTGTGTAGGCACACTGCACCCAGAGTCCCACTAGCCAATTAGTTTCAATTAGTATAGCTCAGGCCTGATCCAACTTGCACTGCTTGTACCTAAGATGTACTTTTAAATCAACATACTTAAAACAATACTGGCTCAGAAGCTGGGATAATTCAGACTTCAGGAGGTCTGTTCCTATCTGACTTGAGTAAAATGAATCAGGCCTGCTTAAACAAGGCTTTGTATAATTCTCATTAATCATTTAAACACCATTTACATTGAACTCTCCCACTTTTTTAAGCAGGTGAGCCATGAAACATCAGCATGTTAGAAAAGAGAAAGCCTGAGGCAAACCCAAAGAACAGGAAGGTGTAAGTGACAAAATGCCACTTCCTACCCTTCTTATATCATGTAGGGATGCAGGCATAGGGATGTAGGGTGGGTAAATCAGACTACTCATCCCAGCTTCAACTCTGTTCTCTCTGACATGATTCCAAGACAGTGCCTGTGAAAACAGTGTCAACTAAATGCCTTGAGAACATAATGAAGTTTTACTAGTAAGAGGTAAAATCCTCCTGTTTCAACAGGTGGAACTCCAAGACTTTCCAGCGGACTTGACATCTGTGTGCTGTGACACGCATTTAACTGAGGAGAATCAGGTAAGGTACATTTCATGGCAATACTGTTTTACAGCATCCTCCTGAATGTGGTTTGCTCCTCAGAAGTAGTCATTACCAGGAACTGTCTGAGACATTCAGCTATGACCTATGGCCAAAAGAAAACTATAAAAAATACAGTCTCCTGCTTCCCACTCAGAAGCTTCAGTTTAGCATTAATATGTTCTTTTCTTTCTCTCTGTTAATCAAAGAAACCTTTCCAATTTAGTGAGAAATGTTTGCAGTTCAGTCTAGTTCTGCCAAGAAAACCTACATACAGGGCCCAATGCATGATCTGTCACATCACCTGGCCTCTTTTCTTTTTGACTGCTGAGTCCCCTTCAACTTGCCCAGAGTACAACTAATAAATCTTTACAACACTGGCTTCTTATTATGGTCTTCATCTGCCCATCTTCAAAGTTTGAGTTCTTGGTTCCTCCATTCACTTCAATCTAAAAATGTATCTCCTGAGTTCTCTTCTTCTGTGCTTCTCTCTTCATTAAAAGTTTTTGTGAGTGGCGAAAACACCTGATGAGTTTTCCTGTACAGGAGCATCTATCTCCCCTTCTCTGAAATGCCTTAAGCTCCTCTGGTCTTAAATCCTCTTTACAAAACTGTCTTTGAGCAGGTCCTTGCATCCCATTACACCAACCATATTCCCACAAGCCAGGGTCCTACTCCTTCTTGTGTCATGACAGATAGGAAGAAGCTGCTACACACACTGCTACATATTGCCAGATAAGCAGAGAATGCAGAAACAACACTGGAAAGTCTGCTCACAAAGAAACCAGCATTGTGTGAAAAGTAACACGGATGTTTCTCTTTCAAGTACGGTTGAGGATAAACCCAACCTATTGAAAATGATTAAATCACACATTGGAAATATCTGCATGTTTCAGGCACAACTAGACAAAAGAAGAGATGAAGCGACGCAGAGAAGAACTGGTTAATTGTAATCACTTAGGAAGCTCCTGTCCCTGTCGGATGGGCAAATAGCCCTTCCAATAGTTTAAAGCAAAGTCAGCACCAGACCAGGATGCAGATTGCATCCCTCTGGGCACTGGAGCAATCCTGTTGACTGCTGAGCCTCTCAGGGCCTGGGGAGACATGCTGGCTATATCCTCAGCTTTGCTGCTGTCATTTCCCTTTGATGCTGGGAGAGTTATGTTAACCACTCTAGGGGAGAACAGATCTGTTCTCAGATTACTGCAGAGTTAGCATCTGTGGAGAGGAAAGATGCCGGTCTACCCTGACGTTTGTTCATGGAATAAGGAGCTAACAACAGATGGACAATGCCAGGATCACCTAATGACCACGGAAATGAATGATCATGGAAATGAAAAGCCCTGCATAACTGTTAAAACATCATCATTGTTTTAGCTGAATTATAGAAAACTAATGGCATTCTCTAAGTTACCTGAATAATCCAGTACATGATCCATTTTCTCCCTTGAAAAACATTTCTGCAATGAAAAGCTAAATTTCTAAAAGCAATGGAGACTCAGTTCTCAATTCAGGCAGCTGTGCTTTTGCCTATATTTTTAAATGCTTATGTATAAACTGTAACATTTGTCAGACATCTGACTACTGTATAATAAACAGTCTTGTGATATTAATCAGCTCTTCTCAAGACAATGCAGAGGTAAAATTTGATTGTCCTAACAGTACTCACCCTGAATATCATCATTGAATGTACAGTATCTGTCGCGGTATTTACTGAGGAGACGAAAAGCGTTAGCATTGCCAAAATCTTCAAACTGGATCAGACAATTCATGCCATACCTGTAAGGTAAAGGGTAATTCAAAATGGATAAAAATATTTACACAACATAGGACAATATGTACCATCTTTTACCAGGACAACGTAGCTAGAGACTTTAGCACAGAGATAAAAGTATCATGAGAGAAATGCATCACAGTAACAGCAAACAGGATCACACCCTTCCCAAGGTCCACACACTCAGAAATGTGGAGTCACCAAGAACAAACTGTATTCATAACTCAAGTAGCTTCTTAATATGCATCCCTATATATATATGCATCTTTGGACTTTTGGTACAATGAATTTTCAGAGAGGCTTCTCAAAGCAAAGGAGAGGCTCTTTTGTACTGCAACTGCCATGCTGCAATACAGCAAGTCTGACTGCAAAGGCAACACCAGTTAAAGGGACACCACCAAGTGCCCACTTAAACTGCAGGTGGCCAAGAGATGAAAAAATATCTTCTCATAGAATCCTATGGAATGAGTGTTTCATGGTGGGACTGAGTGCTTCCTGATGTGATTTCAGAGCCACACATCTGTGCTTTGGAAATGTTTCTCTCCACTGAGTTGCTTTGCAGGAAACCAGCAGGCAATGACAGCTAGTGACCTGTAGAGTGAAAAAGCAGGAAATATTTGCAAACTTTCCATAACTGTTCAATATTTTCAGGACAAGTGTGCAGTTTATAAATTGGATAATATTCAGACTGCTCCATATCTATACATGTTCAGCACTTTAGGCTGCATTAAAGCTTTCCAAACAAAATCTAAAAGGGCTATAAGTCCTCATTTTTCACACATTAATGTGACAAGGCAGCGAAAGAAGCTCAGGAAATGAGTAATGCAACTATCAGCAACCTCTGGGCTGCAGGCAGGTGAAGGGGCTCTAAAATAGCTGCACTCTGTTAACAGAGACCTGAACCTCTTTGGGAACTGTAAGTAGCACACAGACAGCATCACCTTACATGCCTCCCATTCAGACTTTCCTCCTTTGCCACTGAAATCTGAGGTAAGGACAACCCTGCTTTAGCCTAGAAATTGATACTGGATAAAACATGCTCCATTTGAGAACTGTGGCTCTTGCCATGAAAAGGACTTTTCATGGCACTCACAGTGTGGGCTGTCAGGCTCTCCTGGAAGAGCCTTCAATTTTTTATTATTATTATTTTCCATTTCAAGTATGTCTGTCAATAAGGAGACAATGATAAGCACATGTATTGTGCTGCTTTATTTGTCCATCATGAGAAACTTGCTTCATAAACCCTCTGCTCTCTAAAAGGGACAAGGGCTGGCTCTTACACTTAGTTCACATTCTCTGTGCTTGCTTTTAGAAAAGGACCACAATGGGGACAGAGTTTTTAGTAGGGCCTTTAGCAACGAAACAAGGGGTAATGTTTTAAACTAAAAGAAGGTAAACTCAGACTAGATATAAGGAAGAGATTTTTTACAATGAGGGTGGTTAAAAACTGACACAGGTTGCCCAGAAATGTGGTGGATACCCCATTCCCAGAAACATTCAGGGTGAGGCTGGACTGGGCTCTGAGCAGCCTGGTCTAATTGAAGATCTGGATGCTCCTCTTATTCATCATTTGAATGTGTAAGGAAAACATGGCTAAGAGCGAGATGACACGCCACCCAGAACAGCTGCTAATATCTCACAGCAAATCTTTATGCAACTTCAGTTGCTACAGAAACTATTTTTCAGTCTTATTTATTCATGTCACTGAGGAAGTAACATTTCTGACTTGCTTAACAAAATCAGTGATCTCAGCCAGCATTAATGTACGTGTGACCAGCTCTGCAAAGAGCACAGGAGTAGTTGCATGAGTTTCTCTGATTGCGCAAACTTCCAAGAGTAATAACCTGAATGGTTTTTTATCTCTCTTGAGCACAGAATTCTTTCCTCACTTCCCACTTGTGATGTGCAGCACGAGACAGTGCACTAATTACTTCTACCTATCTTTGTCTTTGATCAGTCTTTATTAAGCAAATCACAAGAAGAGTCCAGTGGCTCATAAATACTTCTTTGCACTTTCTGCTCCTCAGTATGACAGGACTGGAATGCAAGCTCTTCTCATGAAGGTATTTTTTTTAATATTCTTTTCTTTTTCACTGCAGTATGTCCACTGAGCTTTTTAAAGAATGTACCTATTTCTGAGCTTATGTGAGCCTTTGCATGATGTGAGAATTAAAGCTTTCATTAGTCCAGACCACAAATTGGTCATGGCAAGACCTGAAGCCTGGATGCTTTAAATGAAAGAACCAAGACTCACAGTTAAAGATGGGAATGTCAGGATGATGATCCTAGTCCTCAAGGACTATCCACCTTATTGAGATTTTGAGAGAACTTTAAACAACTTGTGCAGCAAAAAGTCACTGAAATTAAACACAATTAGGCAGATGATTTACTGCGTCATCTTAGAAGTCTACCAGTTAATGCTCACTGCTTTTTCCTAATGGTACTTTGGCAGCAGCATGCAATGCTCCATCTTGGGATGACCAGAGAAGATTAAGGATAAACCGCAAGGAGTATGAACAAACCAGCTGCTGGGGCCATGTGCAGTAACATCCATGTGAGTATCAATGTCATGAGTCAATTCTACTGTCCTTCCTCCACAGCACATCTCAGTATTGGTGTGATTCCTTTTATCCCAAAGGGATTCAGAGTGCTCTACAAAGAGTATTTGGTAGCATCTAAAAGTGAAATGCAGCCAACTTGGGACTGGGGTACCAAAGTCCTTTAATATGCAACATTGTTAGGCAAAAGTCCAACTCAGTTGAGAAGATGGAGATAATTGTCACTGCAAAGGGAAAGGGTGCCCTGCTACATCCTTTGTGGTCCCCTGTCAGCACACACAGGAATATTTGAAGATGGAATTAATTATACTGGTCAGTCTTCCCCCATCATAATGTTTTTAAAATGAAAACTGGATTTTGAAAACACTGATTTTGTAAAATTGTTGTGTTTCTTTGGAAACATTGTATTTCCCATTAGAAAAGCAAAATCAATGAATTCTTTTTGGAAGAATCATTTTTAATGAGGTATGTTTTCACTGAACCATGTAAGAAATTTTGCTGTGTTTGATCTGTGACATCTGATATGAATGCAGTCCCAGTTAGTATGCACATGCTTGCTGTTTATAGGTGCCGGAAAAAGTGATTGTAAAGTGAGTATTTGAAGAAGGATTTCTGAAGATCCCTTCCAAGACATTTAAATATTCTTAAATTTACAGCTAGATTTGAGGCTGGCCCTGCACAGAGACCTTACAAACTCCTGTGGTAGGAAGAGACTCCTGAGGTCACTCTGCTTGGCTTGTTGCCAGTTCTCATAGATTCTTCCACCTATCCATGTGACTCCTCTCCCAGCTTTCAGCTCGGAGACTGAAGGAGATTTTGAAGCCAAGAGCAGCAGGTCACATCAGGACTGAATGTTTTCCAGTCCAGGAAAGGCATAGCCAGCTAAGGTTGGCTCCCTCCAGTAATCTCATCCTGACTGTCAATGACTCATCTTCTCTAGAGCATTCTATCATCATCTTGGCATCTGGAACATGAGTAGTTATACAGCCAGGGTCCAACTGCCTTTATCTAAAAGGAAAGCTCAAATGTAGACTGTTAGGATTTCAGAATGACAAGGCACATTGAAACGGAGCAAGTGCCATTCTCCAGTTTGGTTTCTTCCATTCCCCATTTCTTTCTCTCCCTTTCAAAACAGGAATGTTTCATTTTCTGATTGACTTTGGATTCAAAGTGTTCCCTTTCCTCTTGGGAACGCTGCAATGCGCATTTCTTGGGATTTCTGTAGTTATACATCTCCTTGTGGAACTGGAGCATGAGTCACTCTTACACTTGCAGGCTGTCGAAAATGATGCTTGGACAGAGGTGTTTTTGAAAGAATTCAGACATGCTAAAACTTGTAACTGGTGACACCACAAGGGCCATTATTTAATACTGTCACAATGTCTTCTGGTTCACTGCTGGCTGCCAGACCACCATCTGGGGGACTCTGTTCTCTGCCATCTCTGGAATTAATTTATCCATTTTACAGAATTGGAAACCAAAAGCTATACTTTGTCAGTTCTTACCCATCCAAAAAAAAGTCACTGGTGTACTCTATGTTACAGATTATAGTGCTGTCTCATTAGTTTGCATATTTTGTGCCATAAATAATTATGACCCAAATTCTGGCTCTCGTATCTTGCAAAAATCTTCCTGTAAAAATAGTCTCCTTGGGATATCCTTTATAGAATGGTCCCATACACTCATTTTAAGCCAATCTCCAGCCTTTGCCTAGCAAATCTAGTACAAACAGTACTTCCAATGAAACAATATACTATTGATTAGAATAATAGTACCAGACTGTCACCTAATGAAGGATTACTCTAGGAGCTAAACACATATAATATTACAAGTCTTGTAAAAATTATCACCTGAAAATCTTTATTAAAGAAAGGATCCAATTTCTGGAAAACACACAAACATAGGATCCATGCTTTGTTTATTGTTGTATTGTTGTGCTGGTACTGTTACTGTCAACCTAGAGCTACTCAGAATCTCTGGGCTTTGCTAAGAGGAAAGATGCTGTTAGTAAAGTCTGTATTCCCCACAGAAGATGATACACATTTCTCTTGGATGACCATGTAGAATGAGTGGTGCAACAAAAGTGTGGATCCAAAGTGCATGAATCCCAGAAGAAGGAGGCAGATGCTTTCCCGATGACATTGCTATCAGCTTCTTTTTTCAAAAGACTTCTCAGTTGCCTAAACAATCTCATTATGCAACTTTATCCTTTCATCCTTATTTGTATGTATCTCTTTGAGTTCATCCAGACTCATTATAAGCCATGAGGTCAGAGAGGGAAAAAAATTCATGAGGCAGCAATTACCACTTGAGAAGCATCTGACCAAAACTGTACAAGTCAGAACTTCAAGGGTGGCTTGAGCACCTGTGCAGCACCTTTGCTGACCAGTATCAAAAGGTCATTTTTTTTGGCAATGAGCAGGGATTATAATATAATCCTACATGCATGAAAAAAAATTATTTGCAAGAAGGTCCAATTCCTTTATGAAACAAAATCACAAGCAGGAAGTTCCAGTCTCTGTCTGAATTTAGCATTTAATGACACTGCTTTCAGTCACTCATAATGCAAGGAATTTGCTTTGAGGAGCTGCAACTTCTCATAATCTTATATAAAACCAGGTAGAGAAGAACTAAATTGTTCTGGCCCTTGTCCTTGAGATCTTCTTATTGCTGCTCAACACACCAGCAACCAAAGTTCTGATTTCCAAGAAAAATTAAATTTTCTCTAAAGGAGCCCATCATCAGAAAAGTATCATGTTTGGCAAGCAATTAGCATTTAGGAATGGAAAAACAAAGTCCATTCTACCAAGTAAAAAAACACTAGCACCTGAATCTGGCCAGTGTCTTGAGGCCAGTCTTACTGTTAAATTGTTAAACATAATCCTTGGCAGGTTTCTAGTCAGACCCACACAATTTCTGGCCACAGTTTAGGGTTAATGTGGCCCAGCACGTCCTCAAGAGACCAGCTGAGACCAGCCCTGCAGAGCAGGACTTGGGGTATTGCTGGATGAAGAACTGGATATGAGCCAACAGCCTGTGCTGGCAGCCCAGGGCTGCACCGAGAGCAACATAAACATAGTCACCATGCTCTGAGCACAGAGCCTGCTGTGGTTTCAGTGAGTTCTACATCAATAAAAGTGACGCTTAAAGCACGGAGATACCAGGAAATCCCACCTTACATTACTGGAAGCTAGGATACGTGCCAAGGATTGCTGTTCTTAGTCATATGCCAGGGCATCTGCTAAGAACTACTGTTAGAGACAGGATAAGGGCAAGATCAAGTCAGGATATTCTTTACAGCAGAAAAAACTCCCAAACAACTATTTTGCACATCATATCTCATGACTCCTAAGGACTAAGACCAGCACTAATGGCTGCTATGGCCATTCTTGTGTTTTATGCAAAATGGTGATATCCTGCTTGCAGTGGGCCTGAGGAAGGACTGCAGCTGGAGGTACAAGGCTTCTTAAGGATCAGGGCATAAGCAGGAGATGCAACCACACTAGTGCTGCCCCTCAAATGTAGCTTTGATCTACCTTCGGACAGACAAGAAGGAATGGAGCCTCACCACCTGCCTTCTGCACAAACAGAGCTTCTCCAGCTGCATCCTTCTGAAACTGCTGCAGTAAATCTGGCTTGGGTGGAAAAGCACAGACAGAAACCTTAGAGCAAAGGGCATTTGACATCTGTAACTGCATTACCCCAAAGGATTTGAACGCAATCTAATAAAAGTCCATCACAACAGTGATCTTGTTGCAGCACATCTGGAGTTCAATTATTCCTCAGTAGCAGAAAATCAAGCTAATGAAACCTAAATATTGTTCTTTGACTTAAAATATCATCCAATGGCTAAAAGCAGATTACAGACGCTGGCTGATGAGATTATCTGACATACAAGCCAGGATAATGGACAGCTGGAGTGGCTCTTCCCATTAGCATCACTTCTCTCTCATGAATGGTGTCAGAGTCCCTCTGGCCATGGCAGCTGGGGTAGATGGGCAGGGAGAATATTCACCTTGCATTCCCATGAGGGCTGAAGTTGGTCTATACCACGGGCCTGCCAGGGCACCAGTGATGGTGTGCAGGTTTCCTAACAGACACAGAGATGCTGAGGAATGACCTAGAGTGTTAGCAGTATACATGAGGGCTTTGTTGAGGCCATTGGTACCTAGAAACTGAAGTCTGATCTTTCAGGATCAATTAAGAAAGTTAACTACAGCATGTGAGGAAATAACATGGGGGCACATGTACTGGTGATTTTTCTCTGAAGAGTGATTTGTTTCTGAAAAGTCCTGGTGAATTTGTGTTTCACAGCCCCAGAGAACTGCTGAAACAGAGGTGGCTTCTTATGAAGCAGGTTCTGCTTGTTGGAGAGCACATGAGACCTGACTTGGTATGTTAGCAGATAAAAGTAACGGGAAGCGATTACGCTAAAAGAAACCAGGTATAAAACAAGCACAACAAAAAGTTAACTCAGCAGAGCTACTTTCTTTTCCCATTTTCAGAAACTGAATGCTTGATCTCCTGATGCCTTCTGTGCTCTGCCTTATGGCACAGGCTGGTAGAAAGCTGCTGTTTCCGTGGTCACTCTGCTAATAAGCACTGATGGTAAAGGAAAGGGGAGTGAAGTTACGACAGGTTAATGAGGCGTCTGTGACACAGTTTGCTGGTGTGAGGAACTGCATCTCGTAGAGTCTCAGGCTCCATGCTCTTCATCTGCCAGCAAGTGATGGAGGCTGGAGTTCAAAATAGAGGTTGGAGCTCCAGGACAGGCCACCCATCAGTATGTCTGGCCCCTTGGAGCCACCAAGCTGTGTCGTAACTGTATGATGAAAGCTACAGAAGGAGCGAATGGATTAGGACAGATGGGGAACTGATATTCAGTTTCTATATCAGTTTAGGAAAAAAGGAGAAGGAAAGAAGAATTTCCAGAGGTAGTTTTCTTTGAAAGAGAGCCCGGGGACTAATGCATATTGTTGTTGCAGATGCTGGGCTGAAGTCCTTCAGAGCCCAGAGAACACGCCTCAGCACAGCACATCTCATGGTGTTTTGATTTCAACTTTAATTTGCTCATGTAGTCAAGACCCAGAAATTCTGTGGTTTATTCTAGTTAGGATCCTTGGACACTTTAGGGGAATATTAACTTCAGCCTACAGAAATACACCGGTGTAAGAGTAAGACTGAATCCTTTGCCACAGTAACAGCAGAGGGAAAACTGAAGCAATACATTTTTGCATGTGAAGCATATTACTCATTGTGAGAAAACAGCAATTTGTCAGGTTGCTTCATTCAGACATAGGTAGGCCTAATGGGCCAAATTTTACATGTAGCTGCCTTCCAAGAGGAGCAAAATGGATAGCTTAGGGCTCTCGTTAAAGAGCTCAGTCATTTCACATGTTTTAGGTGAAAGAGTACTGAATGGAGATTTAGGCAGCAGGAAAACACAGAAATTTATTCTGTTCTTTCTGAAAGGGTTTTTCTTTTTAAAATTGTCCTTTTCAAAATACTTGAAGTGCTAACTCTGAAGCCTCTGATGCACTCCTTGTTTCACTACTAGGTGGCTATTATGAGACCAGGAGCCCTTTCTACTGACTTTATGGGTCTCTGGCAATAGAAATTTGACATCTGTTTGATATTATTATCCATTAAATCTTCACTCTCCTGGCTTTTTTTGTGGGCTCTGACATTCCACTTCAGTGACAAATGTCCCTTGAGCCAGCAGTGATTAAACAGGGTGGGAGGTACTCCTGCAGAGGAACTGACAAATGGGTTCCAAGAGAAGTTGAAGTACCCTCAGGAAGCAGACAGAATTTCTGCATGAACTTCAAGGTGAAAAGGAACCCCACAAATTGCAAGGGATTTATGACAACCCAAAAGATTCCTCCTCAGGTAATTGAATTTGCACATGACATTACAGACTTGCATAAGACATCACAGCAGCTCATACTCACAGGTTTCCCCCTAAGTGGAAGCAGGCTACAATAAAGCAGTGTGTTCTTGACCTTCTGAACAATTTCTGCTTCCTTTTGTAACAGAAGTGAGAGCTCCTACTAGGTTGAATCCAGTCATTCCAGTGGAAATTCGAGACCAAAGGAACCTGCTTTACATGAGTTTGCCAAACCCAGGCTGACAGCAGGATTATACACCATTCCAGAGCTCACAGCGGAACACACTCCAACAATGCTTTAAAATATTCTGGTGGTCAGGATGATAACACAGGGTAATGGTTCCTTTTGCTTAAGGATTTCGAAATACTCTACAGATATGAAAGGAGAAGGGCAAAGCGGAATTTCCCAGCTCCACTTTGTTGAGAACTTTTGGGGGCCTTACTGTGTTCAAACAATTCAAGCTGGCTAGGGGAAATGGAAAAGCTGGAACAGGGGCCCCAGGAACTTGATTCTCAGTACTTGAATGAAAGCATTAGACATGACATCACCTCCTCACAAGATAAGAGTTCATTGTTTAATGGTCTTCTCCCTTCAGTGTGGAGATTAGCTCATATAAACTAAACACAGGAAAATAGCAGCCAATCCTTCCTCTCCAACAGCAAGGACAGAAAAGGCGAATTGTCTTTCTGGCCCTTTCACTGACATCACAGGAATAGTGGGTGCAATGAGCTTTGCATTTAACACCACAAGCATAAATCTCACAGCCAAATTTATGATGGCTGAAACCATCATCTGTGTTCTCATTCTATTGCTCCCATTCTATCATCAACACCAACACTGCAATACCATTGTGGTCTTCTGCCCAGAAGGAAGTGGTATAGTTTTCCTGAAGGATTAATCAGTGACTACAATTAAAACAAACAGAAAACCCACAAATGAACCCTGATGACTTTTAAATCCTTTCTGCTTATAGACTCTCTTGTGATTTCCTAGTCGTGTTTTACTGGTTTTCTAGGCTCTCAGTATTTTTTCCCACCAGATAACCCACAAGCATCTAACATAAACCTACATTGTAATCAAATGGCATTTCAGTCAAGCTTTTTTATCAAAATGTAAATGTTTATCAAATATAAAGAAGGACAAACCGGAGCACAAACACAGAATTCTCCTCTCTGCAGTACCTGTAGGTATTTTAACCCAGCAAGCAAGGTAGTATTGTATTCATATTCAGAGATACAGGGGCTATAGCACTGGCGGACAGCAAGTATCTTTACACAGTAGGTGGGCAATTGCAGCTGGGCAGGTGGATGCACTGGCTGGCTGTCACATGGCACATGCGTACACCATGCTGCTGAGCGGCAGAGGAGAGGCTCCTCAATAACAGCAGTACTGGATCTGCACAACACTGCACAGATGCTGAAATTCCCCACAATGCACTCATCCTCCTCAAAACTTGGTTTGTCAGTTGTGACTGAACGGTCCTCTGCATTTCTGCCCCTGTTTCCTGCACCCCTCCACCCGCAGCCAGCTGGGCAGTCAGGCTGTGTGTAAAGACACACTCAGCGGATGGGTAGGTGCTGCCATCAGACACTCCTCACGATGCCTCCCGCTTCCAAGGAGACAGGATGAACAGCGTGCTGGTGACACACACACCACCCACTCCCTCCCGTTTGTGCAGGAACACACACACTCCAACAGCCAGCTGGAGGCACAGTCAGAGGAAAGATCAAACATAGCTCCTTCAGCTGTGAAGAAAAGACCATAGCACAGACAGAGAGGCAGCAGCCTGGTCATTAGGCACAGACTGCGGCTCTGCTGCTCCTTATCAGCATCATTTGCTGCTTTAAGAAAGGCAAAAAAAGCAGCTTAGGGGATTGAAGCTTTACAAATATTATTCTTTTTTCCTTAACAGTTGTCTCCACTTTCTTTCTTATGGTAACTTCTACAGATAGTCATGGAGATCTTAATATATTTTCTTTTATTTTTCAGAGGAAATGCACATACAGGGCTGAGATGGCTGTTCTGTTCCTGCCAAATTAAACTCCCTGGTACATAAGAGACACTCTATCCCAGTTAGTAAGTAAGAATAGAACTACACAGTTTGTCTGTCCCATCATTAAAAGGACAATGCTTATAATCCTGGCCTTCTAACTCCACAGACCTAAATGCAATCAGGGAAGTTCCTATTTTAGACAAAGCAATAGACAGGTAGTCTGCAGACTCCACACCATGTGAAGGAACATACCATTTCCATTTAGATGACTTCCTTCACAATGGCGAGAACTAGAAACTTCCTTTACAAAATGTAAACAACCCAAAGTTTAGGTTCTGACTATGCTGAATGAGGCTCATAAGTGCATGATGGAGGCCAGATACAGCCCACAGGACATATGTTTGACACCTCTAGCCTATACGGACAGGAAATGGTTATAAATACTCAGTCCCATTTCAGTTCTCTGAAGACAAATATTTTTGACACGGAGTGCTCAAGCACAAAGAGTCATTTGCAGACCACCCAGGAGACTTGCATTGGAAATGACCTTCCTTTGCTCGGATGATCAATTACACTAATGTTTATTTCACGAGTTGCAACATTTGCTCTCAAATGGAAGCAGCCCAGAGGAGCCATGTGTATAACCCCACTTACTTGTTGGTAACTGCCTGCATAAACTCATCAATCAGTTCGTCGTACTGTTTCCCACGAACCCTCTTGTGTTTCAGTCCAATATAGAGTGGATCACTCAGGAGAGCCTAGGACACAAAGCAATTCTGTTGACATCTTCTCTTCTATGGATGGATGGAGTTTATGTCTCAGCCTACCAAAAATGTTTGTCTGATGTGGTCATAATAATTTTACTTACTATTCAGTGAAGGCCAGCCCACACATCTCTTCGGAAGCAGAAAGTGTTTCCATCGGAAGCTACAGACTATCTTTTGTGTAAATAAAGTGGGAGGGATGTAACATTTCTTGACTGCCATAGGAAATGGAGTTCTGCATTCCCACAACAGCTCTACCAAAGGCTCTGTGTCAAGGTGCCTCACTCCTAGTGAATAAAACTGACCTCGTGTGGGGTGTGCTCACTGTGGATTCAGGTCTTAATTTTGCACTGAGGTTACCAGGAAAGCTCTTGACTGTAAACAGTGCTTTGAGCAATGCAGATCACCTCAAGTAGCTTGAAATGACATATTCCCAAGACCTGCACCTACCTTGGACTCACCTCAGTTATCTGGCAGATGTCAAAGCAAGGTATTTTCATACAACAGATAAATTTATTTTTTGGCTCCTAATAGGAACATAAAAACAGGCCATTCCTCCAACCAATCCAGCAGGTGTTGAGTCAAGACCCATAAGCCTCCTAAAAGGGACGGGGTCAGCATGGAAATAGCATATATTTGGGGGAAAATTACAGGACAAACAGTGGGAGGAGACAGGTGTGCCAACACTTCTGTGAGTAACTGCAAAGCAACTCTACTTCCCTTCTAATTTCAGGAACTGAGCCATCCATATGAGAGGGGAATGCGCCATCACAAACCTATTGTCCTGCAGCCATACAGCCCTAAGTATTGGCAGGTATGCTAATATCAGATATGTTTTTACAGCCACAGCTGTTTTCCTTTAGAAGAAAAGATGAAAGAGGTTTTCCTCTGAGTTTGACACGTTAGCTCTTCAGGGCCACTAAACAGAAAGGAGACCCACTTGCATTCCTTCACTGATTGTTCCTACAGTACCAGGGACTCTGGGGCCTCTTCATGGAGTGCAAAATTCTCCCACAGACAAGCTGAGAAATGTCAAGCTCAGAAAAAAGTCTGATTTGCTGAAAGCATATGCAACACATTATGGACTGTCAGAAAAACAAGCTGGCAACTGATGCTAAAAATATGACTGCTATATATACTTACTGAGTTCTACCTGAGGTTCCTGTGCTACCAACACAGTCACTCTGGCTCATCAGATATTAGGTAGATATAGGCAGAGATGAACAGGATGAATGCCTATAAGAGGCGCTTTATTTATGCACTGATAAACAAGTTTACTTGTGGAGCAGGATGTGCCAGGATATGCTTAGGGTTCAGGTAATCTGGGTTTACGCACACGAGAAAGCCATTAAATAAATAAATTATTTATATTGTGAGGAAATATATTCATATTGTTGGAAAATGGCAGCTTCTGTATCTTAATCTCAGGTGTGGAAATTACCTTGACAGAGAAGTTCCTAGACTCATAACTTACATCTGATCTTGGGCAGAACAAAAGTTCCCAACACCGACTCTGTGAGTCCCTTTTTCTGATGCCATCTGACCCTTGGAGAGGCCTAAAAATCATTGGTGCCACTTTGGATTCTAGTGTCCCCTGGATACTGAGATAGAAACAGATGGTCATGCATGATCACAAGCTTCCCATGGGAAAGGAAGCACTTTCACCCAGGTCCCTCTGGCAGGGAAACTCTAGCTGGGGGTCTCAGAGCATACCAGCACTGGTAGTGTGCAGACCAGCATGGAGGAGAAGGAAGAGATGGCAGACTCAAAGTCAAGTACAATGCTCTACTGACTGGAGACTCCAAAAAGTGAGAGACTGAGATTTAATTCCTGCTTTAGCCTCAGAGGGTCCAAGCTCAGAGTTCTCCCTTTTCAGGAAAGACCATGGATCTAGCTGAGATGAGCACATGCTGTATTCCATAAGTTCATGACAGGCCACTGTCCTAAAGGCAGTACATAATCCTGGGACCAGAGACCAAAGAGGTAATTTGGAATCTCAGATATCATCTATGGCCACTGATTTTGCATTATTTCATTCTTTTCAAGTGTCCAGTGTGACATACTTGGGGCTGAAGCAAAGGAGGTGCAGAAAATTTAGCCTTCCATTGAGCATTGGTATGTCTGAAAATGTCAGCATTAATTCATCTTCATACACAAAATCAAAGCTCTTATACACCAGATTTGTTATTTCTCTCAAGAAACCTGTGCTTTGTTTACCTGGGGTCATGTGAGGCACAAGTACATTCTACAAAAATGGACAAACCTGGGCCATCACAAATAGCTATAGGATATTAATTTTTCCAAGGACATCCTCACAGATGTCCATTCTGGCATAGTTAAAACATTTCTCTTTAGCCTTTCTGAGCCAGAGTCATAAGGCAAAAATCTGTAAACACAAGGAGTCCTCTTGCTTGGTTATGTGCAGTAACATGTGCAATCTGACAAAACAGTGAAATTAATCATTCCCAAACTGCTCACCAGGGATTCTCCATTTCTGGAATATAGTCACCTCTACACAGACACAAATATCTGCCTGTTTACTCATAATTACCAGAGGAAGAATAAATCGGGGACTTCTTGTACAAAGCCTGTCAACCCACCTTGCCAGGTTCAAAGGTGGAGCTGACCCTTTATCACCAACTGGTAATGCTCTGAGTCTTCTCACCAGGGCACCTTGAGTCTATTTAGTGTTTACTTCAGTTCCCAATAAGAGCAAAAGTTTCTCATGCATCAAACAAGAATTAGACCTTCCCACTTCCCTGCAGTGTTGGTCTAGCCATCGTCTCATCTTGGATGTCTCCGGCTTGCCTCCACATTTAGGAAACTGGACTCAGTTAAGCATTAATCTCAATTCTTTCTCCTTATGTCAGATTTATGAAAAACTGTCTTACCTCGTTGTCTGTGCCAACATCCAGCAGAACAGGGAGACACTGCTGTGGGTTAACTCCACCACAAGCTGTGTACAAAGCAAGCTTCCCAACTGGAATGCCCATGCCGTAACATCCTAGATCTCCCAAACCAAGAATCCTCTCTCCATCTGTCACCACAATAGCCTAGAAGGATCAAAAAAGACTGTTATACGGGTTGCAAAGGCTCTAGAAACAACACCACCTCCACTGTGCCATTTGCAAATGCATTGTGTGATGGATATTTGCTCCTTCTACACGACACATGTTAATTAGCTGTTAATGACAGGGGCCTGCTCATTTCTGGGGACAGGGAAAATGTGGTTGACAGGAAGCTGCTCACAGTGTGAGACAGCAGCTCTGCTGGTCAGCACTTCAATTTGCTTGTAGCAGAGCCCAATCAGCATAGTTTTTTGTGCATCCTCAGCTGTATAACAAGAAGCATCACAAAAAGAGACATGGCCTTGATTTTTTCATCTCTTTTTCTAGAATAAAGTTTATGCTTATGAATTGCATCTGTGGAAGAAACAAGCTCATGTTTTCACACAGTTGTAGAGTAGCTGCGGAGTAGCCAACATCAGATAAACAAATCAAAACTCATTGTAACTGAGTCCCTTTGCCCTTGGTCCCCCTGGCAGTGAGACGTAGACATAAGCCATCAGCATGGGCAGCAGCATGGACTGCAGAGGAGCTACCACACTATGTATTTGATATTATGCCTTTTATCCCCACTCAGCTGGGTGTTAACAATTGCCATTTAACTCTTTGTGCAACTGGTCTTTTGCATTTCAGCAGCACTGTATGGTGCTAAGTCACCAAAATCTCTGATTCATAATTTTAGGTTTTTCTTGTTATTGTATAATTTCTTCGTGACAAAAATGGAAATAAAAGCCTGCTTAATGATGCCCAAATTAGAAGCCTAAAGTTGAGCTCTTCAACCCACTCTGTACACTGAGACCTTAGGAGGCAAATAACCAAGCAGATCTGACTAAAATTCCAAATTTTTAAGTTCACTACTCTGTTGGTTTTGTCCGAGCATCAGGCAGTCTTTGGGGCAGTTCTGAAATCCAGTAAGTACAGGAATATATTGGAGTCCAGTCAGACTGTGGGAAAAAAGCTGTAAATACAATAACAAACTTCAACTTTCAGCAGTATCCTAGCAATTCAGGAAAAAGAGTTCACATGAAATGGTTTATATCAGACTGTGCAGGACTCAAGTGCACAGCCTAGGCTGGATTTAAAAGGAGAAGACCACAAAGAAGTTCTTTATTTGCTGATCTGTAAAGTGAAGGGTAAACTTAGGACATATACACGTGTGTGCTTTAGTGAGAGATAAGCAAATGGGAGATTAGAAACTATCTCAATAGATGTACTTCCTTGGGCAGTGGGGGAATAATAAAGATTTACTGCTGCGATGGAGGAGCATTTTGTTGTTCAGGAACAGAATAAGCCTCTTGCTGCACTTTCTGATTTCAGGAACAATCATACTCATCTATTTCAATGTCCTTTCTTACTCAACATAAACTGTATGCACATCCCATCCATTTTTGAACAATTTTCTATTTTCTTTTCTTCTGAGTCAATGGGAACTGTTAGCCAGGAGAAGTCTCTTTTTGGGCGGGCTCCATCTGTGTTTGGGTGTGCACTCATTTCTTTACCACACCCACAGGATGCAGTTGGGACTGAAAGGCAGTAATGGGAACAGGGAAAGCAGCAAGCACATGCATTGCTACAGGTTTACCCTGAAATTATATGAAAAGGAGTTTATATTCAAACTCTTCAGAGAATATTAAAAAAAATTAAGTTCCAATGAATCAAAATATTTCTCTGGAGCACTGATCTGATCCCCTTCCATCCAAACAAATAAGTGTTCTCAGGCACACCTAAACCCCTTCCAATAGCACTCACATATCCATCAGTGAGCAAATGTCTTCAGCCTTAGATGTGCTGCACTCTATAGGTACCAAAACTTCTCAAGGCAACACCAAAAAATGTATCAGAACAGAAAATATAGCATGGGAGACATCCATTGCTATTTGTAACAGAGAGGAGACATCAGATTCACATTTGTTTGTGGCTCTTTGGATTTGAAAAACACCATAAAAAAGAGCACAGTTTCCGTGAGCACCCGATACACAAGCACATTCAAGTAATGCTTTAATTTGCTCATGTTCATATGATCAGAACTCAACAAGTCAGACATTAATCTCTGGCTGAGTAGGACAGACCCTTCTAACTGAAGGTAGAAGTTGCTGGTTTAACATTTGGGAACCTGTTTTCTGTTTCCATCAGTGACACAAATTTTCTTGATGACTCTAGTCAAGTCATTGGATAAAGGTTAGTTGCGCAGTTCAAGCTAACCATCTAAATGGTTTCTAAACTTATTTGACAGCTCATGGGGGGGAGACAGAAAACTCCAGAGGGCATCTCCTCCCTCCAACAGGTGTTTTGGGAACAGAAGAATGGGATATTTCTCATTGAAAAGCTCAGTTCCTGTAGCAATGCATTCACAATATGAGACATGGAGGATGTCGTGTCAAAAATGGGCTGATGAAGAAAATATACCAGCCACGAGAACGCTTTAACAATTGATGGTTTTAATGCGGTTTGAATGTACTAAATGTAGAAATTGCATTGTCATTGCTTTTTCTTCCCATAACCCCCTGCCAGGCCAGGCAGCTGGGAGAAAGACTGTGACCTCATGTTACCTGAAACCCTCTCCCATTGAATGTAAATCCCCTTACTCCTATTGGCACAAATCCAGATTCCCCTCTTGTCCCTTACTGGCGAATTTGTATCCCTCCAAAGTCTATGTAATCCTGTTCCCCTGATTAAACTTCCTCTTTGTTCCTCTCTCCCTCGCTGGTGGTCTCTGCTTGTCCTTCACTGGGGCTCTCAGGGACCACGTGGCTGGGGGGTGAACAGGGAGCACACATTTCTCCTAGGTTAATGGACTAACAATCCAGGACCAGGAGAAACACCATATCGTTGCAGATTTCCTTCAGCACACAGCATCAACGAGGCTACAAGAAACCCACCCTCAGAAGTTCCGTCATCAGTGATCACTGCAAAAGTACTCACAATATGACTAGGCACTGTCTCCGGGCAGCTGATGTTAACCTGAAATGACTCTAAACCACAGGCTGTATCCACTTACCTACCCCAGGTTTGCAATGCCTAAGTAACACACATGAGGTCCAGCAGAGTGATGCAGAGCATTACACTGATCTCCAAGGTGCCAAGGCAATGCAGAGAGGCAAGAGTTGATGTTGGCATTCCCAGTTCTCTGCATTGCTTGCACAAGATCAGCCTTTACAGGATAAACTGATACTCTGCCCTTGAGTGTACCAAGAGAAAACACTCCATGGCAAAGAGTTTGAACAGCCCTGTACAGCAGCAGAGCAGTAATCCTGATGGGGGTTCAAGGTGCTGAGTGCACTTCTAGGGTGAGCATCCTATGGAAGGGGAGGAATGAAGAGAGGGAAGGAAGGATGGAAAGCCAGTGCTGTAGCTAGCATGGCAGCCCACTTGCCTTGGAATAGAATACATGGTTTATAGATCATCCTCATTTTGAGGTAGTTTGAACTCAGAGCTGCCAGGATGACACCCTACCACAATGCCGTCCTGTAGGATTCTCTGCATCCCTCTTGCTTTAGCTGTGCCATCATGCAGAAAAAGAGTACGAGACTAAGGAGGCAGAAAGAAAAGAGGAGCCACTTGCTGCAGGTGGCCAGAAGAAATTTTATGCAGTATTTCTTCATGGCAGGAGTCATAAGCCATCCTGGAAGAGACAAAACACCCCAAATTCCCACATAAGTATGTCCAGAAATGGTTTCTTCTCACTTGTTCTGCTTCTGGCACTATGATTCTTTCAGGGCAGCCCAACTTTGACAGGAGGGGTGAAGGCTGGGCTCATTAGAGCTTGACTAGGCTTTGCTCAGCTAAGCAGAGCACCAGCACCTTTCCAGCCCTTCCAGGTAGAGGATCCAGGCCTATGGTCCATATTTCTCTTTTCTACAGTAAATACTGCTGCCATGAAACTCTAATGAGCCATGCAGCAAAATGTGGGCAGCATCTCCAGGTATTTCTACACTGTCTTTAAGGAAACTGACAGGTAGTGGTGTTCAGCCTTTTCAAAAAAACTGTGTCCCTCCAGGGACTTAGGTGCAGTCCAGGTACCTCCCTACTTATCTCAAAATCTTGAGTATTCCAGTGCCTACCAGTTCAGGCATGGACAAGTCTGTGTACAAAGATACTGGGAACCCTGCGGTCCACAACAGCAATACTGATAAAATCAGCTGCCTTTGTAGTCTGGTAAATCTGGAAAGCAGATAGTATGAATCTCTCTCATGGACCATTGCCCTTCCTGTGGTCTCTTTTGGGTGCCAGAGAGGGCTCCTTCAACAAGAGTGTCTAAACTTTCTATGTCAGTTTCCCCATCTGCAAAAACACATCTATTAGCCATAAAGAGTTCTGCTCACAGTCCTGAGTTGGAAACAAATGGAAATACTGAGATCTTTGGACAGGGAAACAACAAAATACCCAGTCTGCATCTGTTCTCCATGGTTCCAAGGACGTAGTATATGAATGTGATCACTTATTCTAAAAACATGTTGAATTTCCTTTTTTTCCCCCCTTAAAACTGGAAAATTCTTGCAAGATTTTCTGAGCTGCCAAAACCTTTGTTTCTGGAAGAAGCAGATGACTGATAGGGGACCAAAGCTCTGTCAATAGCCAGGGAAATTCCCAGGCACACGTACTTTCAGACTGATAAAAGGAGGTGAGGTGACTGGCAAGCCTGCCTTAAGTGTTGACTTTATTTCATGCCAGGGACTTGCACAGCCCCAAGCTCTAGTGAAAAACACTTAACAAGAATACTTTTTGGGTGGGGTGTTAGTAATATTTTCAGCTGCTGGATATCAGACATGATTTGCGGAGTTGCCAGTGTTCTCGATGCTAGATGACTCACTGGATTTGGAAAGAAGTCCTGGAAGCATTTGCTACAGAGATATCTGGAAGAGCTTTGGTACATCTGACAAGTTACAAGTTAGTTCTTCAACACACACACCTTTTTTTCACTAGGACCCCTATTCTGTACAAATTTACTATCATGTCCATTTTTTTTTTGGACCATGATCCTGCTACCTCTGAAAAAGCTGTTCTTGACCTCATACACACATGACAAGAGTCTCTGAAGTCCCAACTGGACTGGAAACTGAAGCTGAACTGAAGTCCAGACTGAGAATTCTCCGAGGAAGGGAATAATTCTTTGCTTGTCCTTTTAAATAGCCAATTTTGTAAATGATGCCAAGCAGTTCCATTAAAAACCCTTTTTCATCCAAGTCCCTGTAATCTCCCAGTTCACAAAAGACATGCTACATACCTTAATATTTTCTTCAGGCCAAGAGTTTAGAATTGTTGCAATATGGCCTTTGTCATGGATGGTGATAAACAATCCCCTAAAAAAGAAAAAGGAAGAAAGAAAGGAAGGAAGAAAGAAAGGAAGGAAGGAAGAAAGGAAGGAAGAAAGAAAGGAAGGAAGAAAGAAAGGAAGAAAGGAAGGAAGAAAGAAAGGAAGGAAGAAATGAAGAAGAAAAATAAGTCATGCAATAATATTACTAACACCAAGATCAAATAAAACAGTTAAACTTGAAAATGGAGGGAAATGAGCTTCTGAGCACAAACCCAGGCAACTCTCTGATACAAAAATGAGACCTCAAGAAACTGCTAATAGCAAGGTAATTTCTCATTTTCAAACGCCAAGGCTCAATATCCTTAATGGCAACTTCACTCAGCAGCCACCAGTGTTGCACATTTTAATCCCTGTGAAACATCTTTGCTTTGTGGAGCAAACTCTGCCTCAGTGCAGAAGATTCTTGTAGTTAAACTAATTCTGATAAACACAGGGGAGGCTGATGGTTTCTCCATAAGCCTTGTTACATGTTCTTTCCTGAGGAGCTTATAGCTGGCCATTCACACAGTGAAAGCATGATCCTTTTCAGCCAATGGGGGAAGGCCATTGCAGAGCTAGGTATTTTGGGTCCCTGCCCTTGCATAACTGTTTCTTTCTTTTTCATTAACATCTGTTCCCAGTTTTTGACATTTACCAAAAGAAAACAATGAAAAATTATGAGATGTGAAACAGAAAATTGAAAGTTTGGATGCAACTTCATTATGAATTCTTACATGGACAACAGCATACCTGATTGCACTAAGGGTAATCACTTCTCAATGCAAAGGGCTTCAAGGTTTAAACAAAAATCAAGGGCTCTAACTCAAGGACTCCTCTTGGCAGAGGGAGGCACCCATTTTTCTTGCCTCATTATCTACTCACAAAAGCAGGAGTTGTGCCAGTGATTAGGAGCAGTTGGAACAACACAGAGATGCTTTTTTGCTGCTTACATCTCTCAACTATTGCTCAGCTCCAGAAAGTTCATATACGGTCACGGTTTGGGGTTCTAATGTGAAATATTCGGTAAAAGAAGCTTGAAAACAACCTCCATTGTAAGTCCATATGAGTGATGGACAATCAAACATAATTGGGCTACTCACTCTGGCAAGGGCTTATCTCACATGACTCTTCTAGGGAGCAGATATCTTCCCACAGTCAACTGTGGGATTCCTAATGAAAATGCCCTTTACTTCCAAAAGAATTAAAATAAAAGTGCTGACTTCAACACTGAACAAGTCACAATCACACAGACAGATCAGAAAGGCAAAAAAGGGAAAGAAGTGGTTCATTAATTCAGCGTAATTCTTTAACACTGTGCCAGTAACCAATGAACTAATCACATACACATGGCCTGTCTCAAAGGCAGTATTCACAGACATCAATCTTCATAAAAAGGGAGTACTGTACTGCTGCCATCTATGTTTAGAAAGTAGTTACTAACTAGGAATTAAAAGTATAAATTAGAAACAACATTGCAGATACTTTAAGTTGTCATATGCTTTAAAAAAGAATGGTATTGTTTCGAGGTAATATTTCCTATACATAATAAAGACACCTATTACTTAAGTGTTTAGCCATGTGCCTCATATATTCACATCTCTTCAGTGCTGAAGGGAGTCCACCAGCTATTTAACCTTTGAAAGACATCCCATGCTCAGAGGAGAAGCTGAAACCCAACTGTCCACCCACTGCTGGTCCTGTGGCTCAACTGACCTGCAAGTTGTTTCACACAAAGTGGAGAGGGTAGATATCCACAGCTCCCTGATCCTTGTACCAGGAGGGCAGTGGGCTGTTCTCCAATCCCTACTCCAGATCTACCAGCAGAGAGAGTTCAGCATGGATCTTCCAAAATCTAATGACTGCTCTCACTATGTGGAGTGGGACTCTCATAGCTGTGTCATTGGATTCGCTTGCCTTAGGTAGCCGGGGTGGTGACTGAGAACCAAGCATGGAGAGACACCCATCTCAGAATTTGCATTCCTTTCCTAAATATTATGGATTTGATGTTAATTGCTCCTTATTTTCCTTCATGCAAAATCAGATTACTTAATTTAGACTAACAATTAATACCTTAATGTCACTTTGTAAGGGAAACCTTCAGGAACAGAAATTGTGATCCATCTGGGGAAAGTAACCTCTCTCACTGACACAACCACATCAGGAAGTGGGCATGTATCTAAGCACTCCTCAGATGTCACTAATGCTGAATCCAAGAGCCAAGGGCCCAGTTTCAATAAAACACAAAAGTTTCCAATGCCTTTAGGCACCCAGCTGAAGCACGTTCCTGAACCTGGGCAACGCCCTGTGGACTTCCATTTGGTGTTCAAGCATTCAGAAGGGGATGCTGGTAGTGGTGAGCTGGAAGTCCCTTTGCAGACCAAGCATACATTGACCAACTCTGTCCAGCAGTTGAGCGAATACACAGTGTTTTTAAGGTGCAAAGGGAAACTGACACACAACAGACTTTAGAGCCAGGAGTCACAGGTATGTCGTCCCCAGGAGAGTTGTGCTCTCCCTCCTGACAGCAACTGTTACCTACAGAGATGAGCCGGCCAAATTGTTAAAATAACATGTCCCAAATTGGCAGAGGGTTAATCTTTCCTAAAATCTCTTCTGCAAGGCAGGAAGAAGGAAAAGACAAGTTCCAAAAACTGAACTCAGCAAAAGCTTTGCTGATGACTGAACAGAGAAGAGTAGCAGCCAGGTTTCTCTCAAGGATACACAGACTCTTTACTATGAGGGTGATGAGAGCCCTGGAACAGGTTTTTCAGAGAAGCTGTTGATGCTCCATCCCTGGAAGCGTTCAAGGCCAGGTTGGATAGCCTTGAGGAAGTTGGTCTAGTAGAAGGTGTCCCTTCCCTTGGCAGGAGGGTTGGACTAGATGTTTTCCAGCATCCTTTCCAAATCAAATGATTCTATGATTATAGGAGAAGTAACAGGAGCAAAACTGTATTTGTGCCCTTGAGAACACCAAGGTAGAGCTCTGAATACTAACAGGAACAGGTTTGTCTGTGTGGACCACTGGTAAATAAGAAACATCCAAGTGGCAACAAAATTAATTGATTTTTTTTGCAGAAAAGATGCAGCCTAAGCATTCTGAAGGAGGAATGAAACCTCAGAAACAGATTCTGCCTTTATCATCATGCCTTGTCATGTCTTTCGGGATTGCAGCTGATAAATTGTTTCAAAGAAACAAAAAGAAATCAAGCAGTTTGCCTTTAATCTCCTTGGGACTCAATAACAAGGATTCAATTAAAATAAAATGATAAAATAAAAGTAATTTTGATCAAGTCATGTAACATGGGCATTGTGTGGGGCAGAGACACAACAAGGTTTTACAGACCAGAAAACTCACCTGTGCCCATGAACCTGCCATTCTACATGGGTTCAGTAATGCATGGGGACAAAAATAAGAGAGAGCTTAGTAAAAATTCGCTGCCCCAGCAATTTCAAACAAGAACATAGACACTGTATCACTATTTCTTGTTAAATAACCTTCAGAGAGCTGTTAGCTTTGTCCGGGTGATTACGAGTGGGGAGTGCTTCAACCTGCATTCATTAAGGTTTCAGAGCTGCAGTCTCATATTCAGTCCAATGATATCACAGGTTTCACTATAGCTCTTACGGCAGAAATCAGTCTAGTTTTTATTGTGCCACCGAGCATGTCTGTGAGTGTCCAGGAAACTGCAAGGAGAGTTGCAGCTTCTTAATTTGTCACTGAGGCAGTATTTCTGCCTGGATGTCAGGAAGTCCAGTCAAGCTCCCCAAACTAGCCTGCAGGATCTATCAAACTGCTGGTCATTGCAGAATGTTCACCTACACTATGCAAGACCTTTTCTCATCCCTAAGCCAGGGACATCATCTTTTCTTTTTTCATTTTGTCCTGATTCCAGGAATTGTAAAGCTACACAACGCGCCATGGGGAAGAATCCTGCACTGGTCCTCAGTGTATGTATGTATGGCCAGGCTTTGTGAATGAACATTTGGGAAGGGCTCTATCCACATGGGTGTGTCCTTCAAGCCTGAGCAGTGGATTTTTTAGGTGAGGCACAGCGTGTGTGGAACTGGCCCCACCCTTTGCTCCTAAGGTTCATCTGCCACGGCCGAGCGAGCTTGGACGGTGACAGTGAAGTCCTCAGGACTAGAACCTACAGCCCCCGGTATTCCCAAGAGGTCTCCCATCCAAGCACTAACTGGGGCTGACCCTGCTGAGCTTCCAAGATCTGACGGGATCGGATGTCAGGGAGGCATTGAACTGCCTTGGTCCTCAGTACTGGTTAGATCTTGGCCATCCTGATGGCATTCTGAAAGTCAATGAAGACAATCCCTTAACTGCAAAGCTCATTTTAGAAGGAGTTCAGAGACAAGGAAAACATGGCATATTTGATACCCTGAGGCAGTGATGCTAGATATTGGTGATGGCTTTTTAGAATAACATTCATATTTTTTTAGAAGGACATGCAGTGATAGGACAAGGGTTAATGGTTTCAAACCAAAAGAGTGCAGGTTTAGATTAGGTATTAGGAAGAAATTCTTTACTGTGAGGATGGTAAGGCACTGGAACAACTTGCTCAGAGAGTTTGAGGACTCCCCATCCCTAGAAGTGTTCAAGGCCAGGTTGGGTGTGGCTCTGAGCAATCTGATCTAGTGAAAGATGTCCCTGCCTATGGCAGGGGGGTCGGAATGAGATGATCTTTAAGATCCCTTCCAACCGAAACCATTCCATAATTCTATGATTCTTTCAGACATTTGTGAAGGAATTAGTTTTCACATGTCTCAGATATTAGGAAACAGAAATATTCTTTAATCCTTTCATTCAATAAGCAGTTACTTCCTCAAAAAAGGCTAAATAGTGTTTACCTTTCTGATACTCCTGGTTAGCAATGCTGACTTGTGAGATATCGCCGATTAGAAAAAAATAGTGGAGCTAGCAGTGCTATCTCTAAAGCCCTATTGTTTATTTACAGAGAGTGTTCATCTCCCAAAGCACAGAGGGGAGTTAAAAACATTATGCAACTTCTTTCCTCACAGCTCCAAATCTTTCCTCACTTCCCTCCTACCCCAAAGTCTCCCCCTCTCTCCTAATAGCTTTTTCTTGGCAAGTACCAGTGCTCCTGTGGCTGTGTTTGCAACCCTCCTGGTGTGGTCTTGCCCCTCTTTTCCAGCCCACTGCTGCCTTTGACGTGAAATCAAACAGAAATACAATGTAATCAAATGCAATCAATGCCTTTGCTTTATCAAGCTCCACGTAAAATGTGTTTGGCCAGTGCTGTGCTCCTCTTCCAGTCTTGGCCGGTGCTGTGGATTTATGCAGTGCTCGTATGACTTCAGTTACCTGTTTGTAGCCATACAATTAATGGCCTCTTTACAATGATCATATATGAGTAGAAGTCAGCAATTATACCTACCAGCTTTACATCACACTGGTCAAAAGCCATAAAAGAACAGAACAGATGATGGCACTGCATCACTGACACAATATAGTAGCATGAAGCAAGAGGACACCACTCGTTGCTACACATGAATTTTCCTTAATAGCTGAGACAGAAATTATTGTATATTTATGTTCCTGTGGAGGAAAAGAGACACCATTAGAAGGACCTCAAGAGCCACTAAGAAGACAGGAGTTGAAAACCGTCCTTCTGAGGAATCTAGCTCATTCTGAGTGTGCTGCCCTACCAGTGTGCAGTGAATTGCAACACTAGACTGTGAATATGGCAACAAAACTCAGGCTTTGTTTAATTTTCTTTATTTTCTTTGCACTTTTTAACCTCTAGTCTGGGTGCTACGAGGGCAACTTGCTCCACAAGTGAGGAGATGATAAAAACTATCAGGTGAGTTAGCATTTAAGAAAACGTACATATTCCCAATACTTGTATCAAACAAGGCATCATGAGTCAGTGTATTCAACTGGATAGGAATGCCTCATTCTCAGACCAAAAATGTTCAGGACAAAGGTTAAGTGTCTCCACTTGCAACCTGAAGGTGATGAAATTCTGCCCACATAAAAGTCCTGAGTGTTTTAACTTAATTGGGACTGGATTTCCTTTAGAAGACATAGGAAGTCCTTGGGAAACCACAGCTTAAAAAAGCAACAAACAAAAGAGATGAGTCAGATCTTCACCAGCATCACAGCCTGCACCAGGCTGCTGTTGACGAGCCATGAAAAAGTTGTGAGACAGCAGCCAGAAAGCTACAGTGAGATATAAGGTTGGAGAGAAAAGGGCTCTGCTAGGCATGGCACAAGCAGACCTTCTGCAGCGATGACAGCCACTGCCTTCCAGAAAGACCTGATGCTCTTGGAAAACCTTTAGCAAGACTGTCTCAGAGTAATGTTGAAATTCACATCAGAATTATTTTCACACTCAGGAAATTAAGAAACAAGTTGGCTTGTCACTGTGGAAGTATGCTGATGGTTGCTGCATGCCACTCTGTGCTCTTTGCAGTCTGGCTGAATTATGCCCCAAGCCCTGCTGACTGGTAGGTATTTGGGCTGTCCAAGGCTGCAAAAGGGACACACGTGAGGGAGGGATCAGCTGATGGACTTCGCTTTTATTGCATCCTAACCACAGAAAACTCTCACTGCTGTGCCAGAGAATAGGCTGGAGAACCCCCTCTGGATTAAAGGCCAGTCTGTGCTAGAGATGCAATAAAATGTGCTTACAGTAAAGCCCTACATTTGTGTTTATTTATTTACACTTCCAAAACTCATATACAAAAGTGACAGGTTGAGCAATATGATTCTTTAGAGACATTTCCACCAGCTGCACCCTCACTGTTGATTTTTTTTTAGTTCTGGTCTCTGCCAGAACAGGACAAAAGGCTTCAGAATAACAAAACAAACTTTGAAATTGCTTGGCTCTTTTAGAGAGCTTGAGATTACAAATGCCTGTGGGCTACAGGCTTTGGAGAGACAGTATGTGCTAGCATGCACTGATTTGTCTAAATACAGTACAATTAATCATCAGATTGGACAAAATCTCTGTGGTGATTCATCAGCCATTTTTTGCAGATTTGTTTATAATAAAAGCCAAGAACTTTTGACTGTTTTAGATAATTTTCTTTGTAAATTGTAGAATGCTGAACAGTACCCTGAGGTACTGATAAAAAAATAACAGAAACCAAGCACAATCAACTATTAATGAAATCTATACAGAGATTTATAAGGCAATATATCTATAATTAAAGTACACCAAGAGATTTAATTTCAAATTATCTCCAAGGGGAAATATTGCATTACTACTATAAATGTCCTTAATGTTTTCACCATATATTTTAGGCAAGAAACCCAAAATTCAGTGTGGCAGCCAGAAGATGCAGGCTCCAAGGTACAGTAATGAAAGATTCATTATCCATGCAAACCTCCCAAACCCACAGAGGGAAATATCCATGATCCCAAGGGATGGCAAGCTGCTAAGCTGTAGGAACCTGCCAAAGAACAGGGAGATTTGAATGAGTGACTGCACCCAAACACAGAGAGCAGTACACACAGGCTTCAGGGCAAGCTGTAGTACTCCTTGTGCTTTGGCACAGTCCAACCCCCACCACAGTAGGAAGGTCCAGATCAGGGCCTAAAATAAAGCTTTTGGATCTATCTCCTGGTCTACCAGGTACTTAATTTAGTTTTGGTTTTTTTCCAGGAAAAGGGTGATTATATAACCACTCTGTGTCCTCTCTCACCTGCAGGCTCATTTCAACACATTTATCAGAAAGGCAAAGGTCTCAAAGATGTTTGTTCCTACACCCTTTTATGAAAAATACTGTTGAGTAAAAAGATAAAGAGGTTCATGTCCCCACCACTCTGGGGACAGGAATACACACCTTCCTCTGACAGTTGGTTATGAGGCAGGACCAAAAAGGCACAGAAAGGAAAATCAGAGGGGACAACAAGCAGAGCACTGAAAGCTGTGCTCACTGCTCCCTAAGGAAGAGGTGAGGGAAGGGTGGTATGGGTGGCTATGGTGCAGAACAGGTGGATATGGAAAAGGGATGAAGGGAATGTGGAGGGGAACAGAAGGTATCACAAATATGTTAGGGGAAAGTGGACAGAAATCAGGAGGAATCCTGAATGTTTTTGGTTCTGATAGTCAGGAAAGAGCCTAGAGAACAAACAGTCCTTTCTTCCTCTCCAGGAGGGAATTGATGGAGAAAGACCGGCTCAGTAACTACTGTTATTGGTCATTATGCAGCAATGTGAAAACAGAGAGAGCTGGAACCAGGTTCCCATGGATCTCTGCTATCCACATTCTAGGATTAAGGAAGGAGGCTAAAAGACCCCTGTTCCTCTTGGCTTGTCATGAGCTGCTTGTCCCTACTGTATTCTCAGGACTGAATTCGCTGGTTGAACCAGAGAACTGCCAGGTCATAGCATAACGTAGGGGTTAAATCCTTGTATTTTAAAACTTAAGAAACCAAATTTTTCTGGTGTCCTTTTCAATTATGGAGAAACCAGACTTGTCTTCTGTCACCCTCATAAACTTACAGATGCAGATGGGTAAGGACCAGGCTTTGAGGTGAGACATAAGTTCCCACCATCCAGGGATTCCACCAACAAGCAAGTATGGGCACTTCCCAAATTCCGTATGCTTTGCTGCATTTAAGCTCACCACGCTCCAGAGGCTTGAAGACCTTTGTTTAAAAACAACTTTAGGCGTAGGAAAATCTGACTCAACCTTGATTTTCCTCTGCCTTTTTGGAGGTTGAGTCCTAAACCTGCCTGTGTGTTGGATTCTGGCAGCATCTCAGTAATTGGAAGATTACAAAGAGAAACATGTTGAGGTGGTCAATTAGTGCTGTTGGTCAGTTGAACAAGGAGCCCTTATCTGTTTTCATTGCTAAGCACATAATGTATTCTGTTTTACTTGATAGTACAGAGGTTAACGTGGGATCAAAAATCCTTGGGAAGTTAAGTCCTACTCTGATTATATTTCCTTCCTGCACTGTGCAAATTCTTCCAAGACCCACACCGTCACTTTTAAAGTGCACTGCAGGGAGCCCCAAGAGTGAACACAGGATTAAGACAAAGTGTGACAAAGAAAAGAAAGATTATTTTGACAATATGAGAGCAATCAGCTTTCAGATATATATAACTTGGCATACTCTTAGCAAATCCACTTTAAAAACCCCTAACTTTTACCATAAATTGCAGCAAATACAGAAAATAACATCAGTGTTTAAAGGAAGTCTTCCATGATCATGTCATAGAATCTCAGGATCACAAAATGGTTTGGACTGGACGGGACATTAAAGATCATCTAGATCAAAACCCCTTGCCATGGGCAGAGATACCTTCCACTAGACCAGGCTGCTCAGAGCTCCATCCAATCTGGTCTTGAACATTCGCAGGGATGGGGCACTTACAACTTCTCAGGGCAACTGTGCCAGTGCCTCACCATCCTCACAGTCAGAAGCTTCTTATATCTAATTAAACTTACTCTCTTTCATTTTAAAACCATTGTTCCTCATCCTATCACTTACATGCCCTTACTGAAAGTCCCTGTCCTGCTCTGTTGTAGACTCCTTAAGGTACTGGAAGGTGCTATAAAGTCTCCTTGGATCCTTCTCTTCTCCAGGTGGAACAACTCTAGCTCTTTCAGCCTGGCTTCATAGGAGAGGTTCTCCAGCCATCTGAGCATCTCTGTGACCTCCTCTGTACTCCCTCTAACAGGTCCATGTCCTTCTTATAAAGGGGGACCCAGAACTGGACATGGCACTCCAGGTGGGGTCTGACAAGAGCACAGTAGAGGGGCAGAATCACCTCCCTCAACCTGCTGGCCATGCTGCTTTGGATGCAGCCCAGGATATGGCTGCTTCCTGGGCTGCCAGTGCACATGCTTTCAGGTCATATAATGGTTCCACCAACATCCCCAAGATCTTCTTGCCAGGGCTGCTCTCAATCCATTCTTCACCTAGCCTGTTCTTGTGCTTGGGTTTGCCCTAACCCAGGTACAGGACTGTGCACTTGACCTTGCTGAACTTCATGAGGCTCACATGGGTCCACCTCTGAACTGATGTGTGTGGCTTGACTGGTCAAGATGTTTGACCTAAGTGCCTGCACACAGTTCTCCAGAAACAACACCCAAACACAGCAAAACATAAGGAACATAAGAATTACAGTGGCAAAGCACAGAAGTCTTCACTCTGTGCAGACCTGTAGGTGAAGTTTTTGGCAAATGCAAACCAGCTCTTTAGGTAGCCCATCTACTCTCTTTCAGAAATGGATGCCTTGTTTTACTAGAGGATAAGGGTGCAAGCTTGATAGCTCTGACACAGCCATTACACAGTAACATGAGACTGCATCTCAGTTACCTTACAGTGGCATATAAAAGTAAATATAAATTATATAATAAAAATGTATTGTTTACCAATTTAAATGATAAATGAACTAAACCATTCAAAAGAGAATTACTCCTCATAAAAAATGTCTCCAAGTCACCAAGCACAGTTCACAGTTGATACTGCTGTCCAAGGGTTTCATGAGAGTCAGCATCATTTCCCCTCCAATTTACATCCTGGTATTCATTATTCTAAATAATTCTCCTCCCTCCTCCCTGTCTTTGGCATTTTTTGTTTGAGGTGGGGTTGTTTCTTGTGGCAGCAGCATAGATTTATGCCAGATCAAAGGCGAACACATCCTCTTTTATTTCCTTCACCAGGTCAAACTCTTTCTTTTGGTTACTCCACCTCTTCCTTTGAGCTTCTCCTGGTAAATCAAGGAATTTCAACAGACTTAAATCTAAATCACCTCTGACAGCAGCGGAAAGCCTGACTTTCATAAATTAACATGAGATTTTCTGTTAACTTCTGAAATTTTACCTCATGCCCATGGAAGTTTCTAGTGATGTAAGAGCTACTGCACACGCATTTTCCTTAGTATAAATAAGGAAGAGAGAGAGAAGACTGAAAATAAGGGATAAGGAGCATTGACTGTTTTTCTAATTAAAAAAATGGATGGAAGTTCTTTATCACTACCATTGCAATGTACTAACTGTGGTACAGCCTCACAATGCCAACAGTGCTCATCCCATTCCCCAACCTCAGATCAGGACTGATATACCAGCTCTTCTCTCCGTATGCCCAGAAACCAATCTGTTCTCCTCTCTCCATTTTCAGAAACACTTCACTGAAAGGGGAACAGAGAAGGGACAAGGATGAGGGTACATCATGCTGAAAAGACTTGCCTGGAAAAAGTGGGGTAAGGACAGGGGAATACTTTGAACTACTTTACCAGCTCTCAGAAGGCTGAGCCATTTTTAGCAGCCCTGGGTTCCCTCTGCACTAACTGCTTTCTCTTCACCTACTCCAACCACAGTCTTCCCCTCCTCATTCAATAATCTTGTCTCCTACCAAGGACTGTCTGTCTCCCATCTATACCTCCTGCTGACCTCTTCAGGGCCTCCTGACTACACACAGTCTCCATGAGACTTTCCACAGACATCGCCTCTCCTTCAATCTACTACAAGAGCAGTCTGTTCGTGGTGGTTACCTAAACACATCATTAAACACATTTATCCTCTCATACACTGACTTCAGCTGCCTCGAGAAAGAGCCTGAACCAGGCTGGTGGCAAGAAGAGAAGTTATGACAACCGGTGTTTTTACAAGATGTAGACATTGCCTAAAGGGGTTTCAAAACAAATTTTCAGGACAATAATCCGAATGCCAATCTTTCCACTCACTTCTGGTCTCCACTGTTTAATAGAAGAGGCAGTGCAGACAATTACGTGATTAGGGACAACTCTATGGGATTTACACCTTTGTTCTAATTCCATTTTGTTTGGTCTTGAAGTGTCTAGAAACGGCAAGCAACTT
The DNA here is from genome assembly GCA_035041345.1 of Poliocrania exsul. Lineage (NCBI taxonomy): Eukaryota > Metazoa > Chordata > Aves > Passeriformes > Thamnophilidae > Poliocrania > Poliocrania exsul. The sequence continues at coordinate 34,831,482 of JAWWLZ010000001.1, forward strand.
TTCCTCCTGCTGCTCAGACTGCACAACACCATTAAAAAAAAAGCCACTCAGCAGAGCCAGACCTGCTGACAAGACAATTCTGTAGCTTGACTGATGTTTCATTTGCTCATTTTTCATCAGAGACACAGATCATTATTCTGTCAGACTTAATTTTCACACCATCTGCATCCTGTTAGCTTTCATTCTCGAGGTTCAACTTGATCCCGACATGTTTGGCATTGTTCTGCAAGCAGTCCTCAAGGATATTTATGCTCCTAGAAAAAAAGAGTGAACTTAGGCAAGTTTCTTCTGTCCTCATAACTTTCCTCCAATGGTGATACACCAACCTTTTCCAGTCCTGCTCTCAGGGGATGCCAAAAGCCTTTGAGGAGCAGCTGACAACTTCATACTTTCAAATATCAGTATGCTCATGAATTAGCCAGTGTCTCGAGAGACTATGGTCTTATGCCACTGTAATAAACTATCCCTCACTATCACAGAAGAAACAAAAACCTGATTCCATGCTCTAAGATAAGTTTCCACTCTGCTTTGTCTTTGTGAAAAAATATAGTCTTTCAAAGACACTCTCACAATTAAAAGAGATCCTCAGGCTTAAAACATACCTTTTAAACAGCATTGCACATGTTCAATCCTGTGCTGCATAACGGCCCTCATGATATTAAGTACATTTTACATTGAAAAAAGAGCAAAAAAGGAAAAAAGATCAAAATACCTCCATGAACATTTCTTTGCAGAGGCCTTTGTATCCTTACTCTAAAGCAAAAAGGACCCTCAACCACAACCTGAAAGCTCATAGAGGTGGTAGAAGCATTTCCTAAGGAAGTGGTGACTATCTGTTAATGGGATCAAAGTAAAAAGATTCCTCCTTCCTTCCCTCATTTAGTCTCAGAATGTTGCAAGCCTAGCTCTGTTACATTTCAAGCTTTCCTTCCACCAAATCCTTGATGGGGATAAAGGATCTCTGGGCTTTCAAAAGCAAAAAAACACTTGCAAGGCCTATGTTCCTTAGTACTTAGGGAAACCTGTCCTTTAGTAGAAGCCAGCAATGTTATCACTGCTGCTGAACGTAAGCAAACCTGCCCTCCCCATGCCTTGAGCAGCTTGTTCCTGCTTCAGCACATCCTTTTCATGGTATCAGCACAGCTCCTGTTGCAGGTGGCAGTGAACTGGCTATTTGGATTACTGCTAGTCTGGCCCAAAAAAGGACTTGGATCTACCCAGATTTATTCTTGAACCAGACCACTACACAGCTGCATGGACATCTCTGGAGGCAGTGGGAGGGGTGGTGGGAGGGAAGAGTGAAGGGATGCCAGGGATGGATTGCAGGAGACAGACTGAAAAGCTGTGCATGTGCAGCCATAGGATCTGAAGCTGTACAACTCTGCAAGAAAGCTCCCTTAAGTCTGGATCACCCTCAAACACCACACCGTGTAAAAGACATATTCTTCTCTATGTTAAATGAATCTTGCTACCTTGGGACACCATTTCCAGTCACATCATTTGGCCTTGACAACGTGTATACATCTGAGTCCCTTACAACCATTCCAGAACTTGCAAAGTCAAACAGAGCAGCAGATTTTTGCAACAAAACTACAACCACAAGACCCCGAGACACAAATTGAGGAGGAGCATAATCTGATAAGCCCCCAGGAAGTGAGCATATTTGCTTACCCTAGTCCTATACTCCTCCTGTCACCACTGCAGAAAGGATCCATGCCTAGGAAGATTTCTCTTTGGACATGGTTACTCTTCTCTTGTGCTAATTTAATGTGATTTGATCACAGAAGAGAGATTTTGTCAGGGTCCTTAATCATAACTGTGACAGAGGTGCTATTGCTTGGTACTTCAACCTGTCCTTACAAATTACACAAAAAAGTATATTTTTATTTCAAAAGTTCAAAATACAAAATGAATCTACTTTAGCCTGAAGGTTGCAATGCTTATTGCATGGCTTTGAATAAACAAATATTGCTAACTCACCAGGGAGCTGCCTGAAAAACAAGATAGGAAAAATGTATTCAACATAGACACCTTCCAGCAAAAACTTCAGAGCTCTTAGGCAACAGTGCCTTAATGTAATTTTTATTAATTTTATGGTTTTACCTCTATTTCAGTCATTCTAAACTCCTGAGAAGCTTCATCACATAGGAAAAGTCTGAGGCCAAAGGAAAAAAAATCCTACCTTAGGAATCAAAAACAACTAGTGAAGAGAAAAGCAGTAAGAGTTTGGGGAAGGCACAGACAGGAACTTGCTGGGTCCTCAGAAACTCTGCCTGACCCACCAGAAGAAGTGGGGAGACTGTGGGTATCATAGATAAGCTGAAAAGAGTTGGATGTTTGCAAATGGTTTTGTCCTAGTAGCCCTTTTCTACTGGTAAACAGAGAAAGCCTGCGCTTTTAGACTGCTGGCTGGGTAGTTTTCTAAAAGAAAAGAACAGCAGGTATCTGATTCCATTTGGAGTAGACAAATCTGCTGGCAGGGAGGATGCTGGAACCTTGACCTGTGAGAGAAACTCTGAAGACCAGCCCCATAAAAGTGCAGGTAGCAGGTCTCCCCTTAAGGGTTTGTTTGTAAAGGCTAAGAAGTGTAAAAGAGGCATTGAGTCCTGAAACTACAATAGCAGTATCTGGCAAACAAAATATTCAGCCATGCAAGCACTGATAAACACATTCTGATGAGAGAAGCCCTGCTGGACATCAGTGGGCTGGTTTTGGATGCTGTTGTACAAGAGCTGCTTTGTAAGCAAGTTACTTGCACTTCAGTCTTTCCAAGCTCAACCTTCAAATATAAAGCCAAGCACTAATGGGGCAGAGAAAGATCTCGACTTGGGGAAGAAGTTAATTGTGTTCACAGGTCACTAATTGCTGCTGCTGTGGCCACAACAGCCTGCATCATATTCTGTAGACTTCCCTCTGCACCATAGGCTGTGCTATATGGGCATTTCCACCCATGTTGAAGCATCATGTGGGCTTTTAAAACTGAGATATCTCATCTCTCCTGCCTGATTAACAGCATTAAATGTGGCAGTTTGGATGAAGTAATTGCTACAGCAAACACTCAAATCAGCTCACTGTCACCCAAAGAGTCGAGCTGGGAGATGTGGCAGTCCAGAGGACAAAAGACATTGATTCCAGGGAGAGAATGACTCTAACCCAACAGGACAGAGTTCACAGCAGGACACGTAGTGAGGAGAAATGCTACGCCCAATTCTAGAGTGGAACATATCTAGTGGAATAATTGTCTCAAACAAAAGATTCACAGGGAGATGGCAAAATGAATTACAGTGACCAGACCACTCTGATAATGCCAAAAAATCGAGGGCATGCTAGGATGCGTTAGAAGAACTAAACTGACCGCTCCAACCTCTTCAACACTGCCAGTACTCTGTGGCAAAGTGGTGCTCACTCTTCTTTTGTGGATTTCAGGAGAATTGTAGCCAAACAGGACACTCCAGAGTGGGAACACCAGGACAGAGCAGCACAAACTACAGGCCAGACTGAACCACCAGACTGAACATGATCCCATTCTTCTACTGTGAAAAACCTACTGAAGAGAGGGAGATGTTGGCAAAGAACATTTAGGTTATATACGAAGGGAAAAACACTTTCTGTTTATATGAGAGTTAAGTACTGGGATGGTCTATGTAGGGCAGCCTTATTGCAGATTCAAAATAAAATATAATCAGTTAGTGAACAGGATTAAATGACAAGGCTTCCTGTGATGGCAGTGCAAACCTGAATGGCTTGGACATCCTCTCCAGTTCCAGGTGTTATGTTCTTCCTAAAACATCAATGAAGTATATTTGACACATAAGTGTCATTTTGTTTTACAAACTTTCCTATTCAAATAAAAATAGGTTAGAAGGATCAGCTTTTCAGACTGCCAGTGCACCTTAGGATAACAAGCATGGGAAGAGCTAAAAATTCAGACTTAGATCTGAGCTCCCCAAATCTGCAGGTCCTAATGATTCTAGCAGAAAGTGTTGGCATCCTCCCTCGAACTGTGTATCTTGCAGGCCAACTCCTGAAGTATGTAATATGCTTCAGGAGAAAAAATATATACTCTCTGACAATGAGAGTCACATTTGGTAAAAAAAGCACATATTAATGCTTTCCATTTTCATCTCATTACTTTACATTAAAGTAAACAACAAATAATGCGGAGGAAAAAGGACACCACGCATCAGACCAATGTGGTAAAGCGAATACCATTTATTACAGACTGCACACAGTTTATATAGGGTTAAAGCTACGTTCTATTGGCTAAATTGAACCTCACACCATCTAAGTGCAAATCCCAATTGGTTATAATCCATATCTCACAAGTCCAATGTTTTGGTGAACTCATCCTGACTGTTTTCAGGAACATCTCTGCAGTTACGTGGGAAACTTGAGGAGTTCTTATAAGAAACTTCTGGGGAGTTGCTAAGAACTCCTAGGGAGTGATTTCTCCTTTAATGATCTGCAGCAGCTGTGGCTTTGATTATTCTTAGCTGCTTTCAGTGTCAGAGGGTCTATATAATCTGAATTGCTCACCTTTGATTCTTCTGTACCAACATTACATGATATAACAGCTCTTTTCACAAGAAAAACATTCTTCTGCTAGAACAATCTTAATTAAAACCAAATTTGAAGATAGGCTGAAATTCACTCTGCATCTTCAGGGAAACAAACTCCTCACCAGAGGAAGTCCAGTGTACTAAAGGCATGATCATTTGCCCTTTCCTGCAGAAGCTATGGACTGGAATCCAGAATAGCCCCAGCCCAAATTTAGAAGCAAAACTGTCAGACTAAGAGAACAGATGTTCTTACCACACTGGTAAAATACTGTGGATTTAAAACATGAGAAAGATGTGAGGTACAGGAAGGGGAATTCTCCAACAGCAACAACTGCAGAAAGAGTTTGGTATGTGGAAAGACATTCCCGCTTTCCTGAAGATAACAATGAATGGCAAGTAAAAGAAGCAAAGCTCCCAAATATTGTTTTAAATTACTACAAGGTAAAGGCAGCCTGGAGGCAAAACCACAGTGACTGTACAGCAGGAATTGCTGCATGAATATTGACTAGCTTAGAACCAGCAGTGTGCTCTTCCCTGCCTGACAGTGCTCCACAGCTCAACACCAGAGACAGAGTCTGGGCTCTCTTATCTATGCTACCTTTCACTCATGCCCAGAAGAAGTGTCTTCCCTCCATATAAAGAGTAATTAGTTCTCTGGTTTTCTTATATACACTGAGAAGGAGGAGGAGATATGATCAAGGCTTGACTAGTTCACCACTGCCCAGGAGATCCAGAAATTGCATATCAGGGCACAGAATGCAATTACCTGGGAAACAACCAAGCCAAAAACAATCCTGAGTAGCAGCTCATGTGAAGGAATGCCGTGGCTTTACTATAAATTTTGATGACTAGCAGGAGGCAAGCATGTTTGCCAAGACTATCCCTAATATGTTATTCATTATCTGTCTACACAGTCCCCTTCGAGATCTGCCTCAGCATTCCCCTGTGATACTGAGCCAGTTAGTAGAACTTGCCTACCTACAACACTATTCTCAGATGAAACTGCAGACAAACCTCATGCTTGTAAAATGCCTTGAAAATGGTATAAGATAAAATGTTTATCTGCCAACTGGTACATTTCAAGGACAAAAAAGTAAAAGGCTTGCAAAGAAAACTGGACCTTATCACTGAATTTTCAGGCTAGGACTAAAATGTATTCCAGAATGCTAACAAGGGCCTTATCTAAGCAGTAATTATTAAAAAGAATTATGCAGAATAGGGTCTTCCAGCATGGTACAGAGTGTTTAATGTTGCATGAATTCACACAGTGACTGTTCTGAGCAGAGAGGAAGGCACTGATGCAGAGCATCACGTCCTGCGAAACTGATTCTTGTGGGGTGGTTTGTGGAAATGCATACAAAAATTCAAAACCAGCACAGTGTATCCAAAGCCCAACAATTACTTGAACACCAGCACTGCAGAAGATGCTCAGTGCTCCTGAGACAGCAGAAGGGGATGGGTGCAGCAGTAAGTTCAGTGAGCTGTTTGGAGCTAAGCTGCACAGACTGTACAGTACTCTTTGAGAACAAAACCACACTGTTAGCTGTTTAGAGGTAGATGGCAGAGCTATTCTGGACTCCCCAGCTCATCATCAACAGTACACACACAATGTTACTTGCTGGTCCATCTTGTGATGAGGGATTGAGTTTTAGATGTTTTGGGCCACCCACATAAAGAGGGATTGTTGATACAAAAGAAATATTCACATGAAATTAAAAAAGTGGCAAGCACACTCTCTTAACTCACCGTGGTCTCCTGAAAGCCAAACCATACTGCTGACAAGCCAGGCCAACTGTTGGGGTGTAAACGATGGGCATGAATCTCTCAATATCAGAGGTGAGCACTCGGTAAAAAAGCTTCTCATTCCTGTCTTGCAAGGTCATAAGAACAATATACCTTAAAAGTAAAAAAAAAAAATCATTACATATCAGTATTTATGGTTGTTAACAGTTTCACAAAAAACAGTTGTTGGCTCACTCAGTATGTACTCAGGTCTCCCCCTGGCACTCCTTGGGGCTACATCATGAGCAGATACTTGCAGAAAAATTTCCCAGGTGGCCTGGCCAGCTCCACCGTCCTCTCCAACAGCTCACAAAGACTCAGTAGGGCTGGAAGTCAGGCCCATGCGTTACATCAGAATTTTGGAATTTGCATCAAAGGGCATCATACACAGCCAACAATATTTAACTCGCAGGATCAATGCAGGCATTTGTGATGCAGAAAAGCCAATGCAATTGCTCTACAGGGTAATAGTCCTGCTGCTCAATCCCCAGACCAACGGCAGCTGAGAGAGATGAAGATGCAAACCCTACTGTCCATCACAGCAGGAATCAAACTGCATCTTTGGTTGGTAACTCTGGTAAACAATACTGAATGCAATGGAAGCTCAGGAACAGAAAGATTAGTCAGTATGTATCACAGTCTCAATTTTTTTTATTTTTTCCTACCCATTGACAGTTTACCTTCTGTTCTTCCATCCAGTATTTTAGAGAGTGTATTGATGAGTGTACAGATGAGTAAATGCAATATCTGTGTTCACCCTTCCTCCAGTGCTCTGGGATAGGAACTGCTTTATTGTTGGGTACTGGTACCTCAAGTATACCAGAGCTCTCCAGTAATGAAGTGGTAGAAAAAAGTAGTACCATTGGACCTGTTGGAGCAAGTGCAGAGGAGGGTCACAAAGATGATCAAAGGGCTGGAGCACCTGAGGGCTGAGAGAGTTTTGTTTGCTCAGCCTGCAGAAGAGAAGGCTCTAGGGAGCCCTTATATCAGCCTTCCAGTTTTTAAAGGGGGCCTAAAGAAAAGGTGAGGAGGGACTTTTTTAGCAGGGCCTGCAGTGACAGGACAAGGGGTAATGTTTCAAACTGAAATAGGGTAGGTTTAGATTAGGTATTATGAAGAAATTCTTGATTGTGAGCATGGTGAAGCACTTGCACAGGCTGTTCAGAGAAGATGTGGACGCCTCATCTCTGGAAATGTTCAAGGCCAGGCTGGAGACGGGGTTTTGAACAATCTGGTCCAGAGGAAGATGTCCCTGCCCATGGCAGGGGGGTTGGAACTAGATGATTTTTAAGGTCCATTCCAGCCCAAACTATTCTGTGGTTCTGTTTTGGGAATGGGATGGCATGTAACTGAGACTAGCCAGAATAAACACTCCTGATGCTGCAGAGTAGGGGCAGCTGGAAAAAAATGACTCTAAGAGAAACATGTGCCTTGAAGCAGGATCCTCAAGTCTTCCTCAAGGCTTTAAGGAATTGAAAAATAAAGGGAGAGGAAGGAAGAAATAAGATGTTTTTGACATACTTGTCTAGATCATTAGATTTGTTTTCAAAGTTTTTCATCACACGGAGGACTTGAACATCTTGGCTCAGGAAACAAGGAGGAAGGAGGCCATGAATTCCCAGCTGCAGCCTTTCTTTAAGTGTAAAAGCCATTCCCTGGGAAGGAAAAAGAAAGGCACATTCAAATGGCATGATACTCATTATCAGATAGGATATCCAAGAAGAAAGCAAGCAACAGCATGCAGCACCTGAGGGTTCGGAGGCAGTCCTGCCCTGAAGGGACTGTAGGGCTCAGACCATCCAGACCCTACAGATTCTGGATTAGCAGTTCCAACACCAGCAGGGCTTTGATGACTCACACTCTTTTGCCATTTGAATTTGGTTTATCTCTATAGTGTATACAACTTTATAGTATAAACATTCTGAGAGTCTTTCACTTTATGCTTTTCTTATAATACTTCATTAGTTCACAACTACCTACTAGTTTCCATGACCTTCCAGGAAGCCCAGCAATCATATTCCTTTATAAATCATATAACATGTTTGGAATCATAGAATCATTTAGGTTGGAAAAGACCTTTTAAGATCATCAAGTCCAACTGCTTTATGATTGCCTTGTCATCTTTGTGTAACAACCTATTCAAGAGTCTCCATTTCTGCAGGCTAAATAACCCCAGCTCCCTCAATCGTTCTTCATAGGATTTGTGTTCCAGACTCCTTCCCAGTTCCGTTGCCCTTCTCTGGACACACTCCAGCACCTCACTGTCTTTCTTGTAGTGAGAGGCCCAAAACTGAACACAGGATTCAAGGTGTGGCCTCACCAGTGCTGAGTACAGGGGGATCATCACTGCCCCAGTCCTGCTGGCCACAATATTGTTGACATAGGCCAGGATGCCACTGGCCTTGCAGGATCCAGCACTTTGCTGTGTTGAACCTTATGCAATTCATCTGGGCCCAACAATCCAGCCAGTGCAGATTTCCCTGCAGAGCCTTACAACCTTCCAGTAGATTGACACTCCTTAACAAACTTAATGAAGTTGTCCTTGACTCCCTTGTCTAGACCAGTGATGATGTTAAATGGGACTGGCTCCAGTCCTGAGCCTTGGGGATACCACTTGTGAGTGGCCACTAACTGGATGCAACTCCATTCAGCATCACTCTCTGGGCCCAGCATTCCAGCCAGTTTTTTACCCAGCAAACACTGCATCCATCCAAGCTGTGAGCAGCCAGCTTCTCCAGGAGAATGCTGTGGGAGAGTGTCCAGGGTAGATGCTAGATTTTGTAAGATAACCCTGCTCTTACAGGACAACTTCATCCTTCCTGAGCAGAAACCTGAGCATATCCTGCTCCTGTGTATGCAGGGCCTGACGCTCCAGATGACCAGCAGTGCCCTGTGCTGGACCCAGCCCAATGAACAGTAACGGTAAATGCATTCTGCATTCTGTGAAGAAGATTATAAAAGTTCTTAATTATGGTATTTCTGCTATGCTGATAGCAGATTAACCAGCAGGATAGAAGAAAACTTTTTCAGGAGTGTCTAAGGAGCTTAAATCCTAGTGAAAACTTCATCTATAACTATCCAACTGATTCCTATCTGGACAAACAGTTGGCAGTAAAATATTCAAAACCTGTAATTATTGAACTACATCTACTCAAGCACACAGACATATGCTTGACAAAATATTAATGAGCAGATTTACATCTGCATAGTTGTTAAACTGCTATTTTCTACCATGGATTTAACAATTCTCTATGACAAATAACTGTTACTATCATTACACAAGAAAAAGCTGAGGACATATCTCAATGAACGTGGTTCACCCTCTCCTCCTGTTGCTTGTTCCTGTCCCTGTGCCACCCCAGCGGTGCCAGCATGAACATGTGTGCAGGAACATGGTTAATGAGCAAGGGGAAGCACCTGACTTAAAAATAACCACATCACTTGATCTCGGAGCAGCTTCCCTGGATGATACATCATAGATAGCTCTACAAACACTGGCAAACCTGGACGCAGTCACTGGGGACATACAGCCATGGGAATGAACCACTAGAAGAGACGTTCACTTGTAAGTGATGCAGATGCTGGTGAAAATGTTTGTCACACTATCAGCAATGCCAAGGAACCTGAACCAGATTCTCCTGTTTGCCAGATCCATGCTTTGTACCTAGTGGGACGCTCCTTTCATTAGTAAAATGTGCACTAGTGCAAATTAAATGAAAAATAAAAAGTCTTCATGTATTTCAGAGAAGGTACTCAGCTTCCAGGACATCTGAGATGAAAGCAATCTTTATTTCATATGCATTTTCATAGGGTTTTTTCCTACTCTGTATCTGGACAGAGTCAAGTATTTTCAAAAATCTTTGCTGTTAGAATACAGCAGAGAGAAACTGCTCCTCTTCCAGCCAGCAGATGAGGAGTCACCTGGGAGGCAGGAGATCAGGATTTTGTTGTTAAACCCAGAAAGAGCATTGAGGTCCCCATGATCGTTGTTGAATGCTATACCCAGGACATGGATGGTCCTGCTGAAGTGCCTGACATTTCTGACCCAAATTTCCTTCTTGGACGTAAGAAACCTCCCAAATGAATGTCATAGCAGAACTGGTACATTTCCATGAGATAAAGTTTGAGTTTTTATGAATCATCATTTCTGAAGGAAAAAAAAAAAAAAAAGGCAACACATACTCATCAGAAAACTTGTAATCATCTGCATTCTCCAGGCTGGAGACTTCTGAAATACTAGACTAATATCAACACTGGACATCAGCTCTGCATCAGTATTTGGCTTTACACTGCCAATATTGTATCACGGCAGGAAAAATAGAGCTACTGTGAATGTCAAAGTTTATCTGCAAAGAATCGTGAAAAAAAAAAGGATATAATTTCAAGCCATTTACTTTCTGTGACCTTTTGAACATAGAGGACAAATAGAGAGAAATATTTGGCAGCAAATACTCCACTTGCTTGTCTAGAGAGAGTCACAGTACAGGTTGGCTGATCAGGGACCCCCTCTCATCTCCTAGAACAGAAATGAAGTTCAGCAAACACAGTAAAACAGCAGTGGTTACTCTGCAAAGAGACAGAAAAGGCAGAAACACTGTATCCTAGGCACTGCTGTATCCAACCACTGAAAATCTTCCTGTGGTATTTTTTTCAACAGAAAACAAAAGCCTTTCAGTGATTTTCAATACACTAAAAGAGTGAAGTTTCAGTATTTCATCAAATGCACCCAGTACAAGAAAAAAATTTCTGTATTTCAGCTCATTTCTATTAAAAATAATACCATGATACCTCAAAGAAACAGCAGTCTGCATGGTCACTGTAGTAATCCACTCTTTTGTTTTCTGGTGGGTTGGGCTCTGCCTGAATGATATTTCCAATCATCCCACAAGACCAGGAGAAATTAGCTTCCCTTTACTGAGGGGCAGTGAAAAACCTATAATGGCATTTCCCAGAAGACCTTAAAGGAGCCTTCCAGTACCTAAAGGGGTTACAAGAAAGCTGAGAAGGACTTTTGATAAGGGCATGTCAAATGGATAGGATCAAGGGGAATGGCTTCAAACTGAAAGAGAGCAGGTTTAGATTAGGTATTAGAAAGAAACTCTTTACTCAGAGGGTGGGATGCATTGGCAGAGGTTGCCCACAGAAGTGGTGGCTGCCCCATCCCTGGAAGTGTTTAAGGCCAGATCCTGGTTGGATGGGGCTCTGAGCAACCTGGTCTAGCAGAAGCTGTTCCTGCACATGGCAGGGGGGTTGGAACGGGATGATCTTTAAGGTTCCCTTCCAATCCAAACCATCCTATGAGTCTATGATTCTATGAATGACAGCCTCCATGAAGATGAAGCACTTGTAGTTGGGCACTTGCCCTTCAGTTCCCCACGGGCTTTACCCACCCATCCCCTTTTTGGAGAGGAGATCACAAAGCTGCAAATATGTTCAGCCCATTCACAATGTGCTGGAAAACCTCTTGATGTGGTACTGGAAATTAATATAATTATGTATAAGATTGAAGAGGATCAAAATGGAGCATTTTGTGCACACCTTGGGCACAACTCTGCAGCGTGCTTAATTTCTAGTTTTTAGGTCTGCACTACGCCAAATACAACCTTCAGTGCCAGCTCCCTAATTCAAGACACAGAACATGCAAGCCCTTGAATTTGAAGCAATTTGGAGACCTATGTGCATGAATGCATGTTCTTGGAAGGTGATAGCAGTTTAAACTGCTTAAACACAACCACAATTGTGCAGTTAACAGTCCAAGTGTAAGCATGGCAATAGTAACACACAAGATCTTTAACTCACTGTCGTTCTGCATTTATTGCATCTGAACAAGCTATACCAGTGATGAGCATCTTCATACAGAAATAATTGCAAACATGTTATGGGGAAGTCACTGCCTTCACAGCCAGTTAAACCTCCAAAACACTCTTCAGTACAGAGCTGGTCCATTATACAGTGGGTCTGTGGCAGGGTTGGGAGCGGAACAGAAATGGCTGGCTCTAACATTAAGGTTGATTTCTGAAGTTTCTGTGAAGGCTCTGGAGTAGGACCCCTGGGTGAATTGGTTATATTCAGTGAAACAGCACAGCGTGAAATGAATTTGGAGACACAGTCTGCCCCAGATCAAAAGCTGGAATTCATTGAGGTATTGCTATGTTTAAGATTAAAGCTGTTGGGCTTGGATTTTTTTTTTTTTTTAAGACTGCCTGAAAGCCATATTGTACCACTCTTTTTTCTGGTCTTGAAAGGTTTAATGACTAGATGATGAGCTACAGCCCTGCAGAGCTAAAGCCAGGTGCTCCAATTCAATTTTAAATGCATTGGAAATGAGTTGGCATGGAGAGGGCAGATGCTATGTCACTACCCAAAAACAAAGGCAAAAATATCAGCTGCCCACAAGGCTTCACACTACAGAGTGGATAAGGGAGAGGTTTTGCTCTGAAAAAGGCTTACTGCAAAGAACCTCAGATGCTTCTGTTTTCTTATCACTGACAGCACCAAGTCAGTTATGTGGCAGGTGCCTCTTTGCAGCTCAAGCCATAAAAGTCACTTATTTCAGAAACTGAAGGGTGAAGCCAATTCACAGATAGCAATTAGTTTTATCACCATCTGCACTCTCCAGCAGTGAGAAGAGGGTGTTTCATTAAGAGCTGAATACAAACAGGAGGGAAGGTAGCATGGCCTGTGTTTATAATGTACTTATTATAGATCATTCCTCTGCAGGTGGGAACAAAGACACAAAAGATAGTTCCAACGGTATCAGAAAACTCTTTACAAGGTAATGGGTGCTTAATCAAGGACTGAATTATGCCTTAGTTAATGCAGAAAACCCAGATCCGTTGTGGCTCGGACAATCTCCATCTCCTCAAAATCTTTAAAGAGCAATGCCTTGGCTTACTGCATTTATCCATACTCCTGTGCTCTAGAGAACAAACAGCAGCCATAGTACAGGGAGGGCTGTGGAACTTCTCGGATGGCCAGAACAAGGAGGTTATGCAGTTTGTACAGTCCCAGGCCATTGCCCTCTGTGATGCTGGAACTCCAGCTGCAGTTCTTAGCCAACCTTTGGGACCACATCCCTCATCCACTCAACTGAAATCTGGCCTGGCAGTCTCTGAGTTGAGTAAACAAGCAAACATCTCCAACTGGAAACAGTCCCTGAAACTGGGAAATTCCAAGTCTGGTAAGAGCAGAGTACTGGAAGGGCACGCATGGTAAATACAGACACACCAGGATCACCACTGCAGACTGCAAGAGCAGGCACAGTTAATCCACTTCTCTATAATCAGCATGTGAACAGCCAGGCTAGGGAAGATCTAATAGTCAGCAAACTTAATAAACTTATTCTATACAGATTTTTCCTGTAATGTGTTTTCCATAGATAATTGCATCTGTCCAATATTATGGTTGGGATGTACTTTGACTATCTGCAAGCAAAAGTTCCTCCTGTAAGGGATCAGCACCAGAAGCTAAACTGCCCTCCCCAGAAGAGGTTGGGGAGCAGAGAGCAATAGCAGAAAACAACCATTTTCTACACAGAGAAAGATTTTACTACAAAGATTAGATCCTACTTGGCCTCCTCGGCTCCAGCTGACTTGATAACCCTCTTCACAG
>JAWWLZ010000001.1:34845533-34862526 GCA_035041345.1 Poliocrania exsul
TTCCAAGTCTGGTAAGAGCAGAGTACTGGAAGGGCACGCATGGGAAATACAGACACACCAGGATCACCACTGCAGACTGCAAGAGCAGGCACAGTTAATCCACTTCTCCTCTATAATCAGCACGTTAACAGCCAGGCTAGGGAAGATCTAATAGTCAGCAAACTTAATAAACTTATTCCATACATATTTTTCCTGTAATGTGTTTTCCATAGATAATTGCATCTGTCCAATTTTATGGTTGGGATGTACTTTGACTATCTGCAAGCAAAAGTTCCTCCTATAAGGGATCAGCACCAGAAGCTAAACTGCCCTCCCCAGAAGAGGTTGGGGAGCAGAGAGCAATAGCAGAAAACATCCATTTTCTACATAGAGAAAGATTTTACTACAAAGATTAGATCCTACTTGGCCTCCTCGGCTCCAGCTGACTTGATAACCCTCTTCACAGTGCTCCTTCTCAGCTACTCAAGCTTCTCTTGCTGGCATGGAAGAACTGACACAGGCCCTGTCCTGCACTGCATCCAACCCTGGAAAAGCTGCATTGAAAATATTATTTGCATCAAAAGAGGGGAGGAGGGACATTGGAGGGGCAATCCTTTTTTTTCTCATTTTAAATGCCTTGTAGTTTCATATTACACAGTGCCTATTCCTCTTTCTGAGTTCACAGTCAACAGCTGAAAGATCCCACACTCTTGGCCACCCCCTTTGTTACAAAGTGATATAATAGTGGATTTCTAATCCTTTCATATCATTCTTCTTTCCACTCACACAGAGTCTGGGAACACTATGAAAACCTCCAAGACAAAGATAATTAAGCAACTCAACTTGATGTTTGTTTTAGTTCCTGGGGAACCATCTTTAATGAGGTCCACTAATTCAATTACAATGTAAGTTGTCCCTATTATTAATGAGATTTTACCAGTAATTTTGGTTTGTGCAAGTAACTTCCTTTCCCTGGATACCAGGGACATATTTCCATTATTCCTCTTAGTGACTTCTGATTTACATCAATGTAAGACTGAGCAGAACTGGAACATGACACAGCCCCTGTGCCAGAGGGACCTGATCCTGCAGAGTTTATTTCACAGAAGTAAATGCTTTCATGATGAAGACATCTCTGATGGGCCTGTGACAGGCAAGATGTGACAGGGTCTCAGGCAAGAAGTAGCAAAGTCATACTGTTCCCACATGTTACAGGAGGTTTACTTTAACAAATAACACTCGTAAGGCAAATGTCCTCAGGGAGATATTCATTAATCCATAGGAAGAACTGCAGTGCTGAACTTCTCAAGCCCTGCACTGTGAGCTCAGACTGCAGGGGTACAGCTCTGTATCAAATTTAGTACAGAATTCATCATGATTTCCCACAGTTTGTCATCCTCCAGGGCAGCAATTTGTCCTCCATATAAAAAATAAATCTATATGCTGGAGACTGTGTATGTGTTTTGTTTGCAAACAAGATTCTGCTGCACTGAGAAAAACAGATTTTTAAAGATGAATTAGACAAACTTCCCAGAAGAAGAGCTGGTTTGGCAGACTGGCTTTGTGAAGGATCTACAAACTTTGCAGAGGGTTAAAAATAGCATCATTGCTCTATTGATAGGAAAGGTGAAGACTGATAGTTAATGCCAAATAAGAGGTGAAAAGATACAGCTGTGTATTTTTGAAAAAACTCAAATTCAATGCTTTGCTTCTTCCCATAAAAGCAATATTAAGATCCTCACAGAGTTCTAGCCAAGCTAATGGGAATATTTCTTTGGTTCTACAGAGAAATAGCTGAGCCTGATGTTTCTTCTGATTTTGATCAAATTCACAAATGTCTTTACATGCACAAAGTCTCTAAATAATAAGCTTCGGTGTCTTTTGGTAAAGGAGAAGAGTAAAAACAGTGCATAGAGAAGAGGACTGCCATACTACAGGAAAATTAGTTGTCATGGGAAGAAAACCCAGAGAAATCCTGAGAAATTAATAGGAGCAATAGTGCAGAACAGAATCCCAAATGGGGTGGGACACATAGTGCATGTGTATATGCAAACAACTAAGTAAAAGACTGTTCTTGCCTGGATGAAGCACTTGCTGGTTTCCTCCTCATGTACAGGAAAATACCTGTAGAGAAGGGAGGCCTCATGGAGCAAGCAGTAATGAGGACATCAAGTTGTGGGATATAGGAAAGCACATGGGCAGAATCCTGAGGCAAACTCCACATTCTCAGCGCTATCAAAACTATCCCATGTGAATCTGACACACAGATTCTGGTGGATTGGCCCTGCCAACTCCAAAGAAAATGAAGACTCCCCACTCTCTCTTCTACACTATTCCCAGTCTACCCAGGTAATTCCATATCAGTTTTACAGCTACAACTGTCACACCTTTTCATGACAATTAGTGAGCTAGTCCAGGATAGAAATGAGAAGCTTGCAGTCCACGTGGCTATGCCTTAGTTGCAAGGGATGTTATTCTTTCACCTCATAAGGAAAAGGGGCAGGGTAAAATAAGTTTCTGCAGGAGGTTTGCCAAGCACAAAACACAGTATTTCTGCAAGACTGTGGCAGTTTCTGTGATGTTGCAGACACACATTTCACCCCACTATGATGTTGCCACTAGACAGGAAGAATTCAGCATAAATTAGAATGCCTGCATTCCTAAGCCTATGAAAACCAGCCTCCATCATCAATTTGAACAAGCAAGCATGTCTGAGAAGAAAGATCAAGGCAATTTTAAGGTTTAAATATGATCCAAAGCATTAAGAGAATACAGTTTTAAAAGCCAATTTTACAGTGTCTGGAAACTTTTCCCATTGTACATGCAGCTGATCATGTGAATTGTGGTTGCATATAATTTGGGTTTGGTGCTATAGAGAGTACTAATTTCCTTTTGAGGTTCCAGCAAATTACATAAAATGAGGCTTGTGCACTTACTGCTTGCACGCAAAGCTGCACCACGCTGTGGGTTCGGAGGATGGGAGTCTTTCTGCAATTTGCATCTCGTTTGCTATTGCCACCCCAGAAAAGGAGGTTGCTCCAAATGTAGTTTGGAGCTGGATTACGGTTCATGGATTATTGCTGATGGCTGTCTTTGGTTAAACATGACTAAAAAGTACTGCCTAATCCATAGAACTAGCTGTTTCACAAGAAAATGGCTTGGATGGAAGCTTAAGCTGAATGAAACCAAGAATAGTTTTATTACTGACTCTACCAGAGATGTTTCCTCCACCATACCATTTCTATGGCCTTGTTTGCTGCTTCTACGAAAGCTCTTTAGAAAGAAAGCAGCAGCAGCAGCTTCTTGAGCAGTACCAGATGCTCTTTGCACATCCTCATCAAATCCAGGTCAAGCAGGCTTGGCTCCTGAATCACAATTTTGACAGCTATTCAAGGAGATCTAACATATGCCTGCTTCAAAACATTTGAGATGTTTACAAAATATTCAGATACTTTCTCAGATAAAGGATTCTAGAGAAAGGTAATGTTTTCTTAAAAAAATTAGCAACACAAGAAATAAACAAGGCTCTAAATAAGAAAACTGTCATCTTAGTAAAACAAACGTGCTAGAAGAAGCACCACTAAACTGTTCTCCAATGAGAACTTGAAGGCAACTAAACATGCAGATAAACACAGAACTGCAGGAAATCTGTGAGATCCTCCATTTCTCGTTCGAGTAATTTGCATAACTTCTGTTTTTCCCACTTGCTGTTTCTGCAGTCCATCTGCATGGTGAGGTCCTTGATGGACTTCAACCCAGGCAGCTTATGCTGGGGCTCAGCCGAGAAACTGGCATTGGAACACACCAGCTGAGAGGCACACAACACTCTCGAGGGTGTCCAGCTTCCCTTTGGAAGGCTAGAGGAGATCTCTGTGCTGTCCTCATTTGGCAGCTCACCTTAGAGTTTAGATCTGCTTTGCACCATTTTTCTTCCCACTTCTCAGCCTTCCACATACTCAGCCTGCTGATGGTTTTGACTCTCAAGGCATTAAGCAACTTGCTTCCCTCTATTTACTCCAGCATTTCTATAGCTGTTTTTCAAAAAACCCTTTTTTAACACAGACAGGTAGCTAAAGTTGTGTACACACACAAATTCACACACAAATTCACACACACACACACACACACACACACACACACACACACACACACACACACACACACACACACACTCTCAATGTATGTCCTTTTCCAATCCATCCTCCAGCCTCCTAACATGATCCCCATGCTGACCTGGGGGGCTGTCATTTTGCCAAGCACATGTTTTTCCTAAGCACGTGTGGATCAGTCCTGTTACTGTCCAAACTACTTTTGGCACCACCAGGAGAGCAGCTAGCCTACCGTGACTACCCTCTGACCTGCCCTGTTGTTTGAATCCTTTACTTCAAACTTTTTCTTCCTTTTTAACGCAGAGAGGATAAAAGGAAGATGCATGAAGTGCTCACAGACATGCAATCTGACCTTTCGTGTCTCCAGCTCTCATCACCTTTGTGTGCGCTCTCCCTGCTATCTTTGTTTACTGTCAACTCGATTTGAGCTGTTGCTAAATTCTGCACAGTTGAATGCACAGCACTCGGCTCGCTTGGCCCTGATACTGGAGCATCTGGACTGCAATTTGTACAATAACACAAATACAAAATGATACATACTTTCTATCAAATCTCCCCTCCAGGACCTCTAAATATTCTTCCAATGATATAGTCCTTTAATTTTCCACTTTCTTTGCTTCTCAAAATTTCAGTTCTATTGTTTCCATATGGTGTGAGTAGACTATGTCCAAATATTCCAGGTGACAAAATACCATTAATTTCATACAAGTACTTTAATTTTTATCACTTTCTTGAGATTAAGCTTAACCACTTTAAGTTTCAAAAGCACATGCTGCACTAGAAAGATATTTATATTAGACTATAAATCAAAGAACTAATAAAGTTCCTGAGATTTTTAAAAAAAAAAGTTAAAAAAATTAAACTCCCAACCTCCTCTTCCAACTGTTTTAAATCAAGGACAGTATGAAACAAGTTATCCAAGTTCAGAATGAACAAAAAATTACAATTGCTCTGAGATGAAATTTAAAGATTAAAACCCTTTTGATTCCTTGAACTGTTTGACAAACAATTCTGTAGAACAGCAATTGCAGCAAGATGTTATGAAATATTTATGTCAGTTTGTAACATGCGTGACCACATGTTGGTCAAGACAGCTGAACTGCTCATTACTGCTAGGAAGCTGTAAATCACCTCTCTGGCAAACCTTCACATGAGTTTCAAAATAAACTGGTTCTGTTCTTGATTCCATTAGATGCTATAGCTTAAAACACAAATAATATTATTCTTGGCATGCTGTTGCCTGTCCACCTCGGCACAATTACTGCAGCCTCTCCCAGCTTAGATGAGTATTGTCCAAGGCCAACGCAGCAGCTTCCTTCCTCCAGCAGAATGCCTGTAACTGAGACAATTTGGCTAAACGACAAAAAGATGAAGTGTCACTGCTGTAAGGGTAACAAATGCAGTCCAGGCTCTTCGAATACACAAGAGTTACCCCAAAACAATTTGATTTATGGATGATCAGGCAAAGGCAGTGGCTAAAGCATTGATTTCTCTCATGCACTTCTGCTTGTCACCATCTGATGGAACAAACCTTCAAATCAGCTATTCAGAGTTGGGTTTCAACTTAATAATAATACCTGCCTTGCTCAAAAGGGATGTCACAGTGTGGAGAGCACTGGGGGCAGAGCCAGAGTCTGCAAATACCAGGAAGGCTGATGTGATTTTCATTTATGACCTGCTGTGAAAGACCTGTATGCAGTGCATATCTTTGGGAATAGACCCCTTAAACTCATGTTTTGAGTCCAAGATTTTGATTCTCCTTCACCGAGCACAGTCATGAAGAAACAGGAGAATAAAGCAAATGTAAAATGGTTTTCAACTTCTCAGTGTTTGAAATAAATGAAGGCCTGGATATTCAGAGCTGAAAAGTTAGATGGATGCCTCATATTGACTTTTAAAAATATATAGGGCACTTGTAGGAAAGATGGGGACAGACTTTTTTTAGTAGGGCCTGTTGTGATAGGGGTAATGGTTTTAAACAGAAAGAAGATATGTTCACACTGAACAAAAGGAAGACTTTTTTTAGAATGACATTCATCATTTTTTACAAGGACACAAAGTGATAGGACAACAGGGAATGGCTTCAAACTGATAGGGGGTCGGCTTAGATTACATACTAAGAAGAAATTCTTTACTGTGAAGGTAGTGAAACAGTGTAAGGGGTTGCCCAGAGAAGCTGTGGATGCCCCATCCCTAGAAATGTTCAAGGGCTGAAAAGGAACGTCACAGTGTGGGGAGTACCAGATGCATGTTGGATGGGGCTTTGAGCACTCTGATCTAATGAGTGACATCCCAGCCCACGGCAGCAGGGTTGGAAATAGAGGATCTTTAAGGTCCCTTCCAATCCAATCCATGAGTCTATATCCTGGGGAAAACAAGGTTATAATTCAGCACCAGTATGATTTTGTCAGTTGTCAATGGCTATATGGGGTTTTGTCATATACAGCACCATCCTCCTGGGGCTAAAACTCAGATAAAAGAAGTTATCACACTATAAAACCTGAGTGAGGGACTACTCCTGAAATTGTAGGTTACCATTATGCTTAGTATTGAACTTAGTATTAAAATGTCATACTCTGCTTTATTATCCCTCACAATAAAAGCATGTTTGTCAGAGCATGTGTCCATATGGCATGTGTTTTGTGTGTTTAAAAAGGCTTTGTCTTCTGTCCCACCAGTACCCTGAAGTGCTGACTCTGCCAGGTCAGTCATTAACCAACATCACCTACTGTCAGTCTCTCTGCCTTGCTGCCACATGGAAAATACACATGGTGTATTTTCCAAACCCAGGACAAAAGGTTGGCACAGTTGACTGACTGATCCTTCACTGATGTTGATGAACTAAAGGAAGCTCTCAGAGGGAAGGCGTGAAGCTGAAGGCACTCCAGGGAGTTACTGAACAGTTATTTAAGAATGCGCATACAACAGCATGGGCAGCCTCTTCAATAAATAAAAGCCATAGCCTGGACAAAATCCATGACCACTAATGAATTCCAGTCCTGATAACTGTGTGGGCATACAGAGAGGAGTCTTTCTGTGCAGCTCTCTAATACTAGGCAGTGGTCAAGAGGAAGCCAATGGGATACTTCAGCCCCCACAGCAGGGTCATGTACTGTCCCAGGAGCTGACTCGGCTCCTCCAGAGTCCAAGGGCAGCTCCTAGAGAGTCACTTGTGCAATGGCATTTCCAAGCTCAATTGCATTTCCATTCCTAGAGCAGTTTCCACTGCTTTATTACAACACAGATGTAGCTTGCTCATTCTGTCCCCTCTCTCTCTTCTGATATTCTCTCACAGCAAATGCAAAGCAGTTACGTGGCAGAAGTGATAACAAATGCCAGATTATCTCGTGGCAGTTGCTATTTCCAGGATGTATCACTCCGAGCTTTCAGGAACGTCAGTGAACATTGTGTTTAGGCTGTAGTAGTGACACACTGTCATCATATTTCCTCTGATGACTTCCTGAAGCAGGGTCTTTGTTTTTTCTAGCTGATACTAGATGTGTGCATGCCAGAAACTAAGGAAATGAATACCATTCCATACCTGCAGGATGAACCTTACTGCTACTTCAGCGTAAAATAAACTCGCACTAAAAGTTGATCTTTATAGTTATTAGTAACTTGTTATTAGTACTTTCATGAAAGCATTCTGTGTACAAATAATATCAGTGATAAATAGAGAGGACCCTTCAGTCAGTCCACTAGCCTTGTGTTCAAGCATATACACTGGTTTCCACCTTTGGTCTTGCTTTTTAAAGAAATCAATCTTTAAAGTCTCTTCCAACCCAGCCCATATTATGATTCAATGGACTGAGCCCTTGTTTACACAGATGGAATTCTGACTTAGATCTTGATCTCCGAGCCACCTCAGCATCTTGTCTGCTCAGACAGGGCAGATACCATGTCCCAAGGCTGTGCAGATGCTGTCAAGGATATCTAGCTCTCGAAGAAGCTTTCAGAGAACGTCAAGTAGGTCCTGGGTGTCGTGACCTTATGGAAACAACGAAAAGCTTTTCCCTTCAGCAACTGTATCACTCACAATTCAAAGCAACCTTTTATTCCAAAAGCCCTGTCAACTGAACCCTTCAAAAACATAAAGCACTATGGAGACCTTAATGACAGACGGGGTCTGGACTCTCCAAAGAAAGGAGGGCAGCATCTTTGTGTCTGAGTTCCCAGGATGACAATCAGTGAGTTGTAAGAAGTCTAAAGATGAGCAAGCAGAAGGATCTAAAGACAAAACCACTGAGTTAATCCTTCTGCTCAAATAACTTGTAAAAATGAAAACTTTAGAGACAATTTCCGTGAGTCTGAAAGCCACCTCTTCTGCCCAAAGCTTGCTGACTGGTTTTGAGCCTAACACAGGCTTTCACTCCACAGCAGGCTAGGCTGAAAATTACCAAGCTGACATTTAGGCCTGGCAAACTCACACCCTGTATGAACTGAAATGGAAAGCAAAGTGGACTAAGCTTCGTTTGTTCCTTAGCCAGAGAGTTCGGCTTAGCACTCAGCCTAGGCCTTCTTTCCAGCTTAAGACAAATAGGACTCCAGTGGTAAAACCCTGGCTCCAGAGAATTACACAGCAAAATTCACGTTGCATCCAGAACAGATCAGACATGGAAAGTCTCTGGAATTTGTTTGCTAGACAAAAACATAAATGTAAACAATGAAAATTATTCCATCATTATTAAAAAATAAAATCTCCTTTAAATGAATGTTGAAGCAATGGGCAAGACATATCAAGGTTTAATCATATTAAACCTGTGAGGTCTTGTGAGGAGCAGGGGGTAGGATGATGATAGTCATGGATCCCTTCCAACTTGAGATATTCTATGATTCTATGATACTACAGTCTTAAGGTTTTAAAATAAATAGAATTTCTGTAGCAAAAGAAATGCCATATTATTAAGCTGTATTTCTTGGAAGGAAATCTCAAGCTTTTTAATTTACATAGAATCAACTGAGTCAAAGTCCAGTATCAGGTACCAGATGTAACAAATGCCAATGAACTGCACTCTTTCAAATATGAATCCTTTAATTTCTGCTACTCTGAAATGCTTCAACTTAGTGTCTTTGGATTTGAATTTAGCTAGCAGGTAGGACATTTTCTTTTCATTTGGGCTAGCCACAAAGTTGGAAAACCAGATCATATTTGATAACAGAGCATGTGTTTTCCTTCTCCATACTTTTACAAAAAACCCACAAAAACAGAGCCATACTTTCCAGGAGTACTTAGGTACTTGTAGATGCATGCATACATACACACAATTAGATTATCAAAAATACATTAATAAAAGAGTGAATTTGCATTTTGTTCATATTCCTGAGATTTAATATAGCACTGCCTAAATAATTCCACAATTCTGATTGAAAAGATAGTAAGAAAAAACAGATTCTCTGTTGGCTGTATTTTATTTATTTTATGAATTTGCTTTTCTCATAACATTATCCTAAGAGGGGCTGGGTACACACACACACACAAAAAAAAAAAACAACCCACAACAAAAAACCAAGCCATAAAACATTTCTCTAAAAGAGAGCTCTAATTTCCAGCCAAATAGCCCTAATCTAAAGTCAGAGTAAAAGCATCTGGAAAAGAAAAAAAGGGGAACATGTATGAATGGATCTAGACAGGCTACCTGGCTGCTCAACTAAAAACAATGTCTTGGCATTGGCTTCTGATAACAAGACCCTGCTTACAGACAAACGTGCAGAAGCATTGTCAGCCAAGGAGAAAGAATATTAAGGAAAATAAAGACAAAATACAAAACCAGGTTTCCTGCTTGTTACAGGTCAGGCCATCCCACCTCAGTAAGCCAGTACTTCCCTCCAGATCATTTACTCCAGCTGGATGCTGTTTCTGCACCACAGTGTTGCTTCCACTAGAAGGGTTCACTTCGTTGAAGGGGGCTATTTGAGGTTTTCTAGATGCACATTTTGTTGGACAACCACGTTCCTCATCTTCAAATTTTGATGCCTCTTCTGCATATCCAAGGCTCAGAGCATCCCAGCACATTAAAAGGATGTACATGTGTGTTGCCTGTTTTGCTAGAGAGTCCAAAATCACTAGGGGGTTAGTGTCCCTAGCAAAAGGGCTTAAGATAAAATAGCATTTCATCTTAAAAAAAGCCTCTAACAGGTTGATTTCTTCTATTTAACCATGAATAAATAAACAAACAAAAAGTTAAAAGTAATTACACAACACATTTTTCACATGCAGCCATGGAAATATAACTTTTCTGATTTTTTGTTTGTTTGCTTACTTAGAGGAAGAAGAAATAATGATGTGCAGATATTAAACTGTACCTAGGAGACAGACACATTCTGTTAGCATGGCTTTGTCAGCAAACATGTGATTACTTGCAGCTTTCTTTAGAGCCTGGAGCAGAGCCAGGTGGTGCCTATTGATGGCACTGAAAGAAGAGAAACACAGTGGAAGTCAGTCACCAGAAGAGACCTTTCTCTGCTTCTGCTTTGCCAAGTTGCTTGACGAGGTGGTTGATAGAAACAGCTTCTTTTCATCAGTTACAATGTGATTCTTTCAAGCCCTTTCTCAGCTCAGCCTTATTGTCAGCCCCTTACACGGGCCAGTGCTGAGTTCTGCAATGAAGTCACCATAGAAATGACATGATGAGCGTGTCCTGACCTCCCAACTGTGTTTCCTGGTCCCAAAATAAATCTGAGCTCAGTTATTACAGTGCCTCTGATTTAATAATTGGCTTTTGGGAGACACTCAAATGCTTCAAATGGAATCTTTTCTTAGGATCAAATCCTGTCCCTATTGTAGCCTATGGGAATTCTGCCACTTTAATGAGACAACAATTTGGCCATTAATCCATGAAAATTTGCTACTCTAATTCACACTGCCCTCCCATTTAGGACCCTGTTGTTCAATTCACTCTGAACCAGCTTGTTTTCACTTTCAGGATAATTGTGCAAGACCAAAGAGTAATTCAAAAAACAAATTTAGCAAGAGGAGGCATTAGCTGCATTAACTGTGTGTCTGCTGGCTGGACACTGCCAAACCTCACTGCAGAATCTTCCCAAACCTGCTGACAGTCACTGTCACTGAAAACATGGAAGCAGTGCCTTCCCCCTCACTTAAAAAGACAACAAAAGACTCATAAACACGGGGTTTCTATGGGGCATAGCCTGGGACCACAAATGTCTTCCATCTCCTAAAGCAGGAGCTGATTCTTTAGGTTAGGGCTCACCAGGGATCAACTACTCTCTAGCTGTATGTCAGGGCTCATACTAGTGGGACCATACCTCAGGGCAGACCTTTCAAATTGCATCTTGCACAACCTGGCTGACTTATCTAAGCTTCTGTCTATCATAACATACTGCATTTTTGTAGTCTTGTTTGAGTTGTAGGTCACCGAAAATCTTCTACCAAGGTACAAATGTACTTTTTGAAATGTCCATACATTGTTTGCTGCTTAGCAGTTGTGTGCTTGTGTTCCTGAACACTCTTCACTGGCATGCTTAGAAGCAATTCACAGACTCCTGGCATTCATTAAACACCAGAGGTACAGAAAATACAGCTGATTTTCAGAGATGACCAAGGTCACAGTAATTGCCACTAATTTTAAGTCTGCTAGCTAACTTTTCCTACCTTGGCAATTGCTCATGGCTCTTATTCACATAATTTTAAGTTATACCCCTGGACTTCATTCCTATGACGTTTTGCAACATCTGGAGAAATACCTTTATAAATACAATGGCAGATTTCTCTTGTGTGGAAGAGGGTTAAATAAGAGAATATCCAGGTTTCTGTGTCTCTGGTTAATAAAACATAAAATTTCTCTCCTGTTTGCTCTCTTCGATCCTGTTTAAGTGGTCTGGCACACTCTGAAAATACACAAGGGCCCTATTATGTACAGGCAGTAGGTACAGCAGGTTTCACTGGACTGTAACTCATTTGTTTCAGATGAAGGGATGCTGTTAACTACCACTGTGAATATAATTGCTTACTTGATTTCCACATTCTTGTCATTGTTGGCCTGGCTACTGCAAGAACAAGCTGGTGAGGAATTCCCTAATGCTGGTTAAAAAAAGAAAAGAAAAAAAAAAAGGAAGTCTTCAGGTCAAACCAGAAGTTCATCCAGATGTGCCTACACCAGGAGCAATACAAATACGCCCTTCCACCACTTCACTGCTTGCCCTTTGCTCCCTTTTTCAGCCCAGAACCAACTCCAGGAAGAGAAACCCTCCAGGCGAGGAGGGAAAGGGACCTTTCTGTATTGTCAAAACACTGAGGTGCCACCTTCACTCAAGCTCCAGGATGTGCCATATCTGATTCCTTCTGTCACATGTGGCAAGGGGGCTCAGAAGCCCTCAGCTGACTTTTAGTACTGGCTGTTCCTCAGTCTGTCCTTACACAAAGCACAACTCTGCTCCTGATGTGTTGTCTCTGTAGCATGTTATGTGCTAGTAACTTTGTGGGAAAGCCCTCAAATGCCAACTCAGATCAGAGCTGGATGCTCCCACCACAGTGCAAAGAAAGCCACAGTTAATTTATCACACAGTTTATCTTGGCAGTTCTGGCTTCAGCTCCCTCCCCTCTTGCAGGCTCAGAGCCACCCTGTGTCACCTGCAGCCTCCAACAAAGACTGTTGCCTGCCCGTGCCAGGCTCTATACACACACAGGGTACGTAGGTGCTGGTCTAAAGCTTGGTGAGCACCATAGCACTAGGAGTGGGAATGTTATGGGGATGGTTTTGCAAAGGTATAACTGAGGAAGTGTTGTAGTCCATAGGTACTGGGTATCCAGGCGACCTTACTTAGCCTCTACTGCCATTTCACACTACATTTCTAATTGAGGTAATATGGATTTTTGTTAATTTTGTCTCTCTTATGAAAAGCTCCCCTGCACACCCTTTCTCCTCTGACTTAATTCTTTTCCAAACACCAGAAATGAAGGCCTGATTTTACAAAGGCTTTGGAAATGCTTCTTCTTTCATTTGACATGTAATGTCAAGTGCACACATAATTATTTACAGACTGGGAATCCTAGGCTATCTTACCTTTTAACTTATCTCCTCTGTTGTTATTACCTAAATCTGAGGTGTACTGTATTATTAATTTCTCAGTAAAACTCCTTTGAAAATAAGCAGGAAACACTGTCATTTATAGTATATTGAACATTTTATTTCCCTTAAGTAATTAACCAACATAAATTCTCATTATGAAAAAACCAAACCAAACCAAAAAACCACTGTGGTGAGACACAGTCCTTTTAGAAACAGCCTGGCAGCTCTTAGTGTTGACAACTACACTTGTGAGCATTGCTTAACAGGAGCACAGGCACAAAAGTTCAACTCAAGGACTGTGAGTTGCAAACTGAAAGAATGGCAGCATACTGCTTTTCAATAAATTCTGAAGTTTTGCTCTGGACTACAAACAAACCCTCAAAAACATTCATATTATGATAGCCCTTACCATATCACAGCCTTAGGGTCTAAAGCATACTGAAAGAAAAGAAACAGGAGATCAAAAAAAAGCATTGAAAAAGGTGGGCTCTATCCCATAGAGACAACTGATAAAGAGAGGCGGAAGACAGCAGAGGAGCAGTACTGATTAGCATGATGAGCTTCATCCTCAGCACAAGCCTCACAGTACTCTCAGCATGCCCACTGCCAAGTCAGTAAGTCAGCTCAAAAATATTTGTTATGTTAAAGTAATCCTCTGTGCAAGTCATTTTAGTGTAGGATGACATTCATCTCAGAGGTAAAACACAGAGGATCTTTGGCTGAATTCTTATTGTGAGTGACATGAATTAAAAACCCTCGCCATAGGACACTGGTTTATTGCCTATGGCTCCATTGAAACGTCTGCATAGAAAATCAAGCTACTCCCATCGAGCTGTGTGACACCCAGCTGGGCATGCCGTGTAAATGAGGAGCTCAGTGCCAGCTCTGGCAGTCACCAGGCCTGCTGTGGACAGACATGGCTAAGCAGGACAATCATGCTATAGCGTAACAGACAGCCAAGGGATGCCTCCTCAGAGGGACCATATTGAGCAGACACTGTGGACAGCAGAGAGGAAAAGAGAGCATGTTTTTCTCCATAAAAGCAAGAAAGACTGAGCAAGAGATGCTCCAGAATTCTGCCTTACTTCACATAATTGGGATGCATTACCAGCTGCAGGAGGTATGTAACCAGCATAAATTACTGCATCATTAACTACTTAATAAGCAACAGTTGCCCTCAGAATTAATTGGGTGACCTAGGAAAGACAGAATAAAAGTAGACAATGACACTGTCAAGATTTTTTCCTTCTACTACCACTCAGCAGCAGCATTAGACCACCCCCATTAAGGACAACAGAGAACTGTAGGCTGTAAGGAGAAGTTTTGGGATGGCACTAAACCAAAGTGTGTAGATGGCTCCTAGTAATATTCCATTGCCAAGGACGTTGTACTTGAGTCCTATTACATTCTTTCACATATTTTCTGAATACGCCATTGATTCTACAAATCTGACATGCAGTAAGTAATAAGGATTAACTCATTTCCCCAATAGCTCACTTCCCATATACATTTTACTGCAAACACAAAGGCATTTCAGCTTTCCAACCCTGCTATCATGCAAAGTTCATAAGCTGAATTTTGTGGCCTGTGTCTGAAATGTGCAAAATGACTTTTCAGTTTTACTGCACCAAAGGGAAGTTTTTCCAGATTGCAGAACTGCAGCCAAACATGGATGTTTTATTTCAGCCTTGCAGGAAGGGCTGAGAAGCACACGCAAACACTCCTGCCAGTGCAGCCCTTCAGGAAGGTCACAGGCTAAAGGTTTACAGCACTTTCCTTAAAATGAGAAAGGAATTAAGTCATTGTTTCTATACTGGACAAAAGGTTAGAGAAAGACTCAAAGGCCAGGGCTCAGTGGTAAGCAGATGAAGCCCACTGAATATTTTGTAAACTTCTTTCTCTCCTTGAATTACCATGGCATTTTTGGGGGGCATCTCTGTTAGTAGGACCGAGTGCAGTTTTCTTGGAGGTGGTGCCAGCAGAGCAAAATTCTGCCCAAATATATTATAACAGATAGGAAGTCCAACTTCCAAGTCCAGGCACACAGCAGAGCACAAATGTGTACCTGCAAGGTAAGCAATGCTTTTGAGAAATGTGGTGCTTAGGTACACAGTTCACTAATGGACTTGGCAGTGCTGTGTTAATGGCTGGACTAGATCTTAAAGGTCTTCTCCCACCTAAAGGATTCTATGATTCTGTATCAGTAGCTTAACTTGGTCAGGTAGCCACTTTTTGAAAAGTATGTCAGCTCAAAGGAAGTTCTTTCTACTGTGGGGAAAATGAGAGAAAGCAGAAAATATTAAAAGGGAATGACAGAGGCTCATGTTGCAGGTTGCTTTGAATCAGGAGTCTGCATCTGACAATAAACAGAAGAAGCCATGCAATGAGAATCATCTGTGAACCACTCTGACCGCAAGGACCGGTTCAATTCATTATGGAAAAGTGGAGAAAGAAGAGCAGCACACAGAAAAGCCAGAAACAAAGCAAAAATGCTTCAGTTAAGTTCTGATAGAGAATTCTAGAAGCCTGGATGAAATTATAGCTGTGTGACATTTCAGCATAAGAAAGACCATACACTGGAGATGTTATGCAAGAAGCTGATAACCTGCTGACATATTGAGTCTAACCTTTAGAGAGACACAGAGTGCCTGCTTACATCAGGATGGGGGTTAATGCTGCTTACAGTGATCCAAAAGGAAGGTAGGGAATGAAATATCAAGTTCTCCATCCCAAGTCCACAGAGGTGAGCTCATAGCTAAACAGCCCTTAAGAAAGGTCAGATAAGATGGTACCTGAAATAGGCTAAATTGTAGCTCAGAGAGGAAAAGAATGCAGTTTGGAAAGAGATTTGCATTTGGAGAAATTAAACATAAGATGTACATCGCACAAGGTGATAGTAGTTACACTTGTGGTTATGGTTAAGGTCTCTAAAGATCAAGGGAAAAGAAAGGAACAAATGAAATGAGGTATTTCCCCAAAATGTCCACCAGTGAAAAGAAAATAAAATGTGATGAGGGAAGTATGAATAAAGGCAAATAGCCACAGAGGGCAAAGGATGTTGGGAGTTCAAGAATGTCATGGACTTATTTGAAGGTGGCAGATATAGAAGGAAGGGTGTAAAATACTGTCTTTGAGTTTTTCCTAAGATAAAGTCACTGGAAATGTTTCTCCCAGCAGGAATATGCAGCAGGTACCACACAGTTATTTAGAACACAGAGAAATACTGCACTTGAACTTTTATTAAAGAAGAAGAAACTTCCATATCACTAAGATCTGGTCCACTAACTTCCCATTCCTGATGTCACACCTCTCTGGAAAAAGAAAAAAAGAAAGAAAAAAGTGATGCAAAGGATTTATTGCTTTTTTAAATCAGGGAGAAATGCGGATGAAAAGCACAACAAAACCTCAGAAAGGGTGAAGAAGAGACAAAGGAATGACAATAATCTCTAAGTGCACAACTTCTCTCCCATGGAAACAGGTTGAACATTTTGATGTGAAGGGTTTATATCAGCCTTAAAACAGCCACAAGGTATGAAATCTTGCATTCCTTAGAAATAAATAACTAGCCTTCAAAAACCTTGCTGAGCAATCTATCCTGTCCAAAAGCTCCAGGTCTCTGCATCAACCTGTATATGGAGTCTGTATGTATGTATGGCCAGACTTCACGAACGCAGATTTAGGAAGGGCTCTCCCCACGTGAGTGTGCCCTTCCAGCCTGTGCAGTGGATTTTTTAGGTGAGGCACAGCGTGCACAGAACTGGCCCCACCCTTTCAGTCCTGAGGTCCATTTGCCACGGCCGAGCGAGCTTGGACAGTGACAGTGAAGTCCTTGGGACTGTCACAGCACCCAGTACTGACCGGGGCTGACCCTGCTGA
>JAWWLZ010000001.1:34892028-34902717 GCA_035041345.1 Poliocrania exsul
TCCAGAGAGAGTAATCAGGCATTGGAATGGGCTGCCCAGAGAGGTGGTGGATTCCCCATCCCTGGAGGTTTTTAAATTGAGATTGGACATGGCACTGAGTGCCACGATCTGGAAAATGGACTGGAGTTGGACCAAGGGTTGGACTTGATGATCTCAGAGGTCTTTTCCAACCCAGTCGATTCTATGATTCTTTTTTTCCCCTAAGTCTTGATGTTCAAACACAATAGTTCCTGTATTCTGCCACAATCTGGAAACCCCAGCAAGCGATGTGTTTAACCACAGTCTCACTGGACTGAAAAAGTAATTTGTGACTATTTCAGGCTCAAGCTGGAGAAAATTCTAAACATAAGTGATGCATTCTAGGTAACTAAGACATTTCTTAATTTGTAGAGCAGTAAGTAAGTATCCTTACAACTTCTACTATATTTTTAGTTCACCTCTCATTTGTGAAGAGGATTAAAAAACATGTATAGAGATGTTCTCCCTAAAGAACAAGCTTTGAGACCTACTCCCACACATACACGTATCTCAGGACATTCCTTCTGTTTCCACCTAGATCTTTTATTGGGGGGAAATGTAAGGATTTTGGCTGTTGCACCATTATGTCTGAAAATCCAGAATCTGGCTCAGAGCTTCAGTCTTACATGAAGAGTTAATCTGCAAGTGGACAGTAAATCCAATGCATTGAAAATACAATCAGCCACTGTGTATGTACAGACTATATGCAAAGCAGATGCTGGATGCCCACAAGTCCCAGACATGGCCTGTTGCATCCAGAATGGAGATGAGGAGTATCTGAAATGCACAAAATGTATCCAGATGGTCTCACCACTGCATCTATCATAGATCTGTGCACTCTCACAGACTTGGAGCAACTCAGCCCAAGTGCCTCACCTCTCCTAGCAGCATTCTTCTGCCTGGATAGGAAAATGCAAGGCTGCCTCAAAGCTAAGGCTGAAGCATCTTTTCAAGAGACATAAAGCACTTTCCATAGTATAAACTTACTACAAACCTGAAAGGCTCACAGGACTTCAAGCCAATTTGGTTTGGGGCCCAAATCAGGATTTATTGAATCAGCTCAGAGCTTGAGAAAAATTTTGCAACACTAGGAAAATTAAAACCAGTGATGAACTGACCAAGTGCCTGTTTTATCAACAGTTCTGAAATTTATGCTGCCTACAAGAACACTTTGATACAGTATTACAGTTCAGAGATAACATTATGATGATGCCAAGCAAAGACATTGAGAAAGACTTGAGAATGGTGTCAGCTGTTCATTGCTTTCCACAAGATCTGTAACCACGTTCACTGCTACTCTTCCCTGCTCCGATACCATGAAACATTGAAGGTCCTGTGAGATGTTATATTTATTCTCTGACAAAAAAAGTTAAAAGCACGCACTTTATTGAATTTACTAATTCTCAGGAAATACTAATTGAAAACTTCTTGCTCTATGCTACAAATTGCAGAACAAATATTATGATTCTGTAAGTCAAACAAGATTAATATCCCTCTTTCCCTGCAGGAAATCCTAATGTATGCTACAAGGGTTTCCAGCTTTGCAGGAAGTGAAACTGCTGAACTCTCATGCACTTTTATATTTGGCTTCAGTGGGAAACTTATTTTGCAACTCCATCAAATACCAGTTACATTCCTACAAGGAAAACAGTCCAGCTGCCAGTCAATAGGACATTCGACCTTGTAGAGAAACCTGAAAGGCACTTGCACTAAACAACAAGATCTGGTTACAGTTGCACTCTCGCTGCCAATTCCATTAAAGCTTATCTTCAAATGCAATGAGCTTTTCAAAAGTCGCCAACACCAAACCCATTTACAGCAGCAGAGTCTTGCTGCTGCTTTCCAGTGCCTTTGCATCACTCCTTTCTATTTATATGAGAAATTACTTTGTTATCCTATAACTTTGAATACAGTTGTTAAATCCAAAACAATTACTTGCCCCTGGGAGAGTGGCCCAGTTTCAGCAAGCATGAGTCACGCATTCATTCTGGTTTCATAAACCTTATTGCCCTTCACTAGTGGGCATTGGGAAGGTCACAGTTCGAAAGCGCATTTGTAAATTTTACTTAGCTACAAAAACTCTGCAGGGCAGCTTCAAGCTCTCCAAGGTATCTCACTTAGTGCCCTCATTTTTCCTTCAGCAGGTCTTGTGAAGAAGTCCAGCCCTTTGTGCCTGCATGCCAGGGGACAGCTTCTAGCATTGGAAAGGTGTCACTGAGCTGGTCACTCTGAAGCTCATAAGATGAAACACAAACACTAAATAAAGAGTACTAAAAAGCATTTTTGAGACACACAACTATGGGAGCAGATGGAGCCTTCATGGGATTCTCTATTAGTAGAAATTGATGTTACTGGCAAATTCCATTTTTGTTTTGAGACTTTGGCTTAAACAATCAGTAAGCACAATTTTGCACATATGCTCTCATTTTAATTACACTTTACTGATAGAGCAAGATGGTGAAATTTCACACTATACTACTTTAATCTCATTCTTTTGTGATGAAAATGACCTTGTATCTTGAATGGTGCAGCTGCTTATTCCTAAATTCCCAAAAGGTTCCATATAAAGATGACTGAAATCAGCTGAAAGCATCCCAATGACTTAAGCCTATGCTGTCTCTTAGAAACCAAGGAGCAATGCTCAGACAGACCCCTGTGCTGCTGCAAGCATTTATTTTCCCCCTAGATATAAGCCAGTAAAAGCTGCTGGCATCAGCACACAGAGTGAAAGGCATGTCCCGCATCTCCTTCTAATAAATTCTGCTGCACATCACAACCTGGGCAAGTTACCAAACCTAAGAGGAATCTGTTGCATGTGTGCAATGCAAAGCAATCACAGTGGTACGTGCACTGAAATTCCTCCCAACTAGAGACGGAAAAAAATTCTTTTATTACTTTTGAGCAACTATTTCTGTGTTTGGATGTGATTTACTCGACACGCCTGTGAGACACCAAGGTCAGCACATTCACTAGGGAATATAAAATAGCAGACACTGCAGAACAAAAGCCATTAAGATCAGCAGTAACTTATACTTGGAAAGTTTCCTGCAGAGGTGCCTACCTGGAGCACACAGTCACATCTATCATTGCTTTGCATGACTTTCACCCACCAAGCCAAGCCACCTGCAAGGCACTGGGACAAGAGAGGACTTTTCGACTTCTTCCCAACAGTCATCATGACAAATTCTTGGAGATCCTCTTGCGAAAACTTCATCTCTCACCCAGAAACCACCTAAACTGCTGGTCTGTTCTAGTACAAGTGCCTTTCACACTCCTGCAGCTATTGCACAACACTCTCCCTACAAAAGTGTCTGCAGGAAATCAGACTTGACACACTCATGCTAGCACAAATTAGTTGCTCTCCCCGTGTTTTTTGGTTTTGTTTTCGTTTGGTTTTTTTGCTAAATTTTAAAGGGAGTCCACTAAAAAGAAAAAATCCAAAACAATGAGAAATAGAAATTTTAGCTTTATCTACATTTTTTCCACAGTATTCAGATTTAGTGCTTCAGCAAACAATTTTTGTTGCTAGATCTAGAAACCTTCATACATTATGGAGAGTCCCTCCAATAACTGTAATCAAGGAACCTGATTTACAGAGGCAGTTGGTTTATCCCAGAAATTAGCTACAGACACAAATAACAAAAAGAAGACATCTAATTCCCTGTGAGGTAGGAAATGGCTAACAGGGAAAGGGCTTCATTTTGGGTGGGGTTTTTTGCTGGGTTTTTGTTTGTTTATTTATTGGACCAATCTAGTTGGGGATAAGAAAAACTGAGTTGCTAAAAAGACATGAAAACCCCTGGCCTTATTTCTTCTTGACTCCCTTTCTCTAAATGATTTGGAGCAATAAAGCAGATTTTCACTCCCATCAGCCCCTGCCGTGGTTACACGCTTAGACTATCTTGACAACAGAAACTCTTAATAATCTGGACACTTCCAAAAATGACAGAATTTGGCACTATAATCCATTCTGTCATTTGCAAATAATCACAGCTAAAATAACCTGCAGGTTTAACATCAAACCATTCAAATGAAGATTAAACAGAATTGAACCATTTCCATAATGAATTTAACCACTAGGAAAAGTGATCAATCCATTAGCCAAGCCAAAGAGATAAAGTTTCCATATGTCCTGTCTGGGAGAATACAGCACCGTTGTATTTGAAACAGCCAACTCCTTCCTATCATTAGAAACACAGTGAAGTCTTAACTACATGTTTTATGAGGTTGAACAGAGCTAATCCATATGGACATTCTAGAAGACAGACATCACTTTTTAAGCTAGACATACAGAAAAAAGTTCCCTAAGATGTGGAGGTAATCTTTTTTTTATATACAACACAGAAGGTTAATTAAAATCAGTTTCAGTTCTACGGTTCCACGTGTTGAAAAAGGTTACATGTGCAACAGAGCGCTGCAAAGTGAAGCGAAGCAGAAAATGTTGATAAGCAGAAAACTTTTGTACTGACCTTGTTTTCTTTTCAGAACCACAGTCTGCTCAGTTCTTGTCTGAGTTTTGTTTTTGGCAGCTGCAGAACTATAAAAAGCTTTGCCATTTAAAACATTTTTAG
This sequence comes from Poliocrania exsul, assembly GCA_035041345.1. Classification (NCBI taxonomy): domain Eukaryota; kingdom Metazoa; phylum Chordata; class Aves; order Passeriformes; family Thamnophilidae; genus Poliocrania; species Poliocrania exsul. The sequence continues at coordinate 34,896,618 of JAWWLZ010000001.1, forward strand.
AAGAACAATATTGTATTAGGCTGACAATACGTAAGTCATTTATCAAAACGTCACGTTGTTTGGGGAGACAGACAGCAAGTGTCACCCTTGGGCATGAAAGAGGAGGCTGAAAAATGAAAAACATGCTCATCATCTCTACCAGAGCACATTACAAACAGAAAGTAGTCAAGTTTGCTGTTGAGCTAAGCCTTCTATTGAAAGAGAGGGAATCACAGCACAGTGTTTATTCTTCCCCAATCACCAAGGCCTGTCTGAGCTGCTCATAACAGCTCTAAAGCGAAGTCTGTCCTGAAAGAATTTATTTGGGTAAAAGTTACAATAGGCTCTTCAATGTTTGGTAGGAGGTCTGGAAACTCAGTGAGAAAAAGTCAGAAAAATAAGTAACAGGGGAAAAGAAAGAAAAAAAGCAAAAACTTTGGGTTTTTTCAGCCTGACTTGCCTCCTAGGTTCTGCCTGTGTAAGAATGTTTCTGGATTCAGAACCTCAATGACAATTACCGAAACAATTTGCTTCTTAGCTCCCTGCTCCCTTGGTAAAAACAAACAACAAAACCAGCTAAACAAACAAAAAAACCCAGACCAACACACATAAAAAAAAGATCCAAATCAACCTATACACCTGCATGTCATCTCATCAGAGAGCGGTACAGGCAAGACTTCTCCTGTGCAGGGCAGCTTCCAGCTACAGCAGGCAGCACTGGCAGCTCCTGCAGCAAACTCACGGCCTGAACGCTTGGAAGGGGCTCGGTGCTAGAAATGCCAGAGTGCTGCCTGCACAGGGGCACATGCTGGCAGAGGTTCTCTTTGAAGTAAGGGATGAGTAAAACACCTAAACCACAGGAGAGCTGACAAAAGCTACGTTTGCACAGTACCTTCCATCAGCCAGGCAAGAGAGGGCAGGAAGATAAATCAGCATCACTTATAGCAACTCAGAGAGAGTAAACTATCCCAAAGCCCCATAGAAACCTAAATATTATAAACAATCATAACTCCCCCCTTCAGCAAGGGGTATTGGTAGGTGCAGTTTGTTAAAGAACCACCTTTCCTTTCCCAACTCTGAATGAAGCATCTAGTATTCTTTTGGAGGTGGCTATTACAAAAGCTAAAGAGGAATCCATTTTACATTTTCTTTACTCAAAATCTAGTCAAATGGAATTTGCTCTAAGTCCAGCTTTGTTTAACAAATGCATATCTGACACATCAAAAGCAAAAATTCAGGGATCAAAATGTGCCACACAGCACTACAAAGCTGCCAGACCCATCTCTAGTAGGTACTTTACTACATGACAAATTCATTTGAAACCAGAATGAAGCAACAAACTATTGCTCTTTACTTAATCTTGTGAATTAGCACTATCTTACAGCACCTTCAGTTAAATCACCACTAATTCTAGTGAGCACCAATGACTCACCTCAACATAGGGCAAAACACAGTTTCTAACATTAATGACATCATATGTCATGCTACTTACATGGGGCAAGGCTTGAAGGCTGCTGAGGTCAGTGGATTTCAGACAGTTTACCCCACAGATAACATGCTCAGCCTTTCTGCCAACATCTACAGCATTTCCAAAGTAATCAACTAGTAGTTTACCATACATTTCACTAGATGCAAGGAATAGGAATGCTCAATAAGCTGTAATATCTAGCCCTAGATCCAGTCTAACTGCAACAATCTGAATTTTCATATTATTTATCAAAGCATTTCTGTTACTTCAGTGCAAATCTTATCCAAGTGCCAAAAAAACTTAGTTCACCTTATGAAACCAGAGCTATGTTCATTCTTGGCTCTGCCCTACCAAAACATGCCTGGTGTAAGGATTAAGGCTTCTCCAAACGAAAGGGCATGATAAAAAGAAAGCAACAGCTTCAGCTGTCAAACTGATGAATTTCCTCAACTTAAAGGCAATTCTAAAGGTATTTTTACAACATAAACAGCTCAGAAAACAGAACAAAGCATTTTGTTCCAAAACTAATTTATTTTTATTAAAATCTTATACTGAGTACAAGCACAAACTCAGCACTTAAAATGCTGCCCAACCAATGCTTGCAAGAGCTGTCACTGCACTGGCGAAACAAGGACCGACATATCCCAGGGTTAGTACAACACAGAAGTGGGGTCTGCATCAGCACCCCGCTCACCCTCACAGCAACGTATTTCCTTTGCATTTCCACACTTTTCCACAAGACCTCTACTTCCAAGGCATTAATAGGATCCCGAAGTGGAGAGCAATGGTGTTGGTAAGAGGTTATGCAGTCTGACAGGAAGGCAGATGGCCTCCTGGTTTGGCTATGATAAGGGAGAGGAGCTGGAATCCAGGCTGGGAGAGCAAAGGGCCTTTTGCAGGCTGCTGCTAATACCAGAAGTACCAACAGATTTAATTTGGGCTTAGTCTGCTGACCACACCATAACAACAAGTTCTTTGGTATGAAAACATTAGGAAATGCCCTTGCCAAAAGACACTCGGGACTCAGAAAAAGATGTGCCTGACACTAACATCAAAAAAGCAAAAATGAAACTCCACATGCCAGGATGATAGCCAAAACAAATCTAACTGAGCAATCACATTTCCAGACCATCACCATGTTTTCCAAAATATTGGGCCAAAGTTCTCTCTTTGGAGTTTGCTTCCACTGACGTCAATGGCGACACTTAGGCTTGACTGATCAAGCAGAAACATGAAAACAGCCTCTCTGCTCTGAGCACCATCAAAGGCTCATCACACTGGACAGTGGTCCAGATCACTCACATTTCAACTCTAGAGCAGGTAGAATCTGATTTGAGAAAGAGCCCTCTTCTCAGCTATGGTTTTACTTGGGTCTGGAGCAGCCTGTGTGCTGCAGGGTTTGCCCATGGAAGTGTCGTGTTTAGTATCCCTAGAAACACAAGAGTCTTATCAGGTCAGTTCATTTACGTGAGCATCCTGTCTGCAGCAGCAGCCATAAACCTTAAGAAGAGTAAATAACACAGGTTAATAGGATACTCTACCACTTCACTCTCCCATCCTTTCATCATTTTCAGTTTGTAGACTTTCTAAGCCAGGTGTGGTTTTAAAGTACTGCGCAACGTCCAGCAGGACTTTTTGTTTTAATGAACTTGTCCAGTCTAAATCTTGTCCCCTAAAACTTGCTCAAATAATTGTGGGCTCCAGAAAAATATTATGAGAACCTCCAAACTCTGCCTACCTCATACATTTCATTTGCAAAACACGAACAGATGGCAAGTTAACAAATGCTGGGAATCACGGAGCCACTGAAAGCTCTGTGCATAGCTCAACAGCTTTGTGTCTCTCCAGACCTAAAGCTAGCCCAACTGAAAACTCCAGCTGCAAGAATAACTCCAGTTCTGAGAATATAACCTTGTGGATTTAGAGAGGAGATTCATTAATTTGGAAACAGAATCTTGCCTCGATTTGATCTTGCCAATTGCAGTATCAGACACACTGTTCTTGTGCTCTTTACTAATTTTGTTTAAATCCAATCATTTTACAAATCCTGCTAATTTTAGGCCTGTTTCACCACAGTTGCCAAGTGCAGTCACGTGCAAGATCAGATAATTTTTTTCCTCAGCTGCAGTGGCAAATTACTGACACTAATGTTCATAGAACTGTCAGTTAGCTCAATTTCAATCCCTGCAAAGCTGAAGGGCAAACAAACTTTCTGCATTTTAATGATGTGTACACAGCAGTACAGTCCAAAAACGCTGCAGAAACCTACAGCAATTCTTTAAAGTTTCATTCTTACAGATCCTGACTAGTAATTTTGTTTTTCTGGTGTTGGGGTTTTTTGTTTGTTTTGGTTTGTGTTTTTTGTAATTCATTATTACACATTCCATAAAAACCAATGGAGAGCATGCATGTACATCAAAAGAGTGAAGAGTATTATCCAGAGTTACTCAGAGACCATAAACCTGGATCCCTACACTGCACCTTGCAGGAAAGCTTAGTGTATTAGGTCAACCCTTTAAGTACAGCAACATCCTGCCACTGAAAACAAATTGTGAACTCCAGTTCTGCATCTGTTTGTGATCACAGAACTCCACACAGGGGCGATTTATATCAAAATTAGGATTTCTCCCAAAGTGCAAGAACTGTCAGCCTTCCAGTCAGATGTCATGAACAAGTTTAAGGTTGATTTTGGACACAAGACTTTTTTAGTTCCTGGAGGTGTGTGGTCAAACTGAGAATTGTCCAGCTCAGCCTCTGTTTGTTAAAATACAGAAAGGGCACATGAACTTGATGGAATCCCAGAAGAACTGGGAATCGTGAGCAGCATATCTGAGATGCGCAGAACTGCACAAATCTTATGAACTGACAGCAGTGTCAGAGAGACAGCAACATGGCCTTGACCACACCAAACGCAAGGCAACCTGATGAATAGGGTAGTGGATAAGGGATGCCCCGTCTTTCCCCCCCAGGGTACAAATGTTGAATTAGCTTTTCACAAGACTGAGGCCCCACAGTAGAACAGACTCTCAGCAAGTCCATCACTGCTGCTTCTACCCTGCCACTCACTTACATGTAGCCAAAGCTTCTAACAAACCCCCTTGGAATCCAGTTTGCATTGGATCATCACAGAACACTCTTACCAGAGTTATGTGTGGTTATCTGATATTGTTAACATTTTTAGGTTTTCCAATTTTGTAGCACTCCAAGTCCAGAAAAGAAGTACTTCAAGAGGCACTTCTTCACCCTTCTATTATTTTTGAGACTGTTCTGTCAAATAAGAACAACTGTTACTGCCTTTTAAAACTGCAAGTACCCCTCAGAAGAATGCTGATGCTTCCTGAATCCTACCCTTGGATTAAACATGGGCTGTCACACTTTGAAACACAAGGAAGAACAGTATTTGAATAGTACAGTAGTAAACAATATAGTACTTAGTAAACAACGACCAAAGGAAAGAAACAACTGCAAATTTTTTACAACCATAACCAATTCTTCTATTTATTTTTTTTCTTCTCACGCAGCTTTGGAAACCAGGAAAGCTTCTCAGAGGACAGTTTACTTTTACTAATATTTACAGTATTCCAGAGGACCTGTCAGCAGTGGCTTCTGAGTCTGCTTCTTCTTCAAAGCACCTTCAACCCAGTAAGCAAGCAAAGACTTGGATCAATAACCTCAGACCGTAAATCTGTCTGCAATTCTGCTGAAGGGACATAGTCTTCGTCATTGAATAAATACCATACACTTCACAGCTTCAGAATGACAGCTTAAACTTCATCCAAAAGCTATAAAACAGCCAGGGTATTGAATAAAGCAGCAAAACACTTGCTGCCCAAAGTCTCGCTTCTGAAAAATTTTTTCAGAGGTTCTTGGAGAGATGTAGGGACTATTCCCTGCAGAGCAGCCTTCAACCAGTTAAAAACTTAGATTAAAGTAAGCTCCACTGCGGAAAAACAGCAGTGACCCCACGCCCGCATTTAGTTACTAAGGGGTAAACAGCAATTGCCATGTGATGAGAGTGCAACAGCTGAAAACCTACCCAGACCCCTAATTTTGACCTGCACAGTAGCACAGCAGACCAAAGGGCCATTAATCACAGGCTGACAACATAGGAACTGCCTGAAATACACCATTTCAGTGGACAACAGGTAATTCTTTAGACTACAAAGAACTGTTAAGAGCCACAGAGGAACAGAAGCCTGTTCAGAAAAGTTTGGACAAAGGGTTTGAGCATTTAGTAAGGAGTTACGTAGGTGCATAAACAGGCGGTCCCTATCTCTTATCACAGATGTCAGCCTTTTGTGTCCTCACTTGGATGTTCTGCAAATGGCTGTATCAGTGACTGTAAGGTCTGCACTGACCGAGGAACATAACAAACAGCAAATACCCAGGCTGCAGACCAGCTGGGAGAGTTCTCATGGCCAATTAAACATGGCACACTTCAATATATTTTTCTTCTAACAGAAGTAGTTTTCCGCTTTTCTCTCCACACAGGCCAAAATTCCATTTAGACTTACAGAAAAAAACTTTATTTCACTGGAAGGGTGGAACATACTTTACAGAGGCCTCAGTTCTAAAAATTATCAAACAGGACATTCAAAATCCACTTCTGTGGCAGCCAGATTAATTTAAAATATGTGACAGATTCAATTGTTC
>JAWWLZ010000001.1:34902817-34914235 GCA_035041345.1 Poliocrania exsul
TTTTTTCTGATCTCCAACTTAAATTTCCCCTGGCAGAGCTTGAGCCCGTGCCCCCTTGTCCTATTGCTGAGTGCCTGAGAGAAGAGACCAACGCCCAGCTGGCTAGAACTTCCCTTCAGGTAGTTCTAGACAGTGATGAGGACACCTCTGAGCCTCCTCTTCTCCAGGCAATCAACCCTGGCAACCAATGGGGAGACAGATGTCGCAGCCAGATCGCCCTCACATCCAATATATGTTCAAATCAATATATGTAAGAATACTAGAAACATTAGCTATGTCCCTCTTTGTAATTATCATGGAGGGCCCAAAAGAACAAGCCAGATACAAATGAAAACTCATCAAAACCTCTTGATGCCGACAAATTACTGTTATTTATTATATAATTGGCAATTCCTCTTCTCTTCATCCTTATAGACATGCACTGTGTAATGATGCAAACCAGACTGCCTTCTTAGTTGCTCCACATTCACTAACATCCTGTGTCAATGTGTGCCTTGGTCCTTAGGGATTCATCTCTATGGATGCTGAAATGGTACCAGGAGATGCAGCCCAGTGCACAGCATCTTACACAAAGTAAGAGTTGTCATCCGAAGAGTCTCTAGTCCGGAAGAAGACATAGGAAGCTCAGGTACTGGATAACTACACACCAAGCAGATTACAAACAGCCACAGCCCTATAAACTCTCAATGTCATGTTTAATAGCTGCTTATTTTAGTTAATTAATGTATTTGTAGTTATTTCTACCAATATGAGAAACTGAAACCAAACATTCTTGAATCTGACATACTTGATTCCAAAATCTGCATCCAAAAGACTTTTTCTTCCCTTCAAATTATGGAAGGGGATAGAAAAGAAGTGTAGGGTTAAGTTACAGGGTCTCATTTTACATGCCTTGTAGACTTGGCTGAAAACTTTCTCCTAAAGCATTATTTTTTATTTTATTATTATAATTACATTGTTGATGTTTGTGCAGTACTGAGAACAAATACATCTTCAGCCTAGCAAAACACTCTGCTTTGGCAGCAGAAGATACATTACTATGGATATGCTGGGAAAGGACGATTTTAAACAAAACCAACCACACGTGATTGTTTTAACATGAAGACATAAATGACCCATTCCACTGCTACACACGTAATAAAACGTATATATAAATAACCCAGGTTTTGGTATTGGACTTTGAGGGCAATCCATACTTTACCTGTTTTTGGGTTTTTTTTTTTTAATTTAGGCAAATTGCTTCAGTTCCCAGCCAAAGGCACTTCTGCCCTACGCAGGCTCTTCCAGAGCTGCCATCGCAGCAGGACAGCGATGCAGGGCAGGGACCAAAGGAGGCTGCAGTACCGGGCCAGCAGGTGAACATCCACCAAACACCCCGTGCTCTGCCCAGCTCACCCCATGCCCCTTCCCCCTGCCCAGTATTCCACCTCCTCGGGAGCGGAGCGCGGCCAGAGCCCCCCCAGCTCGGGCGATCCAGCCTTCCCCTCCCTCCCGCCCCCGGCACCCACCTTGTTGAGGTGCGGGTTCCTGGTGATGTCGTAGCCGCGCTTCTTGATGTCCTGTGAGCGCCCGGGGTCGGCCGGGGCGGTGTCCCCCGCCTGGCAGGAGCGGCCCCGGGACAGGCCGAGCAGCCCCCGGCCCGCACCCACCACCCGCAGCAGGCGCCGGCCGCACACCGGCACCATGCCCGCGGCTCCTGCGGCCGGACAGGCGCGGCGGGAGGGATGCCCGGCTCGCCCGGGTGTGTCCGGCCCCGCCCAGGTGTGCCCGGCCCCGCCCAGGTGTGCCCAGTCCGCCCAGGTGTGCCCGGTCCGCCCAGGTGTGCCCGGCGCGGCGACTCGCCGAAGCGAAAGGAAACCCAGGAAGCAGATCCCACCGCGACCCCGCGGCGGCCGCCCCTCCTCCGCTACCTGAGCGGCGGCGCCGGGAGGGGAGGGGAGGGACGGGGAGGGGAGGGAAGGGGGAGCCGGGCGGGCCCGCCCCCGCCGCTGTGAGCGGGCACGCCAGCCCGGGGAGCCGCAGCTGCCGTGCGTGTCCCTTCTGTGCCCGCGTTGTCCCCATGAGCCGCCGTAAGGGGCACCGGGAGCGCAGTGCCCGGGGATGGCACTGGGCAAGGGCACGGACACGGAGCGCGGTGCGGGGAGCAGAGTGCGCGGGGGAGGTGTTAGTGCTTAGCGAGCATCTCCAGTCCTTGCGGTCCGAAAGTGTGAGCGGCTGTCGATGATTTGCTGTCTCAATATAGCTGTAAAATGTACATTCTCTATATAAAATTTATATACACCGTATGATGTATATATAATGTATATACTATGTACGTAATGTATGTATGCCCAGACTTCGTGAACGCAGATTTGGGCAGGGCTCTCCTCACGTGGGTGTGCCCTTCCAGCCTGTGCAGAGGATTTTTTTGGATGAGGCACAGCGTGTGCATAACTGGACTGACCCTGCTGAGCATCTGAGATGTGACCGAATGGGATGGCAGGGAGGCATGAACTTCCAGGGGACGATCCCCATTGAGACTCAAACCCAGGACCTTGGGATTCAGAGTTCACAGTGCTCCCCTTTACACTATGGGACCGCCCTACGTATGTAGTAATATTATGTGTATTACATATATTTATTTATATTGTATTCGATGTATTCACTGAAGAAGGCAGGTCACTGCATCCTTTTCATACTTTTTTTTCCCCTCCAAGTAAATGAGCTCTTTCATCCCTAAAATGGTGAAAACATCATCACCACTACTGCTCCTTGTGTGGAAAAAAAATGCCCCTGATTGCTCCCCAAAAGAGTGGAAGATTCATGTTCAATTCCATCTTCAGATCAACAGTGTTTCCATACTTCGTCCCCACCAGGAATTTCAGATCTACTTTGCTTGAGGAATGCTCTCCACCTTCTCCTTTTATTGCAGTCATATTTTTTAATATGCTTTAATGTATTTGTGGATAAATGCAGAAAAGAATAGAGTGCAGAGCAAAGATGACTAGATAGCTATGGTTGTTCTTCCTTCCCTTAGCATTTTACAGGCACTCAAAAGAATAGAATAGACTACTGCATGTCAATTCCATGACCTTATGATTTCTCCCTCAAGTTTATACAGCTTCATGCATTGCCCTCAGTGTCCTGAAGATATTTACATCTCTGCTGTAAGATAATGATTATATTCAAATCTCACACTTCAGAACTGCAACCGCTTAATAACTATGAGGACTGTGGCAGAAAAAAGCTCCTGAGAGTGAGGTTGTTTGTCTGGTCTTTGGGTCTTTCCGTCAGAAATTGGTCGTAAATGGAGACACGCTATTGGGGAGACCAAGACAGTGGAGATAAAGGAATATGTATCACTGAGTCCAGATTATAATCAAGTAGTATCTTAGTGTGTCAAAGACAGAAAAATAAATCTATTGGTATTATTTTCTTTTATGCATAGCTATACTTTGATCTTGTGAGGAACAATTTGCATAAAAGCCAAGTCAATATCTTGCCAGTTTGTCAAAGCTTTCCTACTCCACATTGGCCAACTCTTGATCCCACTACAGATTCACTGTAAATTCTGCAATGACTTTGTGGTGCTGGTGGGCATGTGCACAGAAAATGGGACATTTGAGCCTGCTGGTTATAGGAGAGCCCATAACACCCAATCTCCAGATTCTTCAGCTGCTCCTAGTGAGCAAAGATAAAAAAAGAAGAGAAACTTCCCTGACTGCTTTGTAAAAGTGCATGATTATGTTGTTTGAGGAGATAATGTGGTAGAGGAAAAAGTGCCAAGCTGAGAACCTGCACAATAGAGTTGCTTTGCACAGCTAAGAAGTGTCTTGGGCAGTAGCATCAGCTCTCCTCATAACAGAGTCCACCCTTAAACTCAGAGTAAATGCATTTACTGGACCTTGGAGAATGTAGCTGTTGCTACCTACTGCACCTAATTCTGCTGTCTGGTGCTTTCTAAAGGAAAGATTCATCGCTTTAAAAACTCAAATCAATTCACTTTGCCTGTTTTGTAAAATATTGCCTCTTCTTGGAAAAAGCAGCCCAAAATTTTGTGTTAAAAATGCTCTAAGAGAAGTACAGAAGTCAACTGCAGTATAATTTGACTGTGTATGTCTAAGAGTTAACTTACACTGCTTTAGGCTACATGCAGAAGGTCTGTGTGCTTGTCATTTATGCTGTGAATAGCAGAAAAAAATTCCAGTTAGTTTTGTTGAAACTGGTTCACAAACTAGTACCTTTATCATCTTCAATTGTAAGGACTCAAAACTATCCTGCATCACAGCATTATGAACATACATAGGAGCTGATGCATGGGCTTTATCAGTGCCTCTTCTCACAAAGGAAAAACTGAATTCTGCATGATATAGAGATAGTATTTCCAAAAAATCTCCACTTCAACCTGAAACGTATTCAGTGCAAAATTTTCACAAACCATTTTGACATTTTTAACCCAATCTCTGCAGATAGAAAAGATTTTCTTCATAGTAGAATATTATCTATGCCTAGTGACAGCTGGACACATATATGAGCCCCATAAGAGAGGGAAAGAGAATTTCAGGGCTGGATAAAATCCCTTTTGTTACTGTAAGAAGGCAGAACCAATAATATTGGAGGATTTCAGATCTACAATAGACTAAATTTTCAACTTTTCAGAAACAGAAAGGCCTGTAAGAGTCTAAAATATTAAATATGAATATGGTCTCTTTTTTACAGTAATATTGTTTTATTGATGAAGATGAGTATTATCACAGAATATTTTCCTTTCTTCAGAAGTGTACTGTTTTCCACTGAAGCTGAAACTCTAATTATTAATCTCAATAAATAACTTAACTACAAACACATTTTTAATGATTTCTTTACTGTGTGAATTTACTTTTGAGTTGATTTACAAAACATAATGCATTTAACAACATAAGTTCCAAAATTTCATCTGAAATAGATGTGAATCCTCAGATTAACCCAAGCAAGGATAGCTTTTATTGGATCTTTTGCAGTATTGATTGCACTGATTGCTTAAATTTACTCATCTGCAGCAAAAGACTGAAGATATACTACTTCCCTGTCTGGGAAAAGGGTAGGACATTGCTGTCTGCTGTATCTACAAACCATAATCTTCTAAACCTTCTGGTGGACCTTATTTAACTTTGTAGAGAAGTAGATGACTATGTACTAATAAAGGTATAAAAGCACAGACGTCAGCACAACTACCATGGAAGGCTCAAACCAATAATGAAAAAAAAATTATGATCCACACTTGCTTGATATAATCCGGGGAACCTGTGAGAGAGGGAAATAAGACATTTCCCATGCCACAGGACTGCTGGCTGGGCTGACAGCTTTGGTCTGTTCCTGAACTGGTGCAGGCAAGTGTATCTTTACACTGAACCTCGGTAAGTGAAGGTAAATGTGACACCTCTTTGGAGTCACTTCTCAGGAGTCTTACTCTGCTTTTTGATATTCTTTAAAGTGCTTTTTCAGAACTTGTGAACACTGCTTCTCTTTGAACAAAGACAAGCAGAATTCTTTTTTCAACTAGGAATGCCCATAAACTAGCACAGTGAGCTAACTGAATTAACTGATTATCATTGACATGATTTCACAGAGTTTTTTCAAAAGTAAATCATCTCCTGTCTAATACTGTTCCAAAGCACAACAAAATAGAGGGGCTTTATAGTTTGCTTTACAACTTGTCAGGCAACATTCCCCCAAAGCATCAATCTGAAATTGAGAAAGCTCCCTACATGGTTGGCTCAGCCTCTGGAGGGGGACACAACCCACTGGATCCCTGGGACAGAGTTGCCATATAAAACTTGACCTTGTAAATCTATCTTCTCCCTACCAGTGCTGGATTGAAGGTCATGACAAAACCATAAAGCTGTGTGTGAGCTGTCAGGAGAGAAGTCTTGTGGTTTTTTTTCCTGACCCTGAATTGACAAAATTATTATCAAGATTTCAAGAGTGCTTGGAGATATGTCAGAGACCTTGCACAGTACCCCCTCAAAAGTTTATGGTCTATATGTGAAAGAGGGACAAATATAGAATAATATAACAGTTTAGGTTGGAAGCAGCCTTTAAAGAATACCTAGTCCAATCCCCCTGCCACAGGAAGTGATATCTTCAACTAAATCACGTTACTCAGAGCCGTGTGCAGCATGGCCTTGAATGTTTCCAGGGATGGGACACCCACAATTTCTTTCTCATATCTAGGCCAAATCTACCCTTTTAAGTTCACAGCCTTGCCCCCTTGTCCTATTACTACAGGCCCTGCTAAAAGTTTACAACCATGACCCCTTGTCCTATTACTACAGGCCCTGCTAAAAAGTCTGTCCTGATCTTTCTCGTAAGTCCCATTTAGGTACATGATGGCTGCAGGAAGGTGTCCCTGGACCCTTTTCTTCTTCAGGCTGAACAGCCCCAGCTCTCAGCCTGTCTTCATAGGAGACATGCTCCATCCCTTTGATCATCTTCATAGCATCTTCTGGACCCACTCCAACAGGCCCATGTCCTTCTTATGCTGGGGGCCCAGATCTGGATGCAGCACTCCAGGTGGGGCCTCACAAGAGTAGAGTAAAGGGAGAGAATAACCTCCCCCAAGCCTCCTGGCCATGCTTCTGGGAATGCAGCCTGGGAATGTAGGCAGAGGAATGTTGACATAATTTTTCTGGGGCCACGCAACAAGTTAAATGGCAAGGGTGGGAATTCCTACACATCCCTTCTACAAGGGACTGGCAAAAAGTGCCAGATGGGGAGTAAAGGCAGTGCTGTATCTGTAGTGCCTCATTTTTAAATGGGCTGCAGAAATGGCTGCATGTAAGATCTCCCACTATTGATTGCTAAGGTTATAGGACAGCACTCATGCACACACTGCTACAGGAAGATACATACACACACACACACACATATATATATATATGCTTTTGCCTTTATTGTTAATCTGTGGACTCTTTCACATACTTTATTTTCTTCATTTTAAAATTCTGGCTTATATGCTTTTCGGAGAAAAGATGTATGCATAGTTACAATAGCACAAATAAGTTTTTCTCTGCAGCCAAAAATTGTCTTCATATTTTGGTGACTTACCAGGGAGGCATCTCATCTTTTACCTTCTATTGGCTGATGGTAGCCATCAAACTGATTTTTTTGCAACTCAGAAATAAATTACAAGTGCTGAGCTCCTAAAATTTACCTAGGACTGCAAAATAAAGCTTGACTCTGATTTAGAATCATTATCTCCAAGATGCAGAGAGCTTGTTGTCAGATGCACATGAATGCACTTTGTCTAATGTGTAAGCCTCTCCTGAATGCAAATGTGATTGAAGAGATGGTTAAATTCTTGATTAAACAAGTATAAAGAGCATTACAAAAAAAAGCTATAAAAGCAATGAAATACACACTTATATTCATCATTGAACTCTTAGGAATTAATTTAAGCTATTCTGCAGCAGCAGGAAGGAAACAGTGGTTTGTTGAGTGGGGATTCTATATACACTTGGGGATTTGCAGGTTGCTACAGAATGCAATTGAAATTACAAAGCATGATACAAAAGCCAATTTATTCCTCCAGTCATTTAAGAAACCTCTTTGTACTATGGCCTTGCATTTAACAGTTTGGTTTCTAGGAGAATGCCAATGAAATACTCTTTAAACTTACCGGAGAATGAATCTCTGATATGTAAAGTGGGACCTTATAGTGTCTATTCTTCTAGGGCATTATCTTTCCTCACATGAAATGAATTGAACTGCAGTTATAAACTTTCATTTTAGTGATTTTCAAACCACATACCTTGAGAATTCTTGGTATTGTGCATCCACGTGTCCCCTGGGTTATTAGATTTTGCAGAGACTATATACTATCCATTCATGCAGAGTTTTAATTTAAATTAATCGTGACATAGGAAGCCTGACACAACATGGGTTGTGAGTCTTGATTAGGACCACTTTGTACAACAAACAGTGGCAAGAAGAACTGTAAGTGCTGTAGAAGAGTCTGGAGCCAACTGGGTCACAGATAGAATCAGCATCATGTGGATTGGAAAAGACCTCTAAGATCATTGAGTCCAGCTTTAACCTAATACTGCCAAGTCCACCACTAAACCATGTCCCAGCACAGAACATCTGCATGTCTTTCAAATACCTTCAGGGATGGTGAGTCAACCACTTCCCTGGGCAGCCTGTTCCAGTGCTTGACAGCCCTCTCAGTGAAGAAATTTTTCCCAATTTTCAGTCTAAACCTCTTGCAAGAAGAGAGCTGGCCTCGTGCCAACTTGAAAGAAATGGCCTCATGCAACTTGAGGCCATTTTGTCTTGTCCTGTCATTTGTTACTTGGGAGAAGAGACTGATCCCTCCTTTCAGGTAGTTTAGAGAGTGAGAAGGTCCCCCCTGATCCTCTTTTTCTCCAGGCTAAACACTCCCAACTTCATCAGCCGCTCCTCATAAGACTTGTGCTCCAGACCCATTCCCAGGATTCCAGGTGCACCCTCACAGTGCAGAGTACAGGCGGATAATCACTGCCCTGGTCCTGCTGGGATGTGAAGGCACCACAGGGATCATTGTGCCAGCCTTGCCCATCTGCAAGCAATTATATACTTGATGTTTAATCCACAAGGATTCACAAAAGTCTGTTCCAGATGCAGCAGACCCAGAACACTTCTGTTCACCTCTAACAAATACAAGACCTAAGGTTACAGACAGAATACCACAGATGATCACATGCTACCATAAAATAGCAGATTCCTACAATGGGAGAACAATCTTCTCTGGTGTTAAAAATCTTTACTACTGCCGCCTATCCCATGCAGCAAATTTCAAATTTTCTTTTTTTTTTCAAATATAAGTAGGGTTAATGCCACTGTGCTAACTCTGTATTTTCTCATACACATACAGATGGAGGGCCATGCAGAGTATTATTCTTCATGGGCATGTTCTGAGACATTGGTGGAGCTGGGAACAAGGTCCATATGTCCTGGCTGTTCATCCCTTGCTTACCCTGTCATCTATCACTAGGCTGCCATTGTCACAGTTTATTTCCTTGACATATGCTCTCACATTGTTATTCTTCAGCAGTGAGAGACTTCACTGCCATCCAGACAAAAAACATCTGCAGTTGTGCAACTGAAACCTTAATCAGACCTCTGGACCTCTTCCCATTATTCCATGATAATGTTTTATACTTACACATCTTAAAATGAAAAATGAGGATGGAGATAAAGACACTTCAGTCAATAAATTGTCTTGTCCTCTCAAATATAAAACTGTCTTTTAGTTGGTGGGGTTGTTTTCCTCCCATCTTACTACAGATGTCCTAATCAGTGCACATATATGATCCTCAGTGTCCAAAGTCTTGAAAGAGAATGGGCAGAACAGCAAAGACAATGCATTTTTTAACATCTTAATTTAAACTAAAGAGAATCAATTTATAGTGCTACACATGCATAAAATGTTGATTTAAGTTTTTTCCTTAGGTATAGGCTTTTAGCTTCCTGACATAGGTTTTACAGTTGGTTTCAATAGGACTTAAATACTGCTGTAGTCATATTTTAAATTAGAAAGTAGTTCTATATACAGTGTGAGAATACATTTTTACATCTAGAATGATAATACTATTTGTGAGTAACATCACACATATCTAAACAAAAAGTTCTGAAATCAAAAAAGAGGTGGATAATCATTTTCCTTTGAAGTCAGTTTGCTATTTGAAGGAGAAGAACTGACCTTCTGACTAGTAGTGTGCCACAAATCTGACTTGGACCATTATTTCTGCTAGAAAACTTTGAACAATTGAAAGACTGAATTAACAATAATAATTCATAAAATGATGCTGAGTGAGACCTTGTGGCTTACAAAAAGAAAAAAAGAAAAAAAGAAAAAAAGAAAAAAAGAAAAAAAGAAAAAAAGAAAAAAAGAAAGGGCCCAATAATGCAAGTCAAGGAGGTGATCAAAGACTCAGACACATGAACAAGAGCTGTTACACAAGTTACTGAGGGATAAAATTACTATGTCAGCTGATCCACCCATGTGCATCCTTGCTCACTGTGAAGACAATTTGAGGTGGGTTAACTACAAGTGAAAGTACACTACAGTGATCTGTGTTATGTTCAGTCTGACTGAGGGAAGCATAAAGGCAGTTGGGTTACCCTGTTTCTGAATAGCTCATGTTTTTCATGGCATGGGATAGATATGAGTACAGCTGATATACTGCAAGGTTAACAATTCATAGCCACCAAATTTGATGAGTCCTCTCTGGCTTTAAAGCAATAAAATATTTATCTTCATGCTAAAGTTTGGGCAGAGGAGGTTTAAATAACAACTTGCTATCACAAAAGTGAGCGTAACAAGTTTCTGAACAATTTTTTTTGATTGTGCAAAATTACAATTAACATTTAGTCAATTCAATAGTTTCAGACTAATAGAAGGAAAACATTTTTTTTATTATGACTGTGGTAAAACATAGGAACATGTTGTCCAGAGAGATGGAGGATGCCCCAGCCTTGTAAGCGTACAAAGTCAGTTTGGACACAGCTCTGAGCAACCTGACCTAGTTAAAGACATCCCTGATCACTGCAGAGGGATTGGACTAGATAGCCTTTGAAGGTTTCTTCCAATCCAAACTACTCTATGATTCTATAATTCTAATTATTTTAGGTCATGTTCTGACATTCATAAGTCTTCTAGGGCAGTACAAGTCTATGTGATGAAAGGACAAAACAGCGTGAGAAACTTTTAATGAGAGATGATAATTTATATATCATAAACATATTCATTTGCTTCTTTGATAATGTAATTTTAGAATGTTTTACTTGTATATGTGCAAAGATGAGGTTTAAAAATAACTGATCTTGAACATTGCAAAATGAGAAAACAATACCAGGTTGTACAGAAGTGAACATTGTGAAAACACTTGCAGAGCCAGGTAAACCTGTTGAAAGAGAAAACACTGGCATGCAATGTATTTCTTCATCCTTCTCTCTACAATCAAGCAGTTGTCATCCCTTCATTTTTTGAATCTCATTCCTAGAAAACAGGGCTCACTAATGTTAGTTGGAGCACCCTCCAAGTGCTTTATTTATGTATTACTCTTCATACTGAACCCTATGCCAAAGGATGTCTTCCTCAGTGGGCAAATCTCCAATATGAAACATAGTAAAGACTGGAAGAATTCACCCATTAAACTTTCAGCAGGTTCATAGGAAAACTGGTGCTGGTATGGTACAAGGCCCTCTTAGAAATCTGCTTTAACTTAACTGGTCTCAGTATAATTGTAACAGCTCTGCCATTGATAATCAACAGCTACTGAGTCAAATTGCAATCACGGCTGCTTAGTAACATTATCTCATTAGTGCTATATCCAAAAGCATGTCTGTCTTGGTTTGAGGGGAAAAAAACCAAGATGTTTACTCTCAAGAGGAGGAGGGGACTTCCTCCTCAGATAATCA
>JAWWLZ010000001.1:34919954-34946984 GCA_035041345.1 Poliocrania exsul
CCAACCGTGTGCCCTGACTTACAGAAACTTGCAGAAAGTAGTTGTATCATGCAATCAGAAGGAAGAGAAGAAACAAAAGAGATTTTATAGGAGTCCACAGGACTACATAGCTCTAATGAATGCACAATCAAGCAGTTTCAAGTCGAATAGTTACAAAAGAGTGAATTATATGAAGTAGGCATAAAATCAATGATAAGGAGATGAGATGCCTTTCCTGACCATCTGCCCAGCTGCAAGCTGAAACAGCTTGGCACAAAAAGTAGTGGCAGGTGTGGGAAAGCTAATAGACATGATAGAGGAGCTTAAGCTGAGCTATTCAGGTCCTAATAATCTCCTGAGCCACAGAATTCACAAAATTAAACCAAGGTGGGCAGTAGTGCTCTGATATCCTACTTGGTTTGTAATATTGAATTTGCCCTCGATATGCTATTTTGGAACAAGACAATCCAATATCTTTGCTGAGAAACTGGAGCCCTGGAGAGAAAACCACAGGAGGCTCCATTTGTGGTACCGCAGAGGGAACCATGGAAGGAGGAAATAAGTGCTCATTAGTCCTGTTCATCTCTATTTCTCTTTCTGAACATGTTTCTTTTCTAGCAATTACAACAATCAATCAAATTTGAATAGTCAGAGACCACATATCTGCTCCCCTCATGGTCTAATCTCCAATGCAGAGACTAATTACTCATGCTTTGCACTTAATGGCATACCTGTTAGTATATCAGTGTTTCCCTCCAAAAAAATAAATTTAAACTTTGTATTAACTATAGAAGCAAAAAATACCAAGTTGGCAGGAACCTCAAGGATCATCCAACCTGTTCAAATCCTCTCAAGACTATAACATCAAAATCTGCATATAAACTGGTTCCCTGACCTTTATTAGGAGAAAATGTATTTTGCCTTTAACTCTGGAGAGGCGAGAATAAGGAACATATGTGATTGCTAGTATGTTATGCAGCACATGACATGCTGGAAAGATTGCAGAGTCATGCATTACCCTAATGACTCTGGGAGGGAGTGACAATCCTGCTTCACATTATATTGATCACCAGACCAGCTGCTAAACAAAACATTAAATATACATTAAACTTGGTCCTTTTCCCCAGTATCTTGTTCCAGAGTTTGTAACTGAACAACTTTGAGGTATGAAATGGTCCTGTTTGCATTAGTTGTGTATTCCTTCTGGGGAGCTCTCTCTAACTGTGGTGTCAAAATGCTTCTCCTTTTCAGCCCGGTACTTCTTGCTCCAGTCTCCTGTGATTCCCATTTTTCAGCAGGTGACCTGCACCATAACTGAACAGGGACTTTTTTAGGATCACGTGGGAAGTCTGTGTCAAAACAGAGAAGTTTCACCAATTCATACAATGCTGTGTGCCATAGGTCTTCTGATTGCAAGCACAGTAGATACAACTGTAAACTATCCTTGTGACACTAAACAAGAAGTTGGGAAACTGCATGTGGTAACAAGAGATGACTCTAAACTGATGTATAGCACAGAGCGTGGTGGCAGCAAGGGAACTGATGTAGGGATTGTAATCAAGAAGGTAGGGGTTTAGACTTTGGTTTGTGTGGAAGTTTGTGATGTTGCAGCTTCTCTCTCTCTCTCTTTTTTTTTTTTTTTTAAGTACTAGGGCCATTGGTGATGGTATAAAATCTTTTAACAGATTGCTTAGGGCGTGGCCCACTGTGATCAAGGGCAGCACATTCAGTTCCCGTCATTAAACAGTGCTGCCTTTAATTCCCAGAGGTGAATGACATTAACTGGCTTTACAATGTGGCAAATGCTTCTGGCAATGCTCAGATATGGGTTATGAGAAAGTGGGTTTTTTACAAGCACACATGTAAACATATAAAGTTGTTCTGAGCAAGGTCAGAATAATTCACAATACATATTTTGGCTCAGCTTGAAGATCATCTGCAAAACCTGCATTCAGAAAATAGCAGGCAAGAGTAATAAAAAAATAATAGTTTATTATGATTTGGTTTAATAGCCTTTTCAGCTGCTCTTTCTCATGACAATAAGTATTGGGCATTACCTGCCCATGAACCTTTGTTTACCTTGCCATGAACCACGCCTCAGAAAAGACATTGTAAGAATGCTGGAGAAGAACTTTCTACAAAGGCATGTAGTGATAGGACAAGGGGGAATGGCTTTAAAGTGAAAGAAGGCAGGTTTAGATTAGATATTTTGACAAAATTCTTCAGTGTGAGGGTGGTGAGGCACTGGCACAGGTTGCCCAGAGAAGTTGTGGATGCCTCATTCCTGGAAGTGTTCAAGGCCAAGTTGGATGGGGCTTTGAGCAACCTGGTCTAGTGGAAGGTGTCCCTGCCCATGTCTAAAGATTCAAGGAGCACAGTTGTCTGTTTCAAACACTGTTAAGGCCACAGAAGGACTTTGCTATGAGATAAGCACAGAAGGGAGTGACGGGATGGCGCTAACTCCAGGCCTGGCCGGGGCGAGATCTGGTTCACACATCCTGGGTAATGCATCCAGACAAAAATTCCCACTGTTGCAAACTGTGTAAAGAAGCAACTGCTCATATGTATATTAGCAGTCAAAGTAAGATCACCCCAAGTTATGGGACAGATGGCATCTGTGACTACCAACAACACCAAAGCCCCCCTGAATACGTCTCCATGGGTACCTGGAACTTGGACCACAAGTTCAGTCACCACAGCAGGAACTTGAGATAAAGATTGGTACTATTGTCCGGGTGTTACCTCAGACCTAGTGGGAGGTTAACAAAGCTGGGGGAGAAGAATTTGTTACTGATAATGGACACAAAGAACTTTGGCATGTGGTCTCATCTGCACCTTAATTTGGGCAGGGGTATCTCTCACTAATTGGATTTTAACACCGTGTCAGGGAGGTTGGAACTAGATGATCTCTAAGATCCCAACCCAAAGCCGTTGTATGATTCTATGATTCTATATGGGAAGCATGTTTGTGTAGACATTCAATGGGCTGGAAGGACCAAAGCCAGGTCTGGTTTTTCACATCCACACCCAGAACAATTACATTGAAGTCACTTCTCTGTGTCAAAAGTTAGTTTCAAAATACAGCCTTATTTATAAAATATTCCTTTTTAAGGCTAATGCCAGAACATTAGATGCCTTGGGATTGTTTTACCCATTATTTAAGGTTATTTTGTTTGCCTGATAAAAGTCCTACTTGAATATTTGAGATTTATCCTGGGGAGCACAATAACAGGATATGGTCACATCAACAACTGACTGGGAGGTTCACCAGCCATGAACTTATAAAACCTCAGCTATTTTGTGGAAAGAGCCCTTTGCATGTTTCATCCCCAGGCGCCAGGGAACAAGGTCCCTGGATCAGGCCACATTTATCATGGAGTATGCTTCAGGAGCTACCGGGATGCTCCAGCAGTTACCAGATGCTCTCTGAATCCACATCCCAACTATCCCCTCAACAATATGTTCATGGGCCTAAGCCCAAGACATTTTCAGCTGTAACATGCAATTACAGGAACACTTTAGCATCAGATAGAGAATATTCTTGTCACGTAAATGATTTTGGATGTTAACAGAGGGTGGGAAAACTGCTTTGGTAATGAATGGGTTTTGAGACAAGCTTTGAAGGAATAGAGGATTTTTGACTGTGGAAAGCCTGAAAAGCTAGGGCTTTTTTCCCTCTTTCAAATAACAAATAAATATGTGACCACAGAGTCTGCCCATCCTGAGTCCTTGGGATAATGGAGGGAGATGATGAATGATTAGAAACAGATGAAATATTGCTTTAAACCTCTATTAATTAATCCTGTAGCAATCCCACTGTCTTCAGGACTTCCTTCAACAGGAAATTTTCCTTCCACTGTCTGAATGCTGAAGATCATTTTTTCTTATTATTATATGTCAAAAACTTTTAATTTGTCAGAATGCTGTTAGTGGTGCTCTACCTACCAAATTACACTGCAAATGTGAAGAGCCACCACAAAGCATTAAACAACTCACTCCACCTATAGGAAACAGCCTGTAGCGCATAAGCATCCTCGGGCATGATCGTATCTGCATTCCCAGGGCCAGGTATTCAGCTTGACAGAACAATAATGTTCAGCTTCTGAAAACAAACCTCCGACCACAGCAGGAGGCTGTTAGAGGCTCTCTCTCACAACTGCCTTCCAGAGCTGGGGCTGGAAGCAGCCTTTGAAGAGGTGCCAACAAGGAAAATTGTCCCAAATACCTTAAGGAGCAAGTCTGCATCTCACGACAGTGTCTTTATGGATGCCATCAGTACTAGCGCACAAGTAGGACACCCAGGAGTCGTGTGCTGAAAACTGCAACAATCAAAACCCTCATCTGCAAGATAAGGGGACAGGAATACACTTGAAATAGGTGTTAATTGTGTTGTTCTTACTCTGCACAACACTGACTCATTCGTTCCATTTTGACAGGCTGTATCCGGAAAAATAACTCTCAGTGGTGGCTGGTGCTGCCTTCAATCCTAACAGCAAGACAGATCACACCTCTTTTTAGAGGTATAAAGAGGCCAAAGGTGAGAAACAATCAAGATGGAAGAAGGCATTTTTATTTACTCTACAAAGCTGTTTGAGAAGGGGATACGTACTATCCTGTCCTCTCCACCTTTTTTTCTGGGGCACTTTGTCCCCTGGACAGGTTTTCATCTTCCCTACCAAGAGATGAAAACATGGGGTCAGTGTATGTAACCTGGTCTTGTATCTGTGAGCTCAGCTTGCACTGAACTTGCTTTGCTCCCAAGTGTGTCAGCTTGTGTCATCTGGGATAGCCAGATTTCTTTGAGACTCTGACACAAAACTCACATGGGAATAATTCCTTAAAGTAGAGCCACATCCTCTTAATGAGAGGGGAGGAGTGATGGGAACGTTTAGAAGTGCTGAGATCAGGAGCAGTAACTGAAGGATGTAGCTGCTGACAGAAGGGAAGAAGGTCCTGAGAAGCTTGAAAGAATAAACCTCAGCTACCAAAAGATCTTGTTGCTGTTCTATTTGGAGGAGAACCGAGCTCAAATGCCTGAGATAAGACTGGAAATTAGGCTTGGTGCTGCAAAAATATGCTGCAAGGTCCTCTGAAAGCTTATGGGGTATAAAGCGAGATGGACAGCATGTGGGAGCAGGATGCTGTCCTTTCCTATTAGACAGTGATTTGCCCGTGACCATGTAGGAAGCTGTGGCAGAGCTGGACCTTGCACATGTGTCTGTGGAGCCCCAGCACAGCCAACCTTGCCTGCTGGTTGCTGAGGCTACCAGCGAATGAGCTTCTCTCATTAACAGACCAAAGCCTGAATGCCACAGATATCTGAAAGGCAGGTGTGCTAAACTGGTATTATCTCACATACTGAAACAAAAAGAAGCACAAACATAGAATGATCCAAATCCAATGGATTATGAACATCTATAAGAAGATAAAAACAACCCAAACCCATGAACATACTGAGTCCCAACTCCCTCTGGAGTGTGGTGCAATGTGTTCACCTTTACCCCCAGGGAAGGGATGGGAGAACAAATACCAAATGCCAGATGTTCTATTGATTGCACAATGTATTACTGGAAAATAGTATAAAGAAGAACAAATAGATCAATGGTGAATAATAAAAAATAAGTAATAACAAAATTCACTCTCATGGCAAGAAGCAGTGCTAGGCTGAGAAACTGTTATCTATAGGAACCACAGAAAACTCCATACCTTGTCAGAGTTTCAACTAGACTTGACAGAGCACTAATAAACACTCATTAGGAATATGCCTGGAAAACTGATAAATTGTAGTATCTAGATCACTTTCCATCTCTAGAAAAACATCAGGCTATAAAAAATTTTGATTTAACACATTCAATTCACATGCAAATGGGCTGTTTTTTACTTGGTAAAATAACTTGTCAGATGCAGACTTCCTTATTTATTCCCTTGAAGATTTTCCTATATTAGATAAGAATTAAGAAAATATCTTTTTCATCTCATTGAGAAAAAAAAATTTACTGCAGTGGTGACTGCTCCCCTTATTCCAAACACTGAAACGCATTGTGAAAGAGGCATATGATTAATGTCTTGATATAAAGCTATGTGCATTTGCCCAGGCCACCAACTCCTACCAGATGGAACCTGAACTCTGAGTCACACCGTCCCATGATACCACAGCTACCAGTGACTCTCCTGTATTTCAGTGTCTGCTTTCTCTGGAGTAGCTCTGAGCTACATGTTCATTCATGCAGTGACATTTTAAGTAACTACAGCTTAAAGGCAATATCTGTTCTAAGAGAATTCAGGATAAAGAGACCAGCAGGTACTGAGATTGTGTTTTAACTGATGGTTTCCTGGGTTCATATGCCACTTACCTCTGAGGAACAAGGTCCATTGCATGCTTTAAACCCTAAGATAGGATTTGCACAGACAAATATCTTGGTGCAGCATTTGGCAGAACTATTGAAAGTCACTGATTGTTTTCCTTACCTCTACTTTTCTCTATTCTTTTCTCCTTCTTACTGTTTCCTGGCTCCAATATGACTATTTGAATATGCAGTGAAACAACACACTGAGCCTGAGACTATTTCCTAGACAAATGCTTGTGATACCTATTGAGAAAGAGTACAGCAACAAGAGGATGGTGACAGATGTCAACAAGAAGGCATGGAGAGGGGAAAAAAGAAAGGTAAGTGTACAGAAAATAAGTTTCTATATATTGCCCTGATAAATCCAGTAGAAACACCTAAAAATGGAGTAGGGCATTGAAAATGCTGATACAGAGCCAGTGCAAGCAAGTGGACAAAGATTAGTTTATTGTGATATATCAAGCACCTTCATTGTAACACTGGGGAAAGAGCGGGGAGAGAGAAGGAGAGATTTAGATAATGGTATTACTAAGGGTTCTATCATCTGGGCATCCTTACACAAAGGATAAAGTCCATGGTTTCACACTGTAGAACAGAACTGAGGCATTGAACTTTGGGGTTTGGGAAGGAACACGAGGCTGCCATTTCAAGCATCCAACTGAGAGTTTAAGAATGCAACAAGGGGACTGCTTTACTATATCTTAATGAATTACTGCCCATCAGCTCTACACAATAATATAAAATAACTTCACCTGCCATATTTGCAAGTCAATATGTGTGAACTGATACTATTGGACAGATGGCAAAGTCACAGTAACCACATTGCTTGTATGGAGATAATCATGTAAACTTCCACAGTTTTGGCACTCATAGTCAGTTTTCCTCCCATACATTCCATGGACTTTCCTTATGAGACCCACTGAATAATTTTCCAAGTAATTTTTCCTTCCTGTGCTTAAAAGAAATATCAATATTAAAAACTGCCCTGGGAACAACAGAAAGGACTGAATTTCATACCAATAGCTACAGGCTTTTTGTTTAACCCAAGCCCAGATCACAAGGCATCCCTTGTGTGTTATAAAGCACACCAAGTAAATCATAAGCCTCTTAAGTGGAGGAGGAGTCAGGGACTGCTAACCTTTCCCTTTAGGGTCTGTTCTCTGAGTAATTTAGAAACCTCCCTTTTTTTTTTTTTTCAGTGCTCCAGGCAGATACTTGAGTTCAACTAAGCCATTGCATCAGACATTTCCTAACATTCATGTACCTTGTGGATACCCTCCATCCAAAGCAAGCAGTCACCAGCATTGCTGCTGTATGGTGAGGTCACTCACCCACTCTGTTAAAAAGGGACCAGTAAAAGTCGGGGGGACCTACTGAGCCATGAAATCTGTTAAGTGTCACTAGGCCTTTTTAAAATTTGTTCATGCAGATTATGATTCAGAGGTAATTTTAAAAATCATTGTTGCATTGTTCCTCAATTTAGGGAAGAACCAAAGCTGCAGGATGCCCAGTACTAATACTTCTCATGCCTGAATTACACAGCATTTCCTGGTGTAAAAAAGGCTCTATCATTCTGTTTTCTACTTTAAGGAGTTTCATCCTTACATATTAAAAAAACAGTGGGTTCCAGTTCAAACTAGACTGTTGGATACAAAAGTAAACAAATTCAATAGAGTATATGTAAACACTACACACACACATGAACACACTTGCAGATGTATGGGAAATGTACATGTCAATAGTGCATCTGAGGCATATGTATGCTTAAATACAGTGGGTTTGTATGCCCTGAATACTGTACCCTTGGATGAACTTTCCCTCAGAGCAAAAATGTAGGTTTTCATCTTGTACTCATAATTTTTTCCCCATAAAAATATTTTAATGATTTAAGTCCCACAAGCCCAAGAGCTCCAGATGCATATTTTAGTTATTTGTCATAAGAACGATCCAACACAAAAAATGACCACACTTTCAGCCAGAATGAGTTTGCACAATGTTTAATGTTAGAGTCAAGTAGAAGAGTTTTTCGTTATAGTGAAATAAATCCTTATAGAAGCGTCATTTGTGAAACTTTAAAACTAGCAGTGGGAAATTAAGATTTTTCTGGTGTTTTTTTTTTTTTTATCTGAAATACTTTAGAAGGAAATAGATTTCTAGAAGGTGAACTCCATTTCTTATCAAAGGCAGCAATAACCTCCCAATTGATCTCAGTGGCACTTAGGTTTTACACAGAGACAGAGCTTTTAGCTTTTCACTTTTTGACTTTTTGGAGCATTGAATTATTACCATCCTACTGGTAAGTCTTTTGGGAAGAACTACATACCTATCACATTAACCAAACTCTTCTGCAAGGGTCAGTTATTAAACTTCACATATGTTTTTCTTAAGTCATTCTAATAGATTAATGAAATGAAGTACTGATTCTCCAGAGGGCAACACAAGACATTGGTCACCTGCCTGTGACTGTTGCTAAATCAAGGTGAGGCATGGACCTATCTGGCTTCATATTTCTTCTCCTCAGAGCATCCACTGTGTCAGGGCTTGGATGCGGATGCAGCACAGGAACAAAACAGAATTGCATGTATGGATGGAAATAGATGCATGTGCTTCAGAGCAAGTTAAAATTGCACTGATTTCAGAAGGTAAAATTCACTGTCATCTCCTGAGGAACAGTATTTGGATGCATCACTTACGGCCTTTTCTTTCAAACATACCTATCTCTATCTTTTGGTGGAAAGTGCTGGCAGAGGGATGTGCCAGAAGGAGCAGTCTGTTTCAAGTCAAATGTGCTTGATGGAACTTCCACTTCTCATCTCTATATAAGATAGTGTCATTGGTTTTCCAATTATTTTTCAAATTGCTTTTTTTCCACTCTTGGTTAATGATTTTCCCATAAGCAACACTATTTGTTTCTGGAATTACTCAGGTGTTGCCCACTTAATTGCCCTCTGCCCTTTTCACCTTGGGATGAACTCAGATGTGGAGAGTAATTTACTTAAAAGGGAAAGTTCTTGCAGTTTTCAGTTAAATATTTACTTAATACCTTTTCTGGGGGAGGGGGCTTGCCTTGTCCTTGGTATTCCCAAGTCCTCTGAGACATCAATATCAATTCCCACTGACTCTATAGACACTCCTCTTCTCAAGCAGGGTTACTCAATACTGTTCTGGATGCATTTTCTACTATTTAACTTGACTGCAAAGATTTTCATATTTGTGTTACAAAGGTCAACAGAGAGATTGGGGACATTTTCCTCCTGTTCTTAGAAAAGTACGTGCAAGTGTGGTTATGATGCAGACATTTCCAACTGAGTTCAGAGTGGACTGAAGTATCAACCTATATAACTCAGAGTGATTAAGAAATTACTGAATGAAAGACCTAGGTGACCCTTCCCTCACCAAAGCATAATTACTGAATAATGATAAAATGCATACCAGTGTTGAAATACTTTGAAACATCTTGGCTTTTCATAATAGGAAGCAACAGATATGAGCCCAAAACAGGAAAAAAGTGAGATTAGAGTCAAGATAATGTACAGATGTGGCTCAGCATTGAAGAAGCTATTCCTTACACTCCTAGTAACAGAATTTATTTACCTAGACTGCTCTTTCCTGAATAGGGAGCATTTTGAGGCTGTGAAAAGGAAGAAGGTAGTACACTGAATGGGGAATGTTCACAGCCCTGTGGTTCAGGGCGTCCCTTGACACCCATGATGTTCCTATTCAAAGAACAGTCCCTTTCTCCCAGCAGGGACCTGCTCTCCAGCTGCTGTTACCTTTCATGGCCCCCAAGTATCATTTTCTGTGTTGTTATTAAACTGGTCTTCAGCTCACTTGCTTCTTAAGTAAAAAAATGTTGTTAAGGTCAGACAGAATTGTTTGAGCCAGTGTTGAGTAAATAAATTGTACAAAGTGGTAGTAACTGCAAAAGGCTGGAGTGATTGAAGGAAGCCCCAGGTGAGAACACTGTTCACCCGGAATTCAAACAAGGAGTTTAAACAGGAGCCTCTTTCCTGCCCCAGCTGAGTGATGCTGAGGTGTTACATGTAAGGGGCCTCACGTGTGGAACAGAAACACTTCCCAGATGTCTTGCCCTGTCCAGTTTTTGCACTAGACCAAGAAGCATATGCCCTGAGCCCTGTGAAGAATAGAGGAATGCCCATTTAAGGGGCCTGCCAGAGACCCCGAGGTGGTGACAGGCTGTAGAAGGCTTTGCTCCATATACCAAAATATTTCCTATTAAGCATTAATGGGGACTTTTCCTTTAGCATTATGCAGCAGTTGATGTGCTTCCAAGGTTGCCAATGGCATAATGGCATAATGGACCTGTTCACCTATATAATTATTTTGGTGGTCAAAGTCCATTATGAACCTGGACTTTAAAGTCTGCGCTCTAGAAAACCAATTTTTGGTTACTCATAACTGAACAGAGAAGCTTTTCTGCACTTCCCACTCTATCCTAATAAGGATCCCTCCCTCTTCAGTCAGTTGGAGCTGGACATTTGGGATCTCTGCATAGGCTGGAGTTCAGTAGGAACTGGTGGCTCTGTTAGCTTTCTGCCAGAGTCTTCACCTCGCTAGATCATTTAACATTACCAGAATTGCTCATTTGGAAAGGTAACACCCATGCTTTCTGAAATGCAATGTGCATCTTTTCTACTTGTCCCTTTTCTAGAGCTGACATTCATATGTACAACATATAACATTAAAACAAAACAGAAATATCACAGAGTTGTTTCTAAGACATTTATGATTTTTTTCCTGTGTGTTAGGTACTGCTTTTCTACCAAACTCAGCTATGGATGTTTTTATCTCAATATTTGATTTTACAAACCACAGTGATGCTAGTTTGCCTTTTTTCCTCTTACTGACTGACCACTGACCCTGAAGCATCCTTCTGCCCAGTCCATACCCATAGAATTCCAGATTTAGTGGCCTTCAACAGCTGAAACAAGAGACAATAAAGAGTACTGGTGGAAAGAACCAGTCCTCAAGTCAATGCTTTCCAACATCCAAAGTCTTTTACAAGTGGCTCTCAAGCAAAGAGGTATTTCTTGCCTCTGTGAAAATATCTGTGTGCTGTCAATCTGAAGACCTGTTCAGGGTGTTCAGGGTGGTGGCTGGCCAAGGCCATCCAAACCCTCCAATTACATTACTCATGTAAAAGCACCTCACGTTAGAAGGTGTTTTGTATCTTGAAGATAACTGATCAGATTCAAGTCAATATGTCTTGAACAAGCCTTGAACATGCCCACAGGGATGAAAGGTATTTGGGAGGGACAGTGCTAAGCCTTCTTTGTGCATTTTTAATCTTAGGTTGCTGATAAGCTTTAAAAAATGTGGCAAAAACCTCATTGCATAGTGTGTACTTTGACACAGTACCAAGTCTTCAGAAGAAATGTTGTTTTCTTCCCCTGAAGGGGATCAGACTACTATCTCCATGTTATGTGCTTTCTTCAAAAGGTACCCAGTGATGCTTTTCACAATTTGCTTAACTGGTCTATGGAGCTTGTTATTAAAAAATCTTTCTGTCTGAAGCTGGACTACTAAATGCAACAGACCAGTGACTGTTGCCTGGCATGAAGCCAAAGGACATGTTATGATTCATATGCACATGACTAAACTCTTTTTCCCCTAAAAACAGGGTGGCCACACCCAACCTACTTATTGGGAATGGTCCCAAGAATGTGCTGTTCTCTACACTGTGCTAACAGGTATTGTCTGCTAGCTGATTCTAATCCATGTCAAGGGACCATGAAACAACATAGACAAGTGTGGAGCAGTGTTAGAACTCGTGTAATGGCCCTGTTTATTTTACTGGTCTAGACACAGCCGTTAATATGAAGAGTTTAGCAGGGTTCTTGAAAGAGCCAGTGCATTTGTATGGCCAGTGAGAGTATCCAGAGGAACAGGAAAAATATTTCAAAAGCAAAAAACCCCTCAAAATAGGTATTTTGGAACTGATAAAGTATTAAGTTCCTCTGGGATTGGATTACACAGAGTTTCTGGTATCCTCCCTAGCAACATCTGGTGCTGCAGGTTTTTGAGAAGAGGATGCTGAACATTCTATGGCCGTTCTGATGCTAACTGCTATGCAATGTTACACTTCGGTAACATCTATGAAAAAACTATGAAAATACCTCTCAGGATCTTTGATTTCATTGGCTCATTCCCTGATTTAAACAGGGAAGGGCCTGGATTTGGAAGCTGACAGCTGCTGGCTTCTGCCCAGTGCTGCATTAAGACTAGCTGGCCTGAGTGTACTGGCCACAAAGCTACTTAGTGAAGCTGTTCTGCGTCACACCTGGGATGGTACATTGAAACAAATGTGAATTTAGTTTTTAAGGCAGTTTTACTGCCTGATATCTTTATACTTGTGAGCAGTATGGCTCTAAGCTGTGTCTGTCATGATTTTGCACTGAATCCTTCAACTGATCCTCAGCTTAAGCTTTTACTCATGTTTTCTTATTTAAACTTAACTGAACAGAGACATTTAGTCTCTCCCATGCACATGTACCATGGCTTGCCTCCTGTGTCCCTTCTCTTACCTCCAGGATTCAACTTGGTATCTTTTTCCAAATCTGCCTGAGGTGTGATGAGTTGGGGAGTTTTAATTTCCACTTAAGCTTCCTTTTGTGAAAGTCCATGAGAAGCAGCAGCTGTAGAAGAAAGGGCTGAAGCAACTGTGTAGAAATGGCACCATGGGCAGACCCAGCCACTCATTCTTACAGCAGCCAACCCACATGATTTCCCTGGCTGGAAATACCAATAGATTATGGGATGTTCAGAATAGCCGTGATCATCTGCACCCTCTTTCCCAAGGGCAGAATCTACAACACAAACATAGCCATTAGATGAAAAAATAGTCGTGCCTGAGTGAAGAACCAGCCTTGGCAGCTCAGCCAAAGTCCCAGTCGAGTCTGTAGCAGGATCCCAGGAGACCACATGCATAGGTCAGTTTGCATGGCCATGGTACAGGCACAATGCCTCTTACTGTGGGAATGAAAACAGGGATTGTGTAGTCCTTATGGGAGAGACCCTGAGCCAAAATTACTCATGCCCCAGCGTTTCCTTCAGATGAGTGGCACTGCCTTTGATTGGTGGTAGTTGGTCTGCAGACATTTTATGTACAGTGTCCATTTACATCAAAGAAATATTATCATGGCTAATATATCTCTATTCCTTTTTCATTACAACAGGTATGACATGAAATGTGAAGCCACATCCTATATCTCATGCTGACTCCAAATTCCCACCAAAAAGGGGCTGTGGAAATACAGAATCAGACTCAGAATTGGGAAAAATTTAAATGCAGTTTGTCCCTATTCTTTCTTGTGGGTGATATTCCGTCCATAACTGAGCCTTGGCACAAAGTGTAGCCAACACTTAAGCCCTCAGCAGGATGTTAAGTGGTGTCTAGGCTTTGTGCTGGGTCTCTGCACTAGTGTGAATTTTTATCAGTGAGGAGAAGGGTTGCTTTGTCCAGACTGAAAAGTACACAGCCAGCTTTCTCTGTAGTATGCCTCTTAATTTAGTTTTGATTTAATCCTTTGCATTGAGGGGATGTTGATTGCCCTAAAGGAATAAAAGCTGCCACTATGAGGCATGTGCCTTTTGCTATCCATGCAATCCAAGTAGTTACATTCAAATCAAATCAAAGCACTTCAAGAGACAAATCTACAGGTTTTTCTTAATTGGCCTGTAAATTTTTAATTAATTTTGTTAATCTTTTAAGACAAATTAAAAGGAGTATCTTAAGTGCTGAGGATTAAGCACAGTTTCATCAGAGATGTGAGTACTCCCACACCTCTTACTTCATACAATCTGCCACTAGCAGCTTTTTGGATGATGGTACATCAGATGTGGCTGTTATCTTTGTGTTGGGGGTTTCTAGTGAAAGACTCAAGGATCTGGGTTGTAAAATAGCTATCAAGTAAAAAGAGGAGCTGAAAAGCTCTGAAAAATTGTCCTCTGGAATACAAAAACAAAGTTTCAGTTCAGTGGCTTGGTAAATATTCCAGGAACTGCTCTTCTTTCTGTGGCATTAGAGGGGAAATCCTCCCTCCTTTTCCCTGTCTCCTTGTGGAGACTGATGTATCTGGTACTCATTAGGGGGTGGTTATAGCAGTGGGATAAAATGAGCTCAGATTATAGTTGTGAGTTACTGTAGTCTTTTGGTTCAGGCAGGGGGCTGTGGCTCAGGCATCCGGGACTTGCATCCCAGGTTTGACTCACAGTCAGGCTATGGACAAGTCCCAGGTACCCAGACTTCTTTTAACCTGTGTTTTGGGTACACATAGCACTTCCCAGTTGTCTGCAGAGGCTGGGAGATGCTTTGGTAAGAAGTACTGTAAATGGAAAGATGCTGGCATATGGGTGATGAGGGAGAAGTCTTGTAGTGAGCAGACCTACAGATATCATGGACAGAAAGAGGAGGGTGGAAACAACAGTCAGCAACTAGTCAAGAGGCCACACTTGTCAGAAGAGAATGATGAGGATCCCTGACCCAGGGAACTGGTAACAGCTGAGAACATGAACAAGCCAGGCTTGCTTGGCTCTGGAAGATCCCAAGTACAAGGCTGTGAGCACAGCATGGGCTTAATGACTGAGAGTAAATCTATAAATAAACATCCGCTTTCAAAGGGCACTGAGCACCAAAATGAGGTTCTCTTGAGTTCTTTTGAAGTATTTAGCTTATACAGACTTAACCCTGAACTTAGGTGTTGGGCTGTTCCTCTTCCCTGACTAGAATCTTCACATGCCTACAGGATGGAAAGAGTTATCCCTGTCCCTCACATAGCTGTGCTGGCCTAGCACATCTCAGCTAACTTCAGAATCTTGTCACATACATCTAAGTGTACACTTCCACGAATAAGTTACACAAGCCAAAGAGTGTTGCAGGGCACAGGACTTGAACTGCTGCTGTACTGTCAGAAGGGCCCTTGACACTGATGTAGTGGAGGGCACTAGCCATGTTCATACAGTTCCTTGTCATGATCTGGAGGCCCACCAGCTCCCAGCTGGTGGTCCCTACAAAGACACCTTGATTAGAAGAGCAGGGAGATTCACTTGCCTGGGTGGCAGTTGCATGGTGCCATCTGGCCTCGGGGCTACAGCTGGGACACATTTAACTTCTTGATACAGACCAAGTTTAAGATCTGGAAAGATAAAGACACTTTCAGAGTCTGAGTCAGCCTAGCCAGGACCTGAATCACTCCTGAAGGTGTCTATCTGTCTCTCTGCACTGGTAGGCTTAGGTGTTATCTTACTCAGCAGCTGCTTCAGCTGCAAGTGTACAGTCAGGGCAGAGGAATTTTGGTGAGTAAGGGTAGCCAAGATGTATGGGATTAGACCAGGAGTATATTTTCCCTTGTACTCTGTTGGATGATAAATTAATTAAATGATTGATATTTGTTTTAAACCTCATATCCTGGTTCTCCAATCACTGCATAATAACATTTAGGACTTTGAAAGCTAATGGATGGTTTGGGAATAAGAATTAAATATTTGCGTTCAGCCAGGGTCACAGAAGGCTTTATAAATTGTAATTAACTTTCATAACATTCTCAGGAGGACTCTGAGTAGTAGTGTCCCTGCTCAATGAACATGTAGACTGAAGTACAGATAGATGAAAGCATTGGTTTTCCTTTTCCTCCCTTCCCCCATGTAGCGAGACAGAGATGAAGCTGGAAGTGTAGTCCCTGGGTCTCGATTCCTACACTTCCAAACCTTCCAGCCAAGGAAGTCTCTTCCTTTGTTTTAATGAAGTTCTGTTTGCTGTTTCAATTAATAACTGACAAGCTCAAGACTAGCTCTCTGTCAGTACATACCATTGGGGCTAAAGTCATTTAAAGGTTTCTGTCCTTGTGCCTCCAAGTTGGCAGGATCAGCTGCAGCTCCAGCTGGAATCTGAATCCCAGTGCAGAAGTGATCCTGATCCTCCAGAGCCTTCTTAGAAAATATATCCCAGGCCTCTAAGAGCACGAATCTTGTACATCTGGTCAGAATAAAGGCAGAGAGACAGTCAGCAAAGGGCAAGGTCTGATTTGTGTTTTTTAATGAAATTGTTTTGTCCTCAAGCTCTTCTCTGAGGTGAATTTTCTTGCCAGACATTATCAGCTTCAGTGGATTGGCTTAGATACTTGCTCCAGATTCTTTTGTCCTGTTGACTTTTGGATCAACTCTGCACTGGCTCTGTTTTGAAAATTGCTTTACCCATATTAATGTTTGACTTAAGCAAGTATTAAATCATAAGTTTAACATGGAAGTGCTTTAGTCTCTGGACAGTTCCTTTCCTTGCTGCTTTCACACTGTACATGAGTACAGCTTCACTTGGCAGAATTTCTTCTATCTGGTGCTGGTCTCATGACACTCTGTTATTACTGTGGCCTTAATGCAGTGGAAAACAATAAAAAGCCCAACTATGGTATTGTATGCAATACTGTGGGCTCCTGTGAGTCAGTGGCCCATGGTGGGGGCCTTGAGTGAAGCCTGGAACTCGTTTATTTCACATTATATCCATGAGTCTCCATGAAAAGTGTTTTAGGGCTGAGCACTTGGTGGTGAATCTAGAGGCTCTATGAGGAAGGAAAATGTCTCTTACTGTTGTCATTTACCTCTTTACAACTCAGCAGTCATGGTTTGGCTATTAGATACCAATAATAAAAATGAGAGGAAAAAACAGATGTTAGCTATATCAGGACAGTTATCCCCATGAAAAGTATCTTAACTTTCCACATTGTCCTACTTTGTGCAGACTTTCCAGGGAACATGGTGATAGAGTTGTTGTGGCTCCCACTGCCTTGAGTTGCCTTCAAGATCATAGAATATCATGAGTTGGAAGGGACCCACATTGAGTCCTCCTGGCCCTGCACAGGACTCTTGCAAAGAGTCACACCATGTGCCTGAGAGCATTGTTCAAGTACTTCTTGAACTCTGGCAGGCTTGGTGCTGTGACCAGTTCCCTGGGGAGCCTGTTCCAGTGCCCAACCAACCTCTGGGTGAAAAATCTCTTCCTAATATCCAACATAAACCTCCCCTGACACAGCTTCATGCTGTTTCCTCAAGCCTTAGCAGTGGTGAAGAGCTTGGTCCCTGCCTCTCCACTTACCCTTGTGAAGAAGCTGTAGACCACAGTGAGGTCTCCCCTCAGTCTCCTCTTCTCCAGGCTAAACAAGCCAAGTGATCTCAGCCTCTCCTCATACAACTTCCCCTCTAGATGTTCACCATCTCTGTAGCCCTACTTTGGATGCTCCCCAATAGCTTAATATCCTTCTTGTATTAAGTTGTCCAAAAATTCACACAGGGTTCAAGGTGAGACTGCATGAGCACATAATAGAGTGGAACAATCACCTCCCTCAATCTCAAAGAAAGGTTTCTAAAGGCTTAATACCCTGAACAGTGTAGACCTACAGCTTTACTTTTCTGATGCTACTTCTACTTTTATCTGTACCAGCCTCTGCAGAAGATTAATATATTGCAGAGTTAAAAACCATCTTGTCAAGGTTCGAGAGGAATATCAGAACAGTGGAAATAAGAGATAAGGCCTCTCCAAATGGCTGTAGTCCTCATTTCATCCTTTTTTTTTTTTCTCGGGAAAGGTTTTTAGAGAAAGTTTGACTTATTTCCTCATTATGTCCAGCACACCCATCAACAAACAACCCTTGGTTTGGAATAAGTGACATCTAATGATGATAGCCTGATACTTCCAGGTTCCCTGCCTTTGCTCCTGCAGTTGATAGTGCCATCAGCTCACATTGCTTCTACTCCCTCTCCTGCCATGTCTCAGCTGGGACACATTTTGAAGAAAATGCTATCATGTTTAGTGAGGGAGAGGCAAAGCAGCCTAGAAGTGAGAAGAGGACCTCCACACATCAATCTCAGGTTATTTTCTCGCTTTTCTATCTCCTTCTAAAGCCCTAGAAAACAGCTCTTCCTTTGTAGAAGGACATTCTTTCTAGCACCTGAGTGAACTCTCTAGACCCTTCTACTCTCTCTGTATAGCATGTCCTACCTTCCCCTTCACATCCACGGCACGGTCTTTGATACTGCACATATAGCACATCAAGCTGTTTAAGCCACAGGTAACTGAGGCTGATGATCACCTTCTTGGGCACAAACACAGTGCAAATATCTAATTTCTACCTTGTTCAGATGATCTGGTGGACAATCAAAGGACCCAGATCTGTGGTTCCCTTCTTGGCATTCTCCAGAGAAGTGAGCAGCCTGCTCATGGCCTGATGACCTATTTGGGGCTGGGGCTATCTGGCTTCACCAAGTTCTCTTCCTCACATTTCAGGTTCTGGGTGGGTATTTCCTTTCAATAAGCTTGCAATTTATTGTGTGACATTCTCAAAGCATTTTATAAACTTAAAGCATGCTGTGCTTAGCATTGAAATATTCTCATCTAGGTTGGTGCTCAGCAGAGCAGATGCTGGTATTGCCACCAAGGTTGAAGAGTGAAAGTGTCCTACTGCTACTGTCAAAGCACTGCAGATAAGTACATTGTACTTAGATTGGAATTTGTCTGCGACTCAGAACTGAACAGCTTTGTCTTACAAAAAGATTTCTGTGTCTTCAGGGAGCATGGGTGGTTTGGTCTTCAGATTTATATCTCCTGCTCTTCTGGCAGTATGTGGGCCCTAATGTGCAGTGGGATTTTTGCCTGCTGTTTCGTCAAATAAAAGTCACCCTCTGTGATGACTGTGAGGGTCTTTTGGAGCCTGTCTACTCCTTCCTGATTTCTGCTGCTGCTTACAGGAGAGATCTCAGCCTGAGGGTAACTTTGGCAACTCTGGCCTGTTTCATAAAACGGATACCAACAGTATGAGTAAGGCAGGATCCCCTGTGACTGTATAACCACTGCTTTCCATGGGAAGATATTTCTCACATTAGAAAGTCCGGAGAGTGGGAGGGGGGAAATCTATAGCAGTGGTTTTTCTTGTGACTATGGAAAAGATATGTGATGCAAGCTAAACTACTGACCCCTGTCATCTTTATTTGGCATGGGAAAGCTTTTTCTTTCCATCTCCAAACTGGCAAAGACTGTGCAAATGATTATCTACTAGAAGGTGCTGTAGTTTTGGGTTCCTCACTGTGTTTTGTATTTTATTGCATGAAAAAAACCTCAGGAACTTTGTTGTGGCTATAAATAAAAAGACTGGTCAGAATAATTCCTTCAACAGAGTGCCCCAGAAAATGAGGAGGAAGTTCATTTAGTGAAGCTAAAGGGGTGGTAAGTGGAGTTGTGCACATCATTCCTGGCTCCATCCAGCTTACTGAGACAGCTTGCCAACCTCGCTCATCAATGATAATGTATTCCATTTTCCTCCCAATGACATGTGAAGTTCAAATTAATCTGAGCAGCAAACAGAGACAGAATCTCTATTGACTGATTTTGGCTGGAAGTACATTTTCTGATTTGCAACAAAATTTTTCATGGAGGTTAAGATCCTTTTATGAAACAACCATATCTCCCTGCTTTTATGACAATACAACTGGATTCTTCAAAACAGGTGTGAGTCCCTGCCTCTAATGTTTAGTTTTTATTAAAATAGTAAAGGGAATAAAACAAAGGGATTAGATCTATGTGAAACCTCAAGCTTCCATTCCACAGGAAATGCCAACATTTTAGTGCCACTTTTATTATGATAAGAACAAAGAATGCCATTGTGACTTTAGCTTTTGGGAATATTAATATAATATAGAACAAAATATGTTTGTAGACAACAAGTTGTTGTGAAATAAAAAATTAGTCAAAGAAGTCAACTCAAAATATCATCAAAGTCAGCACTGTTATAGAGGAAGTTTTCAATGTAGATGAAACAGGAAAAAATGCTGTCAGAATATTTTCAGGCAGTCATAGATGCTTTAATTATAGTTGCAATATCAGTAGGTATACAAAGATGAAATAAACACACAGCTCTTTTCCTGGTGAAATCCAGATACTAAGTCAAAATAACCTTTGATTTGCTCTTGTACGGTGTCAGTACAGTCCAGTGAGATATGCAGCTAACTTACACACACACACACACACACGTACCTATATGTATATGTATATGAATATAAACATAAATATACATATAAATATAAATATTAACGAGAGATCAGGATTAATGTCTACGATGGAGGAGTAAGCTATCTTTTTGCAGTGAGGATTTACCTAGGGGTCACTGTGGAGGCAGCTGCTCTCCTCATTAGCACTGGCCACAGCTCATCCTCTGCTCCGGATGAGCCAAGTTGTGTATCTGTTTCCCCACTTACTATTAGCCAAGTATGTAAGTCCAGCCTTGTATTGCAGCAGGTTCACAGAGGCACATACATAGGGCATGGGACCAGTTGAGATGCCAGGTTTTGAATCACCTGTTTTCACCAGAGGGATATTTTCAGGCTGCCTGACCCAGAAAAGATAATGTATCCCTGAACCACGGAGCAAGAGAAATGCTGACATTTTAGAATGGTTGGCACGAACCCCTGCCTGGCCACTGGCTCCTTGTCCTTGAGACATTCAAGTTCACATGTGATTTTGATTTGATTGCTGTATCCCAGTAACTTTTCTTTGCCTGCCAGCTGCTCCCTGCACTGCACCGGACCCCTATGGATCCTACTATATTGCATCTCTTAGCTGCAAGTAACTTGGCCCAAATTCCCTTATGGCACTGTTGTGCATCCTTCCTAATTTGTGTGGCTTCTTTTCTCCATACAAAGATCTGCATTTCACAGTGGGAAAATCAGAGACAGAAGAAATAAAATATCAGCACAGTTCCCTTTCTTCTGCTGACAGAAAGGAGTAATGTCCAATTCTGCAACTCCATAGAGCATTTGAACTTGAATGTATTCAGCTTCTTGGAAATATCTCTCTGGAAAAATTATCTTCTGACCACTAAGTGAAAAAGACTTTGCAGTCATTCCCAGTTAAGTCCTAAAGGATCTCTTCCTTAGAAATCAATGGAAAACATAAATGCAGAATTAAGGTTGCAAATATCTCCCACTCCAGTGTTCTAACTCTCCCACAAGCTAGACCGTGACAGTCTAGCAAGCCTGGTATCCAAATAACAAGGCTGTAGGAACTACCCAAAACAGTTAGGAATGGAATTATGTACTTCTTATCCATTGCATTGAAACCACAGTCCAATAAAACAATTAACTTCTATTCCTGGACATAAGTTTTCATTTGCTGTAAATTAATATAATTGAATATGCAAAGTGATTGGTCAAGGTAGTTTCTGACAGACTTTAAGGAAAAGCTTAAATATAAGCTTTCAAAATATCATTAGGCATTTCTTTGTGCTATGGCTCTGATTGCAGTATCCCTTCAAATAATGGCTTGCAAAGCAGCTTTCAATGTAAATTCTTGTTGGGACTGCACCTTAAAAGACTTTTGGGCTTCTAATATTTCAAAGTCCTTAAAGTTTCTACTTCCAGTGGACAAAACCTGTCCTTCTACTCTTAGCATTTAACCAATCACAGTTTCCTAAGTTGCCCTGTTTTCCTCCAGGCATGCAACGCTTGCAAACATGAACTGAATGTGAGAATACCAAAATGAGAAATAAATACTGACTGATATTTCCTAGACACAAGTGATTTTTCAGCAGAAGGTGTCAGGAACTTATCTTCTTGGAACTGCTCTTCATAATTCCAGTTTTATCACTAATTTCAGCAAGGGATCATTCTACCAGAATGCAGGAGGAATAAACTGTGACAAGGGAAAATGGACAGTGTAGGCTGGACTCCTGATGAGAGATCTGTGACGCTCAAGAGTAATCCTCCAAGGAAAATGCATCATGGAGAATTGTAGAGAAGTCTACTTTGTAAAGGACCTCTGGGGATATCTAGTCACCCCACACATTAGAGCTCTCCTTGACACTGAGCACAGCCTTCTTCCCATCTTCTCTGTATTTCCTGAGACAGTATGCATGGATTATAGCTCCAGCTGAGAGCATCTATGCACCCCCAGCCACACAAACATCCCACCACACCTCTGTAACTGCAGTAGTGGTGTAGCTCAGCAGCTGCACAGACCTATAGTTCATGCCATTTGTTTCCCAGGCAGTGTATCAGTGTTCAGGAATTCCCTAGGATGTCCTCTGCCTCTGGGGAGCTTAAGGGCCTCCCCTGGGCCCTGTCTCATCTATGATTTCATCTCCATCCACAGACAAACCCACTTTGAAGTCTTCCTCAGAGGGTTAGAAGAGAGCCAGAGAAGCATTGTGTCTGAGCCAGACAGTGGCACATGGAGAGTTCCCCTTTTGTCAGGCACTCAGATCAGGACCGAGGCAGCAGCAACCAGAGTTACTGCCAGCTGGAAGTTTGGAGTCACAGGGTTCTAATCCAAATCGATCTTCCAACAGCAGCACTTTTTGACATATTTGTCAGTTGTCTCAGCAGAAAGGCCAGAGAATGAGTGAGCAAGGAAGACCCAAAGGTCTACTTGCCTCTGCAAGGACACTGCCACATGCTAAAGGAGCAGGGTACTGGTGCACAAGAGGTCTGATGCTGCAGCACATCACTGATCCCCAGAGGAAATCTCAGAAGCTGTTTCCTAAACTGAGAGTCTCTAATTCCCACACTCCATGATCTCTGTCAAACTATGACATTAATTAACCACCATGAGGAAACAAACATCTCCTCAGATAACTTCTAAAATAGAAACACTTTAACCTCAAAAGCTGCTGTTTTCCAGCTCCACATTTCTTTTGCCTTCTGTTCCTCAAACAATTCCCAGAAGAAAGAAAATCAGTTCCACAAATTTGTTGTTATCTCCTCAACATATTAGAGACAAATTAGAAGCTCTGTCCTTCACTGAATGACACATGGGGTTGTTTTATGGAATCTCTGTCAGTCTCCTGAAACTACTAAGAGGAATACTGAATATGAAAGAACCTGAAATTCAAAAATTATTTAAGTCCTAAGGTTAGGGATGTAGCTGAGAAACGCAAGTAAATTAGAGTAATATTACTCACTGGAAGGGGGTTCTGGGATGCTGGCTTTATTCCAAGTTGTGCCAATAACACAGTGTGCAAACTTAGGCAGGCTAGTTTTTTGTCTCTTGAATGCAAAATAGGGTGAGAAAGTAGGTTTTATTTTTATAATGTATAGCACAATGCTGTTCCAAATGGAGCTGAGACTTGTGAATTCCAGAGAAATGCAAATAATATATGTAGCATTACAATACAATACTGTTTTTAATCAGACAGAGCCCCCATTTATTTCAGTGAGAATCTTGCCTGCAGGATCAGGTCGTCAAGTCCTACTCAGGGCTCAGTCAGCTGTCAGCTTTCCCCGACAAGTTCAGTACAGGGGATTCAACTTCATCTCACCCTGCTTCTGCTACTTGCCAACCCTCACAACAGAACCTCCGTATTCACATTCAGAACAAGAGCATTCACGACACACTGCCAGGCCTGGCAGTTCCCTCTCTTTGTTAAAGTCTGCGCTTGCTTCAACGCTGTCCTTTATTGTAAGCCTAATAAGTACATAAAGGCTGAGGAATGGGGATCCGCGCAGACTCCCAGCAATGAGCTACGAGGAGCTTGTTTGCCTGGGCAGACAGACTGGGTAAACAATTAGCTCCTGCTCCAGCGTTTGAGTCCTGTGGAAGAACTGGATGCTTGGCATTGGCCACTCTCTATGACATTCAAAATTTGGCTTTTCTCCAATCAAATATTTAACATTTGAATCGTTTGTCCAGCTCCACAATCTCAGTTAGGAATTTCTGCTCCATTCTGTTTTCGTAAATGGAGATTTGGTAATTATTGACTAAGAACTTTGGAAAAAAAAATGTACTTAGCTTTACAGCAAAGGTAAAAGAGAGTTTGTTTGAAAGTCATATAATGGAACAGGTCATCAGCTACCAGCACATACTACCAATACTATAAGCAGTGTTCATTTAGGCAAAGTATAACTTGGAGTGTTGCTGTGACAGACCCTTCTGTGTTCATTGCTGGTAGCAAACAGCTGGCTTTTAATGAAACATAATAGAGAATTTGTTATTTTAAAACTGCCTTTCCATTTATAATCATGACTGTAGCAGTACAATGGAGAATTGTATCCTTATTCCTCCATGTTGGCAATGCAGGAAATATTTAACAAGTGCTTCTGAAGTATTTATTTTCAAATATGTTAATGGCATGTCTCCAAATCATTAAAGTTAGTGTGTTTTGAGGCATGCATACAGGTTGTATCTTTGTATCAGGACATCATGCTTATTACAATCCACACCCTTTATAGTTTCAGATTGATACAGTAAAAGATGCACAATATTGTCTAAGTCAATCTCCTGTACTCTTATATTTCACCCTATTTCACTTTATCCAACCCATCTCTTCAGTGCGAGTAAAGAACTTGAGTAAGTTCTCAGGAAATAAGCCAGCTGTATGCCACAGATATTCCAAGTCAGCTTTGACATTGCAAATAAATAAATAAAATATGGTAAACAACATATGAAAAATTGCAGGAAAATAATTTTTAGATATTTGAAGAAAATGAGAAAAAAAGGTTGCTTTTTTTCATGTCAGGCTGGACACGAGCTGGCAATGTGCCCTTGCTTGCTGGAAAGCCATTTATATCCTGGGCTGCAGGTTAAAGCAGGTGATTCTGCCCATCTTCTCTGCCCTTGTGGGACCCCACTCAGAGTGCTGCATCCAGGTCTGGGGTCCCCAGCACATGGAAGACATGAATCTGTTGGAGAGCCACAAGGATGATTAGAGGGAAGGAACACCTCTCCTATGAGGAAAGACAAAGAGAGTTGGGGTTGTTTAGCCTGGAGAAGAGAAGGCTCTGGGGTGACCTTGTTCTGGCCTTCCAGTGCCTAAAAGGGGCCTGCAAAAAAGCTGGAGAGGGACTGTTTAAAGGGTGTGTAGTGATAGGACAAAGGGGAATGGACTAAAACTGAAAGTAAGTATGTTTAGATTAGCTATTAGGTAGAAATTCTTTACTGTGAAGGTGGTGAGGCACTGGAACAGGTTGCCCAAAGAAGTTGTGGCTGCCTCATCCCTGGTAGTGTTCAAGGCCAGCTTGGATGGGGGCCTGAGAAACCTGGTCTAGGGGAAGGTGTCCCCACTCATGGCAGAGGATTGGAACTAGATGATCTTTAGGGTCCCTTCCCACCCAAACCATCCTGTGAATCTTTTTGTTTTTCTGATTGTTTTTCACCTGTCCTTGAGAACAGAATCAAGGTTGCACGAAACTTGCCATTAATTATTTTCTTCAGCCATATTTGCACAAGATGTTTAGAAAAAAACAGAAGATAAGGGGAAGATCACTGTGGAAGTCACAACTGTACATGTACTGGCTGTAGATCTTCCTGTAAAGAAGTCATAACCTGTTCAAAGGCAGCAGATGGTCCTTGTTGAATGCTCTGCAAGAGAGGGGCTTTACTGGACTCAAAAGGGGAATCTCAGGCTCAGCTTTGGACTTGGTCTTGCTTTGAGCAGGAGGTTGAACTAGCAGACTTCCAGAGGCAACCCGAAATACTCTATGGTTCTCCAAAAAGATTTAATGACTACTGATGGTCTAAATGAATACCAAGGACGAGTGATCCCATGTACTACTGAGAGCAGAGATCTCAGCAGGGAGCCACTAAGAAGAGTGTTCAAGTGATCTGGAAGAACTGGTAAAGTGATAGGCAAAATGTAGATAAGAGCAAGGTAAATAATTGACGTTAAACCTTTGAGAAATATTGGCCTACTTTTCCTAGGGAAATGAACAGTTATATGGGCTCCAACTTAAGAGAAAGGCATATAGATTTCTCCAGGATCAGGTTGTGGCATTAAACTGAGGGAAAAAAAGCAGAGTGAAAATGTAGAGCAAAAGCTCACTCATTAGCTCAAATTAAAAACATCATGAGAGGAACATATCTAATTTTCCTTTAGCTAATATTCAGTCTGGAAAATAAGCAAAAAGAATTTGCTTGGTCATTAATAAACATCAGTTTGACCTAACTGATATTATCAAATTTAGTAGAAAGATTTCCTTGACCAGACGGTTTAAATCACTTGCTGTAACTAAACCAGCAAGTAGTGATCTCAAAATAGCAGAAATTGTATGTCAAAAATGGCATTGACTCTTTCTATCACTGGTAAGGGAAACGATTGATCTCAAATATTTTTGAACCACAGGATAAATATCTCCTTAAAAAAATCCCTCTGCACTATATAGAAAAAGTGACTTAAGCTGAATTACCTGTACTGAATTTCCCACAGTGACAGTAGGACTATCTAAAAAATTACTTACAAAAGTTTTCTAGACCAAAAATTATCACAGAAAAAATATATTTGCCTTGCCAGTTAACAAAGGTATAGTTCCAAGAGTTAAGTATCATTGCTTACAGCCATTCTGAAAATCAGACATTTTAAAATCAGGAGTTTCTAGATACTTTTCAAGATCTCCTGACCATTACTGTCAATTTTCAATTAGTCCTAAAACAGTAGGAAAACTGTAAATCTCTGAAAGAAAGTGGAGGTGATTTAAGTATTTGAATAAGATATATGGAATTACTCAGACAAATGTGGGCTTTTCTACTTGATTCCAATCTCAGATCACATAATCAGATTGGCAATATATTTCACGAAGGATCAAAGTGATGAAGATTTATTGGAAACTGGTTTGGTCAGAGAATAACACTTCTTTTGATGAAAGTGCAAGTTTTAGAATAACAGTATTGAGATATATATATAGATATATAGATATATAGATATATAGATATATA
>JAWWLZ010000001.1:34947084-34993804 GCA_035041345.1 Poliocrania exsul
ATGAAAGTGCAAGTTTTAGAATAACAGTATTGAGATATATATATAGATATATAGATATATAGATATATAGATATATACTATGTAATATAGCAAATATACTGATACAGTACACTTGGACTTTTACGGCCTTTGACCATAAGATATCTT
This sequence comes from Poliocrania exsul, assembly GCA_035041345.1. Classification (NCBI taxonomy): domain Eukaryota; kingdom Metazoa; phylum Chordata; class Aves; order Passeriformes; family Thamnophilidae; genus Poliocrania; species Poliocrania exsul. The sequence goes on from JAWWLZ010000001.1 coordinate 34,947,232, forward strand.
GCTAAACAGATGAAGTATAAATAGAAATAACTAGACAATGATGAATGAAAAGCTGTAATATATACCTACACTGTGGTAATTTTTAGCTCAAGGCTGACTGTTCTTTAAAATGTCTTTTTAGTGACCAGGGGCAGAAAACTCCATGGGTAGTGCAAGATGTCAGGCTGGATCACAGTGATTCCTTCCAGCTAGAAAAGCCTCTTTGTGTGGGTAACTTGCTTATCAAGTGAAATACCCAAGCGTTTTGCAGCACCTAAGGTACTTCTGGACAGGGTCTTTCCTCATGGCCTATGTTCACTACTCCAAACAGTAGTTATATGAGATCTTCCCACTAATAAACCAGGATGGGGGCAGTGTAAGGACCTTTACTTCTCCTGAGAGCAGTTGACCATTCAGGGAGTATCTGTGTGGATGTCTGTGTTGGGTACACTGCTCACTCCCTTCCTATCTCAGAAAGTCTTCCACCAAGGAGGCCATGCAATGTTGCCATTGAGTTTTACAGGACAGACCTACTATCTTAGGCTATTGAAAAATGCAGGCAGATACCTATACCCTGCTTGTCTTAGTTCATATTTTCAATGAGGATTAAAAAGTTATTTTAAATTCCAAATGCACTCAAAGGCACCCTGTGTTACAAAGAAGTTATAAAAAATCCAGACTTGCTATAAATATTCATTATGGGACATGTCTCTGCAAGACATATCATCAAATGCTTTACTTATCTTCTAGGCTTTGAAGTGTAGATTGTCGCAATTAGTGCTGGGAAAGATCTATTTGATTACCTAAACTGCTATGTGATATTCAGGATAGTTTCCCCTTCCTAAAGTTTTGCCTCACACAGTTTATATATCTTGAGGTGGAGGGGGGGTGAGTGGAAAAGTCCTGGGATACTATTTCACAACCAGTTTGCACAGTCATTTAGCCCGAATGTGTCTTTTCTAATCTCATTGCATTAAACTCTTGTCATTATACTCTTTTGTGCCAAGTGAAATAATTCCTCCTTAGGGTCCTATATACTCTACACTGCAGGTACAGACTGTTAGATTCATCCTATGATAAACTGTGCAAGTTTTCTTTATTCACCTTTAATGTTTGTTTTTTCATATTATTTACCTCCAATTTGTCTATGTCTTACATGGAGCTTGGTAGTCAGAACTAAATACAGTCCTGCAGCTGCAGTCACAGCTGAGAAGCAGAAAATTGCAATTAGTAGCTTGTAAATGAAAGATGTCATCTGTCACATGGGAAGGAAAAGGATCATAGGTTAGCAAAACATATTGCCTATTTAGGAGAAAAAAACATCACTATTTTCATAGTTGGATACACTAGATTTGGAAGACAACCCAAGCTCATCTTGACAACATATGAACAAGAGCCACCCAAGAGCAATTCTCTGGTGAGGAGCACTTAATTCTGAATGGTATATTGCCATCTAACTTTAAGAGCCAAATGTCCTCTCCATATGAGCTGTCTAGGCAACCTCTGTTGATGTCCAAGAGAAAATAATTCCAGACTGCAGTTCATTCCATAATAACATCAGCATCTTACATGGGTGGTCTGGATTGCTCTCTGGAGATGCCTCCTCTCCTCTACTTAAAGATGGCCTTCCTTAGGCTATTGACACCATTTTTAGATGGCTAAAATTAGCCAAGGTTAATCTCGCTTGCTTGTTCCCAAGCTAATCATAACTGACCTCTCCTGGTTTTACTATGACTCCTCTTCACATTTCAAACCAGAGGCCCCTATCAGATGCACCCGTGTGCTGCCCGTGATGGCTAAACAGCCCTCCTGAGTGCCCTGCCCCCCCTGTTCATTCCCCTTAGAAGGACTGATTCACAGGGAATTATGTGGACTCAGAAATTCCACCAGCAAAGGTTTATTTGACCAAGAAATTAAGGCAGAACTGCTCAGTAAAATAGTCCCAATTCTTGACTAGTTTTCCTGTTTCTTTGCCTCCCTAAGATGGGGAGATAGACCTGCTTTTGATGTCTCCACAGGGCCTACATCCATTGCAGGATGACTGTGCCAAGAACACCTTCAACCCTTTCTCTCCCTGGAGGAGGTTTTAACTGCACAGACTGCCTGCACAGATGGACCATACACTGTGCCTAACTCATCTGCTCTTCAGGATGGGCTCTCTCACTGGGGGAGAACCTTCTCTTTTGCTATGTGAATTGAATATGCAATTCTCTTTAAACAAGCTGGGCAGGAGGTATGATCTCCAACAGGAGCTGAAAAGACAGCTACTAATATCCTCAATGACCTCATAAGGATGCAGTAACTTCATGGTCACAAACAGCATTTATAAAGCTCACTATTCCTAGATGGATGAATGCACAATGGATTCAAAACCCCCAGAGAGAGCAGTGAAACTTACAGCAGAATCTAAATCCAGCAGATGGACACAGGCTGGCATGGAAACAAAACCAGTGCTGATGAATTAAAATCACTTTTGCTTAACACTGAAGATTCCCTTTTTCAGGAAGCTCCTGACATTCTCAGGAATGCAGTTGCAGTGGATGTTTTATTTTTAAGGTGTTATTTTGGAATTACATCACTGTATTGATATGCTGTTTCTCCAAATGGTGAAAATGTGGTGTCTTACAAGAATCTCAGTCTTGCTGGAGCAAATCCTGGTGCCTGTTTTATTTCAACAAGTTTTCTCTATAATGAAATTAAAGGGATACTGTTAGTTTAAATATCACTTGTCAGAAATGTTTTCAGTCATATGAATAGTAGGAATTCCCAAAATCTTTTTAGTTTAGCGCATATATATATATAATATATAATCTGTGAATTTTGAACCATGCTGGATTAAAAATATTAATCATCTTTTTCTTCCTTCTATGCACCTCATAGTTTGATCAAAACTTTCTACATCATATAGTCAATTTATTTAGAGAGTCCCATGCCATGTCTGACAGATAATCCCATTATGCCTTTAAATAGAGAATTCAGGGGAGATGAGGGGGTGAGGGTGGAGGGGAACCAACTATCACAGAATTATTACTAAATATGTTGTATTTTCACTACAATGTTACCTCTTATGTTTCCCATGTAGTAGTAGATCAGTTTTGCAATAGTTTTAGAAACTTTCTGTAAAGTTTGAGTTGTGTCAGGCAAAACTCTTTATTTGCAGTTATGTCTGAAGGTGGAACTGTGCAGCAGAAACCTTCTCCTGTTTGAGTGAATTGCAACTAGATGCTCAAATATCCCTATTCACCTAGGAAGAAGATGGACACACTGAGTGGGGTTCACTTCATGTAACTGTAGGCATTAAAAAGTTACATTTAACCTCTTCTAATAGACAGCAGAAGGAAATGAGTGCTTTTAAGGAATGATTGTCTGGCCTAACTTATATCCCATTTTGGGATGTAATAAGTCACCTTCTGAGGTAGCCCCTAAAAACCTGCAAAAGGAACCTAGAGTGGACAAGACTAGCTTTTAGTTATCTTTATTCAGGAAGAGGAATCTTCTCCTAGGGCAGAGTCCTCCATGCTGCTCCATTGTGACACACTTGCTGATGACAACATTTTTGTCAACACAGGAAGGGCTTTGTATACATTCAGTTGTCAGTTTTCCCACTTGGCAATCGTTTTCATAAACCAAACAACTCAGATTCTCAGTCCTCACGTGCTTCCTTTAAGAGCTTGACAGTAAAAGCCTCTTGCTTCTGGGAACTAGGAATAAAAGCCTCCCCCACCACCCTTGCATCCACAGTTTGGGAAAACCTGAAAAAAAAGAGAGTTCCTTCTCTCTGAGTGGAATCATCTTATGGTGCTACACATTTGAGGCAAATGTCTGGCCTTCCCCTGCCTATCAGCACAGCACTCAGTCATGGAGAAGTTACAAATGTAATTATCATCGTAACACTGCATTGAGATTGGACATGCTCTCACACTTGTTGCACAGATTTGGGAACCACAGCAGCAGAGCCTTCCTGAAGTCCTGAATGCAAGTAGGGGCAGGGATGAAGATAGGAGTTGCATCTCCAGAGTCCCAGTCTGCATCATCCTTGCTTTCAAAGCAAACTGTTTTCAAAATGATAGAGAGTGTTTTCATTTCTTCTTTCTTCTACAGCTAAAAATGCTTTGGGAAACAGGGCACTGTTGAACAAGGGGGTCTGTGTCACAGGGAAAGTAGAAGGTGCTGGCTGGAGAGCTGTCATTGCAGTGAGGAACTCCAAGGACTTTTCTGCTGCATTGCATCAGCAGTGAGCAGTGGGGGGACTCATTTGAGCCAACTGTGGTTTGTCATTCTTCCTTCCAGACTCAGTGGCCTTTGAAATCGCTCCATTGTCTGCAGTGGAATCTGGCACAGGCCCATAATGCCAGGTTACTTCACTTCCCTGCAGAATAAAAGATTTCTTCAACCATGAGAAATTATCTCCTGACAATGCCATTCATTAGGGCTCCCACCTGTAGACTGTTTCATTTTCAGCTTACTCACAAGGTGCTGAAAAGTCAGTGTGTGTGTTATCACTTGACAATATAGTACAGCTAATACCTCTTCACCCCTACATACATTGCCACTTACTGCTCTTTGCCTCAACAATGGCTCACAGTAACATTCAGGTCTTGGACTTCACTTCTAAAAAACAGCTTGTGCAGCCCAATTTTACCAGAGCTCTTGTTTCTTAATAATTATACATACAGGGGGGAAAATTCTGTATTTGCAATTTTTTTGCTCTTTTCAATTAGAAAGTTAAAACATCAGATTTTGTCTACAGCTGCTGGATAGAACTGGACATTTTTTCTTAAGCCAGACATGAAGACAGGTCAGATGAACTGTCTTTTCTGAGGTTATGGTGTTTATGCCCTAAAAATAATAAAAATCAGAAGTTTTTATGGTAACCAAATGTCTCACAACTAAATTTCAAACTAAACTTTCTTCTCCACTCCTTTTGTCATGCAAGAAGTTTTGCCTAACACTTTCTTTGAGGTTTCATTCTTAGGAGGGGTTCTGTAGACACCAAGACTTGTGGTTCCCATTTGTAGGGGTGACTGTGAATGTATATCCCTGAAGGAAAGCTGTTTAGAGTGCACCTTTAAGAGAAGAGAGCTACCTGTGGTGTGTGTGGAGTCTTGTAGCCAATGAGATGCTTTGGTGAATGTGAGGTGAATGGGCTAGCCAATAATGTCATGACATGTTGGATGTGAGAGGATATAAAAGGTGTGGATGTCACTGAGAGAAAAACTACTACTTCTTCTACAACTACTACTACTACTACTACTACTACTACTACTATGATCTATGAGCTGTGAGCTATGAGGGAACTGTCTGTGAAAGTATCTTGAATAAAATCTTGTAAGCCTTCTGATCAAAGCCCTCTGATGCCTGCTGTGCCTGAGCTCTTCTGACCATCATTCACGCTGCCCCTGTGCTCGGGATAAGGGCAAACCCAATAAATGGTGTCCCTTGACATGCCCCAATACCCATCATCCATCTGTATTGTACATAGAGACACAGTTCATAGAATCCCATAATCACAGAATGGCTTGGGCTGGAGGGGACCTCAAGATCTTCCAGTTCCAAACCCCTTGCTGTGGGCAAGAACACCTTCAACTGGACCAGGTTGTTCAAAGGCCAGTCTAGTCTGGCCTTGAACACATAATTGTTATAACTGGAATATCATGGAGCAGTAGCCATGGACCAGCTACCCAGGTGCTGTACAACAACCAGGTGGCAGGTGCTGTTCAAACATCACACAAAAATAAGATTATCCTTTCCCCTAATCAGAAACACAGAGAGAAGTCATAGGAAGAAAGAGATACTCCAGGAAACCATCAGAAGACTGGTGGAATGTCTCTAACTGTGGACACTTATATAGACACTTTTTTTGCCTGGGGTGCCTTCATGTTATCCAGGACTGCCTTCCAGCTGCTAGTCTAAGAGGGGAAGGTTTGTAGTCCTGTAATGTCTCATGAATAGCCCAGGGCATCCCAAACCCCTACAGTTAAGTGAGGTTAATCCCACTATATATATCTTAGCAGTGTCTTGTATCTCTGCTCCCCTGACTGCTGCAAACAATTCTATCAGCATCATATCTTCTAGTGTTGTGTCTATCTGAATTTGTGTCTGGAGATCTAACAGTCATTCCTTAGTCAGTCAGAATGTATTCACAGTTGCTGTAAATAAAAAATGGGGGGAAACATATAAAGAAGGAAACAATCATGCTAAAATATATTCCTTTTCCCATTCAAAATCTTGGAAACAAATTCTTGGATACAGAAAGGCTGATGCATTTGAGATAAAGCAGGAAAGGGACATACAGAGAATTGTTCAGCAGAAGGTTTGCAGTTGACTAGAAGAGACTGCTGGGCAATGTACCTGGTCAGAAAAGTGATCAAGAGGCCTCATCTGGTGTGATGACCTACTACAGATAGGAAGACCTGTGAAGCTTGGAAGGCCCTGGCGCACATATGGCAGTTGTGACTCAAGAGGTTGCATGCCCACGGAAAGCAAGAACCCCTCTGGACCACTGCTGTAGCCCTGAGTCCCACTCTAACCAAACCTCCATACTAGGCATGGACCAGCCTCTCCATTCATGCAAAACAACAGATGTGTGTGTACGGGGCAGTTTCTGAGCAGTGGGACTGCACATCTGGCTGGCAGGTGAGTAGACACAGAATCCAGAACAGGAAGGGATCTGTGTTTAGTGTGGTACTGCCTGAGTTGTCAGCTGTCTGCTGATACTCCAGGTATCCTTCTCACTGTTGCATCGTCATTCCCTTGTGGCCCAAGAGCAGCTGCCCTGGTTTCACCAGCCCTGCCTCAACAGCACGTTGTATTTGCTATCTGTGTTTCTGCTGGACAAGCTTGTCCTCTACCCCTGGGCACCTCTCCCTCACACTGCAGCTCTCCTCAAATCATTCATAATTAGGAAAGACTTGTCTGAGTAGTTACTACTTTTGTAGCACATGCTTTTTCCACTCATTTGGTAAAACCTTTCTGCAGACGCAGACCAGGGCTGGTTCTAGGCCCAAGTAAATGCAGATTAGAAAAATCGTGTCTGAGAATGTAAGATCCTGTCATATTTCAGCTCCTCACAGATGGTTCATGGGTGAGCCAGAGGTTTTGCCACGGCTTCAGGCCCTCCTCATCCTCTGTAAAGGCAGCAGCAGGGTGAAGAGGTCAGTAGAAGGCTGCAAATAAATTGATTCCTATGAAATTTGTATTTCCTTTCTGGGGTAATGGTGATCAGCTGGGAATTTTGGCAAAACATTTTGTGGATTTTTCTTCTGGAGTTAAAACATTGCAGGATTTTTGCCTTCTTAGCTCTGGTTTCCTCTTTTCTTGCCAGATGTCATTAAAAGAATTCAAGAAGGATGAGTAATTAAAACCCATGCAAAGAATTTGTTTGACAATTAACTTCAAATATCCGCCTGATGAGGGAACGGTAGGTGACTGACTGCGGAGCTCTCGGAGCTGATGCCCTGTGCCCGCAGATACTGGGGACAAAAAGCCTGGCACCTTCGGGGCCGCAGAGATGCCACCGCTGCCCCCTGACAGCTCCCACCCCGAATTGGGGTGAGGGCACGGCAGCCCCTGGGCTGTCCGCAGTGCCAGGGCACAGCGAACGAAAGCAACGACGGAGGCAACAAAATACCGTTTATCTCGGGGAACAAATGAAAATAGCAGTAAAATAACTAAAAAGGGGGTGCCCCGGGGGCAGCCTGCGCGGAGGGTCGGGGTCGGGGCCAGGGTCGGTCCGGCCGGGAGGGGGCGGCGCGGCGGGACCCGCGGGCGGGCAGGGGGCGGCGGCGCCGGGAGCGCTGCGGAGCGGAGCGGAGAGCAGCGGACAGGAGAACAGAGGAGCGCTGCGGCGAGGAGAGGAGAGGAGCGGAGCGGCGGGATCCACCTGCGGGAGGCGCCGCTCCGCCCCGCCCCGCCCCGGTCGGAGCGCGCCGCCGAGGGCCGGCGCCCGGCGGGAGGGAGGGGAGGTGCCCCCGAGCCCCGCGGAGGCGGCGGGAGGGATGGGAGCGGGACCGGCCCTGCCACCTGCCTGAGCCGCTCCCGGAGACGCCGCCACCGCGGGGAGCTGGTAGGTAGCGGGTCCGCCGGCCGGGAGGGCGCCGCGGGGTGCGGGTCGCCCCGGGGGACAAAGGGGCGGCGGGGAGGATGGCGAGCGCCGCTCCGGCCCCGCCGTGCCCCGGCCGGCTCCTCACCTGCCGGCGGGCGCGGGGCCGAGGGCACCCGGCCGTGCGGGGCACCCGGCGGCAGAGCCGCTGTCCCGGCCGGGGCGAGCCCTCCCTCCGCCCGGAGCTTAATGTTTAACCCCGCTCGCATCCACCGGAGCGCACCCGGCGCCGCCTCCCCGGCGGCTGCGGCGACAAAAGGGAGAACGCGCTGCTGCCTGCCCGTCCCGCCGCCGGGGCGGCCGCTGCCCGGCACCGGCTCTGAAAGGACGGCGGGCGAGGGAACAGCTACTGAAAAATGCCACTTTGCTGCGTTTCATGCTTGGGAGGCGTCAGAAGTAGTGCGCTGCTGTGGTCCTGTGCTTCGACTCGTCGCCGCGAGTGAGGACATCGTTATTTTGGGGTGGTTTTTTATTTTAGGAAATACATGACACGAGCTGTTCAGTGAAGCGGCCCCTGGAGCTCGGGGCAGTGATTCACCTCCTGCCCCGCGCGAGGTCCGAGGGGTCGGGAAGGTCCGGCCGGACCCGCTTGCGCGGCTGCCCCGCCACTCGGATGGTTTGGTAGCCGTGGGGATGCAGGTCCTTCCTGCAGCTCATCCCGTTATCCGAACTGACCGGCACTGTCCGCTGTAACGCGGTTTGCTTTCGTACCGTGAAACCGAAGCTGCTTGACATGCGGGGAAAGAGAGAAAAGAAAAAGGAGGGTTAAAGAAAGCAGTAAGATTGTTCTACAGGAATTGGACTCAGTGAGAAACACATTCTAGGCTCCCTTTCCTCTCTGTGTGCATGTGGCTGTCACACATGTCAAAATACGCGCTGTGCCCGGTGTATGTGGTAACAGACACACCCTTGGCCTGCCAGTATCGAAGTCCGTTTCACATTTTCCTAGACATCTCTTCCTACAGCCCTCACCCTCACACCACCCTCAGCGTTGCAGGCAGGTTAACAGAGATGTTAGAAGGCAGTAAGGCTTCTATAATTATTAAAGTGTGACTCAATTATTTTTGCTGTGTTTTAACAAGTTCTGTGACTAGGAAAAGCAGAAGAGGTATTTTGGCACAGCACTGACAGTGATTTAGTTCTCCTTTATAATTTAGTTTGAGGAAGGTTTTTCTCTCTTGCTGTCTTGGTTTTCTTTCTTAATTTTTTTCCTATGTTAATCATTCTGGCTTCTAGCACTGTGGAAAAACTTTCTTCATTTCAAAATGTAGTGGAGACTGTTTGCTTCACAGGCTTTCATACTGGATGATCCAAGAGTTATTGTTGTTTAACCATCTATCAAAAGAAGTAGTGAACTCTTGCAGAAAAATTACTTGCTTATTAGAAAATGATTCATGTCGGTCCTGAACAAGACAGTTTGCTTTCACCAACATCGATCTCAGAGCACGAATGCCCACAGCAAGCAGGAAAATGTGTCTATAAAGTGTTTTAGCGGCATGGGGAGCCCTGGGGTAGCTGTCACTGTTTCCATTCTCTAAACAATTTTAATGCCATTAGCGAGTGTGATTATGTACAAGCCGCTTCTAGGGGGTTCCTAGGCTGGATGTCAGAGCAGGGCTTTGTACTGAGTCAAAGGGTGGATTGAGTTTATGACACAGTTTAAACAGAAACAGAAGAGCAGTGCTACAGTAGAGCAGCACATCGTAATTCATTCAGTGTTGCTCTCTGATAGCCGTGCAGGGAAGTCTGCACTTCTTACCAGTTTGTTTGATTTGAGAACACCGTTCAGGGTCACCCACAAGTAAGTAGCTGAACATAGAGAGTTTTAACCCTACCGCTTTTTTTTGCAGCTTTTTGGTTTTTTTTTTTTTAAAAAACAAAACAGGAAAAGAGAAAGTAAAAGGAAAGAAGAGCCTTACTGGAAGGTCACTGTTTAAATGTAGTCTGCTTTTTCAATTTCTCCATTTTTCTGCTTTCCTGTTTTTCAAAGAGGAAGATTCTACACAGAAAGATGTGCTATATACTAATTTGCATATTGTTATAAATAAGATCTATTTATTCTATTTATTGCTCTCCAGAGCTGATTTAGTACCAGTTATGTCTCCAGATGAGATATAATTATGAAAGCTTTGGTAAATGCCTTGGCTTGTGAGCACTACTTAGCTTCTGTGCTCAGGTGTAAACTCACAGCTGTATTTTATTGTTAGGTTTTATTAACATTTTAAATAATAGAAAAGTTCTGTAACTACTGTAAAGGCTTTTCTATCCCATATAGCTGCAATGTGATTATAGCACCAAAGCGGCAGGGGAGGGGTGTGGAAAGGTTTGCTCAGAGACGTAGAGTAGAGTAAGTACACTACACACTACTTTACACACTACAGCACAGGCACAAAAATCATCTTCTGAAGCCTTTTTGGAGGACCAGCTTGAGTCATAGCTCCTGTCTTGTTCTGTTTATAGGGTGGCTGCCCTCTGCTGTCTAAATCTGCCTTTCCAGTGCTGGTGTTCCTATGGTGGTGATAGTGGGGAGATAAGGAAGGGCAGGTTGCAGGGTGAGATAGTTGCTTCTCAGCCCAGATGATAATCCTGGAGGAAGCAGAGAAGCTTTTGGGCACACAGTCTCTTCATTAGGTTGCTGTGTTGAGAAGCACGAAGGAATCTTGCTCCTTGAGCAAGTACCAACTGACAAGATGCTTCTGATTTTGCCCTGACAGCTAAATAAACCAGCCAAAGGCCAGCATTGGCTCAGCACAAATGGATTTTAGACCCAAGAAATGGCATTAGTGGTGCAATTGAGAGAGATTCCATCTATCAGGAAAGCTTCAAATGTAATTTGTGGGAGTAACTTTAGCATGAAGCAGATTAAGGGCAAACTGCTTAGAAGAAATGTGTGCTCTTAATCGTGGAGTTGGCTACCTGATGCAGAGCATAACTGTCATCCTGTCTGTTCTCATCTTGTAACTACGAAACCAGTAAATATTGCTGCATACAGCCCTCACTGACACAAGCAGAACAGTTAACAGTTGACTTATGCCAATGTATATTGTTGTTGTGGGGATGAAGTGGTATTGTTTGTCCCTGGTACCTTAGTTTTCTATGTTTTCCTAATCACTGTTATATAAGTATATTTAATAATACCGCAGGTGTTGCCTGTGCCATCCTTATGCCATTGTCAAACTCTCTCATTTCATAGCTTGTTAAAATGCAGCCAGATCCATTATTAATCTTTTCTGTGGAAGGAGTCAGAGGAGCTGGTGATTTTGCTTGAATACCAAGTATTTTCCAGTTTGGGGACATTCAAAGTTACTCAATTCTGATTCATGTTTAAAATGGCTTGTATTTTCCATCATGACTCACCTGATAGGTATAAAACAACACATTCTGTAGAGTTTAACCTTGAAAAAAATATGTTCCTTCAAAGTTGTCCTGATTGCTAATGAAAAGGTTGCCAATAGAACGTGTGATCACTTCTTGAAGAGTCAGTACCTACTTCTATGAGTATCAGTAGCATTGTTCTGTTGATCCATGTCTGTTTTTTGGAGTGAAGATCTTTTAATATCTTGCACAAATCAATTGGTATTTTGGACATTGTGTGCTTTAACAATAACCTCCATTCCCAAAGAGGATGTTACCATTATTTGAGGTGGACACCTTTGGACTTCAGCAGTCTGTAACTTTTAAAGTTTTTTTGGTGCAGCTTAGGAATGGAGTATTCCTACTAAAAGCATTGGAGAGAAGGATTTTTCTTTTTTATTCTTAGATAGCTGTGGTCATTTCCTGCATGATTTACTTTGGTTTACTCGTTTGAGGCATTTCAGGAATGATCCTGCAGTTGTGATTGGTGTAACCTCAGCAGGATTTAAAATATGTGTAAGCTCAACATAATTGTGAAGTTTTGTTTGAATAATCCTTGTGTGAGGGAGATCCTGCCTGCCTTCTTGCCCAGGGCACAACGCCTCCTGCAGCGATTCAGCTGTATGGCTAATTTTCAAATAAACTAAAGTTACACATTTTCTTGACACAGTACTAGTGCACGCTGTTCTCTGCAGTCTGAGGCTCTCTGCCTGTGGTTCATAAACACATTTACAGTCCTGTTTGCCTCCCTGTGCTCAGAGGGGGTTGGTTTGCATTTCTAATTAATTGAGTTTATAAAGCAATAAGCCAGTATGTTAACTGAAAATTCCCTCAAGAATTGTAATCTTCCTTCATTAGCTGCCCTTGTGTAATTGAGTCACTCTTTCTCATGTAAGCCTAGGGGAGAGCAAATGCTATGTGGAGCAGAAATGAGCCTCTGGTGTGAGTTACAAGGGGGAGCGAGTCTCCACTGTGGTCATGTTCTGCAACTCAGTCCCTGTCAGGTCACCTTCTTTGTCCACACACCTGTCCCTACCATCAGCTCGATGTCTCTGACTGAGACAGCAAATGGTGTGAAGAGATTTAAGGACCTTTCAGCAGAGTCAGAGAGTAGGGGAGAGCTTTCAGAGAAAGCCCTAATCTAGCTGAAGACTGTTACTGTTTGCAGGAGCTCTGGTTTCTGAATGTGTGGATTTACACACAGTCTGAATTTTCTTTACACCACGTGAAGACAAATGTTATAACTTCCCGCTGATGTCAGCTGGGAGTTTGTGGCTCAGCCTGTCTAAGGGTTAAATTCCTGTATTTCAGTGTTCACCTGGGACACTTGTTTCAAGATACAGGTTAAGGCATTAGTTTAACACTGAGAAATCTGAGCTACTTAATGTAAGTTAACTCCATTCAAAGTGCTTGACCCTTATTATATTTATTCTCTGCAAGCTGTTACTTAGCAAGGTGGGTTAATCTTGCAATATGTTTGAATGAATAACTGTACTTCTTTTGCTTTCCACAGACCAGCCTTCAGAATGGCAGGCTTGTCCACTTTAATCCTCCTTTTGTGTGCTGCTAAAGATGTGATGCCCTTCAGTTCTCACTGGAAGCCAACTTGGCCGTCTTACAGAGTTCCTGTTATCCTGCCGCAGTCTACCCTGAACTTGGACAAACCACAGTTTGATGCTGAAGCCAGACTGGAAGTGGTATCACCCTGTGGCCCAGCATGCCACAAAAGTTCTCCGCTGCCAACTTATGAAGAAGTAAAGCATTACCTGTCCTATGAAACCTTGTATGCTAATGGTAGCCTCACTGAAACTGAAGTGGGCATTTATATTCTGAGCAACAGCGCTGATGGGTCTCAAGGCAAATCTCGAACTAAGAGGCAGATCTATGGCTATGACAGCAGGTTTAGCATTTTTGGGAAAGACTTCTTGTTGAATTACCCATTCTCCACATCAGTGAAGCTATCTACTGGTTGCACTGGGACTCTGGTGGCTGAAAAGCACGTTCTTACTGCTGCTCATTGTATCCATGATGGCAAGAGTTATGTCAAAGGAGCTCAGAAACTGCGGGTGGGGTTCCTAAAGCCCAAAATGAAAGATGGCGGCAAAGGGGCCAATAGCACCAAGTCGGCAATGCCCGAGAAAATGAAATTCCAGTGGATCCGAGTGAAACGGACACATGTCCCCAAAGGATGGATCAAAGGCAATGCCAATGACATTGGCATGGATTATGACTATGCCCTGCTGGAGCTGAAGAAGCCACATAAAAGAAAGTTTATGAAGATAGGTGTGAGTCCACCAGCAAGACACTTGCCTGGAGGGAGGATTCACTTCTCTGGTTATGACAATGATCGTCCAGGAAATCTGGTTTACCGTTTCTGTGATGTCAAAGATGAAACATATGACCTGTTATACCAGCAGTGCGATGCCCAGCCAGGTGCAAGTGGATCTGGGGTGTACGTGAGGATGTGGAAGAGGCAGAATCACAAATGGGAGCGTAAAATTATTGGTATATTTTCAGGCCATCAGTGGGTGGACATGAATGGCACCCCACAGGATTTCAACGTAGCTGTTCGCATCACACCCCTCAAATACGCACAGATCTGTTACTGGATCAAAGGCAACTACCTTGACTGCAGGGAGGGATAAGACAATGAAACTCCCTGAAAGCACTTAATGACTGGTTTTAGTTACTCATCTGAGGAAAGACTAGACTTGTGCTGCAAATGTGTGTGTTGGGATCATGTAACATTGAGAGGTGATGTGTAGCTTTTCAAGCCAGCCACCTTGTTCTTAGGACAAGGACTGTGTGGTGCTATCATTACAACTTGGGGAGAAAGAAGTGTCTACTGGGTGGGGAAGGAGCAGGTGGACTTGCTGAATTTGCAGCTGAGCAACTGAAGATTAATTAGGGGCGGATCAGTAAACAGTATGAAAACAGAACCGTCTCCAAAGAATCTTGTAAAAGGGACGCTGTTGACTATCTCATGCCTACAATGTTTGTTTTAATAAATCCTAGGATTAGTAGAAATGCTTTGATCTGAACTTTTAAAAGAAAATATTTCTATGCTGTTGGGGGCTGAAGAGGGGCATTTAATGGTGTTTGCAACCCAAACATTAAAGCTTTGTGTTCCTGCATGAGAAAAGGGAGTGTGAAAAGGGCAAGGCATGCGCCGTGGGAGATGAATGCCACACAAATAGCGTGAAGGGTAAATAACCACATAACACTTCTGACTTTCTTTCGGCATGAGTGATTTGGTAATTTACTAGTAACATAGTTAAGAAAAATGCTTTTTGAGCAAACAGACCTTGATGTTGCAAGGATTTGACTGTGAAGATGATGTTGGTTGTATGAACAGTGCCAATGCATCCTGCTTTGGGAACCACAAATTGCACATGGGATGAAACCTATAGGAGCTGGGGCATAGCCTTACACCTAGCAGGATCCCTATGAATATACTGTTACAGAAAGTGTGTGGGGACAGAGATCTTTTCTGTTTATGACCTACTTGGACCTTTAAAGGAAAATCTCATGTCAGCAACTCAGATTTTCAGAAAGGAAGTCTGTCTTTGGTCTGACTGGCTATCTGAATTGCTGCCTGCAGAGCAGGTAAAGGAGAGAGCAGGACAAGGGTTCTACTGAGTTTTTCCCCGTATTTGTTGAAGATCCTTTTTATTCTACCTAATAATACACCAGGTAGAGGGACCCTAGATTTATAAGTGTCTCTCAGTCGTATTCCTTACACATGCGGCTTGTACAGCATCTTGACTTACGTTTCTTGTGTTGTTTGTGGTAGGAATCCTCCTCCCCATCAAACTGTTGAATTACAAATAATCCTTGGTGAATGCACAGTTCCGTAAATCTGCAGCTGGAACAGAGCCACTTTTTAGGATGCAGCCTGAGTTGTGAAGTGATCCTCTGTTGTCTCTTATAGTTACCAATGACTTATATTTTTACTGTAGCAGAATTAGAATTTAAAACAAGAACTGTAAAATCAGTGCAGCCAAATACTGTAGCTCAACAAACAGCATTGGGACGTCAACGTGGGCTGTATGAACAGCATTTCTCAGGTGGATTGTGCCACTGTATTGCAGTAACCTGGTTGAACACATGCTGCCATGCCAATGTTATTTTTTTAAATAGGAGGATGGACACTGGCTCTGGTTCCAGTTTCTGTTCCACTCATCTGTCACTGTCTCTTGAAACATACCAAGTTACCCATGGTGCTTAGTGTTGTGGGGCAAATGCAAGTTCCTGGTGTGAAATGTCAGAGCTGGGATGGAAGGACTCTAAGCAGAGCTTCCCTATGCTATACAAATATAAGGAAGATGTAAATTCAGCTAAGCCTTTTTTACACTCTACTAATTACTATGGCATTTGTAAACATATGCCTGATGGTGCTTTATCTTTGTGGTGGCTTTGGCTCTAGTTCTGAAAAAAATTTTCTCTAGAGCTGCCTATGATTATTATTTTTATAGAAGCAGCATACAAAAATGTGGACCCTCATGTGGGCTTTTGGTGCACTCAGATACAAGCAGTTACTAATGCTTTGAAATATGAATAATCACCATATGTATCTGATGGTCTTTTTCTGCCTTTTTATTTTAATTTCCTTTACTCTATGCCTGTTATCTGGAGCACTTTTGTTTGAATGTATCACAGTGAATAAAGAAGTTATGGAATTTCAGTAAAGACATTCTTGTATTTGTACTATATAGGGTTACACTTTCATTTCAGTTAATTATTTGTAAAGACAGTCAGGTAGAAATTCATTAAATCCTTAATGCTGTTTATTTTCCTTCAATTTTTCTTTGTCCCCACGTGTTAAAAGTTTTTGTTTTGGTGTTTGTTTTTGTGTGTTTTTTAGTAGGCTTAATTACTTTGTGCCTTTGGATGGTAATAATCAATCTTAACTTTTGTATGACTGTTGCTGTTCCAAAGCCAGTCATGAGCTCTGAGTAGTTAGAGCTGAAAACAACCTATTAGACTAAAAAGCCACATTATTTTTATGAACTTTAGGGTAAATAAACTATGGAGGAATTTGAACCAGTCAGTGTAAGGTCATAAATGAGGTCAGTCCATCTTCTTTTAGTTGATGCAGTATGAAAAAGTTCCTCTGAGGCCAACAGTGAGACCTACACTTCTTAAAGAAAAACTGGATGCAGAAATTTTTTCATCTTGATATTGCTACCCATACAACCTTCCTGACTTGTGGGTGTACAGACTACATCATTTGGGCTTGAGAACATCAGTCCTGATTTATTGGACATATTTCCCACCCACTGATCCTATGTTCTCACCTGCTTTGTCAGACTGTAGGCTGAGAACTTTTCATAGAATCATAGACCCATTTAAGTTGAAAAAGATCTTAAAGGCCATCAAGGCCATCTGTAAACCTAACACTGCCTGGCTGACCACTAAGCCATGTCCTAAAGTGCCACATCAACATGTCTTTTAAAAACCTCCAGGGATGGCAACTCCACCACTTCCCTAGGCAGCCTGATCCAATGCTTGACAGCCGTTTCAGTGGAGAAAGTTTCTTAATACCCAATCTAAACCTCCCTGGGATAACTTAAGGCTGTTTTCTCTAGAGTAATGTGAGTAAGGTGGATTTTTGGGGGGTTTTGTGGTTTTTTTTAAAGTATGCAGCAAGTTTAGTGTAATCAGGAGTGGGAGAGTCCCTTTCCAATGTACACCCTTTGCAAACATTCCAGATTGTTTTGGAAAGAAAGGGAAATCTCAGATAATGTAGGCAGAATTGTGGTGCTGAAGTTCAATATAGTTACACCTCCACCCACTGGAGTTGGGGGTAATTTTTTCAATGTATTCATTCACAGTGGGGTTGGGCCATTGCTAGGTAGGCTTAGAAATTGCATCCTGAGGATACTTGTTTTCATGCTGCAAAGATGGCTCCTTTAAAACCAGAACTTCCAAACGGTGAGAATGGTAGCCATGCCATCAAAATAAGGCTCATCAAGGAAACAAGCAGCTAAATGATACACAAGCACGACACTTGAAATTTTGTTGTTCAGCTGCTGATTACCAGTGACCTGCAGAACTGTGTGAAATGCCTCATTTTTCTTGTATCTGAAGGCAAGACAGTAGATGGATGTGGAGACGCTGTTTTGGCTGTGAATGAAAGGGATTAAAATCTGCTTCTGCATCTGTAAGAGACTGACATAGGAAAAATTTTACTGAATGTGACAGAACTCCCTTGGAGAACAGTGTTGGAGATGGAAACTGAGGTCTCGAGAAAATACAGACCCTTCCGAGCTCTTCCCCAGCCAACACTGAACTTAACCTACTGAAGACTGCAGAATATCATCACATTTCTTTCTCAGGGGAAATATATTTTCCTTGCATCTGTAATTGTTTTGCAACTGAATTCCCAGGCCTGCCTGTTTAGACAGCAGCCCTAATCTTAAAGTTGTATTCTGAACCCTGAGCAAGTATAATACATGCTTGAAATTCTTTTTCGTGTTTCCACTTAATCTGCGATTTGTTAGCGGGTTTTGGTAGTGTGCCAATGCAATATGCACAGGCCTTGAGAAGAGAAGCTTTCAATGAGTGGATGAAGTGTTTTGGGTGGGTAAAAACTGCTTTCCTGGAGTAAAAAGGAAGCGTGGAGGGAGAAGAGCAGCAGAGAAGGGCAGTGTAATTTGTATCACCAGAGCATGATTCCTGGTGGATCAGTTGCTGTGTATATATGGACACTTGTGGATGTGTATGAGTTTAGGGTTTTTATAAATAATGCTGATAGTTTCCATTCCTTCTTCTACTAGGTACAGAAGAAAAACTTAGGAGCTGAAGTAAATTAAGTCTCTCCAAATGCATATGTTAATGCCAACTCTGAAGCCAGTGTGCAGCACAGATGAGAAGTTTAGACTGTGACTTGTCTAGTCGGTACACATGAGAAGATGACAGAAACATAAGTGTTAGGAACCTGATCTTTTCCTCCCAGAAGATGTTTTTTCCTGTCTCACATGGTGACTATTAGGTTGCATGTGCTTTGTGCCTGCTGGCAAAGGTAGTGTGGGCTTTTATAGGTAAATGATTATACAAGGGAAGAGAAACATCTTAACATGCTCCAGACACTATTATCAATGCTGATCATTCTCAGGATAAAATTATCAGTGGTGCTTTGGATGTGGATTGATTTTTAACTAAATGGGCATAGGTTGAGCCATAAAGCAGGCTTGTACTGCTTTTTTTATCTGGGGATCTCTAACAGTAGTTAAGTACTTGTGGCTCAGGGGGGTGAGGGATGGTGAATATTTATCTGCAACCTTTTTATGGACAATTTTAAAAAAAATATATTCCATTTAAAAGATGTATGCATTAGCAGAGATCTGCAAGGAGTCAAACACTTCTATTAGTTCACCAAGCAAATAGTCATGAACTAAAATACTCTATTTAAATAGCACATGTAATGAAAACATCTGATATATGTTGAAAGGCATTTGCTTGTTTGCACTTGTTTCAGTTTTGGAAAGCCATGCTGATTTGGTGAGTAGAGAGTATTTTTCTAGCAAGCCTGACCAACTCCAATACAAAAAGCCTGTTCAAGACTTGTGATTGGGAGTATGAAGGTTTTTAGTTCGTACAGGAGTGACAGCAGTAGCAAGTTGAAGTAATAAGCAGCAAAGTATAATAATTTTCTTCTGCTTATCCTAAACAACTTCCTGTAACTGTTGTATGCACATTATCAAGGATTTTGTGATTTTCTACAGGTTGCATACATGAAGAAATTAATTGAATGATGATTTAGATTATTTTTTTGCATCCCTTTGCCTTTGAAGCCAGATGTGTTTCCTGCTATGGACAGATCAGAAGAGCAGAAAAATGTTTACATTTGCAAAAGTTTGATAAAGATTTGTCTAATGTAAAGTCTGGTTTCGGAGCTGAAGTTGGAAAGGTAAAGAGAATTGGGATTGTTCAGCTTGGAAAAAAGTAGGCTTTTAGGTGACCTTATTATGGCCTTCCAGTACCTGAAGGGAGCCTACAAGAAAGATGGAGAGAGACTAGAAGAATATGTAGTGATAGAACAAGGGGGAATGGCTTCCAACTAAAAGAGATTCGGTTTAGATTAGATACTAGGAAAAGATTCTTTACTGTGAGAGCAGTGAGGCACTGGAACAGGTTGCCCAGAGAAGCTGTGGATGCCCCATTCCTGGAAGTGCTCAAGGCCAGCTTGGATAGGACTCTTGAGCAACCTGGTCTAGTGGGTGGTGTCCCTGCCCATGGAACTAGATGATTGTTAAGGTTCCTTCCAATGCAAACTATTCTATGATTTTATGATTCTGTATTTGTCATAATACAGAAGGGGGTAGGTTTAAATGGGGTCTTTTAGGTGAGTTTGAACTGAGCTAGTTAGAAAATGGTTTGTTGTAGCTGTTTTCCCAGTTCTTCTATCCTTTTTTTGTTCCTGCCCATCTTTGGAATATAAAATTTCCTGTGATGAAAAAAAAATGGAGATCCTTAAAAATGAAGGGATAAGATGCACTCAAGAAAACCTAATCAATTGGCAAGTTTGTGAGTTTGTGCTTTCCTGCTACAAAGAGGGAGCCTAACCAACAGTTTGGCTGTTCTGACAGTCAGGTCACACTTGCTTTGTTCTTGACCAAAGCTTTCCACCTGTGTCAAAGAATCCTTTAATAGAAAAACGCTTTTGAAATCAGGATGTTTCAACAAAGATTTAGTTTCTGTTAATTGCCATTCATAGAAAAGACTATTTTTCTAATGAATTTCCAATCATATCCTGCTTCTGTTAATTTCTTCTCCTGTATTCTGGTCCCCATAGGAATGAGGATGATGTCCCTGCTTGGAAAATGATATTATGTCTTAGCATTCAACAAAATTCTCTTGTCCACGAGTCATGTTTGTCCTGAATTAAGTACAGTTTTGTTCAGTCTGAACAGAGGACACAGGAGCTTGTTTCATTGTTGATGGGGCAAGGAGGACATGAGGAGGTACCACTGCAGCAAAGGGTCAGCCAACCGTGGGACTGAAGCCTACACAAACAGGTGGAGTCACAGGGGCTTTCTGGCCTCCACTGTCTCACAAAAGTTTCACTCAGCAAAGAAGCGTGGGGTGGAAGAAAATGTCACACTGGGCTTCATCCCGCACCCACCAAGGCTGCTATTGTGTTGGGTGGGAGCAGGATTGGTGCTCAAAGGGATTTGCCACATGGCTTAAATGTCACCAGTCGTGTGGGAGCACTTCTCTCCAGCCAGCCCTTCTGAGGGATCATTGTGGGAAATGAAAGGGCAGGAAAGACTTTCCCAGAGCGTGTGGGTGGCAGAAAAGCAACCCCTCATGCTGGGAACACATCAGATGTGCAAAAAACTCTGAAAAGTTTTTTCCCTGAGGTAAAGAGCTAGGCTGAGCTTGCTCTGCAGGTGGAAGGAGAGCAGCTTTGCTCAGCAGGACCCTTCCCCGTGCCCACAGATATTTTTGGCAACAGCCAAGCAGGAGAGGAATTGTCACACCCTCACCTTCATGGATGAACCACTCAATACCTTCCACCTGCCTCCCGTGGGAAGTAATTATTTAACAGGAAGATTAATAAAAACTGAGAGAAAAGCTTGAAAGAAGGTGAGAGGTGTTCAGTCCACCAAACAACTTAAATAGCTGATTACAAACAGGTACCCAGAAATACTCTCTTTTTTTCCAAGTACCTGTGACCACTGCTGTTGTTGCTGGTGCTAAGAACCGTAACTGCCTGGGCTGGGTTCAAGCTTGTGAGTAGTGTGGAGACATCCGCTTTAGAAATTCCCATTTCCCAGGCTTCACAATAAAAAGAGACTTTCTGTCTCCTTGTTTCCACCAGACCTCATTCAGGAAACACAATCCCCTTTTAAGTACATGATCTTAAGCTTTGTATAATGAAATATCTTTAGGGTATTTCTAAGTAATCGGCTCCCTGAGTTCTTCCTGTAAGACATTCTACTGCTCTTCCCAGCTTTGTGTCATCAGCAAATTTCATTAATGTGCTCCCTCTTCTTGGGCAAGTGTTCCTGGTAAATATATTTAGTTCAGACTGGCTAAGAGTGATGCTTGAGAAGCTGGACTTGTAACCTCTCTCTACCCTGACGCTTCCCCTTTCAGCACCTTTTGTCTCTGCTTCAGCCAGAACCTTTGTTAATAATTCCCTATATGGCACCATTTTAATTGCTTTGCTGAAATCCAGTTAGGTGAGGTCCACCAAAACTAATTAGTATAAATTAAATTATTTCTTGAGCAATGCTAAGAATCTGCAATAAATTATGTGCAAAATAGATGGCCTATTTCATCATGCTCACTCTAATCTTTATTTTAATGTTCACAAGAAAAAAACTCACAGCAATTAAGATTACAGTTTTAGGGTGTAGCTTTTAGTGTAATGCTATCAAAATAATTGAGGGTCATAGGGGACAAAATTTCAAAATGATCTAGGTTTCAAGCCTAGGAAAAGGTTGTACGCATTCATTTTTCTTAAACTCTAATCCAAAACATAAACACTGTATTGGTTCTCTTTCTTCATAGAGCTGATTGTTTAGAAGCTGAAAAACCACAGATAAAGCCTAAGGACACAAAAGGGATGTTTCTTTATTCTATAACTGCTTTATTTGCATTGTTACTAATCTGAGCAGATGCAAGATCTTTAGCATCATCATGATGATAAAACAGCTCATTCTTTTGATGTCAGATAAAACACAATTTTTATATGATTTTGAAGCCAAGAATCATAAAAACTACTGTCATAATACCTTCATCTACACTTGAAGGGGCTGTGAGACATCTGGAAATGGAATATCTTTTCTTGTGCCTCATAAAATTATAGTATTGCCCTCTTTCTTCCTCCCAGTTTTGTAATCTGGAAAGATTACAAAAACAGCCTCTGAAGTCAGTTTATGAAAAGCTCTCATAGAAATCCTCTCTTTGGCGTATGGAATATTTTGTTTATCTGAGCGAAAGAGTTGAATCAGGAATCAGAGGTAGGATTGTCACTGGCAGTGTGTCACACAATCCCCTCCTCTTTTGGAGATGCTGATGATGAGAGGGTCACAGTTCCCTGCATCACCACCTTGCCTCTGCCACAGCCTTGAAGGGATCTCCAGCACAGAGGCACTACTTGTCATGAACCTGGGCCTGCCAAGTCCCCTGTTTCCCCTGCCAAAGGGCAGTGGGAGCAAGCTGGGTAGTCCTGGCTGCTTAGCACCCAGCTGAGATTTGTGTTTTCCAGCACCATTACAGTGCAACAGCCAGTTGTGTATCCATCTGGCTTGAGAAAATCCTATTTGGTCACTCTTAGGTTTGACTAAAGTACTTCCATGGCAAATTTTTGGGTAATTTTGGTTTGGTTTTTGTTCTGCCCATATCTGTTGTTATCTACTCCCAGATTTCCATGATAATGTTTTTTCTTGTGATACAGTAAGGATTGCAGCATTGGGGCTTATGTGCAGGGAGACTTCTTGTTCCATTGGTACCAAACGCTGGCACCTTACTTAATCGCCTGCTTCCAAGTACATTATTTTTTTTCCAGAAGTCCTGTTGCTGAGAGACAAGCCACAAGAAACCATATGCCAAGTAAAACACCCTTGCTTTCATGAAAGATCTGTAATTTGGAGGTGAAATTAAAACAGGCTGCAGGATTTAATGAACTATTTCACATGATCCCTTTGAATGTAATACATATGGTGACTTCAGGTCTTCACGGGAGACCAAGGGCCATTGCTACTACATTCTTTAATAAACAGGGAAATCAAAGTCTGCAAATTTTGAATTCTGTGCATATTTTTGCTGCTTAGTGCATAGGTGCCTGGTAAGTGTTCTTACCAAGGCAGAACATGGTATATTACAAGGCACGTCAAAGAGAAAGAATGGCTTGCTTTGATCTTGGGGGTTCTTGTGCTGCTTGCCACTGAAGGTTTACATTTGCCCTTCATATACTATATGAAGTTTGTTTGGCTTTCAGTAAAAATGACAGGCAGAATTAATAACAGCCCTAATATCTCATCGGGAGATGCATTCCAAAAATATCTGTCTATCTACACAGTGAGTGCTTGAAAGCCTATATAGTATCCTTGTCAATAAAATTCTTCTGCTTCACTAAAAAAGGGACTTTTCATTTGTTTGGGAAAAATGCTTTCCTCATTATGATGCCTTACTTTCATGCAGCCAGAAGGATATTGAAGGTAACTAATTATTTCTTCAGAATAAGCCTTTCACACTACTACAGCCCAAGTTTGCCTTTTGTTTATTAAAAATATTAAAAGAATGTTCTGTGTGGCAAAGGATGAAGCTATGTTATAGTGCTCTGGGACACACTGGGAAAAGCATGACAGTGTTTAATTAAGAAGTTTTATCAATGTATGTGAAACTTGACTTGAAGCTGCTTAGCCCAAGAGGATCCTCACGTTCCTAAATTCCAGATGAGTTTGGAGACTGCAAACTGCTCTACAGAGATCCATCTGGTACCCATACTAGTCAGGAGCACACATGGAGCATGGTTTTACAACACAGACAATCCATCACTTGAGCAGAAACTGCATCACTAGTTGGTTGGGTATTTTGAGGATGGGCCAGCTATGTGGCATGGGACAGGAAATATCTTTGTCTTTATACTTCTCAGACACTTCTGACAACAAAGGAAAGGTAAAACTTGGGACTCTCGGATTCCAATCTCTGCCCTAAGAACAGAAATTCCTCTGCATATTTTCCTGCCAAGTTTTATCTTGTCTGCTGCGCTCTTCATTCTTCCTCATCACTACCATCTGGTGCTGGAGACATTCCACTTTGTGTTGTCTAAACTGGTTATCAGAGAGGTAATGAGTACCTGGATAATACAGAAGGGAGACATGCTCCATCCTTCTCATACATCCTGTTAGTCAGTGGGATTTCCCCCTCTCCATGGCTTTATTTGTAATGCAGTAAAAATGATTGACAGAGTTCCATCCAGTATTGTGAGCAGAGTTTACTTTTAATCAAGCTATGTGGTCTTTCCACAAAATCAGGGACAAAGCTGCTATTAAATACCTTTGAAGTTCTTCATAGCCTCCAACCTCAAATGCTTCAGCAAAACAGATCCATTACAGTTTTTAGCTAAGAGATAATGAAGTTGAGTAATAGAAGCTTGGAAACAAAGCTGGCTCTGTTACTTAGGAGTGTTGAACAACTCTTCAAATACCAATGGGAATGAGCAAGCCCAGCCTGAGTAGGGAAGGAAGATAAGAATGGGTTTGGATGCCATCTATTCTCAAGAAGAGGCAAATTACGAGAGAGCAACCTTCTCACAAACAAAATTATAGTCTTATGTCAAACACAATGTCAAGCCTAAGGACTGTCTTTATGTTGAAAATGGAATTATACACCAGCTGGTGTGTGGTTTGAGGACCAGCAAGGTGCAAACAAGACCCTGATCTCTTAAACTGCATGAGATTTATGTCCTATGGGATCCAACTTCTAGAGGATCATCTTCTGTCCACAAAGTGATAGGTAACATTCAGTCCTTTCTCTTGACTGATGACTGTTCAAACACCAAGAGCATCTCATAGTAAGGTCAAAGTCAAGAGATGCCTATAAAAAGTGCTAGACCAGGAAGCAGCTAAGAGTTGGCCTCTGCCTGGAGACAGACTGTCTGCCATAGGGAGGAGCTGTTCTATAAATCAGTAAAAAGTACATCTAGCCAGAAAAAAAAGAAAGCATTAGAGATTAAAATAATGAGGTCATGGTTCACAGGTTTGCTGTGAATGTGCCTTACCAGAACCCTTCTCCACCCCTCCACTATTTCAGTGGGAAATACTCCTCCCTTGCCCATGTGAAACATTAACCAAGGTTAATGCTGCAGGTTCCTTGGAGAAGACTATGAATGCAAACCCTTTCTCTCAGGCTCCCTCACTAGGCTTCTTAGTCCAGGTCCCACCTCCTGTCACAACCAATTAACCATTTACTGGTGTTTCTCCCTCTTTTTAAGCTTATCCCTTCACTTAGGCTGCTTCCTATCACCAGTGGTCTAAACTGGCTCCTCATCTCCCTACAAAGACAGGAGAGAAGGATATCCTGGCCACTTATTCCCTTCTTCAGTCTCTATGTCACCTCTGTATTGACTACAAATCTGCATCTTTGACTACATGTCCCAAACCAGATGCCCCCAGTAACAGTCTCACATGAAATTTAGATCCTTCTCAATTTATCTGTCACTTTGTCTTCCTAATCCTGAATTTCCACCAGCCCACTAATCCTTTCCCTTTTCCTACTCCTATCCTAAGCATTTCCATGTTGAATTGAAATACATCTTTCTCAGTGTTCCTGGGAGCCCTGGTCACCCAGAGCAGAGCAGATCCCAACCCTTGGTTCCAACACCAGCCACAGCTCTTCATCATTGGGAAAGTCAATGTTTTCCCTGCTGCCTTCAGCTGGAGCAGGTGTAGAGGTGTGGTGGATTTGGCGCCTTTGCAGTCAGGTTAACCCCAGCCCCTGGTTAATATCACACGCTCATGGGTATAAATGGTTTGAACACTCCGTGTAAAAATGAAAGGTTTGAGCACATGCAGTAAGGACAGTCTTTAAAGACAGTAGTTGAATATTCACACAGGAGAAGCTTCTGTAGAGTAAACATAGTGAGTGCTTAGAGATTGTTCAGATTTGGGCAGACTTTTAGAAAACTGTAAGAGATATAACTGCTGTAAACAACTGATCTGCTAAAATATGTTTCTCTTCCAAATACAACAGCACTAGGACAGTCTTTTTATATACAAATTGTTGCCCTTTTCTTCTCTCTCTCTCTCTTTTTATTTTCTTCTCTCTCTCTCTCTTTTTCTTTTTTTTAATTTTTTTTTAAGCTGTACAACAATCTCTTTCATCTCCTCATTTCAACCCAGAAATGAGTGAAGTTACCAAGAAAATGTGAGCAGAAGGCTGAACATCAGGAACATCCCCATCTTGCAACCTGAGTTAGCCAAGATCTTAGGATTTTTAATAGTATCTTCTTAAGGAAAGCATCAGGAAACCTCAATAACAGGCAGAGTCAGCGAACTCTGAGACTTGTAGTTGAGGGCTGACAGGAATTAGGGAGCAGAGGATCAAAGACAGGAGCTCAAGAGTTCTTGAGCTGCTTAAAGTGTTTTGAAGGCAATGCCAGGAAGAGCTGTGTATGTAGCTGGAGGACTGGGGAAAAAGGAGTGTTAAGGCAGAAAAAAGGATGTGAAAGGTGGACTGGATATCTGTTCATTATGAGAATTGTGGTTCAGTTCCACATAGAAGTGGATGAAAAACCTTTTCTACTCCCCATTAAAGAATAGTTGCTCTACTCTGAGAGGGGAGAAAATCGGTATGGAGGAAAAGAGACACATGTGAAAGGAAGTGGAAGGCAAGATGACTTTTTCCCTGGGGAAGTATGATGTTTTAGTTGAGTTAGAAGAGAAATTTAGCGAACAAAGTTAATAACTGAGTGATAACATTACAAATAAATCCTATAAGCCATTTTTACCCCATCATACAATTTCATCTAACTTACAGTAGATGATGACAACTCAAGCAGCTGTGGATATTTCTGGCAGGATTCAAATGTAAGTATCTGAAGCAAAATAATCAGGACAGATGTGATTTTAGGCAGATTTGGTGTGGTGAAAATTTGAGACAGAGTTAGGATCAAGTTTTAAATGATAGACTGTTTAGTTCTGAGCAAGAATTCTAACATAGAGGAAACAGTGAGATTTGATCTTCTGGGGGATATTTATGTTCTGTTGAACAGAAGAACTCAAACCATATTGGTCTGTTTGGAGAATTTAGTTGTAACTGAAAGAGAAGCTGAACCCAAACCATTTCTCATTTTATACCAGACCCAGAAGGAAGATAATGCCTGGAATTCAGACCTGGATTTACTTCCCATGTCTGTGTAACCACACACAGATTTGGAAGACATTTAAACGTCAAACTCCAGTGAAATAAAGAGAATTAGTCTGGGCTTTAGTTTCTCTGGATGCAATTTGGGCTGAGTAAATGCAGATGTGTATGATGTGATAAACACTTCTTTACAGTCAGTGGAGAGGAGAAGTCATTTTGTAGGTCACAATTCAAGTTTCCTTAAAACTGGTGTTTAAAATAGGTCAGATGAATCACTGAATAATATTGTTTCTCTCTTTTGTCTCTAAAAGTAGCTGAGAGCTCTTAACTCAGTGACAGGAGCATGGAACTTTCCTGTTTTGGAAAAGTAGCTGACAGCTAAAACTGTTAAATTTGGAAGGTGCTCAGACGCTGGTCTAGCAACATCGAAGTACTATAGATAGATTTGAAAGGTCAGCCTGAAACACGCGTTGTTTCCTTTTAAAATTCAAATGGATTTGAGTCAGATGTGATCTCCACAGCACATCATTAGGGCTTCTGCCTGTCTGTGAAAATTGTTCTGATTTTCTGGGATCCAGGGGATCCAGCGAAAGCCATTGATGTGAGAGAGGATTGGGAAGTCCTCAAAGGAAAGTGCAAGCACTGGTCACCAGGCAGAACTATAATGGGCCCCAGCACAGTGACTCCTATCCTTTTGCCACTTGACTTACTGTACCAAAGGCCAAATAAATTAAGAAAACTCTGATTGAAAGCAGTACTGAAAAAAAATTAAAATTGAAATTGTGCCAAGTTGGCCATGCCTAACTCTGTGCATTTACATTCCCACTTTCAATACCTTCTCCCCTTCTTCTTTTCAAGGAGTGTTTTATGCTGTCTACAACATGCAGAACACATGGTCTGTCATCACATCTCCTACTCTGGAAACCACCTTGAAGTCAGGAAACCTGTACTTCATATCTTATTCCATTTTTAGTGTTGATCTGATCCTCAGACCACATCAAATGCAAGCAGGAACCACCACATTCACCAGATGCCTATTTTAACCAAATCTCTTCTGTATTGCTTCAGGAACAGGAAAACTTACTCAACCTTCACAGAGGTTTTCCTGGTTTTGTGGCACCTTTTGTAGATTCCCTGCCTCTCCTCAATCCCTGTGACCTTTATAAAGGCCTCTGTCCCTTCCTGTCCACTCATTTCCTCTCAGATGCTCTCTGCAGCATTTAGCTACTAAACACTTTTCCCCTCTATGTGTGACCTTTCCAAAGCCATGCAAGGTTTCATAGCCCAAATCTCAAAGCCATGGTATATTCTACTCTGACTGCTCAGCTCACAGCATTAATTTCTGTCCCTGTGCCTTCTTCTCCTTCACCTTACACAGTTCATGTGCATGTTTGCCATATAGACTCATCTGGTGGTGATGCCATGTGCTGTTTGAACATGCTGTGAAGTCCCAGGTTCCCCAGGGAAGTGGACACAGCACCAAGCCTTCCTGAGTTCAAGGATGGTTTAGACAATGCTTTCAGGCACATGGTGTGACTCTTGGGTTGTTTTGCACAGGGCCAGCAGTTGGACCTGATCATCCTGGTGGGTCCCTTCCAACTCAGCATATTCTGTGATTCTCTATTTAAAGGTGTGGTTTCAGAATAGTACTGTAACACCAAGCAAGATCTGATGCTGTGTTTGTGGGTGGAGAAATTTCCCCACCACGATCTTCAAAAAGACCAAATCACACGAAAGGTTGTTCATGGTACTCTTCACAGTGTTGCAAGACTATTGAGGGGAAATGCAGAACAGTTGTTTTTTGTTTGGTGTTTTTATTTTTTTATACAACCCTTCAATATTCTTGAGGATCCTCATGTGCAGAAAAACTATGATATCTGGGTGACTCTTATTCCAGGAATTTGGGCAATAAGATCCTATTTCCTTTCACAGACACCACCTTCACATCCAAGACTTTCAAAAGTCACTTATCTATTTTGACTGCTTTCTACAAGCTTGCACCTCTTCAGGTCTGAGCACAGCTCCACTCCCTCTCTTTCACAGTTTTCTCCATGTTTATACATCTTCCGTTGCCAAAAATTTCTTCTTGAAAATTTCCTTCTCACTCATTGTACACTGTTGTCTGTAATTCACCTCTTCTTACCTGTGAAAAACAAGACTTATCTTTTTGATTACCTCAACTTATCATAAAGATGAAAGATGACAGTAAGATGCTCTGGTGCACGATGAAGGGGAATTATTAGGAGCCAGTGAGAAAGCATAGGGCTTCAGGGCCTCCACAGACTGTTTTCCTGTAATAAACTCACCAAAATTATCCAAAAGTCTTTTGAATGCAAGTTTTGTTGGAGCATGAACATTGGGCAATGAGAAAAAGCTCCAACATCTCTGCTGGGCCTTGTGTCGTGTCTGGAAGAAAGGTGTCAGCTCACTCAGGGACTTTCTGAGCAGCAACAACTACACGGACTCTGTTGTCATGCTTTCCTTTTCCTTCCCACTCCTGCCTCTCTCAGCTCCCTCACAGCTTCTCTGTGGAGCTGCAGGACTGCTGTTCTGAGCTGGGACACTCTCTTTGTCCCACATCTCCTCCCCTTGCCATCTGGAGACACTCAGTTCCCTTCAGGCACTGGGTAATTTTCTATCTACTTGCTCTGGTCACTGAAAATATGATAAGAACAGAGACAAGCAGACCAGAGCTATCTTCTCAAGCATCTTAAATGATTTTGTCCTCTAAGTAGATTTGCTTTCCTAAGTAGATTTTGCACCTCAGTTTCTCTTGGTTCCTACTTATGATGGCAGCTCTCAAGCCTTTTCTCTCTTCGCTTGGTTATTCTGTCCTTTTTGCACTGGTTTGGGGAATTCCAAAAATTCATAGAATTGCTACATTGCATGAACTGCACAGTGTGCCAATAGGCCTGGCAGTGCCTTTGGCTTATACAGTTGCTGGAGTTTCTTGGTGTGGCTTTTTTTTTGTTTTGTTTTGTTTTTGTTTTCAACACAAGTCTTATGAGTCTTATAAGTCTCTCCTGCTATCATGTCCTTAGTAGCACTCTAATATCAGAGGCAGTAATGGCAAAAAAGATTTATTTCACCATCTAGTTCATCCCTCTGCTGTTGCACAATTATTCCCTGAGGAGCAATTCAGGCTCCCATCCAAGAAGTTTTTATGTTTAACTTCGATCTCAAAAGCAACTCTATGAGCATGATAGTGCAAGGCTCATTGTCTGCCTTTCAGCCATTTCAAAAATTAATTTGCCCAATGTACAAATAAAAGGTTATTTTTTCCCCTTCCAGCAGTCAGACCCATAAACTGTTTGAAACATCAAAGCCAAACTGCATTTCTTCTGTCTCTAACTTCATTAGCCAGAAAGCATCTGCAACTGGAAATGAATCTGCAGCTGTGTTGATGGTTTGCAATCCAGAGTTGAAAATCACTTCACTTTCTTATGGCTCTGTTAGCATTTTATTGCATGCAGAAGGGGAAAGGAAAGAAATATTGTAATTAATATGGGTAATAATTTTAGAAGAGTGCTCTACATTGAGTAATACTGATATATGTATCAGTATTTCAAGGAACTCCATTTTTAAAAGGCTGCTCGACTCTTGACAGTCATTTTAGGTAAGGAATGAATCATAATTCACTCAGATCAAGTTTGATTAGATGCACTGACTTCATTAGTGGTAAGAGGGAGTAGGGACAGATGATTAACACAGCTCAGTAAGGCAGCAGGCGGATTTCTTCTCTTGAGCTACCATGGGAGAAGAAACTACTTTCTCTTGTCTGTGTCTCTGTGAGCCTTCCATGGGGAAATACCACTTACTGATTTCTGTCTTTTGCCTTATAAATGGTGCAGGTAATATGAGGCACCCACGGGGGCATAGGTAGCCTCCAAATCCTGGTTTGTTGACCACACAGAAAATGCACAATACAGGAACCACACTGCCCCTGTAGCATGACAAGTTTTATGGGCTAGTCACCCACACTCAGTCACCAGGCTAGTTTGACGATTAGTTCATGCTTTTTGAATGTGTTTTCAAGAGCTCCAGACGTGTAGTGACAAAGCTCACATGGCCAGAAATAGTAAAAACTACTGCAGATGCAATGTGTTTTTCAGACCCTAAAGACAGATTAACCTACAGATAAATAAATGCCATGTGGAAGCTTTTCCATTGCTTTGATCAAAGAACAGGTTTTTTTATTGCTTAATTAAAACCCATGGGTCTGTTATTCCCCTCATTCACCCACCATCATATGCAGTTCAGCTGAAAAGGCACTGAGCCTGGGAGGTCAGATTTCCCACTTTCCCTCTTCCCATCAGTTGTGCCCAGAGCTTGTCACTATGGTGTTGGCCTTGTTCAGAGGGTTTTAAGCTGGGAAAGTCCCTTGTAAAGGGTCAGCTTTTGGACTATGGCTGGCATGATGAAGAATGGCAGGACTGGGCATTTGTACCAAGGTTGGAAGCATTAACTTCCATGCTGGGTTTGCACAGAGAGGGTCATGATCCTGTGGTCCTGTTTGCTGTTAGACACATGATGTGGGAAGTTTGGGAGGCCTGGCTTGGGATACCTTGGGATACCTGTGTAGAATTTGCTAGTGATGGCTCAGGCTTTGCAGACGGAGAGGAGGAGAACACAAACTGCTCTATCAAGGGCCATGCCCAAGCTGTGGGCTGCAGGTTCACCAGCAAGCAGCTCTTACTGCTGCTCAGGCCCTGATGATGCAGAAGATGGGAACCTGAGACTTGAGAAGCAATTTTGTTTGAAAACAGTCTGTACCCCTTAGAATGTACCCTCTCCTTCTGGGCCAAGCATTTACAAAATGTTACTTAATAGAGACATAATGTAAAATCCCAGCTCCAGACACACGTGGCTCTTGGTCCAAAAATAATCAAAATCTTAGGCTAGAACAATATGCCAGTTTTGCAACTTGGCAGTTGAACTATAACCACAGACTCAATCAGCCCAGCTCTCTGGGAGGTTGAAATCCAGGCCAGATTTTGAAATCTGGAACGTCTCTTTAATAATTCACAGCATACAAAGAGAAATTCAATAATAAGCCTGGTTTAGCTTCCCTAAAACGTTTAGGTCAACAAAGAAGCACTTCCACATGTTCAGATCTTTTGGGTCCTTCTGCTCTCTTTACAGTGAAACCTTTGCACAGTGTGCAGTGAGACAAGTTACTATTTTCTCTCTAAGGACGCATGGTCCAAACGAAGGGGGTTTTGATGGGCAAGGAGGCAGCTCTATAGACTAACTTCAGTGACACAGTGGAGTGAGTGACATTTCTTTCATGATCTCATTGATGAGCTCTTTCATTCTGGTTTTGTTTTTGCAGCAGTGGATCTCTTCCCTCGCCTGGGATTTCTAGGACCTTTGTCCTGAAAATATTTCAGAACAGCAAAAAGTTTGAAAAACAAGAGTGACTGCAGGATATTAAATGCTTGTTGCTTTTAAATAAGCAGATGATACTTTTACCAAATGCTATCACTTTGGCCATATTTTTCTTGTGCTGTCATTTTTTGATGGCTTGTTTTTACTGTAGAAAAGGTCTGTGAAGCAGCTGCCAGCAAAGTGATGGTAACTGGATAGCATCTGTACATTTGAAAATCTTGTTAAATGATATGTGAGGGAAGTCTATTAAAGCATGTTTGTCTGGAGTTCAAAGTTATTTCACGCAGGGCATTGTTCTGTTGCAGCCTACATCTGCCTTTTCTTATGAAAACACAAAATTGAATTATTTCTAAAAGGAGTACTTGAAATGTTGTTGGAACAAATATCATGAGATATCATGAGTGATGTGGTGGCTGTGCAATATGGCACAGACCTGCCTGTGCTACACATCTCAGCTTGTGGAGAACAGGCTGCTTTCAAGCTGCATCTCAGCATACACACTCACGAAACGAAGTAGCAACGAACATTTTTATCTGCATAAATTAAAGGTGATAAGAAGGGCTAACTTTTAGAGGCTGAAAAAGCTCCATGTGGAAACACAAAGGAATATTTAATTCGAAATATTCTTTGCAACTATCATTTTTCAGAGCCATGTGTTTTGTTGCTTGCCTGGATGTGAGAGCTAGGAAGTCCCTATGCATCTCCTTTGAGAGGTCATAAATCTTCCTGTTGGGAAGAATAACTACTAAGAGTTTCCCACCCATCTTTTGACTGCCACTAGCACTTCCTCAAGTTTTTTCAGCCTTATCAGAACACAAGTAATCTTTAATAATTCTTTGCTATTCAGGTACACTTTCAGGTGATGATCTACCTGCACATCATACCAAGCGAGTATCGATCTGCATTGTACATGTATTTTGTAAATAATAATGTGCTAAGACTGACAGCAGGTCTGAGAAATGGGCCATTATAACCTTACTTAATTGCTGCATACCTTAGGACCTAAATGATATACCCAGAGTTCCCAAATCTGAATTTGAGATTGAATGATAAGAATGCCACGTGCTTTAGTCTGAGCTAAGCTAGAAGAAATCATGGATGAATATGTGTATATGAAGCTGGATTTTTTGGTTTAGGGTTTTTAATTTGTTTTGTATATAGCATACAATTTACCATGATATAACACTGTATTTTTCACCTAATTATATCTTTATGTAAACCCAATCTTTCACTTAACCCCTTTCTTGAGAACTTAAAATTGGATGCAGTATTGAATTGATTGGCTTGGAAACTGAATCCCTCTTTGTCCAGAGAGCACTCAATGTCTTCGAGGTGCCCATGAAGATCAGCTGTCTTGATTTGACTTGCAGTAAGGAGACTTGTGTCTGCTGCCTGCCTCATAGGAAAGCTGCCCACTTGCCAAAGCTGGGAAGGTCAGTGAAGCAGAGTATGGAAAGCACTTTTGGATCACTGCAGTAGCCATCATTAGCTACTTCTGGGGTCCTTGTGCAAGGGCTGGGAGCATGGTATTTAAGTGCCCACTCAGCAGCAGTGGGACTGCTCCATGAGGAAGGATAAGTTGGAAGCTGACAGTGATCCCAGCACAGTCAGTGCCATCCCTGACTGGTCACAGCCACAAATGGGCCAGGAGCACTGACCAGCTCTGTTGACCATCAAGAGCCCATCGGACAAGGCAAGATCTAGGATCTATCTAGGCAGCCTCCTCAGGAGCATCTGGACATGGGGCCAGAGACAGGACTGGAGATGAAGCTAATTACAGCATGGGTGCAGAGAAGACAGGTTGGTCAGGTCACTTAATTCAGGGCTCAAGGTCCTGGCACTGCTTAGCAAAAGCTTAGTTGTTGTCAAGTTGGTGTAGTTAGAGACAGACCCTGCTCTGCAGGAGGGCTGTGCAGTGGGTGCTGTCATACAAATCTCTCCCTGACCTTCACACCTGCTCTGCTCTCATGACTTCTAGTCCTGTCGTCTTGGCCTGAAATCTCAAAAGCCCTGAGCCAGCGTCCTCGAAAGTAATTTGGATTCTTTCCACTGGCTTCAGCTTTGTTTGAGCCAGCCAGTTACTGGGACGGGCTCTTCCTGGTCTCCCAGCACTGCTGCTGAGTGTGCTGCTTTTCCTATCCATGAGAAAGGCAGTCATCAGTGGAGAGGTTCAGGTTGGGTGATAGCCAGGAAAGTTTGCTTGCAAATGGCAGGAGGGACCTCAATTATTAGAAATTAAAACCACACCATGGAGAGATGAAAACAATTTGATATGCAAGTGCAGTAGGGTCTGTAAGCCAGAAGGAACTGCTCTGCTTTTGATTAATTATTGCTCTTTAATTAATCCTTTCAGTTTGTTATCCCTCTTGAAACTTTTCTGGAATAACAGAATGGCAAATTTAGGCCATCAAATATGTTTTCACAGGGCTTAAGCTGCATCTGTTTGCACTTGGCTTTGCATGACTTCAGGGAGGGCAGTAGTATCTGTGCCCCAAGCCATCAGAGTGCTGCCTGCATGCCAGGGACTGCCTGGGGCTGCCTGTGCCCCGAGGGAAATGCCATGCCCTGTGGGAATAATCTGCATTCTCCACTTCAGGTATCCCATGGGGAGAAGGCTGACCTGTGGCTGAATCAGAGCTTCACCCCATGTCAGTACGGGAGAGGGTTTGGGTCTCTATGGCACCTGTTGACTTTGCTGCTGGGCTCCTTAGCTCAGGAAAGTCCTCTCTCTGTCCTTGAGCCTGATAAGTAGAAGGGACGGGTTTTCTTTAACAGGAAAAAACCACTTGGCTCTATTTGTCATTCTTCATTAACCTTATCTCAGTCTCTCTTTATCCTTCTTTCTCCCATGTTGCCTGGTCACTGTAGCTCTTAATACTTCCTCTCTTGATAAAGATGTCTTGTTCGAAGTGTATTTATATCATTAGTTCCAACTGCCTTACTTGGCAGTGTGACCCTTTGTCATTGGCTTGGTTGTTATTATTTTCTCAGCCTTAGTCTGAGGAGCAGGGTTACAAAAGTGCCCTGTACATATGATGAGGCCCATCCCTTCCCAGGAAACATCTCCAGGCTTCAGTTTGTGCCTTTGCAGATTGTCCTTTCAGGATCACAGGAGGTCAGTGGAGCTGGGCTGCACAAAGGGCATGTAGCACCTATTGCTCAGTTCTTCAGCCCTGGCTCCTAAGAAAGCTGGGCCCTGGAAACAGCAGTGCAAAAAGCAGAGCTGAGGAGCCCTGACCACCAGTTGTTCCCCCCAATAGCTTCATTTTCTTTCATTTTTCAGCACATTGCCTGGGTGTGTTCTGTTGAACACACTTGCTGTAGA
Organism: Poliocrania exsul; assembly: GCA_035041345.1. NCBI lineage: Eukaryota > Metazoa > Chordata > Aves > Passeriformes > Thamnophilidae > Poliocrania > Poliocrania exsul. The sequence goes on from JAWWLZ010000001.1 coordinate 34,983,201, forward strand.
CTCTGATGTCCTTTGCAGTGATGGTGACATGGAATGCTCTGGCTGTTCCCAGTTACCAGGGCAGCCTTGCTTAAGCAACGCACTTGCAGCATTGCTGCAGCCTCTTGCTGGGCTGCAGCACGTACCTCCTCTCTGTCAGCATTCCTCACCCTTTCAGACCTTTAACTCTGAGGACTTTGGGGCTGATTTTCTCTCCCTTCCTGTCCTTTGTTATATAGATTAGATATGGCATTGTGCTTTATGAGCATAGGAAGCCCTTGATTTCCAGTGTTGCCCTGTAGAGATTTAAAAGTCCATGAAACAAGACCCTGTGATAAGGCTCCTGTTACAATTTTCTATAGGGAAAAAGGTTGTATAGGAAAATTTATAACAAAGAATCAAGGGGGGAGGGAGGGGGGAAAGGAGAGAAAAAGAAACAAAACCTGAAGAATTCCTAAAAATATTTGGGAGTTCAGGTCAGTTCCAAGATGTGCCAGGGGAGTCTGCAAGGACTGGTATGACAATATTTGTGTATGTTTAGTTTCCAAGACTGGCTTTCATGGAAACAGCATGATTCAAAGTGGGTTTGGTCAACAATCTCAATACCTTTCACACCAGCACAGTGCAAAGTAGACAGCTCAGGCTGTCAGTGTTAGTGCTGACTCTACATTCCTGTGGTTGAAGCTCAAACTTCACGCTCAGGTTTCAAGCCTGTTACCTACAGACACAAGGCATCGTAAGGTAATTTTTGCAGCTTGAGAAGGGGTTGTGTTGTCCATGTGGGCAGAGCTAGAATCTCTTCTGGCATTTTGCGTTGGACCATAGTGCTCCTCTGGGGGGGTTTGGTTCAGGGGTTCTTTGAGAACCTGGATGTGAAGAAACAGATGTGCAAGGGTAAGAATGTGGTGTGCATTAAGGAATAACCCCTGTATGGAGTGGGTGTACCTGATCCACAACTGGTTTAGACATAGCTTGAGACATCTTGACTACAGTTACACAGATGGTCCATATTTTAACATCTATTATGTGACTAAGTTACATGATAAAACACGTAAGTACCACATGAGGTCCAAGTGTCTACAGTGCCTTTATGCTCAATAGATATCCAGTTAATACATACCATGGAACCTTCAGTACAATTCAGTGTACCGTGAGTACACTGGTAGTTAGTCAGCTGAGTAATTTCCAGACTCCATTCACTGTAACTTTATTTGAGACACCATCCATATTTACAGTAAGAGCATAGTCCCTAGTTCACATGCAGACACCTACAAGTAGGTGCTTGAGCCCCACCCCACTTTTCCTTGCAGTGCACACCTCCTGTGTTTGTTAGATTTCAGGAAATTTTGTAGATGTCAAAACCGATTAATGACATTGTCTTTTACCAAAGCCCCCCAGAACAAAATTACTTCTTAGGCACCTGAGTTCAAAAATCTTGACCACTGTTGTTCTCAGATTTCACCCTCTAGTCAGTTAGGTTTGTCTGGTTCTGGATATGGAACAGAAACCTAACACCGAAATATTTCTTCAAGCTTTGCTCCCTTCTCCATGAATACCATAATGTGTGACTCATGCTCTTTGGCAAGGATAAGAAGCTGGATTTAAAATATGGGTTTGTATTTCTTTTGATTTCCAAAAAAAACCTAATGGAAAAATATTATTTATCCCTGTACTTTATGTATTAAACAATGAAGTGGCTTGATTGCAATAAAAACTGTTTAATTTACTCCATATAAAAAAACCCTCAAACAAACAACCCACCACGTTTTTATGAAGGATTTTTGAGTCTGAAAAATCTGACTAAGTTTCTCATTCCAGCAATCTTTTCTGATTAGTCCTGGCAGGGGAATACTTCTCTGCTGTCCTGGTGTCCTAAAACTAGGCTTGTGCCACGTGAAAGGGTGTTTGGGATGCATCTCACTGCAGATTAGCAGGAGCTATAAAGCTTCTGACCTTTTAAACAGAAAAGCAAAATCCAAAATCTCCGCTTGTAAGTATTCACAGCTTTAAATCTCAGGCTGCATCTTTAACCTTGTCTTTAATTAGACACCCGGGTAATATCACAGCAGAAATAACTCGGAGTGTCAGCACCAGTGTAGCCTCCAGCAGTAGACGCAGATGCTGTTTGGCAGCCTGGCTTCCTCTGACACTCACATTCCTGCTGTGTGCACTCACCTTCCCCACTGGTATCTAGCACTTCACCCGGGGCTCCATGGTGGAATACAGAAAATCCTGAAGAAATTCATGAGATAAAAAGCAGGTTGGTAAAGGTGCAGACAGCAGAGTCAGACAGAAAAAGAGATGAATGCTTTGCCTGTACAACATATTGTCCAAACCCAGGTCAGACAATGTTGTGTTGCTCATGCTCCAGAAAACGAGATTTGTCTTGCGGTTCTTCACTCCTGTGCCCTGTTGCCACCTCAGTCAAGGCCTCTAAGTGACCTTAGGGATGTCACTTAAATACTCCCTTCCTCAATTCTTTCTAACTACAGAATTATCCTTCCTCCGCCTTTTCTCTTCCCACTGGGTTACACCAGCCAGGCAGAGGGACACCATCTCAGCACCCTGCTAACCTGGTCATGCAGCCTTTTCCTCAAAGCTGGCTGACATCTCACCTGCCCTGAGCCCTGGCAAGTGAGTTCACACCTGCCCCAGGTCTCCAAAGGTAAATTTATCCACAGTGACCTTGCCTGAATACTGGAAGCCATAAGTGCAGCACACTGGGCCGACTAATTATCCTCCTTTGCTGGAGACAAGTGGAATGTGAAAAGAAAGCTTATTGTCCAACCTTACTGAACAGGACATTCACCTATGAAATCTTTCAACCTCTTCAACATTAGCCTCCTTGCTATTACGGGGATTGCTTCCTACTATAAGGACTTTACACAATGCTTATCTCAGGGAAATTCTAATCTGAATTACTCTGTACAGGTGCTACTGTAAGAGTGTCAATTGTAATACAAAGCTTTGAAAAGAATAGTAACTTGAAAGCCCGTGTTTTCCATATTTAATGCCATCTCCCTCATTTCCTAGTGTTTAGGGAAGTTCAGTTTTTTTCCTAGTAGCTGGTTTTAGCTTTATTTAGGAAGTTCAGTTTGTGACAGTGTCCCAGAGGAAGGATTATTTAAATCTGTGCAAATGGTGAGTGTTCTAAAGGAAAATAAAAGCCCTTCCTCACTTGCCTTCAGTCAGATGGTGAATATTCTTCAAAAATAAACTGGAAATATTTTAATCCAGACATGACCTTGTAGCTGAGACAGAAACAACAATTGCTTGCAATGACAGGGACTGAGTCACATTTTGACAGAGCTGATCCAAACAGGAAGGGTTTACCTAATTTCCTAAAGGTGTTCAGGGAATTGTTTGTTCAATATCCTCCAATAGCCACACTCCAGTGAGGGGGAAAAATGCTTCTTTTTTTGTCATAGCTTTTTAATCCTGTCTTTTTTTTCATTCCCAAGATAGCACCACTAACTCAGAAGTCAAAAATGGGCTTGACTGCTGCCTAGGAGCCAGTGGAGATTTCTTTTTTTCATGGAGACCCGAAGAATGGAAAAAGCAAGTTGAATTGGACTTGTATTGTCTTAACATTCAGATGGAAGCGGGGAATCACAGCAAGTCAATGGGAGGTCATGAAGGTATGGAACACTGAGGCCTCATCCAAGCGGAAATAAGGGAATTTATTAGCTTGTAAGAGATTATATAATCATAGAATCATAGACAGACCATCTAGTTACAACTCTCCTACAATGGGCAGGGACAATTTCCACTAGATCAGTTTGCTCAAAGCCCTATCCAAGCTGGCCTTGAGTACTTCCAGGGATGGGCTATCAACAAGTTTTATGGTCTGCATGTTCCAGTGTCTTACCACCATCCAAGTAGAGAATTTCTAACTACCATCTAAGCTAAAGGTGAAATAAGATGCTTTTAGACAGTGTTGTCCTGTGAGTTCTGAGGACTCCAAGTTTCCTCAGCATGGGAATAGGAAGTAGACGTGTGCTATGTATTGTTGCAAGGTCAGTGACCAAGTTAGCTCTCAAAAACATTTCACCTTCTTCATCAGCACCACTTTAGTCTTGCTTGAGTTCATTTAAGCTATTTTTGCCTGCAAGGGGATTTGCAGTGATGCTCAGAGGTGCTTGTTAAAGAATCATCATCTGTTGTCTCTGTTCTTGCTAACTCAAACACTGTTGTAATGCTGATATCAAGGTAAGGTACAATCAGTGTGAATATTTGCCAGACACACTCCAGGCAGACGCCATGGTTTCAGCTGTCACCTCACTGCCAAAAAAATATGGTTGGACAACTACAGTGCTGGGGACCTGCTGTGGCACTGCTACAACACTGTGTACTGAGGCACCAGAGAAGGGCAGAGCAAGCCCTTCAGAAAGGACACACAAGTCTTAGAAGATGCCACAGCCATACAAAAGTGGGGTGTTTTATGCCAATATAGAAGTCCCTGCATTCCTGATGAAGTATTACATGTTTCCAGTTAGTTTTGCTACTCTTGTTCTCTTAGAAATCAATTTCCACAGCCAGGAAAAGAAGTAATAAAACTAAAACCCATAGCCTGCAAAGTTTCAGGAGATGTTTGAATAGGTTATTTGATGGTCCTGGAAGAGACACTGCAGTCACAGCTGCAGAAAGAAAAGAAGCATCAGCAAAAAAACACATTGCAACTCATAACACATAGGGCAAGGTGAGGCAAAAAGAACCTACCACTTTGAAAATGAGAAAGGGCTCTCTTACAATGTTTATGAAAATTAGAGATACAGATGGAAGCTGAGCCAGTCAAACAAAGAGCCAGGACTGAGTAAACATTTACCGTTACATATCCAGGCAAATTAGGAGTGGGTACTATTCTTTTGAGCCCAAGATATCAGCTAAAATTAGGGAAGTCTTAATGGGAGCAGGATGAAGGCTAGGATCTAAGTGGAGTTTTGTTCATCTGAAAGCATGCAAAACCTGGGGATTTTGTATATGGTGGCCATTAAGTGACTATGGAAACATAAACAAGTCTGGTCCTTGACTATGCAATGGACAGAATTCCTGCATGTACACAGGACCTCACCAACTGACTCAGTTGACTAAAATAGACTAGACCTCCCCTGCTGCTTCTCCTTGAGAACTCTGCAGGGGCAATTTATGCAGAAGTGGGTTTCTGATTCATGGATTATAAACACAGGGGTTTTTAGAAGAATTTTGGTGATGGAAATGTGAGAGAAAGCTAACACAAATTTCAGATTCTGGTTCAGTTTGTAGAATGCAGGAGGAATGTTTGGCGTGATATCCTGAACCCACTAACATGCTATTGGGTTCAGTAAAGTCATCCCTGATGTTTTTATAAACTTGGTTCTCTTGCTTCATAGATAACCAAGGCACACCCTGAATTCCATTCCTGCCAGTAGCTGTGCAAAGGACAGATGACTTTTCAGATGGAAATTTTTGAACTATTTAGGTTTGAAACAGTCAAAATTCATTATGCAGAAAAAGATTCTTGTGGTCTCAGCTGGTGAAATACATAGTGACCAAATTTAGCAGATGAGTGGAGAAGGCAGGCCAGAAGCCCCTTCCCTTAAGTTTGGTTTCTTGTTTTGTCTTCCTCCCCTCCCCTCCCCTCCCCTTCCCTCCCCTCCCCTCCCCTTCTCTTTTCTTCTTTTTCCTCCCTTCCCCTCCCCTCCTCTTTTCTTCTTTTTCCTCTTCTCTCCCCCACCCTCATCTCCTCCCCTCCTCTCACCTTTTTTCTTGTGAGAAGCATGTATGGGAATAACCATATCCAGAAAGGCCATCTCTTGCCAGTACCTTGCTCTGTAAGATAGGCCAAAAAGGGTGGTTATTTTCTTCAACACGTTTGCTTTGAGTTTTTCTGAAACTTGGTGTTATGATGCATCTGGAAGTAATAATTTTCCCTTTATTTACAGCAATCTCATCTTGGATTGTACTTTGATTATATTAGAAATGACTCTTTGCAACGACTCATCTCCATGTGACTCCTGGCCCTGCTTCCATCATAGTCCTCAGCAGTGTTGTGGCTGTCCTGGGATGCTTCTACACAAACTGCTTTGACTTATCCCCAGTCTGTATGGCTTTAATTCAGTTCAGTGCTGTTTCACAGTGGTTTCACTGCAAGAATTAAATATGTCTTGTGTCATTTGTGGCTTCATCAAGACATTTTTCTCCAGTGCCAGCAAAAAAGGGGACAAGGGAGCAGTAGGGGATAAAGGGGAGGGAGTGTTTACTGACAACTGAATGCATTCCTGGCCTTGTCTTGGCTTTTCCTGACACATGCTTTGATTTTGTTAATTGTGTCATTCCAAAAACATGTTGATTTTTGGAAGTTGATTTGCCTGTATAGAGCAATACAGACTTCTGTCAGAATGACTGGGGAGCTCGGAGGTATCTCCTTTTTGCGTTGACTGTTTCACACTCTTGTACCATATGTAATTTACTGAATGAAGGCCAGGGTATGTAGAGCAGAAGGAGCTGCTATAAAACACATAGTTATTGTCAGAGTCCCACAGAAGTACATGAAAAATGCTCTGGACTGGGCTTAATGGCATTTTTTCCTAAGTCCTGTTAGCACTGACACTGGCTCAGTCTTGGTATTTTGCTTTGTGCTTTTCCACTGTTGCAGAGGGAATGAAAACTTTCCCAAACAGTGAGTGCACATTCTGGGAAGAGGAGGGAAGGGCTATGAAGGCAGCAGGGCTGAAGCACTGTGTCATTTCAAGAAAGAGTGGTCCCTGCATTCACCACCACAACTTGAGTATCCATTTAACTGCAATACTTCATGCAACAGGGCAGGAAAGTAAAAACGTGGCCTGGATCCATATTCTTGTCCAAACTCTTTGTGTCCTAGATTCCTGGTGCACACATCAAGAACTACAACTTTCACAACTGCTAACAGAAAAGCTGGTGTCTTATCTGATGGAGACATGGAGAGGCAGTGCTAATATTTAGATTTCTAATAATATTAGTAGTGCTTCAAAAGACTCGCCTTTCCCCTAGACTACAAGTGAGAGCTGACTAAAGGTGACTGGCAGACAGCATTGAGAACCCACTTGACATTTTCTTCTTCATTCTTAGTGTTTGTCTTCCTATCAAGAAAATATTTTTAAATTACATACATTAGATTTGCAATGGACCTTTTTTATATGAACAAAACAAGCCTCATGGACCTGACCTGCTTGTCTCCTGTCACAAGACTGAAGTTACCTGCTCTCATCCCAGATGTTTTCTCCAGCTAACAGTGAAGGATGAACTCTCCAGCCACCCCTCATTGCATAGAGCAGCAGCGAGGGATGCCTGACAGCTGCAGCCCAGTTATCTGGCTCCAAAAGTGGGAATACGATGGGCAGAGGGCATTGTTCTTAAGTTCATCAGCCTTGCTTATGGCAGGGCTTGTAAGTTAAGAAATTACACTGATGCCAAAGTAGTGTTCTGTGTTGCTCTGCACACTATAAGGACTCGGTGGGTGTTAAATCTTGGTCCTTCTGCAGTAATCCCTTGCACCATAAACCTTTACAGTCAGATAGGACTACCAAGACCACAGTGAGGTAACCACCACTGAAAATAGCCTGGCAGTAGTTACCCCTTGGAAATGCTTGAAAGAAATAAAAAGAGGAAAGGCATGTAAGAACATCACATTATATTTCTTAAAATTATAGAATTATAGAATGGTTTCAGTTGAAAAGGACCTTGAAGATCATCTAGTTTCAACCCCTCTGCCATGGGCAGTGACATCTTCCACTAGACCAGGTTGCTCATAGCCTCATCCAACCTGGCACTGAACACCTCCAGGGATGTGAACAAATCTGTAGCAACCCATTAAAAAACTGGGGATCTTTACATTTCTCAGATAGTCTTAACCCAGTACTAAGAGCTCAGAAAGTCAAGACTGGCAAAGCAAATGTATGTTAAAAGTGACTGTCCTGCTTTAACCCATGCTAATGCACTGAACAACCATCTCCTGCAGTAGCTGAAGTGATTTTCAAGGATAACCTAGACAGAGCATTTCATGCTAATCTAATCTGTGAGTGAGGGCTATCAGACACCAACACCACTGTTTGCCAAATTCAGACCGACTAATGCTTCCCTGACCTTGGCTCTTGTTACCATATGAATCTGCACAGTACAGAATTGGCAGCGTGACAGCAACACAGGCACTTCATCTTCAAGGCAATTTATTTAGCATTCCTGTGAAAAGTGGGGGTATTAAGATGCCTGGTTTACAGAGAGGGGAGAGGTGACAAAGGACTGGGCCCGGGCTGGGGGCCGCCTGCTTTTGGGGCTGGAATTCCAGCTCAGGAATGTCCTAAGGCAAAGCCCTCTCTGCATGTCCTTCTTGCAGTCACAGAAACAACAGCCTTGTCCTTTTCTAATATTGCAGTGCCTATTTTTTTCTTCTTATTGGAAAATAATCTCATCAAGGCAGGAATCACCTTCATTTAATGTCTTCTCACAGCCTCTGTGAGCCTTTAGCCAGGAATTGTGTCAAAGCACATAGCTGGGATTAACTCCTTGTGCTCCTTTATTCTAATATAAAGCAGAATTTGGACTGAGGTCTCCAGCAGGGTGGAGTGCTCTTTCTTAAATTTCTTTTAGGAACTGTTCAAGACTCTAGAACACCCAGGAGATGCAATTAAAAGAAAAATTCAAAAGGTCTAAAATGGTATTTTTAATCTGGGATATTTCCACAATGACTTGTTAGTACTGTGATCCTTTGCCTGTTTTCTGGGGCAGAGGGAGGCAAGAATTTGACTTCTTTTTTTTTTCTTTTTTTTTTTTTTTTGAAAAGTAATATTACACACTGTTTACCTATGCTGAAAATAGTTTTAACAAAAATTGGCCAAAATTATCTCAGAGGCAGAACACATGCTGAACCAGAGATTTGTCCTGTGTTCTGGATAGAAAGGTGCCATCAGTGTTGTTTTTCTCTTTGGGAGAGGGAGCCGGGATCCATCCAGGGCAGCTGCCATCGCTGTGTGTCATAGGCAGCCTCATCAAAACCTCTTCCTGAGTAGAAGCACTTGGGTTTGCTTCCAAGCCTTCCTCTCTGGGCCTCCCAGAAACGGGGCTGACCCTGGCTTAGCTTTTTTTCTGACAAGTGAACCAGTGAGGGAAAAATAAAAGCCGAGGTGTAAACAGTCTTTTCTTTTCCTCATATGATCCTGCAAAACACTGAGTATTTTGACCCTGCTCTAATAAAACACTTACTTAATGCCATGCACAGAGCAATTCCTTAGAGTTCACTGAGTATTCACTTAAGATTATGCAGATTTGGGTCAGTACTTTGCTTAATTCAGCCCAGGCTCCTGCCCAGCAGCTGCGGGGAGCAGCCTGTCTGTCCTGGGGAGTGCACAGGCAGCTCTTCTCAGCTGCTGTACGACCATTTATAGCTCAGTGTGGGCTTGATGCATTCATGGAACTCCCCCTGGTGGATATCGTCCCGGGATTTTTTTGTTAGAGCTCCTTTTTCCTAAGGACAGATTGTTAGCAGGGAAGCAAGAGTCATATTTTGCAAGATGGTTTTAAAGAATTAGGATTAAGAGGTTAGATTTCCCTGTAAACCACTGAGGCTTTTCAGCTGTGAAACCCAAGGGGTTTTTTTGCTAACTTCCCCCAGTTTTCTTCCAATATGTGTGATGCTCAGCACTACTGTCACATGCTGGATAAAAATATTAACAATTAATCAGAGCCCCATTTTTCAATCTGAGAAGGCTGTCCTGGTCTTGTTATGGCTTGTTTTCTGAAGGTTAATGGTGAATATATTTGCAAATCCCAGAGAAAGGAAGGAGTGCCCATGCTTCCTGATGCCCAGGCCAGTACCCTAACCACGGAGCCATTTCTGTTTCTCCTCTGGTTAACTCGTGTTAAATTACTAGCCCAGTAGAGGAAAGGATGGAGGCTGGAGCCAGATGCACAGTGATGGCAGATTCGGTGGGAATGGCTGGTGTGGCTTCCCTCAGGCTGCACTGGTGCTGGGCAGACATGCAGAGGTCCTTGAAGGTGTTAGACACACTCTGAGGTGTCCATATGGATCTCTGGTAGGGGAAGAAATCCAAGTGTCTCAAGTCTGTCAGGATGGACAGACACTGGGACATGTAGCCCCTAAAAGTTGCAGATGCCCCATCCCTGGCAGCATTCCAGGCCAAATTAGATGGGGCTCTGAGCAACCTGATCTAGTGGAAGGTGTCCCTGCCCATGAGAATGGGCTTGGAACTAACTGATCTTTAAGGTCTCTTCCAACCCAAACCATTCAAGGGTTCTATGAATCTATGAATTCCAGTGTAAGCAGAGGGACTTCCTTGTTCCCAGACAGAAAAGTCCCAGCAGCAGGCTGATTATATGTTGAAACAAAAGGCCCTTCTGTAAAACCACGATACTACAGGTGCCTAAAATGAAAGTAATCAACCCAAACAGGTCTATGATGAAGAGTTATGCATTTGCTGCCTTTATTTAGGATTATCAATTAAAAACAGTTAACATGTGAGAAAACAAAGTACAAAACACAAACAACAAATATTGTAGACATTGCTCTTCAAAACTTTTCTGTTAATTTCACTATTACAGTAGCTTATGTCATTGATCTCTGGACTGTGTTGATGGCAAACTATTTAGATATC
>JAWWLZ010000001.1:35022804-35044918 GCA_035041345.1 Poliocrania exsul
AAAGGCAGCACTGGAACATGAGGCTTGGATTGCAAGCTTGCTTCTTTGTTTGTTTGTTTCTTTCTTTCTTTCTTTCTTTCTGTCTTTCTTTTGATTGGTTTCTGCTTAGCACTGAAGTTTATTTTTCAGGAGTATAGAAATAAATTCTCAGAACACGGTTGTAACTTCTGGTGACCTTTTGGCATTACTTTTGTTTATTGTACAAATGCACTGGATATTTGACTGTGCAAAGAACTCAGCATTCTGGCCCTAGTTCAGCAAAGCATGTAAGTACCTGCTTAACTTCAACCTCAGACTCCAGTGCCTTTCTGGATCAGGGCCAGAGGGGCACTGCACTAAAAATCCATCCCAAGGGTATGCTTACTGTGTAGCTAAACAGAAAATCCAGCCTTTTCTGTGGATCTCCTTGCCTAAGTTTTCAATGCCATTTTTAAATAAAAAAGTCCTTCCCCAGCTATATGGCAAAGGCATTATGAGAATCTTTCTCTGTATGGACCCAGAATAAGCTTGTAATCTCACATGGAGAGTCTAATAAAGGGATACACAGGCATGTGGTAGTTCTATTGCTGGGATTGTGACACTGAATTTTCATGCTAGTGTCTCATCCCAACAGGTAACACAATTTTATGTGATGTTAGCAGCTATTTTGTTTCACTTCAGATTTTTCTAATATGCTGCAGCATTGCATTTTTGTAAGAAAAAAACCTGTAAATGATCTTTTTTATACACCTGAAAAATCTTAGTTCATAGCTTAATTAAAAGACAAGCTTGTGGTATATTTCATCTGCCATATATATAGAGAGGTATATGTATATAAATTATAACCATCACCTCTAGCCTGTGTACATAAATACCTCACTTTTGTGCAATGCAAAAATATATTGTAGAGACGCAAAGAGCAGGAGTACAAATCCTTCCTGAAAGCACACAGTTGCTCCTGCAGCACTCCAATACAGCAACTTTATCCTGGATCCAGTGGAATGAGGAACAGACTCCGGTTGATTCTCATATTTACAGCTGAACACCACTAGATGTCCCCTGCTACCAGCCCTCCTGCGACAGTCCCAGCTGGGGTTACAGAGCCTCTCAGTGCAATTATACCCCTTGCACTGAAAAACACATTATTAATGCCAGGTTATTACTGCCTGGAGAGGGTTCTGGAGAGACTTTATTATGGCCTTCCAGTACTTATAGGGGTCATATAAGAAAGATGAGAGCAGACATATCAGTGGAGCCTGATGTGAGAGGAAAAGGAGGAAGGGCTTTAACCTTAAAGTCAGTGGGTTGAAACTAGAGATGTGGAGGAAAACTGGAAGGTGGTGGATGTCTCATCCCTGGAGACATTCAAGGTTAGGGTGGACAGGGCTTTGAGTGACCTGGTCTAGTTGAATATGTCCCTGCCCATGGTAAATGGGTTGGACTAGATGGCCTTATTGGTCCCTTCCAACCCAAATTGTTCTATGATTATTTTTGCTTTGTGGTCAAATGCTGTGGGGGAAGTGTTAGAAAAGACATGATTGCAGTATGTACTGGACGCTGTACAGAGCTACTGGAGGTTTTCAACTTTCCCTCCATTCTTTTACTTTACCTTCCTACTCACTTTGTCGCCATTACCTCTTTGGGGACAAGAGAAAAAAGTAGATGAAAGGTCTGAGATTTGGCTCTACACCAGCAAAGCGTTGATCAAGCTCAGGTCCTTGAAAGTTCTTTCTTCCTGAACATTATAGAATCATAGAATTGTTTGACTTGGAAGGGACCTTAAAGATCATTTAGTTCCAACTTCCTGGCATGGGTAGGGACACTTTCCACTAGGCCAGGTTGCTCCAAGCTCCATCCAACCTGGCCTTGAGCAGTTCCAGATATGGGGCATCCACAGCTTCTCTAGGCAACCTGTTCCAATGTCTCACCACCTTCACAGTACAGGATTTTTTCCTAATATCTGACTGATCTTTCCATGCTGACTGTCATGTCTTGTCTTTATACCTGCAAATCTGTTTTGATCTCTTTTGCAAGCTGAAACTTAGATTGGAGCTCAGCTAAGCCTGCTAAGAGATGTAAATGGCCTTGTCAATACATGAGCTTGCAGTCCATGTCGTAATGAAATTCATACAGTCCATCTATAAAAGCAACCTCTTGTATAGTGAATGGGAGGGAATAGGCTTATAGTGTGAAAAATTTCTGAGTACATCTTAACAGAGAGGACAAGAGAGTTGTATATGCACAGTTAGAATGTTTGTGTTTATCACAAATGGAAGTAATCTGTGTTCCTCAAGTGACAAGTAGGTTTATTATCTACAAAAGTTGTCTTCCTTTTTCAGAAATGCACATTATGGGTGACTTTCACTGAACACAGTTTAAATTTCCTGTCTGTTTTAATTGCTGCTATGCTGGGCTCAGAGCACCATAAAAGAAGGGTTTCTCTATACTACCCCTTGTAAACACATTGTTATTTCAGGTAGCAGAAGGGAATTAATGACATGCTTGGGCAGGGCATGGACAGGGACACTTTTCACTTGACCAGGTTGCTCAGAGCCCCATCCAACCTGGTCTTGAACACTTCCAGGGATGGGTGTTGGGGCCCAGGCCCTAGGTGGGTCTGGAAGTTTCTGGATTTTACCTGGAAAACAACCACACCGGGACCGCCTCCTGTAAGGGGCTTTGGACATTACCTTATATGTACAAAGATGCAGCCTGGACCAATGGGGTCAGGGTGCTGATCCCTGGGGCGGAGTCAGATCAGAGGTCATATATGTTGTTGTAATTTGAATAAAGTTGAGTTTGCCTGGACATCGTATCGATGTTAGCGTCTCCATCTAGACCTGTCTGCAACAGATGGGCATCCACAACTTCTCTGGGCAACTTGTTCCAGTGCCCCACCACCCTCACAGTAAAGAATTTTTTTCCCAAACATCTAATCTAAACGTACTCTCTTTCAGTTTAAAGCAATTACTTTTGATAATTGAGAGTTTCTTTCTTATTCTTCCTCATCATATAAAGTCTTGTTCTGTAAATACCTGACTTAAGATATATCAATCTAATGAAAAGAAATTGCAAAGATAATTTTTTATTATTTTTGACTGAATGTTTTAAGAGCAAAGGAAGCAATGAGAGGCCCTTCAGGGACTTGCATAGATTTGCAATCAGCTACATCACCATTGTAATATCTACTGTGTAACTGAGCTTTGATTAAATGCCTCATAAGAAAATGAAAGCATCTCTCATTTCAGGAGTATCTTTCAATGCTCCTATGAGACCAATTTAAATCACGACCATTACACATTAGTGTCATATAGCTTGATGCAGTGTGCAGGAAAGTAAATGCAAGATTCTCCTGAGAAAAACTTCAAAAACCAGTGAGCTAAATTCTTGTCATAAGAGTCATCAGTGAGCAGCCCCGGCAGCCTTCACTTGTCCTTAGATCTGAGATTATAAATTAAACATGTTTATGCAGCTTTCCTTTGAGGGAGGGGATTGTCCTGCTCTGCTCTGCTCTGCACTGGTGTGGCCTCACCTTCAATATTGTGTGCAGTTCTGGGCACTGCAATGCAAGAAAGATATTAAGCTATTATATAGTGTCCAAAGGAGGACGGGGAAGATGGTGAAGGGCCGTGAGTGTAAGATGTACGAGGAGCAGCTGAGAGCACTTGGTCTGTTGACCCTGGAGAAGAGGAGACTGAGGGGAGACCTCATTGCAGTTACAACTTCCTGGTGAGGGAAAGAGGAGGGGCAGGCACTGATCTCTGTGGTGACTATGGACAGGACCAGGGGGAATGGCCTGAAGTTGTGTCAGGGAAGGTTTAGATTGGATATTAGAAAAAGGTTCTTCACCCAGAGGGTGGCTGGGCACTGCACAGGCTCCGCAGGGAAGTGGTCACAGCACCAAGCCAGACAGAGTTCAAGATGCATTTGGACAATACTCTCAGGCACGTGGTGTGACTCTCGGAGATGGTCCTGGGCAGAGCCAGGAGTTGCCTTGATGATCCTCATGGGTGCCTTTAAAATCAGATTCTTCTGTGATTCTATGATTCTGTGCAAACATACTACACAGAAGTGAAGATTTGTTATGGCTTTTTTCAACCTCATATTTCCCCTTTTTAAAAAGTCAACCATAAAACAGTGTAATTGACTTACCACCTGATCTCTTGGTTGCTTCTTGGTTATTCATCTAAATAAGGCAAACGCCTCAGCCTATATCTCCTTTCTCAAATAGCTCAACATGTTGAGCTGGTTCTGTTGAGCTCGACATTCTGGAACTGACGAGGAGCAGTGAGGAAGCTGAGGGTGTTTAGCCTGAAAAAAGGAGGCTGAGGGGAAACCTTCCTGCTCTCCACAAAGGAGGTTGCAGCCATAGGGGGGTGTCAGTCTCTTCTCCCAAGGAACACGTGATAGAACAAGAGGAAGTGACCTCAAGTTGCACCAGGGGAGGTTTAGATTGGATATTAGGAAAAATGTCTCCACTGAAATGATGGTCAAGCATTGGAACAGGCTGCCCAGGGAAGTGCTGAAATCACTGCCCCCGGAAGTGTTCAAAAAATATGTAGATGTGGTATTTATGGACATGTCTCAGTGGTGGACTTGACAGTGCTGGATCAACAGTTGAACTCAGTGATCTTACAGGTGTTTTCCAACCTAAATGATTCTATGACCTTCAGAAGCAATCCACCTCAGCAAGTCACATCAGCTCATTTATCTCTTTACCAAGCCTTGTCAACAAATCCTGATGGGGCGAGATGTTTCAGGCAAACACTACCAGGCTGGCACAACCACTGGTTTCAGAACTTCTCTCTCTGTCCTTTATTGTCTCATAATTAAAACCACAGTGGTATAGAAAGCATTTGTATTATCAATCTCATATTGGATTAATTTTCAGTCTTTCCATAGACTTTAATGAAAGTCATATCAGGTCCTGACAATATAAATTTTCAACATTTAAGGCTGTTTCAAGCTTTCATGATGTTGACTTTTTTCTTATGTGCCACTACAAAACTTTACCTACTCAAGTCATCTGAAGTGTGAATATTGTCAAATACAAATGAAATCATGAACATTAGCTAATAACTGCTCTGAGGGCACTAGTCTGAATGATACACAAACAGCAATTACATTCTTTCACCATATGCCTCCTGCCTTAAAAGAGTGAGTTAGGAAAAAGTTTCCTTATAGTTTGTCTAAGCTGCCACTGACATTCCCTTTCCCCCTGATCAATGATTGCCTATGAGATAAAAATTGTCACCATGCCAACCAACTTAGAAAGGTCTTGGACAGGAAATACAGCCACTGAGGGACAGAAGTTCACGAGAAAGCATTTCCAACATTTTTCCATTGACAGGAAACTGCAGTTACCACAAAGGATTTCTTGATGTATTCACTCCAAAACATGGGTCAATAGTCAGACACTCAGCTCATGACTCAGGCATGAAAAATGTAAAACATCTGGCTCAAATCTATGCTATGAACATGCTACAGAGAGATTCATTATTTAATCTAAAGGCCCATTAGATTAGTTTTTAAAGACAATTAGTTTCATTTGAAAAACAACTGTGTAGGATCATTCTGCAGTATTCCAGTTGTTAGGACTGATTCAGTGAAATGCCTTCCTTCAATCAACAGCAAATGAAGAAATAGTAGAATACCACACTATTCTGCATTATTCAAAAATGGAAAATAGTCTTTATTTTTCCATTCTGTTGCATTAAGGCTCATTTTCTTCATTTTATTTGAAGTTTTGGATAAATGATAACAGTACAATAGTGACAACAACAATTGCATAGAAGCTGAAGCTAATAGGAGAGCTTACTTGCATAATGGGTGCTTTGCTCATAATCACTGTTATAGCAACCTCGTTCACAAACACATTTCACATGACAGATGTTTTTCTAAACTCCACTTCAAGTGATGAAATATTTATCTTTGTTTTGCAGTTAGAAGAATAAATGACATGTCTGAAACAGAACCAATATTAGGTATGCTAGGGAATGGACCTAATTCTATTCAGAGACAGTCCAACATCTGTATAATAGATTCACAAACTGAGGACTGATCCCTCAACACATTGTTTCTCTTGAAAAATCTTTGAAGTAGAAGATAGTCTGACATGCTGATTGTACAGTCACAGACAAATTAGTGCCAATA
The DNA here is from genome assembly GCA_035041345.1 of Poliocrania exsul. NCBI lineage: Eukaryota > Metazoa > Chordata > Aves > Passeriformes > Thamnophilidae > Poliocrania > Poliocrania exsul. The sequence goes on from JAWWLZ010000001.1 coordinate 35,028,937, forward strand.
TGCAAACTAGACCTCAGAAGATAATCACAGAAGTCCATAGAGATGGATACAAATCTGGAATGACAAAACCACATCCATCTTGTTAATACTCAGCTGGTTGACAGCATAGCAAGGCAAGTTCACATCTGCCTGTATTCATCTGTGTGGACATATCTGTAAATTCCAGCCTCATGCCTAATTCTCTCACTTGCACTTCATCAAGAGTGATGCAGAAGTGTGATACTGATACTACTGCTCACCATCACTCACACATCAATGAAGGAGTGCAATGGAGCAGTTTTGTTGACTCCCTGTGCTCAAGGCTGATTCACATCCACAGAATTGTGATTCCAAGGCAGCTGGAGGAAGAGCTTAAAAAAACTGTATAAAATCTGCCTGCTTATGGTCAGTCCTTAGTTCCATTTATTTTTTGTGGCCTGGCAGAATAGGAAGACGTGACTGTAGTGGGGTCTGGGATCCAGTGGCAGTGTGATTTTTAATTACTGAGGTATTCTTCTTTGCATAGTCAAGTATTATTTTCATAAAGGATTCTCAATTAAGAAAAAGTCATGAAATAACTTCAGGTAGTGAATTTTAGGCCATTACTGTAGCCATCCTGTGAGCCTTTATGTGGCATGGCTTTGTTTGAAATTTTGAGGGTTTTAGTATAACTCTTCAAGTGAATCCATTGCCCCATGTTTCTGCTTCTCACTAAATCCCTTTTCACAGGTGACCTTTACAAAGTCTTTCCCAGTCTCGGTGATAGTTAATGCCTTTCTTACATTAGTTGCCTTTAGTTTCCTTAAAAAGTGAGAGTAGAGCTGAAGTCTGGGGCAGGGGCAGAAGTGCTCACTCAGTACTGGGCTCTGTGGTGGTTAGAGGACAGCATTTAATGCAAATAATAAATAGGACAAACTCAGGAAGTGGTTTTAAATGTGTATATTGTTCAAGATTAAAATATTCCCATGGGAACCAGTGCATCAGCTGCTTCCAGCCTGACAGGGAAACAATTTGGATGGGAACAGGTGGAATTCTTCCCAGTGATTGAGTAATTTTTTCTCTTGCTCCCCTTACAGACTTTGGTAGAGACCTTAATGCAACACACACTATTTTCTTTTAGTTCTTTGTTTTGCTCTAAACTCAATCAAATGGACAACATGCATGATGACTAAGCTGGTGGACAGAGCTGTATTTTTCAAAGTTGTTGATTTTGGCTGAAAATGAACTATCTTGGGTTTGTCTCTTTACTCAAATAAAATACAGATGGATGACTTGGGCTGCAGATAACCTTTTCTCCTCCAGAATAAGAAAAATAAACAATAAAAAAAAAGCTTATTTCACATCTCATTGGGCTGTGAGTGCTGTTCTAGAAACTGGGAGAAGGATGAAGGAAAGATGTAGTAAAAACAATATTATTTGGTCATTCCTGAGTAGTTAAAATTGATAAAAACTTTAAAATCAGATTAGGTTCTGAGTTCACAAACCATCAGGAGTGTCTGCGTATGATGTTTCATTTCAGGTGAATTACAGGTCCTGGAAAGGCAAACAAATCCTGCTGGAGAAATATATGAAAAAGGTTAAGTCTATCATGCTCCTTTGATGTCTTCACCATGTTCCCCTAATATTGTTTCTGTCAAGGTCCTATCATTATTACATAGAACTGGGAATAGTATAGATGTTACAGTATTAATCAGGCGAGATTTAATGAAAAATATCCAACACGCCAAGACTGCCTGACTGCTAGAGCCAGGAGTCTCTCTTCTGTTGACCAGCTTGGGAATAGCCCTGAAAGAAGCTTGTTTCTTTATTGATTTTTTCATACATGTATTTTTTTCCCAGGCAAGAGAAGCAAGGAACATCATATATTCAAGTATTTCTGAAATAAATGTGAAGGAGAGCTGTACCATGAAGCTCTCAAGCTTGTGGCTTCTTCAGACCTCTCCTGATGCCTCCTTTCTTCCCTTAGAGTACCAGAAATGCAATTGAGCAAAAGCCTTGAGTCTTCCCATTTAGTGAATTTTTTCCAAGGTTTGAATCGAAGTGGCATATGAATGGTGAAAGCTCAGAGTGCAGTGGGAGGAGCAGGAAGTGTTGGTACCTAACACACCCCTTAGTGAACTCTCCAAGACCAGAGCCAGTGTTTTTAAGGAGTTTCCCTTGACTGATGTTTTTCGCAGAAATGATCTTTTCATGATGAAGGATTTCTTATCTGAGGTTTATGTCATCTGCTGCACAGTGCCTTGAGGCTGTTGTTGCAGTCAAGGTTTCCCTCTGCTTTCCAAAGGTGTTTGTTTTGCCTGAGTGAGAGATTGGAAACATTTGTGAACTGTGAGTATTTTCACAGAGGGCAGGAAAAACATTTCCTGGCCAGCCTTAAATATATCTCAAGGCTAGAGGTGAACTCGATCTCAAAAATCCTCTAGTCTGCAAACATCAGAAAAAGAAGAAAACAAGCTCTTCTGTCCCGGTTTCATAGGTGACAGGCAGATGTAGATTTTGAAAAACTTACCTGAGATGAAGCATCAATTCAGTATTTTGTAGGCTGCCAGGTGCTTTTGAAGGCTGTCCCAAATTCACATGTAGAACCGCTCAGACATGCTCCAGCCTGTCTAATGGGTGATGTATCGGTAGGTGCACATCAGTCACTCATCCCTTACAGGCAGCAGGTGGGGAAATTACTGGGTGCATTGAGCTTACAGTCACCCCCATATCTGTCCTCGAAGTGTAGCATGGAATGGATCCTCCTGTGACAGTCAGAATTTGAACTTCCAGCTCATTTCCATACAAGCATCCCCCAGGCTGTTACACAGCATGTCTTGGTGTTTGGATCATGAGCTATATTTAAAATTCAGTGGGAACAATTTTTTACAACTTAGAAACAAGTTCACAGTTTCACCAATGCTCAGGATGAGACCAATACCTTCAAAGGTATAATAGGGATAGATAAAAGCATCTAAGCCTGGAAAGCCTTGGATTCTGCGTCTTCTACTGTGTATGTGGAAAATTTTTCTTCTTTATTTGAAAAATTCATGGGAAAAATATGAATTTTATGTGTATACATTTGTATTTATAAACATAAGTCTTCTTCTGAACACAGCTGAAGTTGCATTTTCTGGGATGCTGATGTCTAAACGTAGGGCTGTTTTGGTAAAGAATGTCACCTCTGGATACAAATGTTCTTGCTGAACTTTTTTCCCCCAGAATAATTGTGTAAAACAGACAAATCTCTGGTGAAACTCCCCTGAAATGAAATCAGAGATTAAATTTTCTCTCACCTTCTTCTTGGTTAACAGCTTTTTTCCAGCAGTGTTGACTTTTTCTAAGGCTGAAAGAGAGAAAAACTTACTATACTGAGGGCTGCTTGTGCTTCTCTACTGCAATGATTTTATTAAGGTCATCATTAGAGGGGTTTGCTCTTGAAACAATGCATCCTGCTCTGGTTTTGTGTCCATTGTGCAACTTTCTCAGGAGCATTGTGGAAAATCCTGCAGATAAGCAGGTAATATTGCTAAATTAATAAAACATAGTTATAATGGAAGAAGACACAGACTACAGTCAGTTGCCTAGCACCAGTGCCTGAACTACCTGGAAAGGAGGTTTCTGCCCAGCTGTCTCTATGGTCATGATTGCCACAGGGCAACTAAGGCCCTTGAATGATGAAAAGATTACCCGTAAGTGTTGTGGTGTGGTGTAAAATCTCCGCTGTTGCCTGACTCCTCTCTTACCCTGCTCCTTCAGCTCTGACCTTGGATAGCTCATTAAGTAGGTCTTCTCACTTTGCAACCTCCCAGGAAGTACATTCATTTGAAGCCTTGAAGTCTTACTCCCTTGGCGAGGTTTGAACCATCCTAGCATTTTTACCAATGCATCTTGAGCATGATCTGCCAGGCTGCTTTTTTCTCACAAGCAGTATGTTCAAATATCTACTTCTCATTCTTACAGGGAGTGAAACTAATCCACATTATGTCAGGCTATGAAATGGAGTTTGCCCCCACAGATAAAGAGCTACTAGCCAAAAATTATGCGATTTCAGCCTTGAAAAACGCTCTTAGATTTCATTTCATAGGCAGTTTTGCTTTTCATACATTGTGGGTATTATTTATTCAGTCTGCATTTTAATTTTTCTGCTTCAAAGATTGTGGGTGGATGTCAGTTACGACAATTTGTATCTGGTATTTGGGTATTCTGGTATCTTTGCTCTTATAGTATGTAGATGGGAGCTAGTTGTATTTTAGAGATCTATTTGTAAAATTGTGAGGTATAAATAGGATTGAGGGAGATGGTATGCCAGCCTCTTCTGCTTTATTCACCATGTTGTACAATAGTGCCACAGATGGAACGAAATGCCTCAGGATTCCTAAGGGATTGTGGGGTTTCCAGTCATAATTAGTATATATCTGTGATGGACTGGGTTGATCCTTCAGAGTTATCTTTGAAGCTCAGAGGCAACTTCAGTGTTACCTGTCTACTTCCAATGGCATGGTTTTTCCATTTAGAGAGACTGAAATCTCTCAGTTGATGAAATATTGGCAAGGCTTGGCAGATGTCTCCTCTGCGCATGGAACAGTATTCTCTTTGTCTTGCATTGTGAGTTGGAGCTAGGAAGATATGGAAGCTTGTATTTTGTGGGCAAATATTTCAATGTTTGAACTCAGTAGTAAAAATTCAGAGTCAGCATCTCAGTTATATTCCCATCTGATGAATTCTGATGAACTAAAATAGTTTTTTAGTTAATAATCCCCCATCAGGGATAAAGTTAACAGCTTCTGGAGTTTGTAATGAAAAATATGAGACTGATCATCAGAACAATCAATAACCTTGGGACTGGGGCAATTTCTTCTGACTTGATGGAGTGACCTAAATTTAAGCTCTTGGTCTGAATTAGGCAGAGTTGGAGCTTACAAGATACTCTTCATGTCCCAGACATATGATATGGTCAATCTGTTGTTCTGGGTCAAAAAAACCCTCAATCAGTTTTGACCAGTGACCCCATGATGAAGTTGAGAAGAAGTTGATAAAAAAACCTGAGAGGTTTACAGGGTTTGATTTGAAAATATGAAAAAAAGTTCATCCCAGCAGCTTTTCCCAGTCCTCAGATTATAACCCACTGGGTAATTGCTGACTCATTAGAGTCCTGGGTGCTGCCTAAAAAAAAAAAAAATCTCTGTTTTACTCACTTATGTCCTCAGCTTTGGAAATGAAATCCAATTTACTAAACAATCTGTTAAAGCAGCTAAACATTAGCAACACAAACAAACAGCTGATTTCCAGGAAGAGCACAGGCTCTTACCTAATTGTATTCTTTGTGCTGTCAGAGGGTTCCTGAGCCTTTAAACAAGTGGCTTTGTTTAGTGATATTTGGCACTGAGTCTTGACGGATGGGATTTTGCAGACTACAAGTAGCCCAGGGACTCAAGACCAGAAATGATGAAAGTTCATGAAAAGACTGGCTGCCCACACAGGAGTACAACACCCTGCAGAGAACCTGAGCATTTGTATGTTGTATTTTTCATTGTGCTTGCTTAGTGTTAGGACCAGCTGTCTTCCTAAAGATGTAATGCTATGCTAGTTAAGCATTGTTATAAAATTAGTAAACACAGTCCACACACAAAACTCATTTCTTCCCAAAGATTTTGTTGAGTTTTCTTGTAGACAGGTATGTTTGGCATCATTAGTGCCCACACTTCTACTCTTTAAATATTTTCTTAAAGCTTCTTCTCACATAAATAAGTAAAAGGGGCTGCATGACTCTTAAGTGAAAAGAAATAAACACATGTATATTTATGTAGCAAAATTCAACAGACTTCAATTTTAACTCTCAAATGTTCCATATAGAAAGCAACCCTATCCCAGAAGGCTTCTTGCTGGAACTTTAATTGCAGACTTCTGACAATTTATTCTCTAAATGGAGCACAGCAAGTTCTGTTCATTTCTCCTATCCTTTGAATGCTGACTTCTGTGCATTTCCCATGTGAAGTCATCCAAATAGATTTGCAAACTCTCCTGTTTTCACACAAAGATAGTGCCCTGGGATCCTGGCACCTACATGAGACAAACACTCACCAGTGCTTCCAAATCAGAGGAGCTTGATATACTCTCTATCAGGTCATTGACACACTTGGTGGCCTCACCTGAGAGTGTACCATGCATTGCACAAGCAGAAAGGAAAAGATAGCCTGCCATATAAAAAGGTGGTGGAAAAGAGTGATGCTCAGAGATGCAATGAAATTAAATGACTGACTGATGGTCGGCTCTTAAGAGGACCATGAATCACACCCAAAACAGTGTTCCATTCTGTGATAAAGGCACCAGACCTACTCTCACAGACTATAAAAACTCTTGACAAAATGAATGCAAGTACAAATTATTGAAGCTGAATGCAACCTTTGCTTGCATCATGAAATGATGGCCTCCTCTCCTATGTTATTTTGTGATTCCTGCCCTTGTACACCAAATCAGGGCAAACCATAACAGTGAGCAGTGAGCCCACTTAGTGACTCTTTGAGTTAAAATAAAAATGATGTTTCATTTCATTAAATTGTTAAAAAGAGACAGAAAAGCCATTAGCTTACACCAGGAAGCAGCACACTGTGAGCTCCCTGTGCTGACTTCAGTTTTCTGAACAGTCTGGTAACTGAATGAGCTCAGGAACTCCCTCTGAAATGATGGGAGGATGGGAACTAGTGATACTCAGGCATGTCAAGCTCATCTGCTATCATCATCATTATTTCTCTGGTGCCAAGTCTGTCAGATATTAGACAATAGAGGCTAAATTCACCCATGATGTAACTCTGCCAAAGGCCAACAGAGCTCTGCCACTGGGGGGGATTAGTTCCCCCTAAATCTTTTTCAGAGCCTTGGGTGTGCTGCAGCTGATGTGTTAATGATTCCTGACATATGCTGCAGGACTGCCTTTGCAGAGCAGCTCACAGGCAATGTCTCGTACAGCTCAGTTGCTATTAATTTACATTACTGGGAGGTGGTGTGCATTTCCCACATGTCATCTTGAAAACAGACCCAAAAAAAAGCTTTGCTAATGAAGCATATCACAATGGGAAGCAGCTGATCCACACAGCCTCACAGTGAGGGTAATCCTAGCTCCAGCAGTAGAAAAGTAAACAGAGGGGCTGTCTGAATGTGGGCATGTGGATGGTGGTAAAAGAGAGCAGGAAACCTGCAGTGTGCTTGGTATCTTGGAAGAGGATGCTTCAGGGATGGAGTAAATGTTTGAACTGCCTCCTTTCTCACAGACACAGCCTAGCTGTATGAAATCCCCAGAATAAGCCCAGCTGAACATGATGATATAACCCTCATACAGCAATGTTTTTAAGGACCATTTTTCTGAAATGCTGAATTTATGGTCTGGGTGGAAACTACAGTATGTAAAGTCTTCATCACTTTTCCTTTTGTGGAAAAGCAAAGTACCATGGTTTAACTTCAGATGGCAGCTCAGCCCCACACAGCTGCTTGCTCACCCTTGTTTAAATGGGATGGGGAAGCAAATTGGAACAGCAAAAGTCAGAAAACTCATAGGTTTGGATAAGGGCAGTTTAACAGACAGAGCAAAAGCAAAACAAGGAATTAATTTGCCACTTCCCATGAACAGGCAGGTGTTCAGCCATCCCCAGGACATCAGGAGTCCATCACATGTATTAGTGACTTGGAAAGACAAATGTCGTAACTCTGAACATCCCCCACTTCCTTCTTCTTCCTCAGCCTTATCTGCTGAAGTGATACCATATGGTCTGCAATATCCCTGTGGTCAGCTGGAGTCAGCTGTCCTGGTTGTGTCCCCTTCCCAACTCCTTGTACACCTCCAGCCCTCTTGCTGGTAAGTTGGGATGAGGAGCAGAAAAGGCCTTGACCATATGTAAGCCCTACTCAGCAATAGCTGAAACATTCCTGAATTATCGACACTATTTCCAGCAAAAATTCAGACCATAGCTAGTACAGAAAAAAATTAACTGTATCCCAAGCCAAACCGGCACACAGAAAGGGAAATGGTTTGATATTCTTAATAACACCCTTGTAGGACACATATGAAATGTAACCAGAAACTGGCTACAACACTTATTAGACAAGTGAAAAAAATGCTGAATTTTCCTGAAGTATGTGCACAGACTGTAAACTGGGGCACCAGGGAATACAGACTCTGTATATGAGATGTTTTGCCTCATGAATATACTTCTTCAAGCCAATGTCAGTCCTGCACCTCCAATTCCCTGCTGTAGCCGTGCTGTGCTGAGCCAGCCCATGGCTCTGGTGACACCAGGAATTCTCCCACTTTTGCTCCTCTCCGTGGAGGCAGGGTACAGCCAGGCACGGGCTCTGCCTTCTTCCCAAGGTTTTATCAGAACTGAGCGGTTTCTGGCAGCTGCGAAGAGCAAGGGACCCTCGCTGCTTCCAGGGCTGTGGGACCGGGTGGCTTCTGTGGGACAGCTGTGACACCTAGTGGTGACACATGCGAGGTCCTGGGCAGACAGGAGCTGCTCCCACGGCTCTCGGAGACCACCATACAGGTCTTCAGAGCCCACCAGGTACAGGGAAAGAGCACCAACTTTCTGTAAGGGCACCAATGGGAGCATCAGACATATTTAAGGAAGTTTTGCTCTGTTCAGACTCCCTGCCAGCGTTTTGAGGAATCCTGTTTCCCTGTGTCATCCTCCTGATTCATCCACTTCCACAGTGTCTGTGAGCCAGACCTGTGCAGCAAGCACATGGCAACCACTCAGAAACCCATCTACACACCCTGAAACCAGTTTAGATAATGATGGTGGGTGCTGGGTTTTGGTTCTAAAATCCACACTACCCTCTGTGCAATAACCTGTGGTCTTCATCTCACTTATAACAAGTCAAGGCACTTGTGCTCGGGTTTGATCTAAGCAAGTTTGGGGTGTTCTGCATGATTCCTGACTTTTGTGTCCATGTGCCCTCAAGTCCCTGCAGTCCACCTGCTGTTTTGTCAGGCAATGAATGCTGTGATAGTACTTCTGACTTGTAACTTAATCCCAGACTCAGATGATGTGGACAATAAACTCATCAGCTTTTACTGGTGGGTGGTTTGCTTTCCAGAGTCTGTGCTTTCCAGTCTTTTCCCTAATATTATACTAATTTTTCCAGCAGTGAGATGAGCTGCTGGTCTTGATTATCCTCCTAAAATACTATTTTAATTTACTAAACTCAATTACAGAGTGTAATAGTAGACATTCCTGTTGACAATCTCATCCAGGCATTCAAAACCAAGGAAAAAAACTAAAGGATGTAGATGCAACAATGCGGGGAAGTGAAACATTAAACTTCTAGTTTGCAGCCATCCAGAGTGAGTTGTAAATCCCTGTTTTAAGTCTGATGGTGTGGTGATCTCCAGTGATCACAGAATCATAGAAATATTATAGAACAGTTTGGGTTGAGAGAAATCTTACAGATCATCTAGTTGCCCTCCCTCTGCTATGGGCAGGGACAGCTTCCACTAGACCAGGCTGGTCCAAGTCCCATCCAGCCTGACCTTTAACACCTCGAGGGATGGGGTATCCACAGCTTCTCTGAAAGAGAACTTCTTCAGAATATCTGTCTAAATCTCTTCTCTTTTAGTTTGTCAGCTGGATGAAAACATGCACATGAGCTATGGACAGAGACAGGATGTTCTCCCTAGGTGTAGTTGTGTTTCTTACCATAGGTTTGTTTGGGTTACAAGCCCAGGCAGTGCTACAGGCTTGAGGTAGAGCAGCTGGAAAGCTGCCCAGTGGAAAAGGACCTGAGAGTGCTGGTCGACAGTGACAGACCATGTGATCCAGCAGGGTGCCCATGTGGCCAAGAAGGCCAATGGCATCCTGGCTTGTATCAGCAACAGTGTGGCAACAGGACCAGAGCAGTGATTGCCCCCTTGTACTTGGCACTGGTGAGGCTGCACCTCAAATCCTGTGTCCAGTTCTGGGCCCCTCACAACAAGAAAGATATTTAGGTGCTGGAACATGCCCAAAATCAGGCAATGGATCTGGTGAAGGATCTGGAGCATAAGTCTCAGGAGGATCAGCTGAGGGAGCGGGGAGAGCTTAGCCTGGAGAAAGGAGAGTGAGGGGGAAACCTTATTGCTCTCTACAACCTCCTGAAAGGAGGTTTCATCCATGTTGGGGCTGGTATTTTCTCCCACGTAACACAGGATAGGACAAGAAGAAATGGACTCACATTGTTCCAGGGGAGTTTTAGACTGGCTATTAAGGCAAATTTCTTCACTGAAAAGGTGCACAAGCACTGGAACAGGCTGCTCAGGCAAGTGATGAAGTCACTGTTCACAGAGTTATTTAAGAAGCATAGATGTGCTATTTAGGGACATAGTCTAATGATGGACTTGGCAGTGCTGGGTTAAAATGGGATCTGATGATTTTGAAGGTCTTTTCAAACTTGAGTCATTCTAAGATTCCAAGATTCTAAATAACACAGTTTCACAGAACTCTATGCCAGTGATCTACACATTCCATCCACCGTGCATTTACATGTACCACAGTTCATATCCAGAACCTTTCAACTCAGCCAATTGCCAATTACCTGCTATACTGAGGATGAGAAGAGAGTGCTGATGCAACCAAGGACAAGGAGATCTGCCTGAGATACCAGAAAATGCAGGAAGTTTAAATCAGAGCAGAACTGCAAGTGAGCTGTGCATGCCTCGAGGGGTATACCCAGTGCTCTGCAAGTGCTGGGTAAATCATTTACAGCCACTGGCAGAGTGCTGGGGGTGCTGTGGGGGTGAAAGAGACAAATTAGACCATGGGGAATGATTGACTACAGGTAAAGGTCACAAACCTCTGTAAATACATGCTAGAGACTGAGTTAATGTGGTGAAAGATTTACAAGACCTGATTAAGCATAGGGAGAGGGCTGAGGGTGGCAAATTTTGGATCAGTATAAAAGTTGACAGCCATGTATTGACAGAGGATCAAGCCTGGCAGATCCTCAGTAGCAAAGAACAAGGCCTTAGCTCCCAATGTGAGAAGGGAGCGACATCTTTGGAAGTCCCAGTTCAGACAGTCTGTGGAAGTCTTCATGTCATAGATTGTCACAGTCTTGAATAACTTTTAAAGCATCTCCTTTTGGCTCTCTGTGAAGAATGGCCCTGCTAAGGAGGTGCCTCAGAAGCTTCTCCCAAAAGGCCCAGAAATTGCATAAAGTAACACAGTTAAAAAGCATGAGGGTAAAAGGGAGGAAGAACAGCCTGGGAACAAACTTTCATATGGGCATTGTGAAAATGTCAGCAAATGGAGGAACTAGCTGAGGCATAGTTCACACCACTGAGAGCAAAATGCGACTATAATGAGTTGGTTGTGAGCACACAGCTTGCTGAAGTGTGCCACATGCAGCTGACATGCCAGACCCCTTATCAAAAGTCCTTTATCTGCCCAGAGCCAAGGCAACCTGTGCATTTGTGCTGCTGCCATAGAACAGGTAGAGGAATACGTGTCAACTCACCCATCAGTTGGTCCCACCTGTCAGTGGAGCAGATGCAGGTTTTAGAACTGAGCACAGTTTTGCCTTTGACTGACTGGTGACCATGTGAGCTCCTGTGTGCCTGGGCAGGGTATTAGTGGCACAAATCTACAAAATGCTCAGCCCTGAGACTTAAACCAGGAGAAAATATTTCCAGTGAATACAGAGATGTCAGGGATTCCTGTTCTTCAAATACTGTTTTCTTTTAGCTGTGCCAGGAGGAATAAAAATGTCTCCTGACAATGTTTGTGGTAACTTTTATAAGTGACCTTTCCATGTCAGAACTTACAGCAAAATATTTTTACTTCTAAGCAGTGTCAACTGCCTTTGTAATGTCACAAGTGTCAAGAGAACAACGAGCCAAAGGGTGGCTGGAAATTAATGCCACTGAGCTGGGATTGCAGAAAGCAAAGAGGCAGAGAGGGTGTCATGTCTGAGCAGCCCCTCTCTGCTTGCAGACTCCACTTGTGTACCCTGAAACCAGGTGAAATTCCAGGCATTCTTACTTTATTTGACGAATTCTTTCCTTTTTCCAAGAAGTCAGGCCTCTGCTTTGGAATAAGGCTGTCCTTTCACTCCTGAGGGGCAACTTCTTCAGTTGTTTCAACTGAAAATATTTCTGTGCAATCCATCAAACAGAACACATAACATTTAATAAAAGTCTGAGCACCCTCGCACTTGGAGAAATGTACCTCTTGGTTCCCTCTGTAGAGGGGATGGGATAAGGTTGCTGTGCTCCTGCCTTTAGGACAACACTGCTTATGCATAGTTAAACTGACAGCAGAATAGGTTTGTTATTCCTCATTCTTGGATTAATGTAAGGACAGAAGGATCATAACAGATGCTAACTAGAACACAGGCTTTAATCTTTTTTCATTTTCAGATCCCCACAGATTTTCAAGACATGATGCAGGCTGCTGCTGACAGCAAACCTATTTTCCTATACTTGCTTTCACAGGCATGGTGAAGGTTACACACAGAAATGAACCATGACAGGAAAGGGGCTGCTCAGAAATGGAAAGCTCCTCTTGAATTTGCAGCTCCTGCACTCTGATTTCCTGAGGGAAAAAAAAAAAAAAGGTGCTTCCTGATACTGAGGTGACACTTCCAGTGTTTCAGTTTTATGGTCATGGCCTCTGGTACTGGGCATCACTGCAAAAAGTCTGGGTCCATTCTCTTTGCACCCTTCCTTCAGGTATTTGTATACATAGATGACACCTCTCCTGAGCCTTCTCATCTCCAGGCTGAGCAGTCCCAGCTCTCTCAGTCTTCCTTTACAGGAGAGATGCTCCAGTTCCTTGCATCATCTTTGTGGCCCTTTGCTGGACTTTTTCCCAATGCATGGACATACTGGAGGGAGTCCAGTGGTGGTTGATGGCATGGGGCTGCCCTAGCTCTGCTGCTGAATGGTGAATGCAGGTTCAGAGGGGTTGTTTTCTCCAGAATTATGTTCCCACAAGGGAAAAAAAAAATCACTCCTTTCCCTTTCACTGCAACTGCCTTGATGAATGAGCGATAGCAAATTAGTGGGCAGTGAGGTCTGTCGAGCCCACATGCTGGTTTCTCACATTTCAGTCAGTTGTTTTCACCTTTCTGCCAATAAAAATAACACGTTTTCAGGAGACTTTGAGTTTGGTGATATGGGAAGAACCACCTGTTAAAAAAACACCAGGGAAGTTTACCTGATAATTTGTCAAAGGCAGAATTTTAATCTATGTGGAAAAAGGACCCCTGAAATCCTTGAACCAACCCTTTCCTGGGGGGCTTAACATGTGGCAAAAGTTACAGGAGCAGTCAGGAAAGTGTGGTGGTTTATTAATGAGGGTTTGCAGCAGTTCACTGGGTGCTCTGCTAAGGTCAGAAACGGTTTTCGCCTCTTAATCCAAGGGAGTGACATCATGGGTTACAGAGAAACAAGCCTTTCACTGGCTGTTATATGTTTGGTGGAAGGATCCATCCGAGATTGGGCAGGCTGGTGTTATTTAGCTGCCTAGGGTACATCAGCTGGACACTCAGGCTTTTGGATTTTGCTGCTTTGGGACACACTTCTCCATCCATGGATATGTGGACCAGCAGGCAGAAACCCTGGGTGATACACCCATGTGTGGGCTGTGCCTGGCAGGACCTGTGCAGGATCAGGGGAAGAAAGCAATGCTGCCAGAGCAGGAATATTCTCTGTCCCCTGGATGACCCCTCATCACAGTGTGGGCCTGAGCAGCCCACTCACATCACACACTGGGAGAGTCCAACACACAGCCTTCCCCAAGCAGTGAACAGAGCCAAAGTCCTGCTCCCAAAAGGACCTCAGATCTACTTAATTTAGTGGCAGAAGCAAAACCATCCTGCTTTTTCTCAACAGAAGAAATGGAGATTGGAAAATAGCTGAGCTCCATAGTGGATCTCTAGAACATCCAAAGTCTAAGTGCAAGTCTGGGAAGCATTCTGCTGGTCTTCAGGATCTAAAAAGAGTTTTTTAGGGCTCATTGTTAGAAAAGACTTCCTGTTTAGAAGGAGACAGCCATTAAAAGTCCAGCTCTAGCACAGGGGGGACATCAGTGGAGATTCACATCTCAGTCAGTCATTTATCATGGTGACGTGACATCTCCATGTGCTGGCAGAGCTCAGGCAGTTGTTGCTCAGCCAAGCAGCCACAGTTTCCACTAACACAAACACAAGCAGGTCCGTATCCTTGCAGAATTATGTTCCAATAGAGCTTTTGAAGTTGGAGGTTTTGCTGTCTTTGAGGAGAATATGGTAATTCTGCACAAGGTTATCACTAGGAGAACTTTTAAATTAAAAATACAATATCTATATCTGTATACATATGTACTCTGCACTTGCTACTTACCAATTTATGGTGTTTGTCCTCAGAAACAGAGATTTCTATATCCAACTATTTCTCATGATAGACCAAGAAGGTCTGGCCTATATCATCTTAACCTCATAATCACTATGCTAAACAACAAATGATAGGGAAAATTTCATGGCATACATAAAGAAGACCCTAAAAATAACACATACAAGAAGTACAGATGCCAGATGCTGGACATTTGGAACATTCTGCTTATTTACACAAATAAAAAAATGATATTTCATTGCTTAATCCAGTGCATCCTTTCTTTTCTTTTTTTTTTTTTTGTCAACTCCAGAATCTGTTATGAATGTTTCATGCATATTTCCAATGACACACTAACTGTTTTTTGAATAAACAAAATGCATTTTCCTTCATCCCTGCCTGTCCCATTGACTTTGTCTGGAAATGCCAATGAGGAATTTTGTTTGCAAAATTGGTCACAGAAAGATAGTAGTGTGAATGCTTTCCAGCAGTGTTTGCACAAGCACTGATGGCAGAACTAACACAAATACTCTTGGGAATTTGTTTCTGCAAGGTTAATGTCAGAAATGATTTATTGAGGCCTTCCTCCTGATCACCAGTCCAGCATCCATCAAGTGAGTAAACAGCCTCCCCCTGCCATGATTTCAGAGTACTCTGAGACTGGTCATTGAGCAAACACTTCATTTCAGAGTCAATATTTTGGGAGTAATCAATCAAATTGTATTTATTTCCACAAAATTTAGGTTGAAATTATTTGAATGAAGAGTCAAAATCAGAACATTTTGAAGACAGATTGAAGGTAAGTCCATTTTTCCTGTTGCTGCACTGAAGTTGTCCAGCAAAGCTGCTGAAACAGTTGATTCAACTAAAGTCATAGTTACATTATGTAGAGGAATTTAAGCACCCTCCCCCATTTTTTGTGTGTGTGAAATGACAGAAATGAATATACCTGTCCTCATGTGTTCCCATTTCAAGAAGAAGTAGGATTTGCATGGTGTGCCACACATTTGTGGCATGGAAATGCCCCTTCCAATGCCTTCATCATTCCCTTCCTCCCTCCCTCCCTCGCTCCCTCCATTTCTCCCTCTCTGCCTCCCTTCCTTCCTTCCTTCCTTCCCTTCCTTCTCCTACTGAAATGAATTCTTCCTTTTCTGTCCTGTAATAATTATAGAAATCTGGATTTGTAGGGCCTTGTTGAATTGCAGGTAGAGCTCCCAGAACCAAGGTAGCACTCAGAAAATTTAGTTTATACATTCTAGTCACAGCCAAAACCACATTCTCTCACATTCAGCAGATTTTAGGTGATTCAAAGTATCAAAAAGGAACCTGAGATAGTGGCTTGAAGCTGGCAAGTACCTCCAAGTCAGTATTCATCTCAGTTTGAAATTAAATGCTAATTTTGCCCTGTTCAAATCTCATTCTGAAGTGTTTTTGTTAATGTGAGGACATGATTAGAGTATATTAAGCCATAAATAAGAAAGGTTTATGGTTGGATTTGACGATCTTAAGAGTTTCTTCCAACCAAAATGATTCTATGATTCTCTGGTCAACTGTGCACAGACATGTTCTTGGCAAATAGCTGCATTTATTGAAGATCTTTCACTGTCAGTGTCCTAGTTTAGCAGGTGGGACCAGTTGGCACTGTGTGGGGATGATCAAGGCTGTGTATTCTACCCCCTCTAT
>JAWWLZ010000001.1:35044961-35076377 GCA_035041345.1 Poliocrania exsul
TAAATTGTAGCTCTGATTCATAATCTCTCTCGTGTTGAGTTCATTTCTCCTGCTGGTTTACCTTTAAACCAGCACAGTCAGTTTTTGGCTCTTCTGGCAGCTCCTGACCCTTCAGCTCTGCCAAGACCTGTGTGCTGCTCTATCTGCTTCGTGCAGTGGTTCCCAGATCAGTTTAAACATCCTGCACCCCAGAGGTGTCCTGTGCTGTCCCTTTGCTGGCAGCCCTGTGGGAGTACTGAGCAGCCACTTCTGGCCTGGGACAGACAACTGCCCACACTCTAGGGGACCTTGGAGCTCTCCTTCCATGCTGTTCTAGTTTGCACCTCTCTAGTCTCTTCCTGCCTCCTTCCTGTGCTCTGCAGGGCTCAAGACCAGTTTCTTTCCAGACCCTGAGACAGGCTGTCTATGTGCATGTCTGCCTGAGTTAAAAAACCACTCAGTCAAATTTGTGTGTAGATTCATAGATGAAATATAGAATTTATATGGAGAAAGGACTTCACAGTGTTTCGATTTTTTTTAGTAAGGCAGATTCTTAACCTTGTCTTGTGGAACAACTCTCTTTCCTTCCTTAAGTGCAAGGTGATGTGATAACGGGTGCAGTGGGGAATGGGATGTGAAGTGCCCTGTTTTATTTTTGCTGTGAAACTATTTACATGGAGATTCTTCTCCTGCTCACCCTACTCTGTGTGCCTCTTTGGACCAACAGTTCCTCAGACCTCTCAGTCTTTCTTCTATCATCTGGAGGTTGGCTAGGTCCTTCCACACATCTTTTAAATATCCCCAGGGCTGGTGATTCCACCACTTTCCTGGGAAGCCTCTTAGAGCATTTGGCAATCCTTTTTATGAAGAAATTTTTCCTAATATCCAATCTAAACCTCCCTTGGCACAACTTAAGGCCATTTCCTCTTGTCTTATTACTCATGTCCCAACAGCCATGGCAGCTCCTGGATCCTACTCTCTCTCTTAGTTCACCATGGCTGGGTCATCCCCTTTGTGACACCAGACAGCAGCTCAGTAGTAGATTTGGGAATGGGACTGCAAACTCCTGACTCCTGGCAGGAGCCCAGGCTGTGGGAAGCAGTTTTGGGGCTGCAGAACACAGCTACTGGAAAGACCACCCAAGAGGAGAGGACTGGGCTAGTGGCCGTGCTTCTTACACTTAACTTTTCACAGCCAAAATAAGGAAAAGCACCTGATATCCCAAGAAGAGAGGGAGGAAGGGATGCGGCCCTGTGCAACATCCTCGTGTATCCCAAAGACATCAGGGTTCTGGCAGAAGCATATGCTGGTCTTGGGCATTGGGGAGGGAGGGACCTTGAGAGCTCACAAAAGTGAAACCCAGCTCATCCCACAATAAACTGAGGGCCAGCTTTGCTGATGCTGACAGAGTGAGTTACTGCTGTCTAAGGATAAGGCCTACTCCTTTGCCTGCTTTGGTTATAAAACTGTTCTCCAGGGAGGCAGGGATGGCTTCTCACTTCTTTTGGCTCTGCTCAGGCCACAGCTGTAGAAACATCATTGTTTTTTGAGGGGAATGGTATTATTGTTTGTCATAATTTTCATATGCTGGGGCCTCTGCAGCTGACTTTATCTGTGTTTATATATATATATATATATATATATATATATATATATATATATGTATATGTCTATATTCCCTTGTCCTCTGAGAAGCCTCTTCCCCATCTCCAGGCCTCTCCCACACCCCTACCTTTCAGGACTCTACACTTGTATTGTGGTTCTCATGCACATCTGTAAATACTTTTTGCTTTCTTCCTGGGGCTGACAGCCTTCCCCGCCACTGCCAAATGACAGCAGAAAGAAGAAAGCCTGTCATCCCAGGCTGGAGGTTTTATTTTCTGCTGTACTCCCCCAGGTCTTTTGTTTTAGTAAACATAAATAGTGTGAAGCCAAGGAAGAGATCTTGTTAAGTCTTTCAAATGACCTTTTTGGACTGTATATGCTGCTGGCTTCTGCCAAGAGCAGCTTTCCTCACCACAGCAGGGGACAGATGTCCCATTGGCCCTTTTGCTATTCTGCTTTACAAAGTCTTTTTCTTTTTGCTCCATGAGCACTGTTATCAACCCTCCTGTAACCATGCCAGCCTTGAGCCCAGGGCTGAGCAAGGAGAGATAAACAGAACCATAGAATCACAGAATGGTTTGGGTCGGAAGGAACCTTAAAGATCATCTAGTTCCAAACCTCCTGCCATAGGCAGGGATACCTTCCATTAGACCAAGTTGTTCAAAGCCCCATCAAATCTGGCCTTGAACACCACCAGGGTTAGGGCATCCACAACTTCTCTGGGCAACATGTTCCAGTGCCTCACCACATTACTATGCCTCATAGTAAAGAATTTCTTCTTTCTTTTAATCTAACCACTTTCCATTTATTAAACAGAGGGTTAGCTTGTGATTTCCCTAGCTAATGCACATGCTACAAACCATCCTGTAAAGCCCAGAGCTGGTAGACATGCTGCTGGACAAATCCTTTCTGACCAGCAGTTGAGGTACCTGCCTTGCTTTGCCCTCACTGTTCCTTGTGCTAATTTGGAGCTTTGATGAAGAGAGAAGTGGATGGCCCTCCTGTTGCTGCACACCATTGCCTCTGAACACCTGTGTCAGGAGTTCAGTCTTAGGAGCCAGGAAGAAAGTCAGTGTTAAGACATTGGCACAGGCTATCCAGAGAGTTGGGGTATGCCCCATCCCTGGAAACATTCAAGGCCAGGTTGGAGACGGTTCTGAGCAACCTGATCTAGTTGAAGCTGTCCCTGTTCATTGCAGGAGGATTGGACTAATGGCCTTCAAAGGTTCCTTCCAACCCAAATGGTTCTATGATTCTATAAAAGTCGATGGTGGTGTTGATGGTGCCAAGAGCATACCAGCCCTCCCGGGAGCAATGCAGTAGGAATCAGGGTTCAGCCTGACAGGGCTGGGAGCAGACAGAGGTGACGAGCCCCACTGACAGCAGCTCCCAATTTACGTGTCAGCCGCGCAGTGCAAATCTGTGCAGGAACGGGGAAGACACAAGTGGGGAGCAGGGCTGGGAGCGGCATAGAGCAGCCAGGGCCAGGGTGCAGCTGCCACTAGATGTCAGCCATTCCTCACTGCAAAACAAAATACTTCAATTGCAAGAAAAGTCCCTGAAAAAAAGACCTAATTGCTGCTTTTCCGTAGCACTCCGCTTATCATCCCTTATCAAGTACTCGAGTGTGAGTGTCTCTGAGTTGCTTCGGAAGAAAACACTTCCATTGAAACATTTACTGTCAGGCTGCTTCTATGCATAATAATGTTTTAAAACGTCGTATGGTACAAGCAGAAGCAGACTGCCGAATGACTGAATCTTTTTTTGCAGGAAGGATGTTTTTCCCTTCCTCAGAGTAAACTCAGGAAATGAAAGAACCAGACAGGAAACTAGCTAAATGCTGATGGAAATATAAACTGAAGATATTTGTATTGCCAGTGTATTGACAAGCCACGGTTAATTGTTTGGGGTTTTTCTTTCATTTTGGTTTAAGGTTTTTGGGTTTTTTGGTTTGGTGGGTTTTTTTGTTTGTTTGGGGTTTTTTGGTTGGTTTTTGGTGGGTTTTTTTTAATGTTTTAAGCCATTAATTTAAAAATGGAAAAAGTTAAAGTAAAATCTCCCTTCCCTGAGCCCTCTGAAGTGGATCTAATTAATAAGTACTTTTGCTTCTGGCAAGAAAACACACCAACAAAATCAAAGTTACAAATTACAGTAAACTTTGTGGTGCAATAATACTTGTTTTTGGAGTTTAACCTGTTTCCTCTGATGTCGTACCTAACATCTGGCACACGGGAGTTCCCTGCCCCCCTCAAAAGCTAGGAAAAGAGAACAACAGTTTCTCGAGTGATACCCTCTAAGCCACCTTTGTGCTCTTCCAGCCCTGTGGTGACTGTTTGGTAGGCTGTTCCCAGAGCATAAAACAAAACATCTGGTTGCTAACAACACAAAGCTGTTACAACAGCTGGAGTCTGCCAGGATATGCAGGACCTCTGGCCAGGAATAATTTTCCAGCTGCAGGAAATAGTAGTGATATGGGTTCTATTGTAGCAGCTCAGCATCAGCTGGGAGCTGCCTGACCTGCATCCATCTTCTCATCCATTACTCTTGGCAAGGTGCAGCAGGATGGCACGATGCAGCTCCAGCCTGGACCATGCTCTGCCTGATTTGTGTTGCAGTCAGTGTTGGCTTTGCAAGCATGAAGAGATGCTTTGCTTTGCACACAAACTGCATGATTATCCGGCAGTCTTGCTGAACTACTCTAGGTTCAGAAAGAGGCTGCAAACTCACAGCCTATATTACAAGTCAATTAGTGCAAGCATGCCAAAAGGGGCACTATGGAGTATCAGCAACACAGCTGCTATGGGGCTGCTGTTGGGGTGTTCACCTATGGGTGAGCAGTTCACAGCTGGACTCAGTCATCCCAGTTAAAGGATCATACTTAGGGAGTTACCAACAGCCCTGCTGAGGGCTTTGCTGTCTTTGTGAGGCTGAGGAAACAGGAAGTGGTCAGGTAGTTGTTGCTTGTTGTCTACAACCTTGCAGGCAGACACAGCTCTGGCCTGATGGGGATGATGGTACAAGAGGGCTTGGGGAGCAGCTCCATAGAATAGCACCTGCAGGAGCCAAAGCAGTGTAAGCCAGATCCCTGCTCCCCTAGCAGGTCCTGATGCATCACTTGCACCAGTACAGCCTTAGGTGTGTCTGCCACAAGATGGTTGACATGATCCAAGTTAAAACTAAACCTCTATACTAAAACAAAGCAAAAAACTTTGGTGGTTATTTTTAACATGGATCTTCCTGCTGATCTGCTTTGCAGCACCACACCACAAGTCATTGTACTGGCAAAGTGAAGGAGGAGCTGAAATGCAGTGCTGTTAAGGGAATGAGTGGCTGAGCATGGAGGAGGTATAGTGGAAACTCCATCCCTGAAACTAGGGTCTCATGATGCCACATTTTCACAATACTGGAGTTTAGGCTGCTCCTGATTTCTGGCAGCAGAACTCTGGTCTCCTTTGCTATAAACACCCTAACATTTGCTTTCTTTAAAGACAGCTTTAAAACAAACAAGCCAAAACCAACCAAGCTAAAACCCCAATCCTAAATAGCAAAACAACCACAGAAAATCCTCATAAAGGCTAATTTTTTGTGAGTTTTATATGCAGATACGTAGTCCCACCAAGAGGCAAACCTGGGCTGATTTGTCATCTCAGTGGTTTGGGGGTGTTCTTCACCCTTCAAAGCCACTCCAGAAATCCTGTCACTTCATAGGTGATGCTCTGAGACACTTTCTGTGAAGGGCATATGTAAAGGCAAGCAGCCATTAGAGAGACCTGGAGCAGTCAACACCATCTTATACACTACACCTGAGGTTCTCTGGTGGTGTGAATAAAAAGAGGGAGATCCTGTTCCCTCTCCCAAATGCTCTTTTATGTTTGCTACAGTCAACAGTAGCTTTATTAAAGACGTCTTAGGATAAATTTCAGAGATCTCATTAATCACCAACCTGAGAATATTACAATGATGAGCTGCCAAACGCATGAGCAAATTACTCGTAATTACCAGTTTTAGATGCTGCTTTCCAAAACTTGATTAGCTACAGATGCACAGGTGATATTTCCTACTGTCTTCTTTACAGCACACCCTCACTATTATCCACTCTAGTCTGATTTAGGTTCTTATTAAAATAACATTGTGCTAATTAAGTTATCCCACACACAGAATGTTTCATTATGGAGACAATTAAGTGGGTTTAGATGACTAACACTGCAAACTGTCCTATCACAGAGAAATGGGTGAGGGATGCATAAAAAAATTAACTCCTTGCTGTCACTATATCTCCCAATTGTGAATGGAAATGAAAATAAGGAATTAAAAGCAGAGTGCTAATAAGCTTAGTTTTTTAGAAAACCATTGTTAGAAAATGTAGACATTCAATTGAATCTGTTCTTGAAAGGGTTGAAATCACCCATAGGGGTGAACTCATTTCAAGCATGTTACTAAGACTGGAATATGCCCCCTCCAAAAGCCACTAATAGTTCCCATATATATATTGAACAGGCAGGTGGGGACACTGCCCTCCTCCACCATATGCCCTGTATCTGAATGCTCAGTGCATCTCTGGATGCACATATTGCATAATATCTGAAATAAAAGGGAGCCTTACAGGAGGTGCTGGTCTTCTGAAGAGCCACATCACAGCAGCGCTAGAGCAGCAGATGGCTCTGCTTCCATCTTACCTTCCCACTGGGATTTGGGGACATGATCAGACAAGCCCAAAACTCCAGCTGCATCCTCAGCCAGAATCTGGGACCTTGTGCACTGTCTTTGAAGGGGTTTCTGTTCACCCTCTGTGCAGAAGCATGAACATACTTTCACTGTTGCCAATGATGTCTTGTTGTCAGTTATTCCTCACATTGTACATTTAGATCCAAATCATGCTGGATTAACCCATTCAAAGCATCATTTAACTGCAGTGTGAGCATTTCAGTCCTTCCTTCAGGGGAAAAAAGCACTTCCAACAATGCTGAAGCCAATTTAGAAACAAACTCACCAAAAACTTGAGGGCTGCCAGGAATTCTTTAGTTATCCACAGAAGTTAAAGTTTTATTTTTATATCAAAATTAAATAGCAAAATTGGTTTTGGTTTTTTTACAGTGATAAATTAGAAATTTACAGTACATACATTGAAGTAGATATATTTTCTGTACACCCCAAAATAATCAGTGTCTACTTCCTTAATATTCAGAAAAAGGAGCTAACTTGTCTGTTTAATGTAAGAGCTAAGCTTGTACCTCTCTGGCAGATACTTTGGAAACCTGCAGTGACAAGAGCACATGTTGAGGGAGGAGATGGGAGCAGGGACTGCACAATCCAAGGAAATGCCAGTAAAGTTTCTAGTTGTATAACCACAGCAACTGCATTTCCGAGACAGGATTAGTCACATCAGTTTTGGCTTTAAATTCACAAAAACGCTGAAATGAGAGAACATACGAGTTGCTGATACCCACTCTTCGCAACCACTGGTTTTTAGGCTACCTGCTGTGACTTCCCACTCATACAGCCAAAAAGTGGACAAGGTAAATGCACATGGATGAACACATTTATGGAATGGTTTAATTGCTGCAACAACTAATTTCACTCTGAGTACAGCATGCCCTTGACTGCTGGGGAAAGATGTTTCTTCAGGAACAGCAGCTGGTGTTTCCCATAGTCCACCTCCTTCCCACAGCATTTGAGTCCCTCACATGCTTTAATGGAATATTGTCTCACATCACCAGGGGCATCCCTCTGTCACAGTTCACAGGGTCACAGGCAGAGATGCAAGGATTTGATAACAAGGTACTACTTAACATTCACTTCTGTGTAAATAGCATGGTTAAAAACGGCATTTATTGAATCAGTCTGGTCAAACATGGGTCATACCAGGCAGGAAAGTATCCAAAGCATTTCAGAGTGAACGACACTTGAGTGAACATGACACAGCCAGTAACAGGTTACACAAAAGGCTCATACTGCATCCTCACTCCTTGAAAGCCAACATATAGCTGCTGACTTTACACTCCTCACTGCACTGGCAGAAAGACTGCATGATGGAGAAGCCTGGCCATCTGAAGATCTCATACTTGCAGAACTCCTTGTCCACAAGGCATAACCAGACCCAAACACAACACTAACAGTGAGAGACTTCATGGAGAGGATGAAAGGGCCTGGCTGGAATGTGGTGTTGGCTAAGACGATGCTTGTGCATCTTGAGCAGAATGTGTCAGATTGTCACTTGTTCTGCTGGAGAAGGAGCCCAGCCCCGATGACTGCCATTAGGGTTTGTTTGGGGTCTGATTTTTTGTTTAAAAAAAAAAAAGTGGCCTAGCACATGTTTCGACACTGAAACAATACATGCTTGGACGGATTAGTGTTCACTTCCAGAGCTGGAGTGAACTGTGGTTTGGGAAGCACATGGGCATCTGTGTGAAAAGGTACATTAATAAAGCAGCATCTGTTCTCAGCTGCCCTTGAAAGTCATGCGAGTTGGGACACTGGGGGATGCTCTGCAGCAGATCAGGTTCACACAAACAAATGAGGTAAAAGTTTAGGGCACACAGATAAAAACCAAAAGTCTTTCAAAGAGACAGACCATCAGATTGGTGTTCTCTTAAGTGCTTCTGGGATATTTCAATTTGCATCACCTTTCTTATTAGCCAAACAAGCCCCTGACACTAGGTTCAAGCTCCCCATGAGCACAAGCTGATGCCTTCTCAAATAAAAGGATAAAAAAGCTCAACAATTGCTTTGAAGCAACATAAGTCACTAAGAAGTTGGATCTCTTCTCTTGGATCCCTTTAAAAAAATGAAAATGTCTTGGTTGTTCCTGAGGACTAAATGCCTGCTCACATTCTGTGTGTAAATATACATTTAAAAAACCTCTCCATAGCTGTCAGTGAACAACTGAAGCATCGTTGTGAGGCAGTCAGCTGTACTGCAATGTCATGGGCTGAGAATGTTCTTTTTAATTGTAACTGACACACATAATTATACAACTGATTTGTGTGAACATGAGGTTGCCAGGGAACTCAACATTTTGTCTCTCCCCAGACAGGCGTCTGCAGAGATACCATCAGACTGAATGAAACATATTAAGACTTAATTGCTTTATGCAATGGGTCTCCAGAGAGACAGGTAAGTTTACTTGGAGACAAATGGCATTGTTTGAAGGTACCCTAAACTCTTTCCTTGAGGAAGCAAGACTATATTGTTAGACTTTATTTAAAGTTATTAAATGCAGCAGAATAAAGTAGTCTGCTGGAAGTAGCAGGAGCACCTGAAGGGACAGGAACAGGGGCATATAGATAATGATAATTGATGCAGAAGACCCTACACAGTTTCCTACCTTCTACTGGCTCCTCTTCATCTGACAATGGCCTGAAGTAAAGCTCTTAAAATTTAGAAATATTCATAGAATCACAGAATAATTCTAGTGGGGAGGGACACAGGGAGGTCCAAATTCCCACATGGCAGAATCAACTCTCAATTCAGACCAGGTTACAAATGGTAAAAAGAATGAGTCGGAATTATTATTAGACCATCAGATGACTTCAAGAATAATTCTCACTAATACCTCGATAAATCCTACTCATCATAGGTAAAGCTCAGACCTGGAAAGTCCATTTGATATTTGTTGGAGGAACTGATCCTTGGCTGACTTGTGCAGTGTATGGGAACAACAGAATTCCCCTAGGCATAAAGGCACAATTCTTGTCAAGCACTTCCTTCTCAACGCTGAACTCGGAAAGGAGATACCTAACTGAGGTGCCAGCTGCTGAATCTTCTGAGAACTGGACCCTAAATAAGCCCAGAATTTGACCCTGGACTGCTTTTCCTCCATCAGCTATAAGATGATGAAAGGAAAAGATCATCCCACAGCTATGAGCTACAGCCCCTCAGCTTCTAAAGATTTCAAGACTTCAGTAATTGCATCCTGCTTTTAAAAACAAGGAAAAAAAAAGGAACACAACATGTTTTGGTATTTCACAGCTTTTAAGGCCTCCCTGGGCTCTCCTGGTTTGGGCAGCATGGTTTATGGCTATTGTATCTGCAGTCTGATCTTTCTGCTGGTTATTCTTTAAGGCTTTTTCTTTTTGCATCCCCCAGAGACAGGTTGTGTAACCATCTCCCTGCCCTACTCCCAACATTTACATGAAAATGCTTGCACATCATCAGTACTTCACAGGAGAGCAGTCAGACCATCTGAGTGTCATCCTTTTCTCAGACTACAGTCTCATTCCCTTTTCCAGGTTTCACCCAACCATCTGCTCTCTTCTCCCGTTTCACTTTCCCTGAGTTCACCAGTCTGTTCGAGCACTTCTGCCACGTGTGCAGAGTTTTGGCTGACCAGATCCACATACCTGATGTAATACCCACCAGAAGGGACATGAAAATTTTGAGCATCTCCACTGCCATATTGGAATCATCTGCTGAATAGCGGAAAATGGCCCAGTTGGAGATTTCATAGAAATAACAGGCGATGACACATGTTGCTGGGACAGTGTACAGCACTGAAAAGACACCAATTTTGACCATCAGTCTTTCCAGTTTGTCAGTTTTAGTTCCATCTTTCTGGAGATTAGACCTGATTTTAAATAAGGCCACAAGTCCTGCTGCAATGAATAAAGTCCCAATGACCAGGTAGGTAAAAAGCGGAGCAACAACAAAGCCTGTCAGCGCATCGAGGTTCTGGTTCCCAACATAGCAAAGGCCAGTGAGCTCGTCTGCATCTACTAGTCTCATAATCAAAATAACGATGGTCTTCACCGCTGGGATAGCCCAGGCTGCGATGTGGAAATACGAGCTGTGCATTTCAATAGCTTCGTGGCCCCACTTGAGTCCTGCAGCCAGAAACCACGTCAGTGTCAGAATAACCCACCAGATGGAGCTAGCCATCCCGAAAAAGTACATCAGCAAGAAAATTATGGCACATCCTGTGTTCTTAAGACCTTCTTGGATAAGAACAGGTTCTGCTGCCTCTTCAAAATCACAGGATATCCTTTCCCGGCCCACAGTTAGCCTCACAATATAAGCAATGCTATAAATATTGTAGCACATGCTCAAAAATATGATTGGGCGCTCCGGGTAGGAAAATCTGGATGAATCAATCAGGAAGGTCAGGACCGTGAAGGCAGTGGAAATGAAGCAAAGACTGGCCCACACAGCCATCCAGATATCTGTGAATTCCTTAGCTGATCTGCTGTAGAGACCAGCATCGTAGCCACACTTCAGGACACAGTTCAAGCTTCTCTTCACCCAGATGTACTGATCCGAGTTAGAACCCATGCTGTGGCACTCTTCTCCAGGCTGCAAGGAGGTCTTGCTGTGAAGGGGAACCTCTTCATCTCCTGGGCCCTCCATGCACATGTGGTTGTGATCATTCTGAGGTGGGAATTTGCTGCAGTTTAGGCTGTCTGGCCAGGCAAATCCAAATTCTTTTAAAACAGGTTCACATCTTCTTTTGACAGAGAGGCACATGCCACCACAGGGACCTATGGGGATGTTAATCTTCTCTGTGCACATTGGGACATAGACCGAACACAGGAAGAACTGGAAGAGAGAAACAGAAATTACAAGTGTGTCTGGGAAAATTAGACAAGTTGAAATAGAAGTTTTCTTTTTTTGGCTTTTTAGCAGTAATATTTGGTCCCTTGCCTTAAAAAGCAGGAAGCAGCATAAAACAAATAAACCAAGAACAATAAAAACAAAAGAGAAAAAAAAAATAACAATGTTGTCTTCTTCAGTTCAAATGTGGTCCGAAGCCAAAGCCTGAACGTTTTACTCCCTAGATTAGCTCCATGTAAATTTAGTCCATCAGTTTCAATGAAGCAAGTGAGATTTAGCCAGATTTGAACCTCAAGGGTTTAATTTAAGAAAGCAAAAAAACACTAAATTAAAGTGGCTTAAACAAACACATGTATTTGTTCTGGGCATTGCCTGGATATTCCAGTTAAGAAACAAATAGGAAAAAAAGGCATTTGATTCGCGATCCTCCTAGATGAATGTATTCTTTTACAATAAGGTCACGAACGTATTTAGAACGGTAATAAAAAATTGTAGTTTTCTCGTCTTTTGAATAATCGCAGTTTGGCGAAGCGACACCGGGAGAGGAATTGCGTGCTGACTCGAGAACTCTGCCCCGAGAAACAAGCCGGGTTTTGTTAGACGAAATCCATGCCCGTGGGCAGGACAGGGATCCTGCCATTCGCTTGGGAAAGAAACTTCCGCGGTGAAGCTCCCGGGGGCCGGGAGTCCCGAGCTGCCACCGCTCCGCAGCCAGCTCCGCTCGCTCCGCACGGAAGCGGGCGCGGCACCTGGGCACGGCCGGGACGGAGGGCAGCGCCTGGGAAAGCTGCGGGAGCCGCCGCAGCCTCCGCGGGAGGGCGGGTGGAAGCACCGCGCTGCGCTCCCTGCCGCGGGCAGCCCGGGCACGGCCGGGACACCGCCGGCTCCGGCACCTCCGCCCGGCGTGAGCCGCGCTCTCTCCAGCCAGCCAGGAGCGGCACTGCGAGGCGGCGGGACTTTCGGGATGGATTGGTACCGAGTGGAGGGGATGGGGATGAGGATGGGGATGCTGGGGGACAGCAGCCAGCCCGAGGACCGCACAGTGCCGCTGCCTGTCGTCTCCACCTCGCTCACGCACCCAAGTCCCCTCGAAGCCCCGACTCACCTGGAGCTGGCTGGAGCAGCCGTACTGGATGAGAGGGGTGAAGGTGGTGAGCTGCAGCTCCGCGTCCGCCTGCAGCTCGTGCCCCACCAGGTTGGGCATCTTGGTGACATTGTAGCCCAGGTTCTGGCACATGGCGATGCGGATGGCGTCGCAGCGCCGCTCCTCCTCGTCGCCGAAGCCCCGCGCCCCGCCGAGCAGCCCCGCCAGCAGCACGGCCAGCAGCGGGGCCGCCCCCGCGGCGCCCCCCGCCATGGCCCGCGCTGCGGCCCCGGCCCCGGCCCCGGCCGCGCCGCACGGGCCGGCTCCAACGGGGCGGGCTGGGGGCGGCCCCGCTATTAAACAGCCGCGCCGGGAAACAGCCCAGGGGAGGGACGCGCCTTCCGGCCCGGCCCGCCCCGCCAGCCGGCCCGGCCCGCCCCGCCAGCCTGCCCGCCCCGCTGCAGCGCCCCGACGGCACGGCACGGCACGGCACGGCACGGCACGGCACGGCACGGCACGGCACGGCACGGCACGGTCGTACCTGTGCCCCTCAGTCCAGCATCGAGGAGTCCACACCCGCTCCCTGGGGAGCCCCGACCCGCATCCCCACCCCCGAGAAGCACACTTGCACCGTCTGCATCCCACCGCTCCCCGCAAGGGCTGTCCTCTCCTTCGTCCTGGAGACCCCCTATCTGCACTACCCATCCTTCATCCCCCAGAAACTCCGGGAAGTCCTGCCTCCTCTTTCCACAACAGGTTCCCCTTCCTTGCGTCCCGCATGGCCAGCGCCCCTCGGAGAGGCCGGCACTGTCCCGTGTTCCCACCATGCCTTCCCACCATGGGTGCTGGTCTCAGGGGCTCCCAACCTCCGGCTCCCCAGGGACAGGGTGGGCTGAGCCCCTTGCACGTGTGTTGAGACTCATCGAACCCCAGCCCTTCCCTCACTTCTGCCCTTTCTTCAGCCCAAAGTGCTCAGTTCTTCACTGCCACTTTCTAAGCTGCTGCTTTGTCTTCCTAACGGGTTAAACTGCACTGCTGGGTCACATCTGGGCTCTACCATTGTTTGTTTTTTCACTGGGGCCATGAAACCCGTAGGGCACTCTTAGGTACCTCCTGGCATTTGTATAAATCCCTGTAAAATAAGTAAGTGTGGATGAAGCATTTGTGAATTTCAGAGGAAAGGGCTGGATGATTAAACAGACCTGTAACTTGTCAGCGGGAGGAGGGATTAAGAGAAGAGAAATGAGGCTCAGACTTAAATTCTCTTGGTATTATTTACACCTGTAATAAAATCTGGTTGAGCTGGTTGTGCCTTTAGCAAAAATACGTCATCTATTAATGAATTGTTTGTAAAGCACTTTGAAAATGTTTGTAAAACCCTGGTTAAGCGACCTCTTACTGTGCATATGGCATGTGGCATGTGCATGCTGCTGAACATGTCCCTCACGGGCAGTTCTGCCTCTGAACATAATTCAGGGCCTTCGCTTCTCCCCAACATCCCCAGGCTGCATCAGTGGACTAAGAGTAACAGCCTACGGCAGCCCTCAACTATGGCTCCTTCTAGAGTACAAGACTGTAAATCACAGCAAACCCTGTGCTGTGAAGAGCTCTGTGCTCACTCACTGTGGGTTTCAACTCTGAGGCTCCATTGCTGTCAGGGTTTCCTTCACCTCTAAGGGCGGAGGGGAAACATGTTTGAACTGTACTGTGATGTTGTAGGGACTGATGGGCATTAAGTGTGCTTTCCTCTAGCAAGATGGATAGTTCTGTAACTGAGGTTTCATGGGCATAGGTATTTACACAGCTCTCATCACTTTACAGCTAGCTCCAATAAACAGTGCCTCTAACCTCACAAGATCCTTGTGAGGCAGACAAGTAATATTATCTTAACTTTTTAAACACATAGACAGACAGCACTTCACTCCCAAGGTCAGGCAAGGAGTCTATGATGGAGCCAGCAACTCAACCATATCTTGCAAGGCCCATATTTACCTGCAAGCATTGCCGTCTGTACCCAGCAGTGCTCAGCTGCTAATCTGGGCGGGTGATAATCCTGTGAACGCACACAGTGTGCTGCACATGTCCCAGCTCCACCAAGTTTACCATCTACTTCATACAAACATGGGAAATGGGTGATGGGTGCACTACACACAAACACCTGAAAGCAGAGACTTCCATTGGAGAAGGGTTTGGTTGTTTGGTTTTGGTGCTTTGTTTTGGCATTTTGGGGTTTTTTTGTCCAAATTATGTAGGAAAGAAGACTAGAGGAAGAATCATGGTGACCATAAAAACTATGCATCCTTGTCTTAGTACATGAAACCCCTTTGCAGTTGCAGTCTTCTGCTACAGTTGGGCACTGAAGCAGAGTTTGCTGCTACCAAAATAGGGCCTTTGCCTAATTCCCATGAAAAAAATCACCTACTGCATATTTAGAAGTTAGGAAGCAAAGCCCTCAGCCCACAGACCTGGTCCTTGGACTCAGTAAAGCTGCAGTGGACACAAGTACTTTTGTAGAAAAAGAAATCTCCCTCCCAAAAGAAAACCCAACCACTATTGCCTTTTCTTTGAGAATACAAAATAAATATTAGAAAGTGCTACACTGCTGTGTTTGCTTTGGAAAGTCTTTTAGATAACAGGAATTAGTTTTCAAAACAAGAGTGCTGGGAGAGGCAGTGGCAAATCATACAAGAGGTTGAAGTTGGAAAAAATGGTAATTACCCTGCTTTGAACCTTATCCATATATTAACAGTGATTAAATCTCACCATGATAAGCACATAGATAATAGTTTCTTTAAACAGATCAAAATAAGAAGCCTCCTTGATAGTAGATTTATAGATTTATAGATTGTGAAGTTACTGTACATGTGAGACACTGGCTTGAATTTGGCACAGCACGAGCCATGTTCCTTCCTCAATTATTTATTGCCTGATTTACATAATTTTTTTTCCCAATAAAACTGATTTTGAGTGGTTTTTAGTTAAAGAATCAGCAGCCAGCCTGATAATTATTATTTATTGTTGCTGCCAATAATTACATTTGGTTTCTGGTCTGAGTTATCTTCAGCTTCCAGTCACTGACTTTTATTCTATCTCTGCTGGGCAGGTTGAGAAGTCATTACTGACATTATCCCTGTGGTAATGTCAGGCTGTGATTATGTCACCCTTTGGCCTTTTTGTAGTAAGTAAAATAGATTGAACTTCCTGGGTTTCTTATTGTAAGGCATCTTTACCAATTCTTTAATTATACTTTTGATTTTAAAAGAGCAAGATTTGACCCTGCTGTTTGAATACCACTTTCAGTCTAAGCCATCCTTTACAACATTAATGGCTGTGTCTGAATTAGTAGCCTAGGCACCCCGATCCTTTTAGAGTCAGCTAAGATAGGCAGACATTTGAAGAATGCAGTTCACATAATAGGAATGACAAGAATACAAAATTCTACTTATTATTATCTTGTTCTTAGTATTTCCCCCTTAAGTTTGTATGTATTCTTTTGCATATTTATTAAAGCTATGGGCATATTTTTACACTGCAAAAATACATAATGCTTACCAGCATCTCTCAGTCTTTCATCATCCTGCAGGATATCTGAGAAGGTTCATAACTCTTCTCTGAACATTTTCAGTACATCAACATTTACCTAAACTGTAGTATTAGAACATGGCTCGGCTTTCCCATTGAAGTGACACTCATGTCAAAAGCTCAGTCCTATACAAGATGACCTTGCTTAGACCTCCAAGGATATGATCTATCCCTCAGCATCTCATGGAGAGCCAGGACTGGCACCTTGCAGGCAGATCTCAGAAAGCCTGGGCATCCTGTTGGTTTTCTCAAAAAAAGTGGAAACCACATTAAGATGTGATTAGTTTAGCAAAATATAGATGTCAGCTTTTGGTCAGATGAATATCACTCCACAAATGCCTCCACCTCTCAGTTGACTGCAGAGGGAATCTAGGATGACCAGCCCAGAAGTGAAAACTCACAAAGAGCTGTCTAGTGCTAGACGAGAACAGTCCTTGCCTCCCAACTAGTCTCCTGGGATTTGGTGACAGAGAATACTGATATTGCCTTCCAGAGAGTTCCTTTAAAGTTCTTGGATACAAGTTATCTAAACATGCAGGGTTTTAAAAATGTATAACTTCTAGAGTGGTTTTGGGACACTGAAATTTAAGGATGTATTAATAACTATTAGTTATCTCTATTTTACAACTCATGTAAGTTTTTCAATATACAAAAAAAATGAATGTTGAACCCATCTGTTACCTGTTTTATTTACTGACAATTCCAGAAATTCCACTAAGTAACAGACTTCTACCATTAGTGACTTTCCCTCGGTCTCAATTTACATAAAACACTGTTGTCTTTGACCATCTTCAACTAATTTTTTTGCGTTTATCACATCCTTGTCATTCCTTTTGGATTTCTATTCATTCAAACCAATGTCTGCTTTCTACTCTTTGACATTTATACTTTTCTTAAACTTAATTAACTTTATAATTCTTTAAATTTTAGTAAAGATTTTTTCTTTAATTTTTCCATCTGAATTCCAGTTGAATTTTTAAATCAAGACCCTCTTTCTCAAAATAAAGATCTAAATCAATCACCTTCTTTATTCAGTGAAGTCTTTTCAAGCATCTAGTAATATATTT
Source organism: Poliocrania exsul (assembly GCA_035041345.1). Lineage (NCBI taxonomy): Eukaryota > Metazoa > Chordata > Aves > Passeriformes > Thamnophilidae > Poliocrania > Poliocrania exsul. The sequence continues at coordinate 35,061,822 of JAWWLZ010000001.1, forward strand.
TGAATGGATTCCTAATTACCATTCACATGCTCATATAAATTCTCTCCCTTACTTCTGTACTTCATGAGGCTGACCCTTTTAAAGCAGGAATACATATCCCCCAATTTGCATCTATGCTGCTGTATTTATCCATTATCATCAGCATTTCAATTGTCCAGTAACAACCAGAAAAAAAATGGTATTGTCATGACACTTCCAGTGAATGCGCTCTACTCAACCTCAGAAAACAAGCCAGTACAGTGAGCTGCATATGTATTTATGCACCGATAGACAGATAAATAGATAGATAGATAGATAGATAGATAGATAGATAGATAGATAGATGATATGCAAATACAGATAGATATGCAAATACAGATAGCTATACATATGCATTTATAGGGGTTTATATATAAAGTATTCATAGAATCATGGAAACATTAAAGTTGGAAAAGACCTTTAAGATCACCAAGGGCAAGCACTAACCCAGCCCTGCTAAGGCCGCCACTAAGTGCCATATTCATATTTACATGTTTTTTGAACACTTCCAGGGATGGTGACTCAACCACTTCCTTGAGCAGCCTGTTCCACTGTTTGATCACCCTTTCAGTAAAGAAATTTTTTCTGATATCCGATCTAAACATCCCCTGGTGTAACTTGAGGACATTTTCTCTTGTCCTATTATTGTTATCTGCGAGAAGAGACCACCCCCACCTGGCTACAGGTAGTTGTAGAGATCATACATAATACAAGGAATGAGTGTACAAGGTAGTGCACAGAGTGGCACCTGTGTTCAATGATGTTGAGAAAATCAACATTGATCTCAATGGGGCAGAATGTGTCCCAGACTTTAAAATAAACTGTGTATTATGTGCAAATATACCTGCCAGGGTGCACTGCAGCATCCTTCAGAGTCTGAGCCAGCAGGATCTGAATCCTGATGCTCTCAGGAGACTTTGTTTAGGTTTGTAGCCCTGGAGTCTCCTTTTGAGTGATCTCGCCCTGCAAAGGGAGACCCAGACAATATCAGCAGTGAATGTAGAGGACAGGTCTCCCAACGGGATATGAATCTGTTTTCATGCAGACATGACTACGACTTACTTTAGCATACCTTGGTGCAGTGAAGCTGTGACACATAGATCCCATATCTAGATTCAGATGTGTAATTCCTTGCATGCCAACATGGGTCAATAATTGCTTCATGACCCCTGAAAGTCAATATTTGGTTTGCACAGAGACCTCAGAATTTGGTTGTATGGCATTGTAAACAGAAAATTTCAGTGCTACTTAATATGTATCATTTTGAGAAATCCTTTGTGTTTAGATAGCATCAAAACATTTGACAATGCAAGGGAATTTTTCAGATCATGGGTGGGGTTCAGGAGGCACAGAGTTATCACACACCATGTCCCATGAGGCACAGGGAGCAAAGCTGTCCATAAATTTCACAAGACAAAAGGTGTCCGTATAAACATCACTTCATCTATGTGTTAGTATTATTTTTCACACAAATACTTCTCTTTCTAGGATAAAGAATAACTTTAATTAATTTTTAAACTGTATTCTCAAAGCCCGTTTCCTCAAATAATTCAGAGATTAATATACTTCTGCAGCCAGATTAGCAGAACAGACAAGAAACTGCAAGGCAAAGTCACTCAGGATCAGGAGAGACAAAAATATTTACACAATGAGTTTTTCATAGTATAGCTACATTTATAAAATGTTTTACTAAAATACAAATCCCATCCTAAAAAAACCAGTCCTTCTACCAATGTAGCTACTTTTATGAAATTATGTCCTAAAATACAAAACCCATGCAAAATAACCAGCCCTCCTCCCTGGTCTAATTTTGCTAGACTTCTCTGGAAAGCTCTGCTGCAGAGATACAGCAATTTAAAGACAATCTCTTCCCTTTTGGAAAATTAGTAGACTGTTTTGAAAATCAGACCCACAGTGGAGGCAAAAGTCAGCCTGAACATCAGAGTTAGTGTTATTCTGTCTCATAGAATGACTTTCATTTCGAACTGCTAGTTACCATTGCTTCTATAACAATCAGTGATTTATATTTTGGCTTGAAATTTCCCACACTTGACCTTACCCCAAGTGGGTTTTTTTCTGGAAAATGATGAACAGTTTTCTTCTCACAAAATTGTTCAGAGGCCCTTTTTTTTTTTTTTTTTTAATGCTCAGATAGCTCCAAAACAGCTTGGGTTTATAACTTCAGATTTGGCATGTACAGAGTTCAATCCTGAAGGAGGAAAGCACTTTTTGTCTCATTTGAAGAAATTTAATTTTGCAATAGCAAATTAACCTGAAAGTTTTGGAAATAATAGACTGATCGTTCACAAGGCGTGATTTAGCTGTGGTAGAAGATGACAGGCTGTGCTCTCTCTCTTTGAGAGGTCACGAGTCTTGCTTTATAAAAAGGCTTCGTTTCCTTTATGCAGAGTCATCTTTCCCACTAAACCTTTCTGTGTCCTGTTTTGCTTTAATTCTAAGGCAGTATCAAAGGTTATTTCCTGTATGTTTGCTCTCCATAAGCTATGCTGTACTTGGCTTTTGGTGTCAATTGCACATTCTGTAAAGCAAATTACACTGGAAATTATTTAAGAAGGTACTCTTTCTGCCTCATGTGAAACACTGAGACAGCTTAATGCTCCTCACTTACACAGATTGCACCCAGTCGTGGTCCCCACATCCAGTTGTTACCCACATTGCACAAACCTGATTTTGGACATAGGGACAGATTTTTTGGAAACATCCTACAGTGCTTTCTCCTCAAATGTATTACTCAAGAAGTAAACACAAAGGTTTTAAACGCTTAAATTAATTTATTACCAAATAAGCAAATATCAAGTATTTAAGCATGGAATTAATAAATGAAATAAATAATTTTTACTTTGGAAATTATGATAGGCTGAGATATAAATGCCTCAAAATCAAGGCTGAGAAGGTGGGTTTGCTTCAGCTGGTTTGCACTGCTCCAGCAATACCATGATGAGCTGGTTTAATCAATCACTTATTGCAGGCTGAAGACTGCTCTTTGTCACTGGAGTAGCACAGAGCTGTCAGGAATGTGATGAATCTGGCCACAAATCTTAAAAAGTACTATTTTTCCCCTTTAAAAAGGCCATGTGAGCTGATATGCTGTGTTTAGTTACATAACAGCGAGTATTGACTTGCAGGGCATGGTTGGAAAAAACCCTTCTTTGTATTGTGTTAGGCACGCAGTGGGTCATTCTCCTGGGAAAGAAATTTGACATCTGCCAGGAGGTGAGGTTTGCTGCATTCACTTCACTTTTGTAGTGCTTGTGAATACACAAAGAGAGAACTGGACACAAGAGTGAAACCTGTCCCAGTGTTGATAGGGGCTGTTGGCTCAAGAGGAGCTGCTTCACGCTCCAGTAACTTGGCTTTAAGCTATACAGCCAACTGCCTTCAGGTCCTCATAGAATTGCAGAGAACTTTAAGTAAGCAGCGATACTTGACTCTTCCAGTTCTAGCTGGACTGCCCAGTTTACAGTGGCACTATTCTTCACTTTATGGGCCATTTAAAACACAGTCCCTGAGTGCTATTTCCAAATTCCTGTATCCCCTTCAATGCTTCTATTTTTTTTTAAATTTATTAATGGTTGTTTTCTTTTTTAAATGACCACTGTGTGCATGCAGTTTGGGAGCTGCTGTAATTATTTCATTTAAGAAGATGAGTTTTTGCTAAGATATTTATACACTTAGTATAGATGTAATTGCAGAAGTTATCTGCTTTATTATGCTTTGTATTCCAGGTTAGTTTATTCCCTTTTCTCACGTGAACAGAGCTGCTCTTCCATAAACCATTTGTACATTGATAGTTTTCCTTTTTGTTTACCTGATCCTTTCTATATACTTAAAGCAGTGCTCCATTCACATGAAGACAAACACATAAATGTCATACCAGACAGTGAGAAGGACTGGTTTGGCAAGTCTTTGTCAAACAGGTTTCCTAATTTCTATCCAAGCTGACAAATTAATCATATGGATTACTGTTACTTAAACCAAAATAATTGCAAATTGGTCTGACCATAGAAAATGTCATTCACTCTTGTCCAGAAGGCTTTGCTGCCATTCTGCATTTACCTTGTGCTCTTTGCCTAAATGCAGGTGATTATGTGGAGTGCAAGCCACCTTACACTTTGTGCATTTATGCTCTTCCTCTGACTCTGTGGCAGGGCAGGTCCAGGTACTAACAGTTAGAAAACAAACAAACTAAAATAAACAGTCCTGTGATGACAAGGAGGGGTGGTATAATCATGAAAGGAAACGGATCAGCTTAGATTGGCTTCAACTGTCAAGGAACCGCACCCTTATTCTTTTATATTGTGCTGATCACGAGGGTATTTTTGCACTGTACTGAAGTTTTGTTATCAATGGAACCAATGCAGATTTTTATTTTTATTATTGCTGGATCTGGCATTTGAGTATGTACTGATCGTTCATTCTTGGACAGTGTAATTTATATTTGGAGGCTGACAATTCATCTAGTTCCCCACAGACACATAGATGAACTCAGAAAATAATGAGAGTTTATGTGAATTCTGTTTTTCTCAGGCATTTTTATTCCTGGGAGAGACTTTGATGGGCTAAATTACCATGAAAACTAGATTACCATGATATTTCAGTTCCTTACAGTAAAAGTTCATTATTGTTGACACTATACACACATCCTTGGGGAACTATGAAGAATATAAAAAGAAAACTCAAAAAAATATGCATTAAAAAAACATAAGAAAGCTGCCATTTAACCCAAATATTCCCTGAGTAAAGCTAAAGCCAATTATTTCCGAAATAGGAAAATTTCAGGGCACGCCTGGGCATAGTGATGTATTGAGAGGTACTTGCTTGAGAGATAAGGTTATTACGTAGTTATGACATAGAATCACAGAAATATCAGGAAATTAGTTGGAAAGAAGATCAACACACAAACAAACCCATTTGCTCTCAACACATGACCCAAAGCAGTGAAGGCTCAGGCTCTAAATTTAGACAAAAGCCACTGTATCTGCCTTTCCAGTGCAGCCTGTTCTTGAGGCCTAGATTGACCCCTCCTTATTTTAATCCTGCAGAAAACGCTCTCAAGGGTGCACTTTCCCACCACAGCAAGGCAACTACAATGGAGGACACTCCACTGCAAAGGCTGGTGATGCTCTTCATGCTGCCACAAAGCCTGCCTCTCCTTCCTACACATCTCATGTAGGGGTTGTGCAGCCAAGTGGGAGTTTTTTGGTAGGTTTTGCCATTGCTAGGTTAGCCTCTATCAAATCCTATGTATTCAAAGCAAATATAAAAAGGTGCTTGAGAGTGCAGATCAGATCTAAGGTGGCTGCTCTGGAGATGCTCCTTTGACTATAAAGGAGCTCAGGATGCATATCCCACTGCTTAGCTGCTCCAGGTAGTTGGGTAATGGTAAGATGAACTAACATAGGTTCAAGTGCTATAAGAATTTATGCAAGAACCCTTGGGCAACAGTACATGACTGTAGGATAAAACTTCTTGGTTTAGCCTGACTAGAGGATCATTTTAACACCTTTATTTTAAGACTCATCCATAAAACATAATACCATACCCTCCAGCCACTGAATTATGAAAGGATGAACTTGGGTCCCAAACCCACAATTTCCCTAAGTAAAAAGCCAGCATTTCCAGAGATCATTGGTTAAGTAGATACATGAGAAAAGAGGATTTCAACAGTCGTCTAGAAAGTTGTACTGGTAGAAGATGGCCCTGGACTTTACTTTCTTTAGCAAAAACAAACTGAGATGCTGGATGTTAAGTGACATTTTTTTTGAGACAGTGAGCTTCTGGTAAGCCTGTAAACCTGTATATCTCTTTTTTTGGATCATGAGTAATTACAGCTCCTTCATACAGTGGTAAAAGCTGCATACTCTTTCAACCTGGGCTATTTAGCTAACTTAAAATTTCACTTCATCATATGAAAATATGCTTTTCTGCACTATTTTTACATCTCTTTCCCTAAGCAGAGATGGATGCAGTTCAGTGGGTGTGGAAGAACCAGGAGGAGGTATAATTTCTTGCATATATTGTGATTTCCCATGTGAAATTTGCTAAAGTTCTGCTATGAGGAAACTTATTTGAAACATATCATTTGGATTAATCCTTTTTTGTAGCATGGAGACATAAACTGGACATCCATGGACATCAGGTCATTAACCACCCTTGCTGCCTTGTTTTTAGCATGCTATCCCAGCCAAGGCTGTATTGATTCCCTCCTTGGCTTTTGACCAAAGAAATCTGTATAAAACATTACCATTACATCTCCTCTCCAAAAAAACCCAAACCAACAAAAATTTTTATTTGCTATAAATAGGATGTGGAAGGAAGGTGCTTTCCTGGTATGGGAGTGGAATGTAAAATGATACCACATCTGACCAGTTACCTCATTTCTATGCACAGGCATATGCACAAACTACAAAAATGTCAAGAGAAACCTTCTGACAGTGACATACATCAGGCTGCAAAATGACCTTTTCCAGGGAGTGGTGAAAGCCCTATCACTGCTGTTACAAAGAACAGTAATTCTTAACACATGATGTGCACAAATTTGGATATTAAACAATCTGCAAAGCCTGCCTTCGAGATGTTACTGCCACGCAGAGGCATGGATGGAGTTTTGGGCTTAGGGCCCAGAGAGGAAACCTATTTTTAATAAAGAATTTACAATTAAGTTCATCTCTTCTAGCTGGGTACCTGGATACTATTATAACCCCACAGCATTTACTTATGACTAAAGAAAACACTGGAAACTATTCTCTTTAAGACAATACTGGTAGGGCCAAAGAAATAACCTGTTACTTTAAGGAGGGGATTTTTTTGTAGAGACACAAAATTAGGTGTTCAACCTGCACTGAAGTCCAGTGAGATCTGAACATGTAACTCCCACAGGGTTCTCTGAAAATAATGACCTTAAGATGTTAGGTTTTTCCCTTGGCCATGCCAGAGTTAATATGAGGGAAGCCTCTGAAGGAGATGTCTGTAAATGATATCAGAACTCAACAGAACAAAGTCATCTGGAACACACAGAGCTGTGCTCAGTGATGAGTATTTAATTTCATTTCATTATTTCTGTGTTTATTACATTTTTCCCCTTGTGTTGTTTTAGGTTTATTGACGGTTTTAATTTTGATTTGTATTTTATTATAATTTACTTTCATTTGCTAGTTCTCAGTCTATTTACAGAGAACAAAAGAATGCACAATGTAGAACAGTAGAATAAACAGTGTTTATTTTCACAAGTTTGGACTGATCAAATAACTCACAAGTCCCAAAGTGGAACCATGCTTGAGGTAGCTTAGGTCATCTCAAGTGTGGGGAAACAAACAGAAATATCCTATTCTTCACTATTGTTTATTATATTTATGCCATTTGAGAATTTTAACAATACCACATATATAAAACATTTGTGCTTTCTTTCTGCACTATTCAGACTTTTCTCAAGGCCCTTTGGTGCTTTTTTTCCCCCTAGGGACACTGTAGTGCTGCTATGCTTCAGTGACTTTGCCAACTGATTTAGCAGAAATATAAGAAATGGCTCCTAGGAATGAGCCAGAGGTGCTGAAAAGGAATGCTCTGAATGCTTCTATGTTTAAAAATGGTTCTTTTGAGAGTTTTAACTAGTTTCCTTCAACCTATTTCCTTGATTCATCTTGGTCCAGCAGAAAAGGAACCAGCAGCAGAGTCTGATGTTGCAGTCCCATCAAATCCTCAGCTGCTTTTATACTACCTTGATTTTTGACAAGATGTCCAAATGCAGATGTCTAAAGCTACATTTGCCCATCTGAACACAGTATTTCAAAAGCTGATAGTAATTATGAGTGCACTGTTTCTTTAATTTGCTATTTAAAGCACTTTCAAGACACCTTGCAGCAAAGGGTGGCTGAGCAGCCACTCTGCTGAAAATAAAGACAAAGAGAGCATCTTGCCTCAAAGAGCCTCCTCTGAGCCATTTACTGTGCTCACACCTTTGGACATCCATAGTCCTGCTGAAGGATGGTGTAGTTTATCAACCGAAGATAACCTACAATCAATGCCAGTCTGCTTGAAAATACATACCTGCAAAATGAAGTGCTTCAGCAGCTGCTACTTAGGATGTTGAATTCTACTGCTGTGATGTCCAAGTGCTGGCAGCAGGAGTGATCAGAGTCCTGAAGCTACTTCAACATGAGCATTTGAAAACTACGTGGCTGAAATTTACTGTTCATTATTCTTCTGGGGGAGAAAATCAGGCTTAAATTGAAAGCCTTTTCAAAAGTGCTGAGTTCCTAGAAACTATCATTAATTTTCAAAGGAGCTGTTCGGTGCTCAGGTGCTTTAGAATAACTAAATTTCTGTCTGTGGCCTCAGCAGCCCAGCTTGATATACAGACAGTTTTATTACAGAACCTTTAAGTACACTAGAAACTCAAAACACAGAGAAAAATGGCATCTTCTGAGTATTTTCTTAAGCTCATAACTGAAAAAATGCCTGTGTTTGAAGCATAAATAATGTTGCAGTAATGACCTTGAACAAACTGGGAATGGGTGAAGAGGAGGGACAAACAAAAATTTTTGCTTGAGGATGTCATCATTCATTCCTGCCTCCTTTTTCTCTTTGATTATCTCAAAGATTCTTTGCATGGATACTGCTGCAGAACATGCAACCACTCACTGCTGCTCCTATGAGCAAATGACAATGACTGGCTGGTGTCTGCCCTACGTAGGGCCAGACCTCTCTGTCACATATTGATCTCAGACATCATTCAAAAGACCCAAAAAAGAGCCAGAGAGTGAATTAGCAATCAGGTGCCATAGACAATAGGAGTGCAAAGCTCTACTTCACTTCTTGGAACTCTTTAGTAGGAGTGGAGACCCATCTAATGCTGCCCCTGAGCTCCCTCTGTGCAGCAGCATGCAATCCCAGCCTGCTTCCATCCTTCCCACCCATAGTCTTAGAAAGGTGAGTATCACCTGGATGTTTGAAGGCTGCCCCCACCTGGTAGGCAGAAATTAAGGACATGGAAGCTATATGGGACAGGTGTTGCCTGACTGCTCAATTTGATAAACTTCAAGACAGGGGAATGGCAGAGAAAGAACATGAACTCCAGACACAGCACTGTGACTATAGAGCACAAGCAGACAAACCTTTTGATAGCACCTGAAAAGAATTTATTCTGTCTGGGTAGTGTAAAGGTGGGTTGGGATGGTTTCAGTCAAACAAAGGTAGTGAACCAGGCAAGGGAGTCTCAAGCACAGGATTATGCTGAGGTACTCAGATGATGAGACTTTTGCATTGTTTACAGAACTACAGAAAGTACTTTCCTGGAAAGCAGGAAAGCAGCGAAGAAGCAGCAGGGTCACAGCTGCTGTTCTGGACTGCTCTTGGGATGGTGTGTCCACATGCACGGCCTCTCATTCCTTCTCTAGTAAATCCAGTGGCTTAATTTAGCTTTTAATGACCAACTCTGTCACCTGATATAGAAAGAAGAAATCACTGTCTCCAGAAACAGCAACACCATAATCTAAATACAGTTGAAGTACAATTTTACTGATGCCAGTAGCATGAATATGGCTCAGTATGACATCTCTTGGTTTGGCCCACAGAGTCAGTGTGGTGAATGTTATGATTTTGCTTTCTTAATATAACCCTTCGTACCTCTGTAAGAAAGACTGCAACATTTATGTCTGGAAAAAATCCTTATTTGTATAAACAGGCGAATATTATTTTCTGTATGAAAGTGTTCACAGGGTATTATCCCACAGTCCATCCCATATTTAGTTTGGACATTATTACATCTGGAAAATGGGAAAACTTCCAGATAATTCCTTTACCTTGAAATATCAGCAAACACAAGGGTATTTTGAGATTATCCCCTGCTAAAAAATGAACAAATGTCCTTCATGTTGAAAGCCAGAAGAGAATCCCTGTTCAAATAATGCAAATGGGTTAAGTTTAAAGTGTACGTAGTTTTGGGGACAAGGGTGAAAAGTAGTTTTTAAAGGGTCTTTCCTTTCCTTGGAGGAAAGTAAATCAGCTCAATTAATGGCCATTCACTTCCATTCAATACAGCCATTCCATGTATTAGTGATGTATGTTACAAGCTTGTGATGTATTTCTACAAAACTAATTATGCACTGTACCTACCATTTGTCCTGGATTTTGAGAAGAAATGGAGATTGGAGAAATACCTCCCAGTTCCTACACAGTTTACTGAAGGAAGTAGATATCTGCATGTACACCTTGTCACCGCTGACCTGAGGAAAAGGATGAGTTTAATCCCTAGGTTTTTAGCAGTAGAATACTTTTTGTCTGGATTTCATAAACTTTATGATGGAGACATGAGAAAATTGCACAGATGGCCAGAGAACAAACTGAAGAATAATAACAATGAGAGTGGAAGAATGGGAAAAACAGGGAAATAAGTGAATGAAAAAAACCCCTTCTTCTGGAAAGAGCAGTTCTTATCGCCAGACAAGAGAAGTTAGTTTGAGAACCAAAGTTCAGGCACTGAAAACTGCATGAGTAGCAGGGAAAAGTTGGATCACCTGTCCCAAGGGAGAAAACAAATACATAGCAAAAAAAAAGCTCACAAGTTGGAAAGCAACGTGAGGGAACGGAGAGGGCAAAGCATAACATTTCTTCCAAGTTAAAATGTTTCCAGATTGTTCTGATATTTAAAAGTGTTTAGAAGGAATATTTCCCAGATCCCAATGCATTTGGAAGGCTAAGCCTCTTGCAATGTCAAGTTCCTTGGTTGGCTTTTCTTGTCAGTTTATTTTTTTCTGCCTGATTTCATTCTAATTAGTTAAATGCTTTGCCTCAGATTCCCAGTTAGACCACTCCTTAACACTGATAACTGCTCTGCATGAAGGCAAGAGAAAAATCTTCACATCTTCAGCTACTCTCACGGGGTGAGATATGTAATTTATTTGCAGATACTAGGCTTAGCAGATGCTGAAAATAGTAGCAGAGAATGGTTTCAGACTGTGAGATCCACTAAAACCTGGAATGGCAGGCACTACTTCATTCAGCGGTTGCTACTCGAGCCATCTGACTCCCTAATATAATCAGTACAGGTAAACTAAAGGATTGCAGTGCTGTCCAACAGTTAAGGTACTTACTAAAGAGTGAGTCTGGCCAGGGACTTGTGCTGAAAGCTGCATTTTGTTAACTCAGCTGCAAACAGGTGCATGGGCAACTGGAACAGAGTCTCAATGCAGTGAGATGCTGCCACATCACCTCCTTCTGTAGCACAAGGCATGGAGCCTGGGATGTTGTTGCTGCCCCAGTCTAATGAGGCTCATGCATCCATCTGATATTTTTGTGAGCCTAAATTTTTATTCAGACACATCAGTATTTCTGACACTGCTACATCAACAAGGACCAGGGAATAAGCTAAACACTCTCGACTCGCCCATCACTTATGCTGCTTAGCAATTAGCTCACTCTCTGGCTTTGTTTTGGGGAATGCTCTAAAAAGATCTCTCCAAGGCACCTGGATATTACAAGGCAAGCCCTGAACAATGTGTGCCATGTACCTGGCTTTATGCCACAGGATTCGCCACGAGTGTTTAAGTAACATTATAGATAGCCCCTGCTATTCCCAGTATAGAGCCTTGTTCATATAACAAGGAGCATTCCAGAAAAGCCTGTGCACTTACAGGGTAAAAGTGATTGTCCTCAATGTTTTTTTGATTAATGAGTTTCACCTTCTTCCAAGACTATTTTGTCCCTGTTCCAATCAAGGGTAGGTTTCTCCCAGGACAGAACATCCTAAGGTGGCATCCAATTCCAGTTGGGCCATCAGCAGTATTCCCATGCTGCTTTACCCCCAGGGCTTTTTCCCAGAATATTGCAACTCCCTGGAACAAGGTCAGGGCTGTGCTATCTTCTTTATCAGGGCATCATTAGAGGCTTTCTGAGCTGACCCAACAGGAAAGATGCAAAACCCTGCAGTTCTGAGCAGGCAACTGTTCAGCCAGATGGAAGTGCTACACAATTGAACAAAGTATCTTGTTACGTCCTTTTTTACCAGTTTTCCTTAACTTGAGCAGGGCAAGTTCTCCCAAAATTAAGTCCGTCTGCAAAAATGTGTGTGAGATGTGAAATCATTGGTTTGTGCAATTACTACTATAGTATGTGCCATAGCTCCCTGCCTACAAATACAAGGCAGCAAGCAAGCCTTAAGCCCAGAGTAGTGTCAAAGCCAAAACATGCAAGCAAATAGAGCAAGAATCTGCAGCTTAGGCAATAATTGCCTTTTCTGGTCACAAGCAGGTTGTTTTACAGCGTAATACAAAAACAGCAAGCAAGGCACTAGCTCCCAGCCAAAGTCCAGGCAACGCTGTAGCAGGTTATCATCTTGCCAAGGCTGCTTGTCTGCAAGGGTCAGAATGCAGCAATATTCACTCCCTTAGGCAGCCACACAACTGCAGCTGGAGGGGGGCTGTACCTCAGCACTAAAGCTGAATTTAAAGTTACCTCAAGGGTATTCTACTAGATTTCAAACAGAGACTGTTATGGACAGAGTTATACCTAAAGCACGCCTGACTGAAATAGCATAATTGAACTATTTAGGCCAAAAATCTCCTACTGCAGATTCATTGGAAGTCTGCAAATAATCTCTCAGTGGCCCCAGGTACAGTGAATCATTCAATCTACACATATGTGGGCTACTAAAATTGAAATGCAAGTATGTCCTTGCACCTACCACAGGGTCCTTTGGAAGAACAGCAAGGGGGTTTGCAAAATCTGTCACAAATTTGCTCTATGTTTTTGGCAGTGGTACAGGCTGGTCTCAAGTGAGGGGAACTGATCAGTGAGGGGAACTCTGCAGACTTAGCAGGACAATTTGGAGCCAGGCTGTAAGGGGGAGGAATGTTCTTGCTATGGATCTGTTCCAAGCCTGTATTTGACTGCAGGTTAGTCTGCTGATCTTCCTACAGACTTTGGCATGTATCTCCCACCTAACTTTTGAAACAATCTCTTCCTGACTTGACCACAGCACAGGAGATACAGAGTGTATTTGCTCCACCAGGACAGAGTGTTTACAAACTATTGCTTAACAAAGACCCAAGTAAAATCCCCATGTCTTAACACACACAGCCTATTCAGTCCCTATATTATCAAAATTTCAAGCTGGAACCAGATGCTAGTTTTGCAACTGAGCTGTAACTGTGTCATCAGTCACTGCCTTCAAAAGTGATTAGGCGACTAATGCATCTCTCATATGAGGAAAAGCTGAGGGAGCTGGGGCTCTTTTGCCTGGAGAAGAATGAGAGGAGCTTACCAATGTCTGTAGGTATCTGAAGGGATGCTCTTTTCAGTGGTGCTGAGCAGTAGGACACAAGGCAACTGGCAGAAACTGATGCACCTGAACATGAGGAAGAACTTCTTTACTGTATGGGTGACAGTGCACTGGAACAGATTGCCCAGAGAGGTTATGGAATCTTCCTCATTGGAGGTATCCAAAAGCTGCCTGGACACAAGCCTGAGTGATGTGCTCTAGAGAACCCTGCTTAAAAATAGGGAGGCCTGATGAGATGACCTCCAGTGGTACCTTCCAACCTTAACTCGCCGACCTTAATCACCTCCCTCCCCATCCGTTTGTCTGTCCACCTGCCCGTTTGCTGCTGCAGTGCTGGGAGCCACTGCCAACTCCATCTTATGGAGGGAGGTGCGGGTGGCTACTCCTGATGCTTGTTCCCTGTGAGGGTGACAGGACACAGGGGACACAGGACACATGGAACACTCATGTATTTTTTCAATTTTCTGGTATTACTCACTCTCTTCATAATTAAGCAGTTTCTTTCCATGAAGACTGCACTTAATACATAGTTGTACACGAGAGCCATGCAAAGGGTCAATCTAATTCCAAGCAAGTCTACAAAACTCTAGTCTAGGGTTGTCCTGCAAACACTCTAATCACAGGAGTGAAACCTTACATGTCTGAGGAGGCCACATCACTCAAGACAGGAAACAGTGTTTGACACTACCCAGGGGCTCCAGAGGGATGATGTGAAAAACAGGAGGAATAGGAGTGCACAGGTGGAGCGAGATGAGGGAGATGTCACTGCCCTTACAGGCTGTAAAAAAACTGCGAGAAAGAAAATAGAGCCCCGTGATAACATTTAATTTGGAGCTCCGTGTAGACTCCTTGCCTACGAACCGAAACCTGTCACCACCACGACGACAAACAGCCAGCTCGTGACAGGTGTCCCAAAATCGGGATGGCTGCGGTTCCAACCTGTGCTCACAGTGGCCCATCGGAACACAGGGCACCGAATGGCTGTGCCCCCGGGGACACCGGGGGACACATGCAAGGGACACACAGGGGGACACATGAGGGACACCAGGGGGGACACGTGGGGGACACACGAGGGACACTGAGGGGGGGACATGTGGGACACACACACACACACACACACACACACACACACACACACACACACGAGGGACACCGGGGGAACACACGAGGTACACTGGAGGGACACGTGGGGGGGACACACAGGAGGGACACATAAAGGACACGCGGGGAACACCGGGGGA
>JAWWLZ010000001.1:35104816-35116156 GCA_035041345.1 Poliocrania exsul
CTCTGATTTGGAGGACCATAAATGTCACTACAGTGACTTGCCATTGGCAGACACTTAAATTGTAAGGAAGAGGCTGTGTCAGCTGGATGTTCACAAGTCCATAGGCCTGATGGGATTCACACCAGAGTTCTAAAGGAACTGTTGGGACCCTCTCAATGTAACTCCAGTGTACAAGAGAGGTCTGAGGGAAGACCCAGGAAGCTACAAACCTGTTGGTCTAACCACAGCTCCTGGAAAAATTTAGAGGATTATATTGGGTACTATTGAAAGGCATTTAAAGGAACAACATGATAAACAGGCACAGTTAACATAAGTTCACAAAGATAAAATCCTGTTTAACTTACTTGATATCCTGCTGTGACAAGGTCACTCACCTAGTGGATGGATGAAGGGAAGACTCTTCATGTAAGTTGTAGTCATATTGTGAACAGAACAAGACATAAACATAAACCAACAACCTTGAGTCTAAGAACACTGGAAAACCTCCAAGAGCCCTTTGTGTGCTGAGGAAGGGGAGTGCTGAAGAACAGACAGTCCCACTGACCCCAGACCCAGATCGTAAGGAGGTGTGACCAGAAGCAGGATGGAACTGGACTGAGAGATGTGTGAACTGGGGATTGGGTCAACATTATTATAAAAACTATGGAAATCAGTGTTCGTTCATCATGTATTCCATGTATTCCTAAAAGCCCTAAGCCTGGACATTAAAGAATCTACCTTTTTATCTTATCCCACATTAACTTGGCTTGGAGTCCTGTTTTTGGGGTCTCTCACGGCATCAGTTTGGCCTTGTGAAGATGTCCTGAGTAAAGGAGAAGGATGTCCTCTGTGGATCATAAAAAGATGCTTTATTACTGGCAAGGCTTAAAATCTGCTCCATTTATAAAAGTACCTGCAGAGTTAAATTTGCTACATTTAAATGAGCTGTGAAAACCATTTTGCTTATTATATGAGAAAGATCTCTGCCATACAATGTTCTTAATTATTCCTATAGTCAGTCTATCCTAGATCCCTGCTCTTTACTCCTCATGATTCTTTGTATGCACATAAGATGTAGGTATAATCCTTATACTTCTAGATGCGTTTTTAAAAGAATTGGTTACAGTCAACACCTGGACTTTCCTGACTATCTGAAATGTGTGTTTCTATTTCATACCAGTCATCTCTTTCCAATCAGTGGAGTGTTTCACCAGTCTGTTTCACACAGTCTAGATAATTGTCTTAAGCTGAATTTCATCCACTTGAGATGGCCAAAGTTTAGCAAGATGAATTCTGTAGTTGTGAACAGAGCAAGAAAGTTTCTTGTCAATCAGTGATTACAGTTCTGTACATTTGTAGTAAATCAGTCCACCTTATAAACTAATCAGGATTCTGAAAAACTCTACTGTGTCTGCAGAAGAATTCAGCAACCAAGTTTAAGAAATTATCAGACTGCAGCATTTGAATGTTGGAAAAAATTGGTTCATCTTGGTTGTGTGGTCTTTGAAGTCTTGCACAAGATAAAGAGCAGCAGAACAGCTTGTTGATTTATAGCTGACAATCCGTTTTCTACAGAGTAAGAATACTGAAAGATCTAACGTGAAATACATACCTTTGATTCTGGGGATACTGGAGAATGTGTTGCAGCATCTGGGTAGGTCTTTGGAGACTGGATTGATTTTTGTGTTTTTAGTCAGGTCTGAGCTGGATCATGCAGGACTATTTGACTGCACTCGCTCAGTGCTTTCCAGATCCCTGAGTTTCAGAAGGAATTACCAGCTTAGGGAGATCCCCAGCCATGGGGCTACTTCCTGAATAATAGTGTAAAGATGTCTTGGCAGCACCCATTAAACTCTGCACTACTCTATCAGTACACATGGGGCCAGCCAGGATGGACAAAGGGCAGGGCTAAGGTCAAGCAACAAACTGATGGATCCCAGGTGACTGTGCAGATACCTTCCTCTCTGTGTGCTGCTTCATGAGTAATTAAAACTTGATTATAGTTTAATTTTTTAATATTATTTTAAGGACCGCTTTTGGCAAATCTGTTTCTGAAATGCTCACTTTATAGGCTGAAAACTTAAGTGATTTAGTCATCTGCATATTAGTATAATTTTTTATTTTGTTTTTCATCAATAACCCTTAAAAACCCACCAAAACACCCTGTAAAACTTGTGGTCCTGTTGAAACACTGACAGATAAAATGTTAAAATTCAGACTGTTGAACATTGGACTGTTCTGTGAGTCTGACTTGGAGTCAAATGGCACAAGCAATGGATTAATTACCCTGTTCTCTCTGGTCGGCACTGCCATCCAGGACACGCTCATTTGGACTTCCTTGGCTTAAAAAAACACTTATGCATCTTCTGTGAATGCTTGTGTGTATCCTGCAGCTCCCAGAGGGGGAGAAGTAAATATTTTGCTAATATAGAATAAATTTCAGATGCTGCTTAGGTGAGCTGGCTGTAGTGCTGGCATTTACCTGGCGAGATAACATCCATGCCTAGCGTGCCTCTGCTACAGTAGCTGGAAGTCTTGCAGGGAACTTTTCTGTGCTGTATTCCTCAGGTCTGCTTGTAGGATATTGTTTCAAGATAATACAGATGAAAGCAGCTTAAATATGTGTTTCCATGGGAGCCACACCTATAAACTCTCCGTAAATGAAATTACTTTGTTTTGTAGCCTCACTGCTCCCAAGGAACTAATGTTGTTGTTAGCTCTTGCAGCAGGAAAAGTGTGAAGGTAGAAAATTAGAATGGTAATGATTTGCTGTATTTAATCATGCAAAACTTTTCTGTGGTAAAGATTACAGCAGTCTGCTTAGGTCATACATCTTGCTTCCCTTTCCTGCCCTTTCCCCTCTGTGTCCTGGGACAAAAAATGGTAAGGAAATAAAACATTGTGTGTGCGTGGTGTTTCTTGTAATCTGATGACCTGCACTCCTGATTGAAATTTTTTTGATAAAGTAAGGATATGCCATTAAAACCTTCTCCTAAAGCTGGTCTGTCTGAGAAGCAGGAACAACAGTGTCTGCAGCATTAAAGGCAAGCATAAAACAGATCTCAGGAATTTGGGCCAGTACCTGTCATCACAATCCAGTCTGCTCCAGTTTTGGTGAAAGACTGAAACAATATGGATGGACTGATCGTACAGCATAGTTCTGTCTGCGTGAAGGAATTTATATGGGCTCCATCTTGCTGCCTCAGTGGTATGTTTTTCCTCTTGAGCTCTTCAGTGCCTGTTATTCATTCCTTGTGAGCAATGGACTGAGGAACTCCTGAAAGTGTTCTTATATCAGCTGTTGGCAACTTGAATATTTGAGCTTAAAGTCAGAAAATAATGGGTTTGAACCGGACTGGGCAGTAGCTTATTTTTGTCTTTGGTAGGTGAAGTGTCTCGTTAACGTCTGGCTGTAATATCTGGTGCAGTTCATCATCCAGTACTGATGTCTGCCAGAACATGGCTGCTCAGTCAATAGGGATGTGTTGAAATGCCTCTCAGTCAGACTTTTATTGTGGCTTGCCTGCCTTCCTAGAGAAGGTTCACACTCACTTCTGACACTGCTGTTCCTTGGGACCCTTTGTGTTTCAGGCCATTATAGATGTAGGCACGCTCTTAATAGCATTCATCTGTCTTCTGCTTGATTAATTCATAGTTTCTAACTGGATTTAAAGCCTGTTTTTAATATAACTTAATAGGCTGTCATTTGGAGTCTAAAAGGGAGGGGAAAAAAAGACTTCTCAACATACAGTGACATTTGCTATCTCCATACTCCACTTCTCTTGGAAGTGCTGGTCAGCTGTTTCTGAATACAAGGGCATTTAGAAGTTAGTCACGCTATGTGAAAAGCTACAGTAGTTCTCTGTTTGACTTGGATTGATTTGTCACGTTAGCCTTTTTTTTGCATATTGCTTCAGGTACTTTGTAAACAGTGTAACCCAATCACACATGTAATCATTAAAACATTATGAGTCTAAAGAGAAAGTTAGCTCTAAACATGCAAACAATAGCTACTAGTGTGACAGATTGGAAAAAGAGTATTAGACTTCTTTCAGGAAGAAGTCCTTTACAGAGAGTGGTCAGGCATTGGAATGGCCTGCCCAGAGCAGTGGTGGATTCTCCGACCTTGGAGGTTTTTAAGGTGAGACTGGATGTGGAACTGAGTGCCATGATCTAGCAATCAAAGTGGGGTTGGATTAAGGGTTGGACTTGATGATCTTGGAGGTCTCCTCCAACTCAACTGGTTCTATGATTCTGTGATTCTAAGTCTTTTGAAATAGATGAAAAAGCTGATGATTTGAATAGCTTATCAAAAAACTTGTCGAATGGGCTGTCTCAAACTGGGCACAGAATATGACTTGGGGAGGGAAAGGCAACTCTTCCAAGGGGCTTCTTGGGAAGCCTCTGGAGCTGCTTCTTGCTGAGCCACTGTGAGGTGGGTTTGGGATGTGCAGGCAGGGTGTGGCTGAATGACTCTTAGCTTGAGAAGGGCTGGAGGGTAGAGGAGAACAGGATGAATTTCCACTGTCACTGGGACAGCCCCAAGCTGTCAGCTGGAGCAGTAATCTTCCATGAGAATTTTTTTATCCTTCTTCCTGTCCTTCTCACTCTCAAAATACACTGAGTATATGCCCAAGGCCAGTGAATATTGCATGTATCTGCCACTCTGAAATTTTTCTGTGCCCTGTTTTACATTTCTTCCTAATTTTATTAACAGTTCTGTCCATAATGTTCTCTTTTTGCTATGAAGTTGTAGCGATCGCCAACAAAATATGTAGAAACCATGACCCACTGCTGCTGAGGATCCCCCAAAACAGTTTTACTCAAAAAGAGAGTATTTGTTTTTGTGCTCTGTGCTCATACTGTCCAGACAGAGTGGCCAAGCAGCACTTATTGTATCCTGACTGTGAAGGTGTCCAGAAAGAACTGTTTTCTTTGTGATTGACTGAGCTGATGAAAACAAATCTGTGTTACTATCAACAGTCCAAAGAAATATGTACCAAGAATGTGAATAATTTAAAAAAATCCCAGGAAATTCTTAATTTCTTTTCCTGAGGTTTGATTAATTTGTTATTCTTCTATTATCTCCTAGTTTGTCCTTTCATGAAACTAATAAGCTGTTTGGACTCTTTCTATCTTTCCATGGAATCTTGTGAGGTTAAAGCACACTCTAATTAAGAGGTTTTCTCCCCTCTGTAGGTCAGCCTTTGTTTTGGCTCTGTAGATACACTAGAGAAACGGAGAGGAGGAAAAGGGAGGGAATGTTGAAAGAAAATCTGTGTAAAATAGAGTATAAAGCAGTTTAGAAAAAATTAACTATAGATGTTATCTTGTGTTGCACTAGCTGAAAACTCTATAAGAATTATTGGTACTAATTTAACTGGAATGTATTACTGTAGATATATTTTCTTTTTGGCTTCTCTCCCTTTCCAGTTTTCTCATACCCTTTCTTTGGCATGTGTTCAAATCATGGAACATGTTGAGTTTGTTTTATTTCCTTTTAAGAACAACAAATTCTGAGTATTTGCATGAAACCATTTTACTTATCATGGGAGGATGTGCTCCAAGCAAGAATTACTGATTTGCAGTTTTGAGCAATTTCAATTCCCTCAACCTGTAAAGTGTTTCTTTCCTACCTTACACAACCCAAAATTTTGAAATACAAAATTCCTTAAAAAAGGTAGTGGGCCATGAGTCCTTAAACTGTATATTTTTGAAGTGTTCTGTGCCTGAACCTTATCTTTGTGTGAAAGACTTGCTACTGGTATTTACTAAACTCAAAAAGTTGTCATGTTCTTTTTTGAAAACTTACTGCTTAGGTCTGTTTTCATAATTTTTGGCATTATTTTGAAAGCTTATCTGTTCCTGCTGATTTTGAGTGAACTTTTGCACCAGGACTTCGCTGCTGACCTCCAGCTGTCAGTAGGAAATTGGTGGGTGTGAGAGATTAACGATACCCTAAACAGAATCTGCAGTGCTTGTGTTATTGCAGGGGTGCAATCACAGCACCAGATCTAGAGCTGGTTCGCTTGTGGTGTCAAACTGCTGTAAAAAACCTACCTCTTACCTCTTCATTTTAACCTCTTTCTTTTTAGGGGAAACCTGTAATTTGTGTGTTTGATTTAATTCTGCAGGCTCTAAAATGGTATGTTTTGCAGTGGGGAGGGCTTGAAGCTGAGGGGAGGAATTCTTCCTGTTTTTGCAGACCACGACTCCTGTCTGGGGAGCCATTACAAACTATTATGTTAGATTCTTACTTTATGTTCAGAAATTCAAGCCAGAGTTAACTCTTTAACTCAATCTTTCTTTTTTTTTAATTTAAAAAAAGATAAATTTTCTCTAATTTTTCTATTTACTAGAATAAAAATGTGTAATTATAATATATATTTTTACCTATAAGACACACACTTATATATGAAAATATTTACTAATAAAATTACTATTTGCCTTAACAAGTCAATACAGCATGTTATGTGCTCCTTAACTGTTTTTTAACATGCCACCCCCTATATACCTTTGAATCCACTGATTCCTATGAACGTAGTTTTGTTTGTGATTTCTTAGATTTGTAAAGGATCAAAAAAAAAGATTGCCAGTTAAAATAGAGAGAAAACTGTCAGAATAAGCAGTGGTTTCAATAGGCAGTGGCATTCATATAAAATTCAAACTTGATTTTATAGGAAACTAACATAATGAATTTTTGAAAAAAAATAATTTTTATAGAAGTCATGCATAATTCAGATTTTGTTGTATAGATCACAAGGAAAGGTAAATTTGACCTGTTTAATTCTTGTACCTGTTTATTCTCAGGTCTGTGTTGTTGGTTTGACAACACTAAGAATTTCTGGAAAAGCAAAGAGTAGGAACATGTTCTGGGCTGGGGATGAAGTTACAAAGCTTTATGGCAAAGCTAAAACTGCTCTTGTCATAGCAGTGAGTTGGATATTTTTATTTTGTGGGTGTTTGCCCACCAGCTGTTTATATTTATTACATGTGGCAAAGCATAACCCGTCAATTAGATGTTTAATCAGAGAACATGTTCTCTTAATTGCATGCATAAAGATTAACATGCTCCTTTATCCATCTTCAAGCCCCTTCTACCTCCCGCTCCTCTGACTGCTGCTGAGCTCTGGGTACAGAAGGGAATGTTGCAGGGAATGGGGCTTGGGTGTCCCTGCCTGTTGCCTCCCTCTGTGGGGTGAATTCATGGACTAAACCAAGGACTGTTCTCACTGAAGGAGGTGTCTGTTCAGTCAGTTTATGTGAATTTTGGACACACTGATACCCATCTTGCTCAGGTTGTTTCCTGTTGTTTCTGACTTGCTAACTTATTTCCCTTTAGTTTTGAGCAAGACAAAAAAGGTGATCATAAAAAACCACAGTACTGGTAAAAAATCACAATTACAGTAGTTCATATGTGTTTAATTAATTGCAGTGAATGTTTAGATTTGAGGATCTCTACTTGGAAAGGTTTGTGGTTTAATGGAAGAAGGCAATAGAGAAAACAACTCTTTAAACTTTGTATCACCAAAAAAGTTCTTGATGAGGGAATTGTAGGAGCTGAAGTGCTGTTACTAGACATAAAGATGAGGAGGGCAAGGCAAAACATATGAAAGAAATATTTAAAAGGAGGAATGAATATTTAGAAAGAAACAGCTTAAAAATGACATGTCCTGTGTCTCTTCTCTGCTGTTAGAGAAGGCGTTTGCTCTCTGGAAGTTTTCTTTGAGAGCTACTGTGGTTGCACTAATTAATTTATGGTAAGATTACCATGAGCATAAACATGTTCTAAGAATTCATCCCACCTTCAGGCAAGGTTGGTTGGGGTTTTTTTGTATGCTGTTGGTGCTGTTGCTTTTTAGCTTAGCAACAACTCTGTATTTAAGGAAAACCATAAATACATTGAAGGAAAACCATAAATAAGGAGAGAGAGAACTGGCAATGAGTTTTGTAGGAAAAACCAATTTGGGTTGTATTTAAAAATGGGTATTTTGTATGATTTGCTATTACATGAAGAAAAAGCTTATGCTGCTTGTGAATCTAAAGTTATTCTTTGAATTTCATAGCACATCAAGCTAGGCAAGAAAACATTCTTCAGCGAAGTGTTCCACAAACAACATGCTGGCATGCAGGTTTGGACAGTTGCTGCTTCTATTGGCATGAATAGGATGTTTGACTCACATGTAAGGGAAATTGGACTTTGGCCTCAATCAAATAAGTTTTCCAGAATTTATGGTGCTTGATTGAAAATAAAAATATCTTGCTGACAGGCAAATGCATTCAAAGTCTGAGAGTGGCACTTTGTGATTTCTTTGACTTCAAAATACTGTCAGTTAAAGAAAGAATAAGGAAATTTTAATCCAATTAGTTTCTGTATTTTCACTTTAAATTCTGAAGATGAGTTCTGAAAAACCAAGACAGTTTCAGTCAAGAGCTGTAAGTGTGATTAAAATCTTAGACAATATTGTGGAAAAAATGAGGGAGTTCAGTTTTTGTTGAAGAAATGATGTGTGGGTGACTTGGAGTCTGTAGTGCTACAGGGGAGGTAAAGATGTAACTCTTTTCAGAGGCCAGACACGTTCTTGTGGAAAGTAGGGTGCAAATTGTAAAGATAAGTGTCCTTAGAATAATGTATCAGTTATTGTGGTGACTGGAAATACTAAAAGACAAATTGTTTTTTGTTTTTTTTTTTTTTTTAATTAGTGGCTAATTCATTAAAGAAAAGTTTGTGTTTTGTATTAGTTAGGAAGACAGATTATTTATTACTGTAATCCCTTCTGATTTTATAATCTGTGGGAAAAAATATATATGGTACTTTGCACTTGCTTTCCATTTTTTTTCTGTAGAATAATAGAATTGTTCAGATAAGCCTGGGAATGTCAGCTGGTGCAGCTTCCTGCTTGGAGCAGGGCTGGCACTGAGTTCAGACCAGCTTGCTTAGGGGTTTGTCTGGTCAGCCTTGCAAACTTCTGAGGACAGAGCTCCAGCAGCCCCTCTGAGTCCCTGTTCCAGTGCTGGCCTGTCTTGATGGAAAAAATGCTGTTTCCTTGAGACAGGTCAGAATATCCCTGGCCATGCTCCTGGTCTGCCCTGCCAGCTGATCAATGCCTGTTTTGTACTGGGGGCCACAGCCAGGCACAGGACTCGGTGGTGTAGTGAGTGCCAAGTAAATGGGATTTATCATTTCCCTTGACCTCCTACCTACACCTCTGGTAATATGGCCTAGTACTCTGCTGGTTTTCCTTGTTATTTTTATCCTGTAGGTTTTTGGTTTTTTTAGTGGTTATTTTAGACTCTTTCCTCAGGGCAGTGCAATAACAAAAATATGTGGTTCTCTGTTGAGGTTTATAGGGCATAGTTTAAGAGCTATTGCTGTTAGAGTTTGGTCTGAACGTTACCAAGTTGTCCGAAAAGCAAATTTTATCAAGTGAAACTTTTCTTTGAGGAAAGCTTAAATGAGCAAGAGAATATCTTCTGGAAGCCTCTGGTCTGTTATAATTTAATAATTGCTAGTACAGTCGGCAAGATTGGAATTATTCAGCCATAAGTAATGTGACCTGTGCTGAATAACTAAACTCTGGGACTTTGCCTGCTCAGTTCTCTAACAGGCATGTAAGAAAAGCAATGTTAAAGTTTGAGCTGGGAAGAAAAAGGAGGAGAAACAAAGTGAAAAGTATACTAAACACTACTGCCCTTTGGTACTTGAATTAAAGGGCAATTAAAACATGATTGCTTTCATGCAATCTTGCTAAAGGAGACCAGTCTTGATAAGGACCTTTTCAGAAAAGGTTTTCTTGGGTTCTTTAATTTAACGCAGGAAACCATCAGGATGGACCTTGGTCTGCTGTTCATGAATTTTGGGTTACCTCTAGCCCATGTCTTTCCTTCCTGTGTTAAAGGTCACAGATACCATTAGAAACAGAGCTGGGTATGGGAGATACTGTCGGTTGAAGAGGTGACTGGGAGACAGTGAGAAGCCGTGAGGAAGATCTTAATGAAGGAGACCTCTGGAGGAAAATGGCATAAGACAGAAATCACAGAGGAGGAGAGAGCAGTAAGGATTTGTGTGTGTCCGCTTGGGCTTTCCCATAGTGGCATTGCAGACCATCATCACTGGTGTAGCCACCTGCTGATGTTGGTGTTCCCAAGGTTAGCGTTCAGCACTGGTTCATGGACTTTGGGGGTGAAATGTAAGCTGTTTATCAGTATCTTTAAACCTCCCCAAAGCATGTGCTTAAACATGGCCAACTAATTATTTTTATTGTTTAATCATTTCCTGCTCTTCTAATGCCATTTCCCAATTATGTTCTCCTCTTATTTACCAGCTGCAGTTTTAGTACAGTGCCTGAGTTGTACTAGTGGTGACCCTTTTGCTTGGCCTACCTCCATCTTTCTGTCCTGTTTTCTGTCAGCTGTCAGTGCTACAAAATAGCGCAACATTTTCTGAACTTCCACCTGCTTTTTAACAGTGGAGTTCAGGCTTGGGTTAGGCTTGTTGGATCACATTTGCACAGGGCCAGGAATGCTGCCCCTGCCTCCCCCCTGTGCCTTTTTTTCTTTTCCCCTTCGCCCGGAAACATGGGGCTATTTATTTTTAAAACAGACACAGAATTAATTTGGAGGAAGAAAACTTTTTCTGCTTGGAGTCAGGCAGGCCCTTGGAGACGAGCTTGTTGCAGGCACTTTGAGATGACGTCATCTGGCAACTTCGCTGTATTTTTGGTTCCGGAAGTTACTTCCTTGCGCAAATTTATTGTCTGCACATTTTCTTCCTCCCAACCACCTCCTTCTCACATTGGTCTCTCTGCAGCTGCACTGCAGCTTCTGATTTCTTTCCTTCCTCTTCTCTGGCCCCTTTTCCTTTCTTTGTCTTTGTGGCTGGTAATTTACACTTAGCCCAAAGGGACTACAATAGAAACTAAAACTCATTTAGATCAAATTCTTAGCTTGTTAGTGTTTAAAAATCAGAGAATTAAATAAATTTCTGGGGAGGCTAAAACACCCTGCCTGGATATCAGTCCTGCATACATGATAGAGACTGCAGCAGAGAGTCCACTAAGTCTGATGTGCATGTGCAATGATTGTCCTGTTTTGTTCACATTATATAATAGTATGGTGGTATAGTATAATATGACCAAACTTTGCGAACGCAGATTTGGGAGGCTCTCCCCACATGGCTGTGCCCTTCCAGCCTGCCCAGTGGATTTTTTAGGTGAGGCACAGCATGTGCAAAACTGGCCCCACCGTTTCAGTCCTGAGGTCCATTTGCCACTGCCAAGCGAGCTTGGTCAGTGACAGTGAAGTCCTCAGGACTGTCCCAGCACCCGGTACTGACCGGGGCTGACCCTGCTGAGCATCCGA
>JAWWLZ010000001.1:35133702-35162312 GCA_035041345.1 Poliocrania exsul
ACTGTCCAAGCTCGCTCGGCCGTGGCAGATGGACCTCAGGACTTAAACGGTGGGGCCAGTTCTGTGCACGCTGTGCCCCACCTAAAAAATCCACTGCACAGGCTGGAAGGGCTCACCCATGTGGGGAGAGCCCTGCCCAAATCTGCGTTCGCAAAGTCTGGCCATACATATATATATATACTTAGCCTGGCTATTGAGATTAGATTGATAAATCATCACATACAATGATTCTTGAGATCATTGTTCAAGTCTTAAGTAGCAGCTTTATTGTGTACAACCACTCAAGACTCCCAAAAAGATGCAAGTAATGCAAATGTATTCTGAGATTGTGGACACTGCTGGAAGTGGTGAGGCCATGACGAGTGAAGGTGAGTTCTGTAGAAATTGTCACTGAGCAAAGACGGTAGTTGTCCCCCTTTTGTTACTGGATTGGTAAGCAATGACATAGGTGATAAAGAAGCAGAAACACGCAGAAAGAGAAGCCTGTGAATTTTCCAAGGAAGAAAATGGAAGATGAGAATAAGAAGAAAGGGTAAAGCATATTGTACTTTGTGTGCTGATCTCAAAAACTTAAGGTTTTTGTTTAAAAAACAGCATTTAGTGATTTTAAATATGGATAGATTTTCCTGTTACATAACAATCTGAAAAACTTAGACTCATAAGTGTGTTTTCAGAAGAAAACTGGAAAAACAGATTGGTCAGAAGAGGGGGAATAATCCACAAAGAGAATACCAAGATTGATTTGATTGATTTGTTTAATAATAGATAAAATATTCCTGTTCTACAGGAAAATAGCAAATACAGAGAAATTGTATATAGATATTTATGCTGAGCTTAGAAGCACCAAATCTGGTATTTTTTTACTTTCTTCATATTGCTAATTTTTATAGAATCCTGTTCACTAGCTCCATTTTTAGTTCTTTAAATTCAGCCACAGAATTTCAGGTTGACACTGCAAAACTGAAGATCATGCAGTTATAGCAAAACAGTAGGTGATGGGGGAGAGTACTCATTGTCTGTGTCATAAATACTCTGGGAAAGAAGAAACTGAGAAGACAGATTTTTTTCTATTAATAGTTTGTCCAAGATTGTAAAAATGAGAGCTGGTTCTGGAGCTTACAGAAGCCTCATGATACTGTTCCACTGATGAAGTGGCAGTAATGCAATACATGTGGGGAGAAAACTCTTTTCTTAGGTATACAGTGTTGGAATAAGTTGAAAATATGAGGAAAATTTCAGTTCAACATTTTGTAGCTATTACACACCTTCCACTTCCCTTGCCCTCTTTAATATTAAGGATAATTGGGAGAGGAGTAGAGGATAAAACTGAAAAATAATTATCATGCCACTATATAAATCATGGATGTGCTGACAGGTTTACTGCTGTCTGCAGTTCTGGTCCTCTTTAAAGTGTAACAGAAGTAGAGAAAGTGCCTTGTGGAAAAACAAAGATGCAAAGGTGTTGAAGAACATGTGTAAGCAGAGGAGCTAAATTCAGTAAACTTAGCCTGGAGGAGAATGACTAAGGAGGAGCAGAAGACAAGCAATATAAAATTATGTTTGTATGGAGAGGGGGAATAGTGATGAATTATTTACTTGTAATACGGGAATGAAGGGATGCCAAAGAAAATTGTTAGCAGTTCAGAACAAACTGATGCACACATACAAGGCTGTGCTGGACATGGGGAATGCTGAAAGCTTTCTTATGGGCAGCAAGAGAAATCGTAGGAGAAATAATTCATCAGGGCCATCAGATGTGATCTCATCCTGTCCTTGCAGCTCTGCCTGGCAGTTTGCTGCAGTGTATGGCAGAAGTATGTTTCAGGCATTCTAACTGCTGGTTTTTGAAACAAAGCATTGAGCTAGGTGGGCTGTGGACCTCTTCTGTACAGCCATTTTTGTGCTCTGGGGTTTAGTGCAGATATTTCTCCTTCTGCTTGTGGAGTGTGAGTTGAAAGACTTCATACATCTGTATCTGGAGAGGTGAGTCTTGTCCTTGGGCCAGTTCAACTCCAACAGCAGAAGGCATTTTGCAGTGTGTGCAAGTTGAGGAATGATTCCCAGAGTTGGTTGGGTGACCTACTGGGCCCCCAGGAGAGAGCTTGCTCATCGCTCTGCTTCCTGCTGCCTCACGGTATGTAGGCTGTTACCTGTGTGTTTGGTTTTCGTTATCCTAGCTGTCCATGGCATATTTCCTTAAGTGTACATAAACAGGATTTTCTCTATGCTTAATTCTTCGTACTTTATGTAAAACAAGCAGGCAAAACAGGCACTAAGAGAAAACCAGGGAAGCAGTTTGATACTTTGGAGCCTGTCTGGGGGAATCCCTGGACACAGTTGGTGTTTGCTCTTAGCACCCAGTTATGCAAAAATAGTGCATGCCCTGGGGGGATGCAGCTTCCCTTACCAAATCCTTTGTTAGTGTATACTTACTGGGGAAAGTGCTCTGTTCATTTGAGGTTATGTGTTTCTGACAAGTGTGGGAGTCTCTGTTCCACTGGATGGAGATGGGGGAGTTTTTAACACTGTGATTAGTAAGAATTTTGTAACACTGATCCTATAGTTTTGCTTTACCTTCTGAGATAAAGCGAATCTCTTCCCCTTCTCTCCTCACTAGTTTAAAGGCATTTGATGTCTTTGTCACAGAAAATAGAGGCTAGAATAATATTTTTAAAAAGAAATATAAAGAAGTACTGGATGGTTGTAGAAAGTTGTAAATACGATTATCTGTTCTTTCTGTAACTCTGTTTATTCTCTGTTACCTAGTTAGGAACAAACATTCTGGAGAGGATTTCTTTTTTTCAGGCTGAAGGGGTAGAAAGGATATTGGCTTTGTGACTGAAGAAAGAAGAGTTTCTTTTACATCTTTTGAATCTTGGCAATTTCCCCAGGGTACTTTTCAGTGGGAAGATAAATATGCTATATTTGGAATCCTGGATGTAAATATCTGAAAGTATAAAATGTTATTTAAACATAACGTGTATTTCCTAAATAATTATAACAGCAAATGGAATTGTTTGAGCAATTAGAGCTGCTACATCTTTCAAAGGGTTAAATGCTAATTTTTGCTAGAGACTTTTAAGGAGAACAGATTACATTAATGTTTCCCTGAAGTAACAGATATGTCTTTCCATGACATATGTGATTCTTTGGTAATAGTATTAAAAGTTTTCTAATTTTAGTTGAGGATGGTCAAAAGGTTAGGCTTTATAAACATCACCATATAAGAAGTTAGAAATACAGGAGTTCTTTTGATTTTTATGGGTTTGAGCATCTTTTCCATATGGATTCAATTCACATTTTTATCGGAATGTGGAAGTCATTACTCTGACATCTGAAACTGAGGTAGCAATAAAAAAAATTATCACAAACAAGACAGCAGACACAAATTATTTTGTGTTTATTACTGGGTGGCCCTTTTGAAACTTTCCCAAAGTTAATTGGTTCCAGATATTTGAGAATTGAAATTGTATTATGACAAATTTATTTCTAGTCATATTTAACTGAAATCTTCTCAGTAAGGCAGCTTAAACAAACAGAAAAGTTGTCAACCCACTCATGTCTGTCTCCAGTTTTTGTTAGAGTAGCTTTAATCCCAGTGATATAGTTTAAAAAAGACCACTGAGAAAACAAACACTGCTGGTGACTGCACTGCTCTTGTAAATTATTTATCGTATCTCTAAGGTTTTACTGTGGCATAAGTGCTGCTGTGTTAGCTTAAATTGTTCACAAATATGTCATGTTGGATTAAATGCCTGTGTAGAGTTTATGTGTGCCTGGGAGCGACACTTCCTGCTGTCTGGGATGGGGTTGGTGTGTGTGAGGCTGTGGGCAGGCAGAGCTGTCCCTGCCCTTGTGGCCTGTGAGTGACCAGAGCAGGCTAAAACACAAACCCTGGAGTTTCATGCTCTGCTTCCAATACAGGGGATGGCTGCCTGATACAGAGCAGTCTGTCTGAATAGTGTTGTGGTTGCAGACATTCCATGAGATCTTGGCTATGGTCAGTGAGGGCGTTATTTTGCTGCTCACCTCAAGTTGTGTGTGCTGAAAGCCCGAGGGCTTTGTCTGAGGGAGGCAGGAGACCAGAGCAGGGTGTGCTTATGAATTGATGTGGGGTATCTTCTGTAGAAAGTGGGGCACATTTTGAAATACTTACAAATAGGAGAGAGTAGCATACTAAGTGCATGTTACACATGTTGTCGTGTATGATGTATGTATCTTCCTCTATGTTGTGTAGTCTATTGCTATTGCTATATTTATTGAATATTTATTCAATATATTGAATATTCTTATGTGCAAGTGTTGTATTACAATAACTTTATTTTTCCTTTTTAAAACTAAACTTGGGCATGAAAAGCATTACACCACCAAAGTTACCTTAGTATTTACTGTACCTATCTATGAATATGTATCTCAAACATTTTTTGTTCCTATAAGAAGTCTTTTTAAAAAAAATTTCTTACACTTCTATTACAGGTCTCAAGTTTTACTCTTCAAAGACTTTAAACATCAAGGGTTAGAAATAGCTAAAGCTGTTTCTAACAAGTAATGAAATTCTTCCAGTGGTAAAGTCAAAAGTGGAAATTGCCACAAATTAATTAAGTTTCTCTTAATGAAAGGATCTAATTTGTAGCTCAATGTGCCAAGTTCTTGGAAGACAGTCACCACCAGTGTTTGTTTTCTCAGTGGTCTTTATTAAACCAAATCAGTGTTGTTTTTTTTTTTTTCCTCTCAAAGCTTATCTGTTACTGGCTGTGACACACTGGTAATAAGATACACATGCAACCCCCCACATTTATGTATATATTTAAACTTTAAAACCACACCTGGTGAAAGGGAAGAGAAAGCCTTTGTCCTTCTGTATGTTTTCCAGAATTAGCAGTAAGTAAAAATGTTAAAAGGAAATGTTAGATTTGTGTAGGCATGGCTTTAATTAATGCATGTCTATGTTCTGTAAGTGTTGTGTTTGTAAAATTTATGAAAGAGCACTAAACTGCATTAGGGTAATTTATAGATCAAATAAATGTCAGTTGCTAAGGTAAACTACTATAGGAAACAGTGTAACTAGGATAAAAAAGTGAAGAACTAGAGTAAATTGCAAACATTGTAAGAACAGTGATACAATTCTTTCTTTATATTCACCCAAGGAAGTATAAGTTCATTTACAATATATTTATTAACAGTCTCAGGCTAATAAACAACACTTACAGAGCCATTTTGTACACTTTCCAGCTCTCTGTATTGTGCAGTGAAAAGTTGGGCCAGTATTTTTTTTCTTTAATAAGAAAAAAAAAGGGAATCTGTATTCCTGGCTCGTTTATAAGGTTGTTAAATGTGCTGTTTGGCATTTCAGAGCAGTGCTTTGCATTGTGCTCAATTAGTGTGGACGAAGCAATTGCAGCACCAGTTTCAGAAATGTGCCTAATTACTATAAACCTCTGAGGGATCCATTCATTCTGTGTTTCTGGCTCTGTGGGTGCCAGCCACAGAGACTCCAGCAACTCCTGAAGCCTAATCCCGAGTCACTTCTCCATGTTTCTGTGGCACTTGTATTTTGGAAGCTGTAATGGGGTCTGACTGTTTACAACCATGCGTTGCTTTGCCTCCCATCTGTAGTATATTCTGTAAATGAAACCTTGCGGCACAGGAAAAAATTGAGAAAGACCCTTCAGCCCTTCCTACACACGCACTCCCCTCCCAAAAAAGGAGGTGACATTTTATGTTTTATTTAATATTATTCTGACTCCTGCCACAGAGAGTCTGTCTTAGTTATGAGGGTTGTGGATCAACTTTTGGAACAAGATTTACTTGCAGCCTCTATGTGCCATTTTGAATTTCTGGTTGGTTTGGTGACAGCCCTCTTCCATATTGGTGACAGACCTTTACCATTAGCCTTTTTTTGACACTTCTGCTTTGTAATTTATTTTTAAACAGCAACTGGGCCTTTAAACCAAGACTTAACACAGATGAATGTTGGCTGCTTCCTTTGGTAAGACCTGTGTTTGAAACAACAAATCCACAGCTCCCTGCTTTAGTGGAAGCTGTTTTATTTATAGGCTTTTGTGAAATGGTAATTCATTCTTCTCTCTTTCTGCTGAGGGAAGGAGTTGGCTGCTACCAGAAAATGTTCCCATATAGACACTTGTGTTAGCATGAAGCCTGTAGCTCAGCTGCCTCAGTGGAGCATCTTGCTGTTGACAATTCATGCAATTCCTTTAAATGACAGTCAAGCCCATTGTTTTAGCAGTTCCAGCACCAGACTTTTTTCGGTACATTCTATCAATGAAGAGGTGAGACTTTAAGCATCTGATAGATGAGAGGGCAAAGCTTGTAGTGAAGATTTGGCCTGATACATAATAGTTTAACCTGTTAGCTACTGGTAATGTTTGTAAAACAGAGACATCCTTTCTTCCCCAATGTTTTGAAAGCTTTCTGAAGAGTGCGCCTTGATGAAACAGTCTGATTTATATGCTCTTTTGATGTTACTGCACTTATGAGGATTAATTTGCTCATTTGATGGGGAGCACAGCATGTTTTAGACTCAGCTGATTGTCTGCTGCAGTTTCTAAATTGTTTTTAGTATTGCTACATTCATTAGACAATTTCTTCTGTAATTGTGTACTTGTAATTTATGTATTTTCCCCCCAAGAAGTGCAAGCTGTTTTTATTTGGCTGTGCTAACGTACAGGATGTTCAAACAAACATGCTTATCCATACAAACAAGTGCACTTTATATAACAAACCCACTACTTGTATTTGGTATCTCCAGACTTTGCCAGAAATAACTGTACATTTTGTTCCTGGTCAAAGATCCTCTTTCTTGTTAATTTGTACTTGGTTAAAGTATTTACTGTAAGTCTTAAAATCCATATAGGTTTTTATGTACCTTGCATGTTTAACATTAAGAGAATAGGTAAATGTAGGGAGAATAAATTGGTCTGCTAAAGGGATTCTGTGGTTTATCTGCCCTGGAAGTGGGTAGCAAGACTTTGTGCTTATATTTGAATTGAAGCTAAAGCCACCTCCTCATTCCCTTCCCTGCTTTCTCAGTGTTGTGATACAGCCCTGCATTACTTACAGCAGCTTAGAACCATCCTGCGGTTTCTGGATTTAGTAAATCTAGTGGTAGATCTACTGTTCATGCCTCCTGTGTAATCTGAATCAGTGGTCTTTAACTGTGCAATCACTGTTTTTTCCTTGGGAACATTGTTCCTATCCAATAAATGATTGAAGGTGTCTTGCAGATTAGCTGCTGCTCAGCTTCATAACTGTACCACTGGTGTGGTCAAAACACTCTAAAATACAGGGTATCAATTCCTCCATTGGCTTTTCTGTGATGCTCCTCAGCTGCAGGCTGTAAATACTTCACAGGCTCTTAAGTTTATCCTAATCACTGAACTGTAAGTGGCAAATATGGTAACCATTTTTCGTATAAGAAGTAGAATAATAAAATTATTTATTTGGATGGTGTTCAAAAAGTATTGAATAACTTGATGGGATTAATTGTTAGAAAGCTGAGGCATTTGCCTCTCACTCCTTCCAAATTTATTGGCTTATTTTTTTTAGCATATTGGAATTTTAATTGGTCTGTATATACTCAAGGCAATGGATGGAAATAACTATGTCATTATTCTTCATTACTTTGGTAGGTAAGTGAAAAATATTATTTCTCTTTTTGAGGAGGAATTGCCATGTTAGTACCATCAGGAATACATTTTTAATATCTCTGAATTGACCATCTCCCACCTTTGGAAAAGAAGATCACACTGTGCCTACTTACAGAACAATCCTCCACGTTTCAGTTTTCTTACCTGTTGTTGGTTAAGAAGAATAAAAGCTAGAATCTGTCCCTTCTTGGTGAACTATACTTGTTTTACCAATAATCTAATTGTGGTTCTTCTTGTTTTGCCTTCCAGATTTTAAAGAAAGTGAAGCAGGGGTTTACAGACCTGGCATTGATTGCCACATGGATTTATTTCCTTCTTTTGCCATTGCAACCATCCGAATTTTGTTCAGTCTTATATCCCCTGAGACCAATACATGAGAGTAGAAATCAAGTCCCGTATTTCTTGCGTTAGAGTAGGCTGCACTTTTTTCTCTATGTAAAACTGTGCCCAATTATTGTTAGGATGACAAATCTAGTTGGCAGTAATTACCAGATTGTTGTGCACCAGGCAATTATTTTTCATAGTGTTGAAGTCAATTCACGACAGTAATTTTGGTGATTGCAATGTTGTCGAGCAGTTCTGACTGAAAATCTTTTTGCATCTAATGTGTTTCAGGACATGTAGATTGTAGCCAAATTATTCTCAGTTGGCTTGAGTCCAAGTCTGGCTGATTTCTTAATTTTTAAGGGCATTTTACTAGTTCAGTTTGCTAGAGGTACTTCTGTTTTGGTGTTTGTCTTCCCATTCTGTGGCTGGGCTGGCTGCAGTAACTCCGCTGTTGCAGGGTCAGGCCAGCTACCTTCCCTTCGTGGAAAATGTTCAAGAGCAGGAAGGAGGAGTGTCCAGCTCCTGGCATGACAGAGAGGCAGAAGTGAAGTGTTTTAGACTTACACTACACATCAGTAAATGCATTTTTTGACATTTAGAATTCTTTAGCTACAACATTATACGTTTTGAGTTCTCATACCTTTTGTTTGAACAGATTTGACAGATTTTACTACTTTTTCCTGTTGTATGTGTGCATAATGCTTTACGGATTGGGAGCGGGTGTTACCTCAAACTCTTGATTTATTAAAAAGCAGGGCCTGTGGAGTACAATTGCACCACGGCTTCTGTCAACAGCTTTAGTGTTAAGAACAGTCGTGGCCCTTCTGATAGCATATGTGAAGGAGAAATGTGGCTTCCTCCAGAGATTGGTCTTGTGATAAAAGTTTCCTGCTTTTCTTGGAAAGAGAGAACAGCGTGCACGTGTGCTTTGCTGGGGGCCCTGCACTGCTTGGCAGAGAAGGCGATGCTCAGACCCTGTTGTGTCAATTTTGAAGAAAGATGCCTGGGAAAAAGAGATCTTGCTCATTCAGTTTATCTGAAATGGCTTTACTTGCAAACTCTGTGTTATGCAGCCTGCAATTGAGGGTTTCTATTAGTTGCACAAGGCCAAAATAAGAACAATTTTCTTGAGAACAGGAAGAGGTTGGCCAGTGCTTCCGCCAGTTCTCAAAGTATTGTTCTAAGCTCTGAAACTTGTAGCTCTCCCTAAAAGAAAAACAAGTTGATTAAAACTAAAGATTCAGAGTACTACATTGTGTTGGTAGTTAATTATCATTTCTCATGTAATATATGACTTTCTGAATTTTCTTGCTGATTATTTTGTATTAATTATTTTTAATAACTTACAATCAGAATCTGATTTTTTTTGTATGGAGAACAATATGTGATAAATCACAATTCATTTTTTGTTAGGTCATCACCATAATAGATATATTCTTAATCAAAAGCAATTCAGCTGTTCTCTAACATCAGTGAAACTTTTCTAGACAGAGTAAGGAGACATTTTTATAAGCTGCACCCAAAATTAAATAGCATTAACCTGTATATTCTGCTTCTGATTAATTCAGAAAGATTTTGTGACATACGCACATTTAAACAATGAGGTTGGGAAGTGAGTTGAGTGTCTTATTTAAAGTTGATGTAATGTATAATATTGTTTACACCATGGTAACGATAAATCACTAGTTTGAAAATGTTTTTTAGATTAGGTTTGTATTAGCTTAACTCATAGCAGTGTGGGTAAATTACAATACATGGAAACAAACCAATTGAGACAAAGAAATTTTTGTTCCATTTGCAAATACTGAGAGCTGCTACTTAAAATTGCTACTAATGGGAAATGTAAAAGATGAAGTAATCCCCTAAAGAAAAAGGACTGTGGTTGTGAAACACATTAAATGTAAATCTTGTAAAGCTCGTGGGGAATGTACTGAATTGAACCCACTCAGAGTTCACGCTAACAAGAAACTCTGGTCAATGAAGGCAGATAAAGGAATTGTAAATGACTATTTAAATTAGTGTGGAATTCCAGAACAGGTACTTGGATAATATGAAATAAAACTGTCTAAATATGCAGGTCTCATTAATATACTGGTCAGAGTGAACTTCTATGTTACAAGACCCAAGGCTGCTGGACTAACTTGCTGGTGTTTAAATATGTGCCATTTTTCAGGGGTTAGAGTGGAGAATAGGGATCAGGGTTCTTTTGATTTTGCTCTCTCTTGTCCCAATAACTCACTGAGTAGCCACAGGTGGACCATGAAAGCTCACCTCGGTCTGCATTTACTTGTGTTGCAGAAGTGTTTGGCTTCACTTATTTATGTAATGTTGGGAATGAATTTTGCAGGAACATCCTGGTGCTCGTTGCCATTTACACACCTTGTCTTCTTGTCTGTTGGTTTTCTTTCACCAGTGCTCTTCAGACCACCAGGGCCAGGAACTGCAAAATCACAGCGGAGTCAGAATGAATGGACAGGCAAAGATGTAATAATAGTGTTGGATGATCAACAAGGTCAAGTGCAAGGTCCTGCACCTGGGTGGGGCAATCCCAAGCACAAGTAGAGGCTGGCGGAGAATGGACTGAGAGCAGCCCTGAGGAAAAGGACTTGGAGGTGCTGGTGGAGAGAAAGCTCAGTGTGACCCAGCAATGTGTGCTGGCAGCACAGAAAGGCAGTTATGTGCTGGGCTGCATCAAAGGCAGTGTGGCCAGCAGGTTAAGGGAGGTGATTCTTCCCTTGTACTTAACTCTGGTGAGGTCCCACCTGGAGCGCTGCATCCAGCTCTGGACTGCCAACATCAAAGAAGGACTCAGACCTGTTAGAGCAAGTCCATGAAGATGAGGAGAGGGCTGGAGCACCTCTGCAATGAAGACAGGCTGGTAGAGTAGGGGTTGTTCAGCCTGGAGAAGAGAAGGCTTCGGGGAGACCTCACTGTGGCCTTTAGTACTCGATGTGGACCTGTGAGAAAGATCAGAACAAACACTTTACAAGTGTCTGTGGTGACAGGACAAGAGTCAATGGTATTAAACTGACAGAGGAAAGGTTTAGATTAGATAAGAGGAAGAAATTCTGTACTGTGAGGCTGGTGAGGCACTGGAACAGGTTATCCACAGAAGATGTATGTGCCCCATCCTGTGGAAGTCTTCAAGGATAGATTGGATTGGGCTTTGAGAAACCTGGTTCAGTGGGAGGTATCCTGCCCATGTCACGGAGGTTGGACTTCCTTAAAGGTCCCATCCAACCCAAATTATACCATGATTCCATACAGTGTTGGAGTTCATTACAGGTTTGGGCTCAGGGCAGTGTTGCCTTTTTATCCTGAAACTTGATGCTTCATCAAGACTGGTTAGACCTGTTGTTTCTGCACATTGTTTTTCCAGCAGCCTCTGCCCAGGCAGCGGCAAAGCTCCCCATGGATCAGTTTCAAATGGGATAGAGGGAGATGGTGCATGGGGGGTGCATGTGCTCCTTCTCACCATTTTGTAGCTGAAAATCTGAAGATTTCTCTGCTCCAAGATCCTGGGGGGCAGTGACTACATGCAAGTGTGCATGCATATTCCTGCTCTGGCCAGAGTGCTCTTTTGGCCACTATCTTTTGTTCTATCTGGCAGCATTACTAATCAAAACCATGTTTGGCAAATTGTCATGTGCTTTCTGCAGGCCGGCTTGCAGCTGTTTGCTGTCCTTCTGACATGTGATTGGAAAGAATGAAGGTTTTAGTTGGCTTGAGTGGATCATTTCTCAAATGCAGAAACCTCTGCTCTGTGGTGGTGGTGGGGCAGGCTTGCTTGGACCTCAATTCTCTGGCATTTCTGTTGAGGCAGAGGAGATTAAATGGCCTATTTCTCCAGTTTCCCATGC
This sequence comes from Poliocrania exsul, assembly GCA_035041345.1. Classification (NCBI taxonomy): domain Eukaryota; kingdom Metazoa; phylum Chordata; class Aves; order Passeriformes; family Thamnophilidae; genus Poliocrania; species Poliocrania exsul. The sequence continues at coordinate 35,145,557 of JAWWLZ010000001.1, forward strand.
TGGCTGCTGGCCTGGTTTGTGGCTAATTCAGTTCATGAGCATTATACTGCTTGATTTATTTTTTTTCTCTGGCTTTCTGATACTTAGTTAATTGAACTGTTCAATCCTTTGTGCAAAGAAAACTAGAGAAAGGTGAAAATCAGTTACAGGCTGGGACTAGGAATCCTAGTGTAAATGCCAGGCATTTTTTGGGAGGGGGTGGGAGAAAGGAAGGGGAGAACAGGTAGAGAAGTCAGAAGAAAAAAATTATCATAATCTTCAAAAATGTTAGATATACCACAGCAGCAGACTACTGGGTTTGGAAGAAGATAAATAAATACAAATGCTTTCATTTCACCCACTTAGCAGCACACATTAAAGTATTATTTTTGTGCTTGGTTCATTTGTTGAGCGTGTGTTCTACAACTTTAAATTATAGAGCTCTTTTGAGGAGAGTCTGAGGTTCCTGAGCAGAACTGCAACAGAGAGGAAGATCAGGGTACTTCAGTTATATAGAGGTTAGTGATAAATTAGTTCATGAGGGAGTTTATTAACCCTGAAAGTGCAGGATGAGGACAAATGGAATTTGTATAATAGAAGTTACCCTGAAATGTGTGTAAATTTGAGCCTATGTGTACATGAAAAAATCTGCAAATGTTCTCAGGATGGAGCAAGACTTAACTGCAAACTAGTTACTGTGCTATTAGTCTTGTTAGTTTTAATGCTAGTTGATTTATGCTGTATTAGTGATGAGTTTTGCAATTCCCCAAACATCTAGTTAGGGAATCAACATGCATTTATTATTAGAGAAAAAAAGAGCCATTTTCATATAGTACTTCTGCTGCATAAGGTACATGGCCAGGTGTGTGCTTTGTTTGCACAAATGTTGTGCAAGTAACCAGAGGAAAGGGAGATCAAGTATTATGCAATGCAAAGGTGAATGTTTGGGTGCAATGTTTTCTCTGGGTGTTCTGAAAGCTGAATTTGGGAAAAAAATTAGAGAAGTTTCAGAAAACAGATGCAAGGATTTCATGAACTCTGTAACATGTGCTTTATTGTGGGGTTTAAATTGTTTAGTCTCTAGGGAGTTCACGGTTAAGTTGCTTTTATAGAAGGTAAAGGTAAGAAATTATCTGTTACTGGATGTCTGGAAAGAACTTGTGCCTTGCAGATGTCAAATACATGCTGATACACTTATTGTACAAGTAAGGTTCCAGTAGTTCAGTAATGAAGGCAGACACATTCAGACTCCTTTAAAAAAGTGAAAAATGGAGGTACATGGAATTCACATCTGTAAAAGGGAATTAATTGAATTTTTTATAGTTTTTCAGAAAGTAGGAGTTTGAACATCTAGCCCTTTAAAAGCTTCAGTTCAGCTTTGGTATTGTATTTTAACATCTTAAAAATGTTTTAAATCTATAAAATATGTAGGATGGCAGCATATTCTGTATTGGTATTGTAGTAATTTCATCAGAAGTTGTAACAATAATTGAGATTCTCAGTTAAGTTAAATCTGTCATCTGAAGTGAAGTTTAGGTGCAGATGGGGCCCTTGCACTTGACATTTTCTGGGAAAAAAAATTCAGAAACTTATTGTGCATTTTCCTATGCACTGTTCCTTCTGAATATCAACAAATCCTTTTTTCTAGCCCTCATTCTTGTTTTTAGAATTTGTGTGACGGTTAGCTAGTAAGGGCCATAACAATAGTTCATATGTAATCAAGTTGAAAGATGCTATTGATGATTTCAGATTGACTGTCAAACCCCCTTTTTTAATGTAATTTGCTTGTCATGAAGAAGCAGAAATTTTACAGACCAGAGCTGTCAGCCAGCTATTGTATCCTAGATCAGCAAGCCTAATAGTGAAAAAATGTCTTTTGTGGTATTTCATCTGTTTTTGTTCTTATAAACAATTTGCACCATGTTAATTTTAATTAAATAGTTTTATTTTCTATTTTGTTTTAAATTTTTGTAATGCACAATTAGACGTAGATGCCAAAAGTTGTCAGGTGATTAAGAAGCATGCATTTCTAAATTAATGAATTTGCAAGAGCAATCCCCTCCCCTGCTTGCATTTGCAGGTTTAACTTTGGTAAAACAGTAACTATTTTGATAAAGTATTATAAGACCGTTTTATTTTTGTGAATACCTAGAGAATTCAAAACATCTGGAATCTAAAGTACTGGGGTTTTGTTTCTGTTTTTCCTACCATTTCCATCAATAATTCACAATTACTTTCCACTTTAGTTCTGGTTCATACAAGTAGTTTCCCTCTTCTTCATATATATATATATATTTAAAACCATTTGCAAGCAATTTGCTCAGAAGCAACTGCTTTCTTGGAGTGGGAACAGTTGGTCATCTTTGTCTGGAGATGACATTAGTGCTTGCATGGTGTTACAGAGTTACAGAGAAGATACATTAGGCTGCTGTTTCACCTCACACATAGTATAACAAGCCATACATTCTTTATAATGGAGAACAATTTGAGGATTCAGTAACAATCAGCTTGGCAACACATTTATTTCACACAGATCACTAAAACCATGTGTGGATAATTTGCTTTCGGACTCCCATCACTGAGTAGAAATATCTGAAGTCACTGCCTATGCCTGTAATGGTTCTTATGTCAGGCTTATTCACTGTGAACTGGATGCAAATAAATCTCAATTTTTACTACTTCCTAAATAATCTCATTATAATGGAATATTTAGTGCAGAAGTAGTTAAATTTTAGCTAAATTCCTAGTCAGCAGTGTCTTTGAGAACAATATTATTATTTCTTAAATGGACAGTTTTGCCTGACTTGATTTGTGACAGAGCAGTACTCTGCATATTTTTGTCAGATTTAATACAACAAATGAAACGATCTTCCCATTTCAATATACTTGGTGCCTTTAACACATTATTTGAGGTTCTTAAAGACGTTTGTGTTCAAGGGATTTAAACTTAATCAGTATTGAAATAAGTTGTATGCAAATATTATGCAGCATGAATATTGACCGCTATTATACTAATAACTTCAGTAGTTTTTAAGTTAGATACCAAGAATATATCTGGTAAAATGTGTTCATTAAACTGGATTTTTAGTCAAAGTAGATTGCATGTCCTGTGGGGATTCTCGTACTCTCAGCAAGATACTACCACAGAATTTCAGAAAGTATACAAGGTGTGGAAGCATATTGTTATTTTTTGATTGTTGTGTGAGGTTCTTCATTCATGCAGGTCTTTTTTCCTCTATTCTTTATAGAGTGTTAAGGATGATGGAGTTTGTCTTTAACATTTAAAAAAAGAATCGGTATATTTATATTTTAAATTTCTCCATGCCTATGCTTATTCCTCCCTATCCAACATGTACAGCTTGAATGCCAGCAGGATGCTCATGTTTTTGGATTTCCTTATGTGTTGGCTTGTCAAAGCTAGAAACTGCAGGATGGCCTTCCACTTTGCTGGCTCAAAGCATTTCCACCACTGGTAGAGAATTTGAGGCACTGGGCTGTGCCTCTGTGGGAAGCATAGGGATTTTACAGGTCATTTGTTAATTGTACTTACTTTGTGGACTTGTCACTGAGAACATCTTTGTGAAACACTGAAACAGGTTGATCAGAGAGGTTGTGGGACCTCCAACATTAGAGATACTGAAAATAGGCCTAGGCAATGTGGTCCAAGGGGACCTGAGTAGGACCTGATATAATCACAGAATTATTTAGGTTGGAAAAGGCTTTTAAGGTCGTTGAGTCCACCCTCCAACCCAGCACTGCCAAGTCCACCACTAAACCATATATGCAAGTGCCACATCAATGCATCTTTTAAAAACCCCCAGGGATGGTAACCCAAACACCTCTCAGGACAGCCTGTTCCACTGCTTGACAACACTTTCTGTGAAGAAATTTTTTCTATATCCAATCTAAACTCCCCAGGTGCAACTTAAGGCAATTTATTCTTGCCCTATCACTTGTTATTTGGGAGAAGAGACTGATCACTTGCTACAACCTCTTTTCAAATAGTTGTAGAGAGTGATAAGGTCCCCCCTCTTCTCCAGGCTAAACACTCCCAGCTCCTTCAGCTGCTCCTCATAAGACTTGTGCTCCAGACCCTTCCCCATCTCCATTGCCCATCTTTGGACATGCTCCAGTATGATGCTGTTTGTGTCTGCATTTACAGGGCAGAATGGAAAAAGAAAGAAATTGAAGACTGTGCAGAAGCTTTGAAAGAACAGAAATGTTACACATATAGTTAGCATTTAAGACTGGCCAAATTTTACTAGCTGAATACTTATTATCATTAGTCTGTGTGATGTTATAGTTCTGTGAAGGCTTTAAAAAGGTTTCTGAAAGGTTCTTCCTTGTAAGACATTGCGTCTCTGAGATCTCAAAATGTTGTTCACATGTAGTTTGTTTTGTCAAAAGGATGCAGACTTGAAATATTTTCTACTGGTGTCCACCTCCTCCACCTTAAAGATTACACCAATACTAAGCTTAGACCCATTACTAGTTTGAAAGATAAATTTCTTTACGCATCCTTTTGGAGTTTGCATACCTAAAACCCCAATAGCCCTTTCTCCAGCCTTGTCATTGTCAGTCTGTGAATGGCTATAGGAGGCCTCATCCCCCCCGTGCAGTTTGGGTGGGAAGCTGTGATTGTAGTGCTAATCTTCTTAGTGATGCTCAGCACATGAAGGGTGGCCCACGGGAGGACATCTGTGGTGCTACATTGGCTGTTGCTGTGATTTTTCCTTGTTTCTGAATGGTTTTGACATCTGACATTAAGGGTGTGAGTACAAGTGTATTAAGGGAGAGCTTTTACAAGTAGATGTGAAAAGAAAGTCACGCACACCAATTGTTTTCAAAAGAAATGAAAGCAGCTTAGCTGTATTGACAGAATGCTCAATTCGGTTGAAACATCCTTAAAAATGTTGGTGAAAGAAGCCAATTTTGGGAAATACAAAAGGTTGTATGAGGTTGACTTTATCTCTCAGAGAAGAAAGGTTTGAGAAGCAGAATTGCAGCGGGGCATTGCCGTACATCCTCAAGGGTGTAAATGAAGTAATAGGTTTTGCAGCCCAGTGTTCTGGAGTGCACACTTTCATTTACAGGTGTGTGTGGGAACATAAGGTAATTGAAAGGTCTTCTATTAAGTTTTTTTCTGCGTAAAATTATTTAGAAAAGGGTAAAGCCCACATAATGTGTGTCTGGGAAGACTGAGGAGTTAATCTCAGGAGATGCTTTCAATATTACATTTTTGAGATACATTTGTCTTAAGGTGGTGTAGTGGGAACCCAGCAAATTATGCAGTCATGGAAACATTGAGCTGCTTATTTTTTAAATCACCATTTAGAAAGATGATCAGCTGCTGTAAACTGCTTTTATTTATAAACTTTGTAAGTATGGTATTTTTTTTCCAAAGAGCCTGCTGACTACTCCTTAACATAGATCCTTAAATGTTAGAGCGTTGTTTTTTTAATTAGAACCAGATATTAAAACCATGTTTTGTTACAGTTGAAATTGAAACCAACTTCACTATTTGCTTTGGAAAGAAGTCTCTAAAAGAAATCTGTCCATATGTACACTTGTGTGCCAATCCATGAATTTATGTAGCCTTTGAATTTTTTTCGTGCCCTTTTGCAACCACCTTGTAGAAAGAAAGGTGGTACAGAACCCATTATAGTTTGCATTAAAGCAGTAACGTATGTATATATCAGAAGTATGTGCTAATTGTCCCACTGGATTAAAAGAAGGATGGACCATATGCAACCTAATTAAAGATTAACTAAATTAAAGATTTCCCCAAAGTTGTGTTCCCTGTCATTTGCACAGGATGGGGTTGTGTTCTGCAATGCCATCATTACTGACGGTTAAGAGGCCCTCAGGTGCTTCTCGGAAATGAGCTGACTCACACTATGTTTTCATACCTGTTTGCCAATTTCAGTGTATTGTTAAACATCAAGTTTAAAAATGATCTTCATGATTTGTGAAATACCATATAGCTATTTTTGCCTTAGTATGCCACTTTTACCTGACAGCCTCTGAGCATCTCTGACCTACAAAAAGAGTCTTGTGGAACTGGTGCGGTGTTGCTGGAGGGACCGTGCACTGTTCAAGTGGTTACTGATGCTCAGACCAAAATCCTTGATACACGTCTCACTTTGCAATAAGCATTGGCCTAAGGTGTGGACGTTGTTGTAAGTGCCTTAACTTGAGGGATTCAATCATAAAATAGGTGGCTAGAAGGTAGCAGAAAATTTAAAAAATGTTGTAGGAGTTGAAACAAATCTTCATGAGCTGCATTATCTGTTTTTAAGTAACAATTCATGTGTGTGTGTGTTTCTTGATGCAGGCCACAGAAACTTTGTTCCGAATGGCAGTGGCAAGAGGAGCTATTACACCTTTAAGACATGGAGAAGTAAGACTAAATATATCTGTATTTTTTGTTTCTTTTTTATTTATATGTGATATAATGCTTTACTGGTATAATGCTTTATAAATTACTGGGAGACATACTGTTTTCATTCAAATGGAGAGAGCTGGACTATATATAGCTTTCATACCAATATTACAATTTTTTTTTAAAGGAGAACAGGAACTTAAATCTTGCCCAGACAGAAATGCAGTATTTGTCAAAAAAATCTATTTTTCTCTTTGCTTCCGTCATATCTTAACCTTATAATAGATGTGACTCACAAGAATGTTCTTTCAGCTGGGTAGTTTTTAACTGAATTTTCTCTATGAAAGATGGTCAAATTTAGAGAAATTCACATGATGTCAGTATTTGTTACTGGGTAGCTGCAGAAAGGTTACTTTATCCTTTGTCCCTTTCAGGAAATAATAGCTTCACGTACTATACAAATTATTAATAAATTAATTATTCTAAAGAGGATAAATATATCTGAATATTACTTTGCTCATATGTGTTTCCGTTTTTTCTTCTTTGTGTGGTTTTTTATCAGATAAACATTGTTGATGATTAAATAGCTCAAATATGAGCTGGTGCAATTTATACTTAGGTTGAATTTCATTTAAAAAAAAACCAGCCTGTAATCGGCTATGACACTGGAAATGAGGACTGATCTGGGCATTGCCACAGCTGGATGTAGGATTTTAAATGTAGAAACATCAGCATTTTTCCACAGTAATCTGATCTTGATCAAATTCTTAGATAACTTTGTGAAAAGTTCGTTTTGGAGACACAGCATTCAATCTGGAATCTAGACCTAGACTGATCCTGGAATCCCAGCTGTGCTGTAAAATGTTCTTTATGCTGATAAGTTCCCTAAATTTCTCTCTTGCAACAAAGTAATTTATCTTTTCAGCAGTGCCTGAAGATGGACCTGAGAGTTCATGTCCTGCCATAGTTTTAGCTTTTTCTGAGTATATGGATCCTCTCTGTATTTTATGAACTGCTCGTCAGTCTGTTCCACAGAAGAATGTAATGCAATTTTAAGAAATTCTAATTACTGAATATGTGCAGCCCTTCCAAGTTCTCTGTTTAGCTGAGGTTTTTTTCAGTGAAGAGTACTTAATTTACTATGTTTTCATGACTGGGTTGGCCAGTTTGTAGAGTTTGTAGAATCTCCATCCTTGTAGTTACCAACTAAATGGTGTGAATTATGGAAAAATTAAATGATGTTTTATTTTAAAGTATAGCTAATTGTACTATTTGCAGTGCAAAACACCAGGACAACTGCAGACATAGTGATCTCTGTTATGAATAATATCAGTAATTTCTGTGTCTGGTATATCTTATGTTGAGCCAGTTCAGCTCACTGATGTGGTAGAAAGTTTTACTTTTTCCTTCAGATATTCGCTCTGATCTTTAATCAGTTAAACGACTTCAAGGGCTAGAGAGAACTGGATAAGAAGCAGCAAGATAAGTGCTGAAAGGATGTAACCCTGGTTAGCAAGAAAGAAACTGAAGGAAAATGCATCTGTTTGATGATGGTGAACTTTATGTTGATGTACAGTGTCCTATTGCTGAGGTATTGCTTGGGCTTCAGTGGAAATGCAGTTAGTACTAAGCTAGATAACTCAGAGATAAAACACTTTCCAGAATTGACTTTGTGTAAGAAGGCAAGGGGAAAAATAAGAAAATACCTTTTTTCTCCCTTTTATTTTTATCAGGCTTTATGCAAAGGAAAAGTATTTTCACTCATGGGAGATATTTTCATTAAATTCCATTGTGAAATTATAATTTACTTAGTCTGAAAATGGGAAATTACATTATTAAAATGAAACTAATTTTTCCAGAAGAAACATGTAATTATCAAGAGTCATACTAAAATATTTTTTTAGCTCTTCCAAGAAACTACAGAATGTTTGCACAGTGCGTAAGTAGAAATGGAGCCAGAAAAAAGTTCAGTATGAACTAAAGTTCACTGTATTCTGTTTTAGAAGTGTGAATTTGGCAGTGAAAATCAAAGCAGAGCAACTTGCTTATTGGAAATTTCAAAATACAGAGGCAACAGTCCAATATGCAGAAGTACTGTTCAACTTCCACATCATAACTAAAAAATGTAACACCATTTAAAATTTGAGAAGGGGTAAAAACTATTCAGTAGTAGAAGGCAAAAATCATACCCATTTGTTTTAAATTCATAAATAAAAAAAAGATGGTGTTCTGTCTGCACTGCTGAACAGATTAATGTGCAAACATTTCTACAGGCAAAAGAGCATGCATTAAACTGTCCATTACGATCCAGTTCTCATCACTGTGTGGATTTATAAGTTACAATATTGAATGTCCCTGGAAAATCCCCTTTTTCCTCTTTTCAACATTTCCTCATTCATTGTGCATTATCAAAGTCTTATGCATATAGAATTTTTATATTTTTCCTTTATTATACTTGAAGAAGTTGAAAAATGAAGTTGTACAGGTTTGGGTTTTTTACTTTTTCATGTGGTTTGTAAAATAACTGTTATGAGTTTAGAAAACTGTGCTGCCAAAAGTAGTTACCAAAGTTGGGGACATAGTGCCAAAGATTATTTAACTGTGGGATAAAAATCATAAGGGTTCCTGAAGAATCTTCTCAGCGGTTCCCTTGCTCCTGGTTGAATTGAAGTGTAGCATCCATGGGAGGGAATCAAACCCAGAAGCACAACTGATTCTCAGGATTCAATATGTTATTGTTCATCTTAATTACTTATTTCTGTCAGTTGTTTTGTTTTGGGGGTAAAGCGTGAGGCAGAGCCTTATTCATTTCTGTTAGCACTTTTAGCCAATTCCCAAATGATCCAAAAATTGCGTGAGCAGATGGGATCAAATCCCTTGGTTGTGCTTCTGTACGGAAGTCTTGGGGTGAATTTCATTAAAATGACTTTAAAGGCTTTAGAGCCGCTGATCAGCAGAGCTGAGAGCTGTGCATTCGGGGAGCCTGGGCCTGACACCACCTAGAGAGCTGCTCCAGCTGTTTCTGCTGCTTCTGGTGTTCATGCAGGAGGCTCAGATCTGCTGCACCAGTTCCTCATGCTGTTGAGCCTCTTCCAGACAGACCTGCTGTCTCTGTGGGTGCTGCCTGATATGGCAGCAGTGATGGGGTTGAGGAAAGAGGAACGGTGACAGCCTCCCTGCTGAAGAGAGTGAGAAGAGGAATAAGAGGAGGCAGCTGCTTCAGAGTTGTCTGTTTGTGCTTCCCAGTTCTGCGTCCTCCGGAGCGTCTACTGATGTGTGCTGAACCACAAGAGAGAGCTGTAAGGAGGAGTAAGGGTTGACAGCAGTGGGCTGTGAGAAGTCACTGGGTGCAGGGTAGCAGGATAGAATACATTTGGCACATCTAAGATTAAGTTTGATGACTGCATAGAGAGAGAGAGAGAGAAAAATTCCCTAATTTTGACTCAAAGTGGCTAATTTTATTTCCATTGAGCAAATTAGATACCATACCCAGTGTGTTATGTAAGATTTGTACATCATGTAGAGATACCGAATGAGGAGAGATCTGATTAGGACACTGAGCTTACAGGGTTGATGTTCTCAGTTGCTGTAGATGAAGGAAACAAACATACAGAAAGAAGCCAGTGGATAAATGGAGAGGGTGCAACTCTTAATGGAAAAAATACAATGAAATACGTAGGATAAGATGGGCAATAGATATAATGGTAAAGGCACGATTCCCAGAGAGCCAGAACTGATACCAGCCATGCATGATCTCTGTGGCTGTAACTAATTTCTTCCAAGATCTTTGTGGATTTGTAAACTGTCTAGTCACTTTTCATATGAAAAATGTTTGGGGCTTTTTTTTAAGGACATGTATGTATAGAATTTCTTGCCGCTGTTGATTCCTGGTTCCTTTGAGAATTACCAATTTTGTTGTCCATATGGAAGAACGGGCGAAATTCAACAAATGTGCGTGTGTCTTGTCTAGGGGATATAGCAACAATGCAGCTTAGAGGGAGCTGTCACACCAATGTCCTCATGCATAATGAGGCTGGAGCATTTGCAGCTGTAAAAATGTCATTGTCAACCAAATTGGAAACCTAAAACTATATAAAAATATAAGTAATTGTTGTGCTTTCTAGCCTGTAATGGCTTATGTCCTTATAGTGCAATACATGTAGTGATATGTATTGCTATGGCAGTACCTACCCATGCTTGAAAGTGGACTTTGTTGAAAGAAGATGCATCTTTGCTTTAGTTTAAAGCTATGTTTAGCAGATTTCAGAATTGAATTTCTGTTCTGTGTGTTTTCTGTATGGTAGGTAATGTGAAGGGTAAAGTTTTATGAATTTAGCCCAAGTATCTGTAAAAAGTAATTTCTGTGGATTTTGTATTCCTACTGAATACAAGTGATGCGGTTGTGATTACGTTTTTAACTAAAAATTCAACAACGGGATTAGTAACAATCTTTGAAATGTCGTTTCTTTCATATTTTTACAAGTGAATATATAACAATGGGAACAGTGACATGAAATCCTCCTTCATGTAGTATTTCTGTTCATTCCACTGATGTACAGAATTTGAACGTAGGAAAGGAGGGTCCACTGTTGAAGTGACATTACTGCTAGCTCAGGTTTTGCTTTTGCTACTTCTTCCCAGTCTGCCACATCATAGCAGAGTGCGGTGTAGAGTCCTGGAAATTCAGCTGTAGAATTAAAGTCATATAGACACGAACCATTTTTATTATTAGCAATAGCTGTAATACTACTTTTCATGAGAAGGGACTTTGTAATTTTACTTGCCGTTGGAGCAATTCAAAAGAGATATTATGACACCTGTCATATTTAGTTGTGTACTGTAAAGATGGCATGGAACTGAGTATTCAATTAACTTATGATCTCTTTTCCATATAAATGTGTTCTCCATTTGCTTTTGAAATTTTGGCTTTTGCCGCAATGATGTTTCTGCTTGTGCTTTTGGCCAACTTCATTTGTAATACGTGAAACCCAGGAAGATGTCGTAAATGATCATATTGTAGGTACTGAAGAAATGCCAAGAATCATTTGAGATTAATTTTCATTTAAATAAAATTGCTTTGGGTGCACAGTTTCCTGTGGTTTCAGCTTGGGGGCATATCAGGAATAATCACTTACAGGCACATTAGAAACTAAATGGCAGTGGGACAGTGAACATCTGATCCCCGCACCCTCGTGCCTTCCTATCACAAAGATGTCTTTATTATCTGGGAGTCTAAAGTTCTCTCACAGACTCCCCCAGTGTCTCTGGTTTCCATGCTTTTTTCTTTGGTGCTGTCATGTTAATATGTGAGGAAAGATGTTTTCTCAGATTTACGTAAGTCTTGAGATGCTGTAGTTACAGTCCCAAAGCTCTGGGCTTCTTAAGCTTTTTGTCTTTAGCCAGAGGCATGTTTAAAAGGCAGCGCTGTTGGTCAGGGGGCACCTACTCTTTTCTCACTGCAGGGAAAATGCTTCCTAAAAAATCAGATTCGGCACAAGGAAACTTAAATTTTTTAAGGCCATGTCACAACATTCGTGGGCTGTTTCTGCCTTCAAAGTAGTATTGTCAGTCTCTTGGATCTTATTCTCTGGGTTTTCTGCCTCCTAGTTAAGGGTTTCTGGTACAGAGAAAAAAAATGTGTATTTTTAAAATTTAATTTGTTGCAAAACAGTGTCAATTTAATTTAAGCAAATCAGGTTTTCTGAATATGTGTTGTAAGATCCAAAGTGCTTGTAGTTTTCAGTATTAGTTTCTCTTATAATTACCCACTTATTTTTGGGAAGGTATTTGCAAAACTAAAAGGAAGAAGTTGTTTGCAGGCAGGTCTGAGTCCGTGTTCCTCTAAAGAGTGGTCTCTTCTCTCCCTGTCCCTAAGAGACTAATCTGTACTTTAAGTTTTAGCTTTTGCAAAAGAAATGCGTTTAAAAAATAAATGTATCCCTATAACAGTGTTCTGAAACATCAATTAAAAGCTCATTTAAATTATTGACATACATAACTACAGCTTTTTCATTAGTAAAATGTATTTTAGAATTAGTATTGAGGTTGTCTTTTTTAATTTCTTGTAAAGGAGCAGCAAATGGGTAAAATGTAGCCATAAGAATAGAACCATTTTGTAGTCTTCTGACTTCAGGCTTTGGTTTGGGGCAGATGTGTCAGAAGTGTTTAAAAACAGTACTGGAATCTTGAAAATCCTTCTGGCAGGTCACAATGGGTAACAGTTCAAAAGTAATTTAATTGCCAAAGATTGGCATACCTTATCTATGTTATCTGGAAGTAAATCAAGAGTAAATAATTCTTCTGATTAAATGTAGTGAAAACTAAAGCTTGATTAGAGAGAGAGCAAGAGAGTGAGAGTGAGAATACCACTGAACCCTGGAGAGAAAAACCACCAGCCTGCCTTTGAGGTGTTCCAGTGATGTTTTTGCCACGTATTTGTTTTTTTGCCCAGGGTTATCCATTTTAAGAGGTTTATAGGTTTTTAATTAATTTTTATTCAGGAAGAAAAAAGTAAATTTGTCTCAAAACCATAGCTGAATATGAAATTTTAATATGCCATTTGCGTGAGGATATTTTGTTTCTTACTAAAAATCATCTCAAGCCTTGAAAAATATTGACCTGCTCAAAATAATTTTGAAGGGAAGCGACAGAATTGATTTGTTAGAGGACGTGAAAAAATGAATGCACTTTAGGAATCATGTCTGGTGTAAATTTAAGGGAGAAATATCTGAAAGTGGCTGCATGTGCCAGAATTTGGAGAGGTACCACTGAAGAAAGGTAACACACAAATTTGGAAACTTGGAGAACGTAACTTCCAAAACAGAACTAAAACTATATTGAAGTGATTCATGCTTTGTATTTTTCTTTAAAATGTATGGAGAATATAGTCTGTTTTTCATGAAGTGGAACAATGGGATTTAGTACTTTATGCATATGACATATTAAGCTAGGCATTATTGTTATTATAATGTAATTTTCTTTAATGCAGGCTAATGGTATGTATCTATCTGAAAATAGTCGTAACTTCCCTTTGTGGTGTGCAACATAGGCTAAAAAGTAAATTGAGAGTAACCAAGAATATTCACTAGATCTGTTTCACCAAGAAGTTTTTGGCAAGGAGTAAAATAAAGATGGAATTACCTATTTTAAAGACTTCTCTTTTAAAGTTTCCTTTTCTTTTTTTCTTCCTCCCCTCAATACTTTGCCTGTATATTTTAGTTTTCTTACTCTTTTCCATCAGCAAAGCAGTGAGGACATACATGGCAAAAGTAGACAATAAAAAATTATGGCCACAAAAGTAAATATAAGGAAATGTATTTAATTCCCAGTCTAGTTTTTGATTTGACATGACTGTGGGTGGTCAAGAAATATGGTACTGGGAATATATGAGATTGTTTTCTTAAGAGATTGTTCTTCTTAATTTCTTTATCATTAAAAGATGTAGTCAATGATTGCTCTTTTAAATATAGACATTTATTTTCTGTAACCCAGCAGCACTTTTTAATAACTATTCAAATTGTCATCTTCTGTATCATGGCCTTGTAATGAAGCTGTCATCTTGCTTTATACTTAAAACCTGCCCCTGAAGTTGCCCTCTGCAACTCCATTGTTCTGCCAGAGCAAAGATCATCTGTAAGGAGACTTATACTCCTATACGTGAGGAAGGGCAGAGGAGGTGCTACCAGAGTTTGGTAGTTGAATAATGCTTCTTTGTCACTTTGTGGTGCTGATGCTGATGTATGTTGATGAAGTCATAGAGCTGAAGAAATAGGCAACTGTAAGAAGCTATTTAAAGTGATAAAGCTAAGAATTTGTTCATATTCCTGTATGCTGAATGCATGCTAAAGATGTTACTAAAACACGCACTCAAGTGATCTTCGGTTTCCGTGCAAGTTGTTAGATTCAATTTCTTGGAATAACAGTCTTGCCAAGGCATGAATGCACACCATCTTCTATAACAGGTGTGTGTCAACTAACTCATTACTGTATGTAGAGTCACAGAATCATAGAGTGGTTTGGGTTGGAAAGGATCTTAAAGACTGTCTAGATCCAGCTCCCCCGGCTATTGGTAGGGATACCCATCCAGCCTGCCCTTGAACGTTGCCAGGGATGAAACTTCCACTGCTTTTCTGGACATGTCCAGTGCCTCACCACCCTCACAGTAAAGAATTTCTTCCTAACATGTGATCTAAACTTACTCTCACTTTGAAGCCATTCCCCCTTGTCCCATCACTACGGTTCCTGGTAAAGAGTCCCTCTCCAGCTGCCTTGTAGGCCCCCTTCAGATCCTGGATGGCTACTATGAGGTCTCCATGCACCCTTTCCTTCTCCAGGATGAACAGTTGCTTTGAAGGAGGGATATCTTAACTCTAGTGTAAACATTACTTGTATTGAATGATTTCCAGCTAATTAAATGTAATACCCCTTCCGGAAAACAGTGTTCTCATTCAATTTAAGTTATTTTCTGTTCCTTATCTATAGATTAGAATGATTAAAGTATTGTCAAACACAAACAAAAAGAAAAGTAGTCTTCTTTGGTAACCATTGCATAAATCAAAATACAGTTTGACATATGTCTTTTTGGTTTTCTGAAAAGAGGATATATATGCCTAGTCAGTGAGAAAGCTCTTTCTGTTTTCTATTTGATGTTCAAAGTTTGTTGAAAATCGTACAAACAATTGTATAAATTTCCTTATTAAGGAGTAATTTTATGTTGCATCGGGTGAACTGATAAAAATTGAAATTGATGAAAAGTAAGAAAGGGAGAGATGTGAAAAGAAGGAATGAAATAAGTAGTAATAACTAATACTTTCTTTTGACACTGTCTTTCAAAGATCCTCATAAGCAAGAAGGTGAAGTGTGGGCTGAAAGTGCAGACAGAGAGCAGGGATGAAAACTGCTTGAACAGCCAGACCCAGGAGGTGGTGATCAGTGACACAAAATTTAGTTGGTAGCCAGTGACTAGCAGTGTACCCCAGGGGTCCCTGCTGGGCCCAGTCCCATTCAGCGTTGCTGTTAGTGGTCTGGATGATGAGGCAGAGCTGTGCCCATTCTGCAAGTTTGCTGATGTCCAAACTGGGAGGATTGGCTGATACACCGGAGGGTTGTGCTGCATTCCAGAGGGACCTTGAGAAGCAGGAGAAAGGGGCTGCCCGGAACCTCATGAAGTTCAACAAGATGTGCAAAGTCCTGCCCCTGGGGAAGAACAACCAAGGCAATGGAAAGCAGCTAGGCATGAAAGAACGTGATGTCCTGGTGGACAGCAGGTTGGACATGGGCCAACAATGGGTCCTTGCTGCAAAGCTGTGTATTGTTATCCTGGGCTGCATTAAACAAACCATCCAGGCTGAGAGAGGCGATCCCCTCTATTCAGCACTAGTGAAGTCACACCTGGAGTATTGTGTCCATTTCTGGGCTCCTTTATACAACAGAGACATGGACATCCTGGATGGTGTCCAAGAAAGGGCCATGAAGGGAGTAAAGCTGGGACTGTTTAGCCTTGAGAAGAGAAGAGGAGGCTCAAGAGGGGCCTTATCCACCTGCATAGGGGGTGCAAAAAAGATCACACCAAGCTCTTCTCAGGACCTCAGTCCATAATAAAGAAAGTAACTGAAATATAGGAGGTGCTGTCTGGATGTAAGGAAACACATTTTTTCCTGTGATGATGACTGAGGACTGGTACATGTTGCCCAGGAAGGTTTTGCAGTCTCCATCCTTAGAGGTACTCAAAACTGTGGACACAGTCCTGCACACCTGTCTGTAGGGTGCCCTGCTTAAATAGGGGAGGTTGGATCAGATGACCCCCAGAGGTCCTTTCCAATTTCAGCCATTCTGTTGTGACTCTGTGTGTTCTTTCTGTTTAAAGATCTTAAATTTCAAGCATTTTTCTGTAGGTATAAGACTAGGATAATGATACTTTTATTTGGCATACTTGATTAATATGGTACAAAAGTTAAAATCTAAACGTTACATAAGCTTCTCTTAAGCTGTAGAAAAATCAAATGACAGTACCTAAGGTAAACAGGTGTACCTTATAAAAGTTAAGAGGTGTGGTGTGCTTTCCAAAAAGTGGTGGTATGGGAAGAAACTTGTTCTTTTCAAATTTGTACGGAGGTTGACTAGTAGGATTGGGAACTAATATTGAATACAAGGTATTTCTTTTGTGATATTACTTGGTGGGCCAGCGGGAAGAGATTCTTGACCATTTCCATCATGTGGCAGGTTGTGATTCTTAGGTGAGCACAGCTAGCTTTTATGGACACTGTAAGTCTGGGACCATGGGCAGTCCTGTGGTGTAAAGGAGAGCACTCTGGACTCCGAATCCCAAGGACCTGAGTTTGAGTCTCAGTGGGACCGTCCCCTGGCAGTTCAAGCCTCCCTGCCATCCCATCCCGT
>JAWWLZ010000001.1:35194075-35248455 GCA_035041345.1 Poliocrania exsul
TATAAACTTCCTTATCCAAAGGTTATCAGTTTCTCTGAGCTTAAAAGTGGTGACTGTCCCCTATGGGTTGCTCTGCTTGGCACTGCATTCCTGACAACTTCAGATTTAATTAAACCTGGCTGCTATTTCTGCTCTGGGTAGTTTTGACCTCAATCATTTTCCCTGCGCAGCTTGTACCACGATGCACAGGTTGGACTAAGCATGGAAAGCAGAGGTGCTCTTTGTCATTCAGATGGACTTTGCTCATTTTTAAGTGACTATAAACTAACATGGCTTTAGGTGATCTTTGCTGAACTTGGGATTTAAAAATTACTTGAGTTTGGAAGTTCAGAACTGTTTCTTTTGTGGAGGATTTGAGGTATATTCTGTATATTACACAGCTTCCAGGGTATTTTTCAGGTTGCCATGTTAACAGCAGCCTGTTGAGTTTGCTTAGTGTTGCATCTGGAATGTGAGTGCTCTGGTTCATGGTTATTGAATAAAAGACAAGAAGATCAATATGGCACATAACTGCAACAAGATCATACCTCTCCCTTGAAGTGAGGGTCTTCCTACCCACATTGTTAGGAAGTACTGCTGTATAAATCTTGGACTATGGAAATATAGGCATTGTTGTTCTTAATTTATTTTCCTTTTGTAGTATGATTTTTTTTCAGTATCCTATTATTATGTCTATCTTACATTGTTTTCTAAACAAATTATGTAGTAATATTCTGTTGGCCAGGCAGATGTTTCACCAAGGAACCTAAATACTTATCACTGAAATTTTTCCAAACTTTTGTTGGACTGTTCAAACATTATTGCATCTGCTGCAGGACAAGAAGAAAAAGAAGGTGCTAAATCTCAGGAGTTAAGAACAGAAGTTACAGAACTGAATTGGTAGAAGAAAAAAACCAGAAATAATTACTTCAGATCAGATAAAGTGAGAAGGGAGTCAGAATGAAATGTAAATTCAGAAGAGCAATATAGAAAGGAAGATGGTTAGGAGAAGGGAAGGAGAAAGTGGCTGAAGAGGGAAAAAACAAGATCATATCAGCTGACAGGGCAAAAATTAGAAGAATAAAGTAGCAAAAGGCAGCTGAAATGCAGATGATAGGTTTGCAAGCAACAAAGTTATATTTACAGACAGAGGAAGCATATTTTAGTTTGCTATTTTTTTTCTTTCTTCTCTTCCATCCTCCTCTTCTCATACTTTTGTCATAACTTGTACCTCTGTTTTTTCTCAAAATCCTTCTGCTCCACTTCACTGGACGTGATGAAATGAAGATGCATTACTCATTTGTGGATACCTGTACTGGTATACGTAGTGGAATCTGACAGACGTATATTTAGTTCACATATATAGCTAACCATAGTTTACACAGGGTTCTTTCCCCTTCCACCCATTTTTTCCTGAAAAAACTTAGGTCCAGGAGTGTATCTGGGGAGAGGTATGTTCCCATACCTGTAGCAATTAATTTTTAGGTAGTATTGAACTCCGGTGGGGCTTAGTATTCATTGCTTACTCAAAAAAAAAATAGTAGTTTGTGGTGTTATCTGATGTCATGCATGATTTGTTTTTAAGTGTACCATTTTCCAAGTGTCTCGTAATAAAAACATACTTTTATCCTTCTATTAAAAAATTTTAAAAATTGCAATTTGTATGGAATTAAGGTTATGGGTAGAAAGGTTTTGATTATACCATGGTTTCATGCCATCTTATTTCAGTCTGAATAATTTGTGGTATTGACTGTCTAGAATAATTGAATAGAATGAAATGAAGAAGCAGGAGGGATCCTACAATGTGTAAAATAAGCATTTCTAAAATACAGTTGAATTTTTATTTTAATAGCAGTTTTATTTTTAAAATTACATAGAGGAGTTTTTGGAAGGGTGATGCAATGGCCGTGCTTTTATGTGCTTAAATAAATCCACATAATATAAAACTTGCAATCCCTGTACAAAAAATGAACACCTACATATAAATCCTATCCATATAAACTTAGAAAATCCGGCAATTTGTGTGAATATTTGTTGGCAGACTACAGTACTGGTTACTATAGTAGTTAATCTTTAGACCATACACTACCAGTTTATAATGTGCCATGTTAATTCATCTGCTCTGAAGCCTAGAAAGGAAAGCTCCGTGTACAAACTGAAACCAGCTACTAAAGGAAGTGGATGTTTCTGATGATTGATTGATCATAGTTGAGGATGAAGGCTGCCTCCTCCAGAGATAAATGTTAGGGTTATTTTCGGAAACAATAATTTCAGACAATCAGAACTTACTGCTGTGATTTCACAAAGCAGAACATCATGTTTTTCATAACTCAGGATTTGCATAGCTCACAACAGAAAGCTCTTGATCTCTTACTGTTATTTGTACATTATGTGCCAAATAAAAATGGATAATGAACATCTAAAAAATGCAGATGCAGTGTCACTAAGTATTGAAACTTAGGTAAAGTCACTGAAAACCTTAAAGAAAGGTCTTTTTGTTTGCAGAGCCCTTTATGCTGTCCCATTAAGGAAATTCTAGCCTCCCAAATTACAGCTATTTGCTCTTCTTTCCCTGTGAAACACATATCCTGTAATTTATTCAGTATTTTCTACATGATATTTCAAAGTGCCTTTATTTTCTTTTAAAAATGTGTGGTACTAGTGCCATGTTATTTTCTTGTTTAATCACCTAAACTGCCTTTTGTACCAAAGCAACTACTTGAAAAATACTTTGCCTTATAATTCTACTTTATTTTTTACAGTGGAACAAGCAAGCTTAACAGTTGGACTTGCTGTTACATGGATTTAATATCAAATAATCTTTCCCTTTCTTATAAAGATTATTTTGAAGTCTTTTGCATTTGCTGTAGAATTACAGGAGTGTATTAAAAGTTCTCTGCTATTGAATTATTGTTTAATAAATCAGAAGAAAAAAACAGATGAGGATTTTTTCTATGTTTTTCTATGTTTTTTTACTGTCCTTATGTAAACATCTCAAAGTTAGTGATTCAAAGTGTTGTTTTGGTAACTGTCATGAAACTTGATTTCTGAGGTATTTTGCATGACCTGGTGAGTAGATGAAATCATGCAGCCTCCTAAGAAATGCTATAAATATCAGTTTGCTTTATTCAGTGCGAGCAAAAGTAAAACAGGGACTGGGGGTGGGGCTTGGGGATGAGAAGATAACCTTCTGGGCCAACTCGGGCAGTTCTGCCAAAGACCTGCTGCTGGACTTGCTTAGGCTGGGTTCAAAAGCAAATATGGGTGGAAAAGTAAGATAATCCATCTTCTGTTTATCTACCAATAGATAAAAACTAAAAAAGGATTTTTTACTTTTTTTCATGAAACATCTCTTATTCTTTCATAGAATAAAGACCTCCTCTGCATTTCAGTTTTTCTTTTTTTTTTTTGTCCCTTAAAACTTGCAGTGTCCTATAGTACTTTTGGGTTTGGTTTGAAGGGAAGATTTGTGGGCTGCTGAGTTTTGCAGAACTTTGGTCCCAGCTCTCTGCTACATACACAGGAGAAGAGGGGCTGATCTCCCCAAGCTAATTTTGGGTACCCACCTCTGTCTCAGAAATGGCAGAATTAAAGGCGTATCTTAGGCATGTTTTTAAGTGCAAGCATTCTATATGATTAGATTTTCATACAGGTAAGAAGAATGTCTGGATGTAGAGGTTTTACAAAGAAAATATACATTAAGGTGGAAAATTGCAGTGTCCAGTGGGATTAAGGGGGGCATCTTTAGTTGGTTCATGACGGTCTTCTGACACATTTACACTTTCATCAATTGTTTACAGTGGCTGCTATGCAATGTCCGTGAGCAAATCCCACTTTTGGTATTTCTGTGGTCCTGTATTTGCAAGTGCAAATCATTATTTCTCATCTGTTCGTTTGAATAGTACTGGGGGAATAGGACAATAATGGTATTCATGAAATCAGAAGAAATCAATTTTGATTTCCAATGTAGCATTAAAGAGAACCTTACTACAATTAGGTCTTTAGCATCTCTCTGGGGCCTGTTTTCAAGGCTTGTCTTCAGTTTTAGGCACCTATCTGAGATATTTAATGTAGGAAATAGGAGGGAAAAATGGGCAAGACAAGAAAGCAGTTCCTGTCTTGTGTTGATTTGATTTATTTTGCGAAGCAGCCTCTCTGATGATAGAGGTGATTGTGCATGAATCTTACTTGCATAGTTCCAGGTGAAGTACCTGGAAACCATATTAAAATTATTCTGAGAGATGGTAAGTGTGTTGAATTAATGAAATGCTGAGATATAAAGATTCTAATTTTTTTCCTAACTTATTCTGCATACATAGCCCATGTTATCCTTCTATTTTATGGACCTATTTTTGGCTTTAATATGAAAAAATTACCTTGTGTTCTGCTAATAAGAGCCAAAAAGGAAAGGGATATGTTTATTAAAGTATGTATTTATGTATTGATTTTTATGGGGGTTATTGCCAAAGTTTTTGGATAGAAATTACAGGAAAACGACATCCTAGAAAAAACTGTTTTCCTGCATGGAAAAAATATGTGAAATATTTGAAAATCTCTTTCTGAGTTCTAAGTAGAATTATTTTAATTTCTACAGTAATGTAAAGTGCAAAACTACAGTCAACTCTGTGATCTCTTTAGGTCTTTGACAAGAGTAAAAAGAGAAAGTGTTTATGCTACTTTTGTGTCCTGCAGATACATCTTAGGAACTGAAAGGCAGTTTAAATTTGCTGTTTATTTCTGTCTTTCAAATGTACATGTCAATTTGGTAATGACATTTAAGTATTCCTTTAAATTAGAGATCGGTCATATGTTTTACTAAGTTTTTTCCTAGTATATTTTCCTGAGAAAATATGTGTTAACAGTATAGTAAGTTTAGTGATTAGAGTGTAGCATTTAATATTCATGTTTACCTTCTGAAGATACATGTTTGTGATACTGAAATGTTACTAGAGCAGACTTATTTAAGTCTTAAGATATCAGAGTTACATGACTAATTTTCTGAAAATATCCTGAGAGAAAACTTTAGACATTTTGGTGAGGATTGTTAATTATTGATGCCTGTTGTATTTACAGTTTCTCCCAAGGAAATGCCTACCCTATCAGCCTTTAATCCTTGCACTCAATTTGGAATCAGCCATGGTATGGCTGTCATGCCAAGCCAAGCAATGTCACAATGTCCATGCCTTATCCCCAGGCAGAGATTGTGGAGTGCTCATCTGTCTGTATACATCATGGGAAACAAAACCCAACCTACGAGCCTCTGCTGCAAGATTTACATGTTCAAAGGGATAAGCAAAAATATATTTACAATATTTCAAACACTCCTTTCGATAGTAAGATCAGAGCAACAATTACCTGGTGCCGAGCTGTGCCAGTGCCATCTCTGCCTCCCCCCATCCCAGCCGGCAGCTCCACAGTCTCTCCTGAAAGGCAGGTGAGAGGATAGGAAAGGTGAGATCGAGTCTACAACAGTGGCAGTGTTACTATCAGCAGAGAGAGATGATTAGCATTGCTTTCCCAGAGTTGTGATAGATTGTTGGCAGTGGTGGTGGGAGCTGAGGGGAGGGAAGGGGCTGAGAGGAGGAGGAGGAGGCTCCATCTGGGGCTGTGTGTGGTGGGAAAAGAGATGCTCCTCTTGAGTGCTTTTCAAAATGTTTTTTTTAATTTGGATCCGTTTCACTCCTTTGACTTTGTATATACTTGAGGATGATTGATAGGCTATGCTGAGTTCCAAAACTTGCTGCTTCCCCATTACCTGCTCCTGTTACCAGATGTACTGCTTGACCAGAGAAGAAAAGAGAAATGTGAGGAGGAGAGGTTGGACAGTGTATGCAGTGAAGGAGTAAGAGGCCAAGCAGGACAGGGTTTTTAACAACCATGAACCATAACTAAAGAAGTTGGAGAACATGTGTGGTTGCATTATTAGGACTGTAGCACTGCTTTGTGTCTTTGGTTTCACTGAAGCTCTTAGTATTTATCATGGAATCATAGAACGTTAAGGGGTTGGATTGGACCTTAAAGATCATCTAGTCCCAGCTCCCCCTGCTATGGGCAGGGACACCTCCCACTAGACCAGGCTGGTCAAGGCCCCATCCAACCTGGCATTGAACACTGCCAGGGTTAGGGCATCCACAACCTTCCTGAGGAACCTGGACTTACTTTAAAGCATAATGGATTATCCAAGTAACTAATTTATAAGTCATCAGATATTTTTTTTCCTTTTCTTGTTTCTGCCTCTTGATCTAACAGAGAAACATATGCTCTTGTGGCACTCTGTCTTCAATTCTGTTTCTATATGCCTAAGCAGTACCTAAATCTTTATTATGCTCAGATGATAGGGCAGAATAAAGGTGATCATTGTCCTTTTGGCTTTTTAATAAAAGATGGATGCTGCCTCAAATCCCTTCAACCATCTTTCTTGTTATAGGAGATTTGCCAGTCCTAGTGCATACTATTTTTCACTTTGTCAAGTTGAAAAGGTAATAGTGGATTGAAATGAGTAGGCAGGTATTTTATTGTTGTTTTATACCCTTGTCTTCAAACTAGCTCCGTTCTTTCAGATGGTGAAGGTATAAGCTGTGGTTAGATTAGGTCCAAATGAGAAGTATTAGTTCTGTGGCCTGAATTTGGGCTAGTTTTTCTTTTCTCCATATTAAATCACACCTCCTGATCCTGCAGCCTGCAAAAAAAGCTGCAGAGTAGGCTTTCTCAGCTGCCAATGAGGGAGGAAAATTATGTTCTGTCTAATTCCCATCTCTCCAATCTTTTTTGTGGTTGTAATTTTTCGTATTGAGGTGTGCTGGTACATCTGTTCCATGGTAATACACATATCGAAGGTCAAGAAGATACTTTAAAGCATCTTTAAAGTGGATGACTTCTCTTTTGTTGGACTCCTCTGCTTTTAAACAGAAACAAAACCACATTTACACTAAACTCAGCTGTCTTGCTTCATTGCTTCTTGTAGATTAAGTAGTAGAAATGATTTTATGGTTATATGAGAAGAAAAGAATACATTTTGATAAAAGTATCATGGTTTCTATTGCCATTTTGCATGGTACACGTGTCAATTTGCATGCTAGAAAATAACTGAAATTGGGATTTTAGTACTGTGTATACACTATTAAAAATGTAACTAAATAGCCTGTAGAAATAGTTTCTTTAGGAGTTAAAATGGAACACCAGTTATTGCAAATAGTTCATTGCTTTTGCTAAATCAATAAGTTTATTCTTGTGCAGAAAAAACCAACTTTTAAATGTAATGTGAAGAGATTAAATGTAATTTACCATGTTTGGTCACTTTTAGACATATGGTACATAGGCTCCTGGAATTTATTTAAACTTTTTCTTTCCAACAGTAAATCTTGTCCTCGTTTTAACAGATTGCTTTACATGTAGCTGGATCCGGTTGCACAGCCTCCTCACGAGAGGAAATGCATTGCCTACAGACAAGCGGTACAAGAATTACGACCATACAATAGGGAGTATTTTTCCACCATTATCACTTTTCAGTGGAGATTCTTTTTCAGATACGTAACAGTGACTCAATGAACCAGGAAAGTGTTTACCTGCAAGGTGATCTGCTGGTAACGGGAGAAGCTTTTGAGGGCTAAAATTTCAGGCGTCTCTGTCCAGAGCCATCCCCAAAGGAAGAAAAAGAGGATCTCCTCCCCTTCTTTAGGTTTCGTCAGTCAATCACAAAGGGCTTTTGTCCTGCTAGCATATTGATGTGTCTGGGCTTTGGCTGTTTATCATCTTCCTGTCATCCTTAAATGCAAAATAAAAGAAAGGAAATAGCTTCTGGTTCTCAGGGTTTGAGAATAAAGTGCTTGTGGCTGCCGTGGACCTCGGTGTCCCAGCTGCCCTGGAATGCCTTCTGTGGGGATGCGATTGCTGGCACTGCTGTGTACATCACCCGTGTAGCTCCCAGGCACTGGGCAGAACAAGGCTGATATTGCAAGTCAGATGATGAAAAAACAGTTGAGGTTCACAGATTCAATTTCTGTCTTTGATCCTGGCATTAAAGTTCCCAAGCTCTGTGAGTGGAAGCATAGTGCAGACAAGATTTCCGGTTGCTTTAATCCTACTGCTAAAAAGATCCATTCACAGGGTGTAGGGATTGGCTTGTATTTTTGCAGAATTTTAAAACTTAGATGTATTTTGTCGGTGTTTATCACCAAACACTAGAGCAAGTTAGTTTTTTTCCCATAATGAAAATTATTTTTCTGTAAGATTTTTCATGTGTGTGTATACGCTAGTAAAGATTTGGCAGCTCATTGGCTTACCCTTTCACATATATTTGAGGCACTTTGCATTTTACATACAGAGTACTTAGGGGGAAGATTTAAATAGCCTGCAGAAGGTCAGAGACAAAATTTGTGTGCTTTTGAGCCATAGAGTTCCAGTCCAGTTCTTAAATCACAAGGCTGTCTCTCCTGCATTCCTGTTACAGGACATAATTTAACTTTGAAAAGTGGGGCATGGTACAGAATTGCTGCCAAAGAATTAAGGTAGGAAGCAATATATAAACAGCTGTATAGAACCATAGAATGAGGCAAGAGACAAGGATATTATGCAGGGCAGTGTCAAATGCTTTGCACAAGTCCAGGTAGATGACGCTGCTCGCTCTTACCTTATCCCATCACTGTAACGCCACTGTAGAAAGCCACCAAATTTATCAGGCACAATTTGCCCTTAGTGAAATCATGTTTACCGTCAGCAATCACCTCCTTGTTTTCCATGTACTTTAGCATAGTTTCCTGAAGGATCTACTTCATGATCTTGCCAGGGACAGAGGTGAGACTGTCTGACCTGTGTTCCCTTGGTCTTTTTTTCCTTTTCAAAAGTGGAGTTTTGTTTCCCCTTTTCCAATCAGTGGGAACTTCATCATCTTGCCACAATTTCTCAGATGTGATGGATAGTGTCCTAGACACTTTGTCTGCCAGTTCCTTCTGAACCTGCATATGAATCTCCTCAGGTTCTGCGGACTTGTGGGCCTTCAGGTTCCTCAGATGGTCTCAGCCCTGATAGTTTCCTATAGTAGGCAGCTCTTCCATCTCCAAGTCCCGGACTTTGCCTTCTGCAACTCAGGCAGTGTGGCTGGACCACTTGGCAGTGAAAACTGGCAAAAAGGTCACAGAGTAGCTCAGCCCTCTGCATATCCTGGGTAACCACGTCTCTTCATTTCCTTCCAGAGAGGGCCCACATTTTCCCTAGTATCCCCTTTTATCACCAGTGTGCCTACAGAAGGTTTTCTTGTTGCCATAGATGTCTCTGGCAGATTAAATTCTCTCAGAGTTTTAGCTTTCCTAACCTGATTCCTGGCTGCTCAAGCAATCTC
Organism: Poliocrania exsul; assembly: GCA_035041345.1. Taxonomy (NCBI): domain Eukaryota; kingdom Metazoa; phylum Chordata; class Aves; order Passeriformes; family Thamnophilidae; genus Poliocrania; species Poliocrania exsul. The sequence continues at coordinate 35,203,392 of JAWWLZ010000001.1, forward strand.
CTTCCAGGCTACCTGTCCTTGCTGCTGTCCTCTCTAGGCTTCTTTTTATTGTTTGAGTGTGTCCAGAATTCTGCTCCGTATTCATTTATGCAGGCCTCCCGGCATTTTTGCCCCACTTCCTCTTTGGAAAACATCGCTCCTGAACTAAAAGGAGGTGGTTCTTGAGTATCAACCAGCTTTATTGAGCCCCTCTTCCTTCCAGGGCTTTATCCCATGGCGTTACACCAAACAGGTCACTGAAGAAGCCAGTCTGATCTCCTTAAGGGTCTTGAGCTTGCTGTGCACCCTCCTTGCTCCTACAAGGATCTTGAGCTGCACCACTTCATGGTCATAGCGCGGACTGCCCTTGAGCTTCACATTCCACAGCAGCCCCTCCTTGGTGAGAACAGGGCAGCACAGCTTCTCTCCTTGTTGATTCCTCTATCACTTGGAGAAGGAAGTTATCATCAACACATTTTGTACTCTTTATTTCATGTTTTCTTTATTGTCACAACTCCTTGGCTTAGTTTGTTTTGCCCAACTGTATCCTATCAGTTCTTCTGGTTTTGCTGCTGCTCTCTTAAAAATAGTTACCTAGTTTTGCTGAGCTGAGGGTCTGTGTAGTTGCTTGCTTGGTTTAGAAAAAAAATTCTCATGGCATTAAAGAAAGAAAGAAGAGATCCTTTTGAGCAGCAGTTAGGAAAAATTTAAGAACAATCTATATATGTACAAAATGTACCTAGGAAAGGAGAGTCACACCAAGAAATAAAATATAATTCTTAGAAGATGAATTTGATTTCAAAAATCCCTTCTTGTTATTTGAATGTTACCTGTGTCTATTTGATTGCTACAATCCTTTGTGGCAAAACTGAGCTGTTGCAGACACCATTGTGGTCATGAGATACAAGTGCTAAACTGGTAACTCACACTCATCACATGTTTCTAATTTGATAGCAGACAGGGCAGAAAATCTCCGTTTCATTAAAAGCAGAAGGCAATTACATTACATTGGAGTCTACATGTTTTGGTATGTGTTTTTTAAAAAAATACTCTTCTGTTTATGTAAGGGTTGCACATGACCAAATATTTTACAGGTAACTACTGTGCAACTTGAATATATATTTGTAGTCTAAAGACTGCAGTCCCAAATATCGTTTTTAACATATGACATTCATATTTCATTTTAGAAATAGGCATATTTTTAACTACAGGCATTGGAAATACTTGGAATTCTGTTCCTGTGAGCTAATTGCTGACTAGAATAGGAAAATAAGAGCTACTTTGTGGATAGATGCTTGTGGTCTTTCTTTTGGCTTTTGGCCCTAAGATAAAATGTCAAGGAAAATGCAGTAATGTATAATGGTATCTATCAGTGTATCCTGGGCATAATTTGAAGCCTGTCAAATATCTGCTACTTTATAAACCTGGAATTACATCGTTCTTCTTCATTCTACCATCTGCTTATACGTTATTTGGTTAGAAGAGTATAAATTATTTCAGGGATGATTTTCACAGACATGCTTCAGTTCATAGAGTCTCAATTTCACAAAAAAAAGAAACTGCTGTGAAAAAAAGCAGTTTCTTCTGTGAAACTGAGACTTCATGGGCCATTTCGAATATTCTAAAGAATGAGACATTCTTTATTCCCTTTCGTATATTTGATATATTGTCTAGAAACTGTACTGAGGAAAGGTTTCTAGTCTTACATCTTTAGCCTAAATAAACCTTGACCTGAACAAACCAGATCTAATTAATGTAATAGCAAACTATAATTCAGAATCTGACTGTACTCTTACATTAATATCAAACCATGGGTTTGATCCTTCAGGTGAAACTATGGTTCAGAAATTCCATGGCAAATTTGTAATTGATTTTTAAAATGCATGAATTTTACTTAGAGTATGAATAAGAGAATTGTATAAGTAAATAGTGAGGAAAAACCTGAAAAAATGTTAATACAATAATATTTGAGATTTTGCTCAAAAGGATGGGATTACAGAATCACAGAATATGCTGAATTGAAAGGGACCCACAAAGACCATGGAGTCCAACCCTTAGCCCTGCGCAGAACTATCCCCGAGTCACACCACGTGCCTGAGAGTATCATCCAAACACTTCTTGAACTCTGTCAGACTTGGTGCTGTGACCACTTCCCTGGGGAGCCTGTTCCAGTGCCCAGCCACCCTCTGGGTGAAGAACCTCTTTCTAACATCCAACCTAAACCTCCCCTGACACAACTCCAGGCCATTCCCTCAGGTCCTGTCACTGGTCACCACAGAGAAGAGATCACTGCCTGCCCCTCCTCTTCCCCTCACGAGGAAGTTATAACTGCAGTAAGGTCTCCCCTCAGTCTCCTCTTCTCCAGGGTGAACAGACCAAGTGACCTCAGCTGCTCCTCATATGACTTTTCCTCAAGGCCCTTCACCAACTTCACTGTCCTCATTTGGACACTCTCTGATAGCTTAATGTCTTTCTTACATTGCGGTGCCTCAAATTGCAATAGTTCATTTTAGGTTAAAATCTATGGTTTTTAAAGTAGGTAGAATACCTTAGGTGTTTTAAATAGTAATTTTCTGATCTAGCGGAGGGTTTTTTTCTGTATAAATTTGAATGAAAGCATATTTAATTTTTTCAATGAAATGTTAAAATAGCGTTCAGCCCAGGATCGTGCAAATGTCAAAAATTTAGTATGATCCCTGAAATACACTCTTTGGAGACACATAAAAGAAACAAGGAGGTGAATAACAGTGTGCACAGTTATTAGTGAAAAATGAATTGTGTCAAATCAACCTGGCTTCCTTCTGTGAAGATTAGAGGCTTCGTTGATTCAGAAGTAATAGAGGATATCATATATCTTCAGTAAATCTTTAGACAGACTCTCATGTGATATTTTCTCAGGAGAGGCCTCAAAATATGCTGCAGGAAAAAAATCCTCCTTCTTACAACTGACTAAGAATCATGGGTATTGAATTTAGCATCAGAGTAGAAGTATCATCCAGGAATAATTGGTCCCATCCACAGATTTAATATCAAGCCCTAAGTAACCATCCTGGCCATTGTTAAAGTTGCTAAACAATGAGACCAAACCAGTCTTCCTAGATTTCTGGTTTTGTCCACAGATTTAATAAATATGTCATTCAAAACAATTTGACAAATGGGAGAATATTCCTGAGGTATGGAAGGTTCTGCATTTTAGAAGAAAGAATCAACTGTATAGATGGAGAACATGGAACCTCTTCCTGGGTCATGCCTCTCATAGCAGGGCGTAGGAGTCAGATGTCAACCTAAACATGAGTCAAAGTATTGGAACATGGAAAAAAGCAGTATTTGGGTATATATGGTTGATGGCTGGATGGACACAGCCTGAGAGCTGTGATGAATGGCTTTCTGTCCAGATTGGTGATGAATGGTGTCCTCAAAAGCTTTGTCTTGGGACCAGTGCTCTTCAATATCTTCATCAATTACATAGACTGTGAGATCAAGTGCACTTCCATCCCTGAAAGTGTTCAAATCTGGCTTGGATGGGGCTTTGAGCAACCTTGTCTAGTGGAAGGTGTCCCTGCCCATGGCAGAGGATTTAGAACTAGACTTTAAAGTCCTTTCCAGTCCAGACTATTCTGATTCTGTGATGATATAAATAAGAGTACAGTGTGAAAAGCATTGTTACCATTGACCTCTCCTTGGTGTCAACAACGTTAGCCGGAGTAACAAAATTTACCTATACATGGCCACATTGTGCAGAGTCCAGAGCAGAATGAGAGTGATCAGACATTTATAGACCATAATGTTTGAGGAACTTGAAATTACTTGAAGTGTTTTGTTTAGTCTAGACAAAATCTAGACTGATAATAGCAGTACTTCTGTAATGGGGACAGGAATAATGAGCTCTCTCTTGGATAAAAAGTAAAATAAATAGTAGACTAAAATTGCAGGGAGGTAGATGTGGGTTAGAAATAATTACATTGGAGAAACTTTATAATATTAATACACACTAAGTAGTGGGATAGTTTGTTCACAGAAAGAATCCATTATCCATCTTGGAAGATCAAGTTTGACATGAATGGTAGAGCTGCAATCCTTATTTTTGATAGAGAATGGACTATATGAAATATCTTCTGTAATTTTATGTGATTATTCTATATAACTTGTGGTCTAAGTTCAAGTGTGATTATGATTCTGTCTCTGAGTAAATGAGTAGTGTCAAACCAACATGGAAATTTTGGTACTTGTATTAGATTTTAAAAAAATAATAGTTTCTCTTCCCTGCAGTAACTATTCATGCATGATAAGAAACCATCACTCCTCAAAGAGGATCTGTTGGGAATACTGTGTTTTCTGTGTGTCACCTAAGTGCCAAAGAACAGTAGACTGTATTTAGTGGTAGAGTTTCTGAGGAAGGACTGCTGGCAAATTAAATGATGTGTCACTGAAGCAACGAAGAGCAGTTATAAAGAGGGAGATGACACACTAAGAAGTGACTGTAACACCTCTGTGATTTAATGCAACATAAACATGCATGGTAGTGTTTGTAGACTGGGTCTCCAGTACCTGCTTGTATGCATTTTTTCCAGGAGTGCAAGCTCTCCTGGCAAAAGGAAGAAAAAAATACATGATTGTAGCCCAGATCTTTATTAAACAACTCTGTAATAGGCTGTTTGAATGTCGGTCTTGACATTTCATCAATTGTATGATGGAAATACCAAGGAGCTTAAGGTTTTTTCAGTTGCTTGTCTCTCTCTTGTTGCTGCGTTAACTGAAGAGATAACTGCCTGTAGCACTTGAGGAAAAACTGAAGTCATAAAATGCTTGAAACCAGAATGAAAAAATGAATGGAAAAGCTTCTTTCTGAAATTCTGTTTCAAGTTAAATCTTTTTATTTTTTTAAAGATCAGTTGATAAAATAAGGCAAGAAAGTGATTTGATTTGTCCCTGTCCTTTTGAAAAGTTAGATTTTAGACCGAGCTAAAAGGTGGCACTATTAGATTTGTGGCCTTCCAAAGCTGACTTAATGAAATTGGAATTTAACTCATCCTCTGTTGTCACTCTATAATACAGACTGACGAGTTACTGATAATTTCTTGCTGATACACCTCTTCTCACAGGGGCAAACAAAGGGTAAGCCTAATGTTGAAAGCTAAGCTTTCAAATCGTTTAAGAGTTTTGGAGCTTTATTTGTGGTTTCTGATAAGAGTGTGGACGTTTTCACTGTGTGCTGTGAGTAGGTGAGAGGGGAGTGTCAGTGTGGTGATTCTTTGTTGCACTTTCACTCTCAGCACATCCTTATTTCAGTCACTTTTGATTCACAGACAGCTACTACTAATTTTAAAATATAAAAAACTAATTTTATGCATTTCCCTCTTTAAAGAGCCCTCACAATCAAGTAGCATAGCAGCAATTAACAGAAGTATGTTGAACATACCACCTGGTGCTCAAAATTGTAGATAACGCTGTGACTGATAAACACATTCACACTCACATGTATCTGTTGACAAGCAGTTATCTAGGTTTCAATGAGGGGCATTGAACAAAAATGCAGCATTTCTCAGGAAGGAAAAAATTATTATAAAGTCAATTTTCTTTTGAGTCTTCTCAAATGCAGTCTCATTAAATAATGTACTCAAAGGTGAAAATGCCTGAACTTTGAGTTTGCTTTCAATTCTGATTTTGAAGAAATCATCTGTCACTGTATCTGCAAATGCATTTTAAGACTTCAGTTTATATTACTGTATTAATTTAATATAAAATAAACAAAACTTTGGAAAACAACCAAAACTCTGATAGTATGTTTTAGGATCTAGGAACAATTTGGTCAACCATCTTCCCCTTTAATTGAATTTAATGTCCAGTTCTGTTATTTGCCCTCTAATTGGTACCTTTCTTTTCTTCCTTGTAAAGAACAACTAGCTCAAATTAATCTTTGAGTTAGCTAAAGTATTTTGTATATAAATACCATCTTGTGTGGATACATTTATATTCAGAAGCCCTCTGTTACTTGAAATAAACTTAAGATTCCATTTTAGAGGAGATCTGGTGCTTTAAATTATCAGAGCATCAAGATGAGATTTGCAAATACTTAAGTTTGAGGTCTTGTTTTTTCCAGTCGTTTCTCCTCTATTCTGTACATTACTCCTAAAGCAGTTATCTGTTCAGAGGGGCTTTACCTCTCAATAACTGTAGATGTTTAACACTCGTTTCTGCCCATCTTATCCTAACCTGCCCATTAGATCAATCCTGCATGTTTCCTTTGTCCAGATGAGATGGTTTGCTAGGCTTGTGCTTTTTCTGTCATTCTGTTTTATTTGCAAAAGAAGGGAATGAAGTAAAAACCACACACTCTTCAGCATTTCAGAACCTGTGTGGTAACATACAGATAAAATTGATTCAGGTCTAAAGTTCTTTAAAATGTGTGTAATGAAGGATAATTTTTCACTTCCACAAGTGCTCCATGTCATACTTTGTGCCACTAGACTGCTAGTAAACCTTAGTGTGGTATTTGAACATACCTCTTACTCTGCCACTGTGTAGAGTGAGCTTTTGGATTGGAGAATGACTGCTTGGCATCCCTTCTCCTGTGCTTTGCTCTTTTCATCTTATGTCAGATCTGATTTGGTGCAGATATCTTGTTTTCGATATCTTGTTAGGCAGAAATTAGGAAGACGGACAGGCCTTATCTGCATTTTTATATTGACAAAAGTTTTCCAGAAATCTCCTCTTTACCTAAGAGTTGTCAAGTATTGTTACTTTTAAATATGCACTCAAAGGTCCTTTCTAAACAGCAACTTCTGTGTGTTTTATTTCATGCTGTATGAGAATTGCAGCTTAAAAGGGAAAGGCAGAGGAAAGAAAAAGAAAGTATATTAAAATAAATCTGAAGTGCCATTGTGTTGATGCTTCAGAAGGCATTGCCACTTAGAGTTCATTTAGGCTTTTTAAGAATTAATAGTAAATTCCTTTTTTTTAATACCAGGTAGTTTAGTTCTGCAATGACATTTCCTGCTTTTAAGAACTTATTACTTCTGATATTGAGTATGATAGCAACCAAAAAAAAGAGCAGTGGAGGAAAAATGAGGACCATTTTAATTTTCTTTTTAGCTAAAGTATTCTTTGCTGTTATTTGTTGAAATAATAGATAGGCACTTTTTAAAATTTATTGTTTTTATCAACTATTTTAAGTGGAGTATTGCCTGAATGATTTTGCTTGCTATATTAAAAGTGACACTTAGGAATTCAGTATTTAATCTAATACAGTCTCAGATGTTTTCTGATATGTACACCTAACAAACATACAGAAATTGCTTATTTTCCACTGTCTCGTAAGTTTGTAGTTAATGGCTAATGAGTTGGTGCTCCCCAGCTTGAGTAAGACTCAGTAATACAAAATGTTCATTGTTTTCTTGTATAGTATAATTGTATACTAAATATTTCATAAGTAACATCCTATAAAATCTCAGGCATTCTTGGATATATACAGAAAACAAATATGTTTTTCTGTAGCCAGATAAGAAGTCTATAATTTTTATTAATTGCCAGAGTTGCTCAAGGTGCTACAGCAGATATAAAATGGAGCTGTAAGGATCAACTTGAGCCTAGTATTTCATTTGAGGAAAGCCAAAGGCAAGGCAGAGATGCAAACTCAGTCTTTTCAGAGCCAGTGAGGTGGCAGGTGGGAAGCAGACATCCTCTGGTCCTCAGCTTGTGGCACCCACCTGCAAAGAGGAGGTCAGGGCCCCCCTGAGGAGCCTGGAGCTCCTGGTGCACCAAAGGCTTTGCAAGTTACAGCTTCAGAAATCTGTCTGTAATGCTCATTAAGGAGATATGCTGTGAGTCCTGAGCCTGGAAAATGCTGATGGTCTCTACCATATATGAAGTCCAGGGAATAAGGGTTTTCTCTTATGCTGAATAACAGGAAATTTCTTTAGCTCATTTTAATTTATTTTTTCACTTGTTTTAAAATGTGATGTCAGTGGGCTCCTGGCTGTGCAATGGTACAGAGTTGTTCGAGCTCTCTGGGCATTGGCAGTTGTGGTTACTTTCATTTGTTCATTTGTGTGTGACTTGTTTGTGTCTGACCTGCATGAACTTGATTGCGGCAGAATTCAGGAAAAATGCTCAAGAACTGGCTGTCTCTCTTGCTACATTTATTTTATTCAGTAATTAAATCAAGATTTTTCTGAGATCAAGGATTTTATAAGAGTAACATTGTCTGATAGAGTTAATTTATGAACTATGTATCTCATTAAAAGTTTAAATTCAGACCTAACTTCAGAACTGAGGTGATTGTATTTTTTCTAAAATTTTTTTTTCAACATTCAGATACAGACCGTAACAATGTAAGTGCATAATTTGAACAAAATTCAGCATTTAAAGCTGAGCACTGAGCAAGATAAATGCATGTTCAAATTTTACAGGTTATGGACATACATAGAAATCATTGTACTGGAATGATTCATCTAGTCCTGCTGAGAAGTGCTGGTGAAGCATGCCAAAACATAAATCAAGGACTTGATCAGGATTTCAGGTCTGCCACGCAATGCTTAACCCAGCTGGAGACCTGGCAGCGGAGTACAAATCATGGGTGACTAACCTCCCCCCACCTCCCTCTTCCTGCACCACAAGAAGTCTTGTTCCTTCATTGACTTAAAAAGGTAGAAGGTACTTTCAGAAAAATCCATAATGGAGCAGTGGTCTTCTGGGAGGCCACATGTGAGCCCTTTCTCTGTGCTTGCACGAAGGGGTTGTGTGGCCAGGGATGCCTGTTAGAGCCGAGTCTGTGCCACAGGTCTTTGATACCTGCCCTGCCCTCCCCAGGAGCCAAGGAGGTGGCTCCTCATTCTCATATCCGTGCAGAGTCCTGGAAGAGTAGGAATCTGATGTAAGATGGAAAATGATAGATTGTGTAGCTGGGGACAGGGGGACAACACATATGAAACTACTGTTTTGTTAAATAAGGTCCTTACATGTTTCAGTTCTGCTAATAAACAAGCATTGCCCCCATTCCCTTGGAGAAGATGCTCAAGTGGTGACTTCTGAATGGCAGAGTGTGGCACTTAGAGTGTAATGTGTCTTGTGAAGGTGCAAGCAACCCCCAAGGATCTACTGTAGCTACAAGAGATGGGAACAGTCTTCATGTCTGTAGCCAGGTCTGCCTGCAGTGAGGCCCCGACATGTGTGAACCAGTGTACAAATGGTTGGATGTATGGTTGGTCGTGAGTTTAGAAGGAGGTGCCTGAGTGACCCTTTCCTGTTGAAAAACTGTAAAGGATTTTCAGTTTGATGTCTCACCTATTCAGATGTGACAGGAAGCAGGTTGCTGAGTTGTCCATGATGTGTGGGTTATGAACCCTCTTTTAGGGGATGGAAGAGAAGGAATTTCCCTTTCTCTCTTGGGAGCAATTAGAAGAAAACAACTTATTTAAAGCCTGGCTGTGGACAGGTTGAGGGAATAGGGAGGAAGCCCTGTAGAAGACTTCCTATAGCACTACCTTGCCCCTCTCAGGGTTGGGAACTTCTTCAGTATTAAAGAAGTGAATGAGTGGTGATAATGTGAATTTAAGTCACAACATCCAGAGAGTCATCTGTTAGGCTTGAGTGGAGTCCTGCTTGGACAGCATGGGTCCTGCTGTGGTCTCTGGCAATGGCACATTTTGGTGACTGTCCAGCAGTACTATTGTTGGATGTGTGTTGTTAGAGGTCTCATAGCAAGTGATGTTCTGGTTCATTTAAGTTGAAGTTATTTGGGTTTCAAAGCTGCTTGAAAACTAGTGGGTGAAATAACCTGTTAATAAATGTTTGCTAGTGGAAAGATGCAGCACAAGTAATATATGTGTTGTTGACAGACTTGAGGAAAATACCAGATTTTAGTGTAATTCTCTCCCCATTCTTCTGCCAATTACTTTGTTTTTCAAACCACAAGTCTATGACAGTGTTTCTTTAAATATAATGTTTGACTGGTGTTTGTTGGGTGGCATGGTGTTTTAATGGTTTAATATGGATGCTTACTACATAGTTAAAGATGACATAATGTGGTATTTGGTCTCAGAAAATTCAATATCATATTTAGCACATTTACTGCTGAAATATCGGTAATACAGAAAAATAAAATATTCTCTTAATACTTGCTAGTACTTAACAATTATTTCCTGTGTAATTTTCAGATAAAATTGGGAACTCTGAACTATAAAGTCCAGAGGAGAGTCACAAAAATGATCAGAGGGCTGGAGAATGTCTCCTCTGAAGACAGGTTGAGAGAGCTGAGATTGTTCAGCCTGGAGAAGAGAAGGCTCTGGGAGACCTTAGAGGAACTTCCAGGGACTCTTTGCAAGGACAGATATTGATAGGACCGGGGGAATGGCTTTACACTGAAAGTGGGTGGGTTTAGATTAGATAGTAGAAAGGAAATGTTTACTCTGAGAGCGGTGAGTCACTGGCACAGTTTCCCAGAGAAGCTGTGGATGCCCCATCCCTGGAAGTGTTCAAGACCAGGTTGGATGGGGCTTTGAGCAACCTGGTCTAATGGAAGATGTTCCTGCCCATGGCAGGGCAATTGGAACTAGATGATCTTTAAAATCCCTTCCAGTCCAAACCATTCTATGATTCTGTGATTGTTAATTCTTAATTCAAATTAATTTGGAACATAATTTCAACATAACTTTTAAAGTTAAGTTACTGTTTGTAACAGTGAAAATTCCATGTTGATGAGACAACAAAAAACCCCTTGCAAACCTCAAAAAATAAACGGCAACATTTAAGAGAATCTAAGTTCTCCAGGAGTGCAGCATAAATCTGAGAAAATAAAAGCTCCCTTTTTTCCATCATCTCTCTCTCTAACTTGATTATACAAAACACCAGCAGCTTTGGTGTGTGTACACATACTTCTCACAGTTTCTTAACACTTGGAAACCTCTCCCGGCAGGATGGTTGGTTTAAAGCAGAAGTGCAGCATTACTCTTTATTTGACACCACCACGGAGCCTCTTGCATCTTGATGAGCCTTCCAAGTGAGAAAAGGCATTCTACAGCCCGTGGTACCCAATTGCAAGGCATAAGAAGGTCTGGGGCCTATTCTGGGTAAAATAAAATGATCCATTTTTATCAAGGGAGATCTAAAATGTATGTGACCAGATCAAAATGCAGGGGAGGGCTCTGTGAAGCCTCTGTGACTTGACCACACAAATATTCTGAAGCTTCAAGGCATGTGCTGCATTGTCAAGGTTGTAGCTACAGGTTTCACGACTCTCCTGGACATCAGTGTGGCTTGCCTATGTCAAGAAGCCTCTTAATTCTGGAATATTTGCTTTCAGAATAGGAATACACAACATTTTGGAGGATTGCCTTCCAGAGAAGATCTTTTACATACTGCAATTCTGTCCATATTATAAACACACACCAAAAAACTCTATGGGAACTTTTTCTGAAACAGCTCTGAAAGCACTGAAGTTATTCCTGGTGCAGATTGCTTGTAATCAACTTGCCTCTGCTCCTTATATGCTAAACTTTCTTGTGCATGTTTTCTTCTGGCCCATAGGGGTGGATCATGAGTCTGAAAATGAGAAAAGGATTAATTAAATACTCCTATTAGTATTTGGCCTGAGTAAGGCAGACATTGGTTATTTTCTTCTTTCAAACTGCTGCTTTTAGACACCTCTTGTCTGTGCTGCAAGACATGGTTCTTGAAGAGGATGGTGGCTAATGGTGACCTCACCATTAGCTGGATTAGAAATACAGCTAAAATGTTCTCCCTAATGAAGCCTAAACTGATATTCCAGACCAGAGTGTGACTTTTTCCCCCAAAATTCACTTGGCTGCATTCCACAGGCCAGTTTTTCGCAAGCTCATTATGAAATACATTTATCATTGAATGCAATATAATATTGTTTTGCAAGGTAAAAATGCACATATTTTTTATGTATTTTGAAATGTATTTATGAAAGAAACTGTTACACTTAAAATACAGAACAGAGAAATGAATATAAAAAAACCCAAATCATCGCAAATCCCCACATTCCACCCTTTGCTCCATTGCAGATAAATCAACAATGTAAAATTGTTGTTTTTCTCTAGAACAGAAGTTTCACAGCTGTATTTAAAAGTATGTTGATGAAAAGTGATTCATAAGGTGAAGTAATCATTTTTATACAGTGCAGTTGGAAGACTCCAGCCAAATTACAGCATAAAAGAAATATTATATTTGACAGCAGACTGTTAGCAATGTGAAATTTGAGAATGAAAACTGACTCTCCAAAGACTTACTTATGACTATGCTGCTCTCTGATGGTACCCTGTGTTTTAGACCCAGTTGTGGTCAGTCTGTGTTTGTCCCATGTTTATTGTAAATTTAGGCTAATGTCCTTCCATTGTAAATTAATTCACATTTGTTTGGTTTAGACATAATTGGAGGCTATTGTATCTAATTTGTCTACTACAAATCATTTACTACAGAGAGTTCTTACTAGCTAAATATAAAAGTCATTACATTTGCAAAGTTTTGGGCTACCTTAAAGGTTTTTAAATTACATACATTTTGTTTATTGTATATTCATTTGAAAACAGCATATGTGATTCACCAAATGACTATGTACATACTGGCTAGATGACTTAAAACTGTAGCAAATAATTACAAGGATTTAACAGAATGGGATAAACCTCTTTATCCCCCTTGGCATGAGTGACTTGGGAGCAAAAGGTTGTGACCTGCAGGGTCAAGAATACTGTGTGGAGTGTTTGAGGGTAGTAGATTTTTCAGACAATCCTATTCATGCTCTGCTTTTCCATTGAAGCTGTCCTGATGCTCTGCAATTAGTAGACACCAGTTACCAAGGATGTTAATGTTCCTTCTGGGCTTTGTTTGTTTTCTTGTTTGTATAGAGTACTGATTAGGCCATTTCAGTGTGGAATTCACTTGCAAGTGATTTATTTTGTATCTCTAGAAAGGGTTCCAGCTGTTTGGAGACTTTTTTTTCCAAGGAAATCTTGGTTTCAGATAGCAGCCAGAGTAGCAAACTTCGAGAAGTTACAACCAGTTCTTCTTGTTAAATATTTCTTTGTGGAATGAGAGAATTTAATTTTCTACCTATCGGCAACTTTATTTCTATTTGTATTGTCCTCCTCAAAAATAATTTCCAATCTGTTTTAACTAGAAATGTTCATCACAGATTTATAAGAACCTAGTGAATAAAGTTAGAAGTGAGGATGTCACTACATCTGTGTATTCTAGGAAACCGTGGGATGTTTTACAAAAGAATGTGCCCTTGCTTAAGCTTCTCATTCAGAAATTAAACCCCTATTGATACATGGAAACAGACTCCTATTCATATGTTCCATATGATTTGTAGCATCCTAATCCTTGCCATGAATCCTTTGCTTATTCTCAGCATCGTGGACTGAAACACAGCAATTCAAAACATGGTTTCTTCACATTTTTTTGAAAATGTCAGGTCTTAGTTGAATACAGTTCTAATCTTCTCCTTTCACAAATGCTGGGGGTTTCGTAAATCCTGTTGAAGAGTAGTTTATTTTCAGTTATTTAAAAACTTGTCTTCTGTGAGTATATATACAAAATTTGCCATGAATCTGCACATTACCTAATTTCATAAATTTTCAGTTTTTTCACTTTTACTAGTAGTTACAATTTTTTACCTTCAGCTATCAGTGCATTTGGGGTGAAACATGTAAAACCGTACTGTTTTTAAACTATGTTGTATGCTAGTAGCCAGTGGAAAATAATGAATAAAATTAGACTTTAGTAAGTAATTGGTAGACTAAAAGACCATGCAGGTGCTACGTACTGCCTGGGTCACATATTTAATAATGACCTACCTGACTTAAGTGTAATTTTATTGATTTGTGGTTGCCATACTAACATAAAGCTCTCACTGTAGTTCCTTCCTGGATTACAAGTAAAATTCTGAAACCATAATAACCTTTTCTGCAGTTGGCTTCTGCAGGAGTTAGGTTTTATAACTGTATTATAAACACTTAAAATGGTATAGGTCCAGGAATTACCATCTGCTATATGAGGTTTGGAATACTGTTTACATAACACTGATGAGTATATTAAAGTCGTGAAACACTGCCAAGAACATGCCATGAAAACTTGGATTCACCTCCACCTAATGACTACAAATTAAAAATTAAGCAGCCTTGTGTAATCTGCTTTCATGGCTTTGTGGTGTCCAGAGCAGTCCATGAGTCAGCATCAGGTGCAGTTAGAAAAAAGACACATTCTGGCTTGGGGAGAGATAGATGGAGAAATGTAATCCCCTGAAGAAAACAGTCCAAACATCCTGGATATTACTCTAAACTGCACTTTTTCACTGGAAAGCTGTCAGAGCTGAAGGAATAGTTCATGGTGCAAATCTCTTTGTCCTTTGTTTTTCTTCCTTTCCGTTAAAATGTGTAGTATTAGCAGCTCAAGTGGGCCAAAGGTTTCCTTTGCATATTATACTCTTTGTTTAGTTTGTCCTATTTAGTTTGATGCTTCTGATGGAATTAATCAGACATGTCCCTGGCAATTCCTGTTTGTTTATTTATTCTAACTAGAGTTTTTTAAAGGGAACTCCTCTCAAAAGCAAGACAGAGACATGAGATGTGTCCTGGAGAACTCTGTACAACAAAACTCGCAGGAAAAGGAGAGAAAGCACGGCCAGCTGAACCAGATGGGTACATGCATGGCGCACGTCTTCATCCTGAGTCCTTGGTCTGTCAGTCACAGTTGGCATCATTTCTTATGAAGGGTTGACTGAAAAAGTGCCTGGCACAGGCCAGTAGAACAGTTAATTTCTGTTGGCTGCACATTTTTGTCACACTCAAAAGTAGTGGCAGATGTGCTCTCTGGCCCTTTCCACAGCTGTCTCATGATTGTGTTCCACAGCCAAGCCAGTTGTGTCTCTTCTCCAGTTGTATAGTGTGTCCATGTGGATTTACTTACCTGGCTGTGCTCTTCTGTTGGCCCATGACTGAGAGGCACTGGACAACACCTTTACTTTTTCTTCATTAAATTAATCTCTGAATCTGACCTTTACTTTTGGACAACAAACACAATCTAACACCTTCTGTTCACAGGCCTGCTGGGTTTGTTTTCAACACCATTTTTATATGACAATAATATTTTCAGCGACAACAAAGTAGTTTGAGCTTGCTACCTAAATGTAAAATGAGGGCAAGATGAATTTTATTCTCAGAGAATAACTGATTATGTTTGTGACTTGAACATCAGAAGTGAAAGGAAACTGATCAGAAACAGGTGAATTTAAAGGTAAAATCTTATTTTCTTTTTCTTATTTAGTATTTTTGAGGCTTTTCTTAGCTGAAGGAACCAAGGACTGACCAAGGGCTGACTGCATCTGGATCCTTATTCACTGCAGTGATGCTTCTCTGTTACTAGGACAAAGAAACCTTCAGAACTGCTCTGAAGGATCTCCACCTTTCTTTCCCTCCTTAATAAGGTTCTGTAGTTGGTTTAAGTTTTGCATATGTGGGGACATTTAAGTTAAATGTTGGCTAATCTTTTTAACCTTTTAATATAGAATAAAAGGACTTGAAGTCATGAGAGATTGTATAATTTTCCCTCCATTCATGTGAAATATCTGATTAACTTTTTCTTTAAAATCTCGGTAATGGAGAGTCCAGGGCATTCTTAAACAATCTAATTTTATTGTTAGACATTTTTAGGACAAGATTTTTACAGTGACTAATTGAATATATTGTGATACAATTTTGGTCTATTACTTCTCCTATCCACAAACATGAGGAAAACAGATTATTTGCTTTACTTTGTAGCAAACTAGTAGCGAAGACTTACCACATCCTTCCAGATTTTTCCTCCTTGTTTCCTTCTACCCTGTTACCCACTGTTCTGATGCACAAGACAATTATTTCTGCTGATAAAGCTTGATAAAAGTGATAAAGCAAGGCAATCATTTCAGTGTTTTGCAGGTTGTAGCCTTTCATTTACATCCCAAATCAGCTTTTGCTTTCTGATGCTTTCCAATTCTTATTCCGTGTTTGTATAATTGATTGTTTCTACATACATATGAAGCACATGCGGTTGATTAATAGCATCCTGGGTTTTTTCCTGAGCCAGTCTCTTCCGTTTCATAGCATCAAAGAATCATGAAATAGTTTTATTTGGAGAGAAAGTTAGACATCATCTTGTTACAAACCCCTGCCATGGGCAGGAACACCTTCCACTAGATCAGGCTGCTCATCCAGCCTGGCCTAGAACACTTCCAGGGATGGAGCATCCATGGCTTCTCTAGGTGACCTGTAACTGTCTCACCACCCTCACAGCAACTTACTGGCTTTCAATTTAAAATCATTTGCCCTTGTCCTATCAAATGTCCTTGTAAAAGGTTCCTTTCTGGCTCTCTTGTAGCCTAATTAGGTATTAGAAGGTAATCTAGAGAGTCACCTTGGAGCCTTCTCTTCTCCAGTAGAACCTCATCTCTTTCATAGCCCTTGTAGCCCTTTTCTGCATGGTATTATCTGCATACATTTTTTTCTCTGTCACCACTCTTACTACAGAAATTATTGCATAGCAGACATCCAGGATTGATCCCTGTGGAGTACCACTTAGTATGTTCTTCCAGTTTTTCAGGAAGCTGTTGACAACTGCTCTCTCAGTACACTGCTCTCTCTAACCACTTTTGTATTCCTTATATGTATCTTACATTAGACTATATTTCTCTGGTTGTTTTGTAAGGAAATGTCTCACACGGTGGGTCCAAAGTCTGAATTAAGTCCATAGGATATGACATATACTGGTTTGCATCTCTAGTCAGAAAAGGCTACCCAGTGTTAAAAAGATTTTTTTTGTAAGTGTGTGTTGATTGTTAGTCATGTCCTCATGATTGTCTTCAGGTGCTTACAGCGTCTGTTTATTACATACAATGGTTTCTCACGCTCAGCACCTTCCTTCTTAGGAAGCCAGTTGAATTGCGGTTTTGTCTAATTCCTCCTTTCCCAGACAGTACGATAGTTATTGTTTAACACTGTCTTTTCTAAAAATAACTAAACATCCCAAAGTTATGTTAGATATCGGACTACTGAAGCCACATTGGTGGGTGTTGGTGGCTCCCAATCAGGCTGTAACTGGCCTTCTCTAGGAATGAGATGACTTGCTGCCAGGAAGATGAAGATTATGCTGCGTACTTCATAGCTGATAAAAGCAGATGTGAGTACATCACAAGTATGCTATTAGTTATGCTGGTTGCCCGTGCTTATCCTGAGTTTCAGGCTGAATCAGATCTTTTGTTTACCCAAAATAGCAGTGGCTGGGCCTCATCTGTTATAAAAGACCAACTTTCCTTGATTTTCCAATAGCAGGTTAATTTTGTGTGAACAGATATTTGATGGAGACATGACCATTCATTTTCATTGACTTGTTTGGTTGTCCAGAAGCTTTTCATCTGTTTTGAGATATCAAGATTCACATATTGGACTTTCCTGATTTCCTTGTTTCAATTCATGTATTCTTGCTTTGTGTCTTGGAGATGCTAGAAATTGTCCTGTGAAAATTAGATACAGAAAGTTGGTAATTTCATGAAACCCTGTCAACCCAAGAACTGGGACACTGCCATGGAGTCCAGACATGGTGTCACTCCCACTGTAGCGATAGGAATTGTTAAGGCTTTGCTCCTGTCTTATAGCTGTAAATGCCCCTGGTGTATTTAAAGAGTGAAATAACTGGGGGGGAGGGAGTTACTGATCTCTTAAATGATATGAACATTATTTAACGTCTCAGCAATATTTTTTAAAAGGTTATTTTAATAAATACCATGTTTGTGGTTAAATTAGTTAATTGAAGAAAGTATTCTATATAACATAATTAATTTCATTTTTCTTCATATTTTTGAGATTTTTTGGTTCATCTGGGGGATTGTACACATTCTTGGTACATAGATAATTTTTTCTCAAAAACTGTTTGTTGTAAAAAATGAAAATTGGAGTCAATACAGATGTTCAGAAGCCGCATTTTTGTGATTATTGGAAGAAGAAAGAACCGGAGGTCCATCACAAAACGGACACTTCCACCCTCCAACTGTGACCTGTGGGCTTGGGCTTTGTGTCAGGTCACTCCAGGTTTCATGGCCAGTCTCTCAACTTAGTCTTTTGGGGGTTTTTTTGGTGATGCAACTTTCTATTTCAAATACTGCACCGGAAGTACAGCACTAAAAATATGATCTAATTGACCAGTACCATAGTAATTTAAAATAAAATTGTGTTAGAATAAAATGTAGTCCCTTGCTACAGTCTAAGCCAGCAAGGGAGTTACTTATTTCTGTGGTAGCACTGAAATTTTGTTTTCAAAATAATGTTTTCTTGAAGCTGTGCACAAATACTGTATTCACTCTGGTTCTTCTAGCACAGTTTTAAGATTTTAATGTCTTTTCAAGACTTCCTGTGATACTTTTGAGCATCAGAGGCACACACCACAGCATCCTGCTTGACATGTGGCTGTAAGTTCCAGATCAGCCAGTAAATTTGCACAAGGCAGTCGTCATCACGAAGAAATAGAAGTTGAATTTCAACAAACTCTTCAATGTGGTCCTTTAGTTTGCGTGTAGCAACCAGCTGATGTTGTCCTTAAGCTTATGACTCAATATTTGTAGTAGTTTTGGTAATTTTGACAGCATTCTGCATTATACACAATGAAGAATATTTCTGAATAACAGAGTAAAGACCTCACTACAAGTCAATGCATTGTAAATAACTCACTGATCTTCACTCTCTATCCTAGCTCAGCAATGGCCAGGGCAGCACATTCAGAATAATTGCTAATTTCTTTACAATATTTTTTATAGCTTTTCATATTGTTACACATTTATTCTGATCATATATTTTATTAAATGTCAGAGATAGGGTTAATTAATATAAAAATATAAATGGATTGTCTCCTCTTAATCACATTTTTGCCAGATTGAAACAAAGCAAACAGCCAAACATTTCCCTCAAATGCAATTATGGGATCATTTGGAAAATCAAATGTTGTATCCATTTCTCTTGAAGACTTAAATTAATCAATCAATCTGTAAGAGAGGTTTAGCTTACTGAATTTTTGAATCATCTGCAAATAGCATGAAGTGTGTTTACAGAAAACAGTTCCAACAAGCTTAGACTCATCTTTTTTTCTTTTATTTTTTTTCCTTATTTTGTGGAATTGCAGAGTACTAGTAGAAAAAGCCACAGGAGAATCTGGCAGTAGATAAATTTAGCACAGGTCCCTGTGTAAGACAGAATCACTGCAGGTGCAGCCATTATTTAATAATGAGCCAAACTCAATGTGTATTTAAGATTATTTGTTTTTTAATCTCATAACAGCATGTCCTTTTAGTGAGTGACTCATTGTTCTAACAACAATGAAATGGCATCAGTGCAGCCCTGGCTGTAGAAGTGGACGTGGTTTTGTACACGCGTCAAGGTACATTTCTCTGTGTCCTCATGCCCCTAGAGACAATTTGATTTCCCATCTTCATGTCTCCAGGGATTTTTTTCCATTTCCTGTTTTTGTTCTGTGCCTGATTTGGAGAGAGTGTTTGGGTTTTGCTGTAGCAGAAAGTTACTGTTTTTTAATAAAATGCTTGTAAGAAAAAGGTTAAAATTTGGTAGTGGAAAAATGACATCACTTTGCAATATTCCACAAGCCAATTGAACTAAGCAGATAAATCCTTAACTTCATTGTTTAGTCTGCTCTTTTAATTGCTTGAAGAACTGTGTCCAGCTCTGGAGTCTTCAGCACAGGAAAGATGTGGACCTGTTGGAGCAGGTCCAGAGGAGACTACAAAGGTGATCACAGGGCTGGAGCACCTGTCCTATGGCAACAGACTGAGAGGGTTGTGGTTGTTTGGCCAGGAGAAGAGAAGGCTCTGGGGAGACCTCATAGCATCTTTCAGTATCTAAAGAGGGCTGATAATAAAAATGAAGATGGATTTTTAATAGGACCTATAGTGACAGGACAAGGGTTAATGGTTTTAAAATAAAAGGGTAAATTCAGAATGGATATAAGAAATGACTTCTTTGTGATGAGGGTGGTGAGACACTGCACTAGTTGCCCAGAAAGGTGGTAGTTGTCCCATCCCTGGAAACATTGCTCTGAGCAACCTGACCTAGTGGAGGGTGTCTCTGCCCATGGCAGGGAGGTTGGACTAGATGACCTTTAAGGGTCCCTCCACCCCAAACTGTGCTGTAATTCTGTATTGGCTTCTTCTATTAGCTGTGTGAAGCAGGAGCTTTGATGATGGATTTTGAGATGGCAAAGTGGCCACCTCAAGTGATTCAGTTGCTGCTCCTGAAAAGCATTGTTAGTACACAAAAGACATGAAAGGGGAAAATAACAAAAAATATTTTTTGTTGTCTTTTAAGATTTTTAAAGAGAAATTCCACTTACTCAAATTGCAGTTACTTGCACATTTCAGGAAGCACTAATCTTTGAAGAAATGAGAATATTGTCAGTAGTAGGATAATTAACATCACTAGGAATCTGATTTCACATAAATGATGCATTCAGCATAGGCTGAGAAAAAAAAATAATGAATATCATCTCGGTGTTACTCTCACCCTTCTCCTTGAATGTTGTCCCTACTTGCTCTTTCTCTGTTCATTTACTTTTTTATAAAATATAGTTTTGTATTGGCTGCATGTAGCGGTTGCAAAGCCACAACCTTTTCAAAAGGTCATTTTATACTTCAAGCACAACTACAAGAAATGGCATGGATACATTCTTTCATGTTAAACTCACTATAGTTAGACTGTCTGATTTTGAAACCCAAGCAATGACACTTTTCATTGAATTTTAATCCCAACTTCATTTGCTGTGATCAAATTTAAAAGGTGAAAGTATAATTTTTATAAAGTACAACTCTTCTGACTTCAGTTATTTTTATATGATTTCTGACATGTTTTCCAAAAGTTGTTTGTTGCCTGTGGGGTATAAGATTTTTTTTGTTATAATGGCTCCTTATAATTTTTTAATAGTCCTGTCTTGAATAGGTAAGAACGGTGTGCCAAGACAGAAAGAAAATAAGTGTTTAATCCAGAAAAGAGGAAAATCAAAGGAGAGAGAATCTGGATATAAATATTTTTTTCCCTTAAATTTGCTTCTGGATTTCTTCTGTGCAGGTCACAAGTTGTGCCTCATGATCCTATTGAGTCTTGGAGGAGGCAGCTCTGGGAGTGGTGCTGATGTTCTCTGCCTGTAGCTGGTTCTCCTGGTGTTACGTGGTTCAGCATGGTGGGGCCTCCTTCCTGACCCTGGGGGAGAGGAGGGGAAAAAAAGCTTTTCCAGCAGTTTTTCCATCCCAGTCCTGTCAAAGTAGAGGAAGAGAGGATGGTTATTCCTCCTCCTCCATCATCTAGGAAAAGTTGGGGTATGGACACATACCATGAAGGAAAGCATTAGGTTTTATAATGGAGGAAATGTTAAAGGTAACAGCAACTGCTGCATAGAACAGACTATTTTTGCTCTCTGCATTTCCAGGTGTCTTAATAGTGATGATTGTTCGGTGTTTCTAAGAGATATTTCTGTCTGGATGGACAAGCTGTAATATAGTTTGAAATACGGATATTCTTTTTGGGTTGAGTTATCTTTTTGAGATTTGCAAGTTTTAATGTCTTTAGTATGACACAAATAAAGGTGATTAGTTGAAATGGACATTTTTACAAACAGAAAAGCAAGAGAATCTGGTTGAATTTTCCATGTTAGAGCAACCTGGCCATCAGGTGTCCTGGCCCATGGCAGGGAGATTGGAACTAGATGATTTTAAAGGTCTCTTTCAATCCAAACCATTCTATGATTCTCTGATTTTTTTTGGTTGGAGTAGAGTTGATTTTCTTCCTAGTAGGTAGGATAGTGCTTTGTTTCAGATTTAGGATTAAAAGGGTGTTGATAATTCAGGGACATTGAGCAGTGGTTACACAGGGCCAAGGCCTTTTCTGCTTCTTGCCCCACCCCACCAGCAGTGAGGCTGGGTGTGTACACAAGGAGTCGGGAGGGGACACAGTGAAGGGATATTCTGGACCACACAGCATCATGCTCAGTAGGTAAACTGAAGGGGGAAGCTGAGCAGGGGCTGCTACCCAGGGACTGGTTGGGCATGGGTTGGTTGATGGTGGACAGTTCCATTGTTCATCGCTTGTTTTGTATATTCTAACCTATTATTAAACTCTCTTTATCTCAACCCATGAATTTTACTTTATTTTCCAATTTTCCCCCCCATCCCACTGTGGGGGAGTGAGTTAGCATCTGTGTGGTGTGTAGCTGCCTGCCAGGTTAAACCACACTTCCATCTATGAAGGAAGCTTCCTGTGCTTTGATCTCTTGTGCCTCATGTAGAGCTAGAAAGGAATCTCCTTTGTGTTTAGATGCTACTCAACTGCAAATAGTGGGTTTCACTCAAAGGAGCTGCATCTAAATGCCTCTCTGTTTCCAGGTAGGCTGCTGCGGTTTTAGTTTTGATGCATTTTATTTCTGATAGGAAAATATATAAGCAGGATAGTAATTCTTTTTAAGATAATGTGAAAGTCTTGAGTGAGTCATTAAGTCAGAAGACTCTTGTATGGCCATATCTACTGCGGTTTTTAGGATCCAGTTTCCCATGGATTTATCTAAATTAGAGCTAAAATGTCTTTCTGCAGCCTCATCATAAATCACTGACAGCTTGATGGATTTGGGCACTGGGATTAGCACAATCATCTAGTTGTTCTTTCATCACTGAGAAAAATCTAGATATTCCTCAGATAGCTGGAAGGTTCATGACAACTAAATAATGACAAGTCAAAATAGGTTTCTTCAGCTTGTCCAATCACAATTTTTAGAAAACAGATTTTCTACTTAAAAATTAAAATGTGTATTTTTCCACTGGGAAAAATCTTAGCAGTACACATTTCTGAACAACCTTTGTTTTTCTGTTTCTTTTGTCTTAACAGATTTGACTGGATTAGCTTGTATTTTATATCCAGAGATATAAAATACTTCATTTTAAAGCAATATTTTTCTACATAGTTACAACATTGAGGAAAATTTGGCTTGCTTGGAATTGTTCTTGGATCTTGGAGCCCTTTAGAAAACTGGTATTTCCAAAATGTGATTTTGTGTTGCAGTCATCACATAAACACATTAGTCTCAAAACAGCTTAGAACTAAGCTTGAACTAATTCTTTAATTTCTCTGATTCAGAATGATTAAGTGTGTGTCTCTGAGTCTTGAATTTCTTTTAATCCTATTTTTCAGTGGTGCTTGCTCTGCATTTTCAGTCTTGTAGCCACAACCCACTTGATTAGAATGGTAGGCAGTGTCAGACCATGAGGAGGTAGGGAGAAAGTATTGATGAATTGGTTTTTAAGGAAAAAAAATGAGCTTTTGAGAATAACATTTAAACGACAGGTGGGGGGAAATACAAAAGAGGAGCTGGACTTGCAGGAAGAAAGTCCAAAAGAGAAGATGGAAAAAGAAGAGAAATAGATACAGAAAATATCTCAGAAAAATGGCATCTGTTGCTGTTGACTGTTAACACTGGGTAGAAGATGAAGAATGAATCATTTAAAATCATGGGGCCAACCAAAAAACAGAAGGAGGGAGGTATAGTAACCTCTCTAAGCAATGGATGATCCTACAGAGATCAGCATAGATCACAAAGTAGTGTAGATAGCCTTTAATTTGTAAAAGCAAGGGTTTAATAGTGAGGGGTGTAGCTGCCATGCCCAGACACAGTCACGTTTCATCACTATGATCCTTCCTTCTCCATAAAACACGACACCTTAACTTGGAGACATTGTCCCCCTGACCAGTCTTTACAGGCAGATGTGCTGCAGCAATATGCCAACACATGTTATGTGCTTGTAGTGCTTGCTTCCCACATGGCCATAATGAGAGCTCTGCATATAGGAGTTTCTAATTTACTTTACCCTGAAGGATAACATAAGCAATATGAGGATGTTGTTAAACATGGCATGTTGTTACTGCTGTGAGCTGCTTTTGCCCTGTAGGTTCTGTGGGTGAAAAGTAACTTGTTTCCTCAGAAGGTTTCTTGTGCAATGTGTATCAATAAGTTACAGAGAAAATAAAGTCTGCAGAAGAGCTATGACAAGACATACTAATTAAAAACCTCAAACCATAATTGCTGGCATCCAGCCTTCCCCAGTGTGGGAAATTCTCCTTCCCACAGGATGGAGGGGAGAGTAGGGTAAACTCATGTACAGCACCTCTTTACATACACGAACGTAAATAATTAGAGTTGGTTCGTGTCTTGTTGGAAGCATAGTTTGTATCAAGCCTTGGCTCTATTCCACTTCTGCTGTTTTCTTTATGAAAAAAGAAATGTGTGTGGTCGTAAGTTAAATTTATTTTATAAATACGCATGACTAAAATCGACTCTATTTGCTCATGTGCCAGAATTGTCCCAGCAGGGGAATTTTGAAAACCCAAATTTATTGCTTTGGTTCCTTGATTCTTCTGCTCTTTTGGCTCCAGCTAGAGCTCTGGCCAAACACAAGCTGGAACAGAGCAGAGAATTTCTGCTGTGTGATCAGGTACACAGTGCCCAGCAGGGACAGCTGGCAAAGTCACTGGTGCTATTGGCTTTGTACCAGGGACAAATTCCCCTCTGATGGGAAAATGTAACCAAATTACACACCGTTTAAATTATTGCTTGCTATGTAAAAAACAGAGTTGCTCTCCTGCAGCTTGAGATTTGGTCCCTGAAACATCCAGGGTGGTGGGAAACATAGAATAGTAGAGTGGTTTGGTTTCAAAGCAACCTTAAAGACCATCTAGTTCCAACCACTCTGCCATGGGCAGGGACACCTTCCTCTAGACCAGGTTGCTCAAAGTCCCATCCAGCCTGGACTTGAACACTTCCAGGGATGGGGCATCCACAGCTTTTCTGGACAACCTGTTCCAGTGCCTCACCACCTTCACAGTGAAGAATTTCTTCCTAATATCCAGTCTAAACCTGCTCTCTCAGTTTAATACCATTCCCTCTTATCCCATCACTCCATGCCCTTGTAGAAGGGTAGCAGAGGTGAGCTACACCAAGTTTCTCTGATGGCATACAACTCACCCGTTATCTCAGACCTTCCAAGTTAAATAATACCCTTAAAAGAAGCTTATAATTCACTATTTATATTTTTCCTGTCCCAGGGGTGTCTGCAGTGCTGGGCACATGTAATGCTTTGTAGTGGGCTCATTTGCAGCTTGAATGGCTCATGGGGGTCAGCAGCAGAGTGCAAGCTTTTTTAGCCCTTGAGCAATGAAGCATTGAGTAAAAGTTATTATAACCAATTAGTGTGGCATTATTATTACCAATTAGTGGCTGTATGAAGCAAATCATTAGTCTTAGTTCAGTTATTAGCAGCCAGGTGTTCCTGAGACGTGCCATGTGCAGCCAGTGTTGTACCTCAGCAGTCACCATCGAGGCCAGTCACTGAATTTGTGATGTCTCTCTGGGTGGAGGTTCGTCACTACATCCCCCCCAAAAAAACCCTGTAGTGTGGGAGGTTTTTTTGATTGCTGCCAGTGTTGCATACCGAGTGAATAAATAAGGCCATCTCAATCTCTAGACTAGTATTCTGAAACCTTAAGTTTGCTAAAGTCATGATGTAAAGCCAAAAATTAGATTTCCAGTTTTGTTGTTATTGCTGCTTTATTTGTAAGAGCAAAATGGCCATGCCAGAGCAAAAGAGTTACATTAGAAAATTATTCTTGATTGAAAGGATTGTTTGTCTAGGGCTCCTCTTTATAAAACACTTAATAAACAATATTTCCACACACCCATTAGTTTTGAACAATGAGTTTCCAGAAGACAGTTTAGACAGCAAAGAACATGAATTGAATTCTGTGTAAGAGCTTAAATTGCACTTTTGTACTGTGTTAAAATTAAAGAAAAATAAGAAGTTAATGGGGATAAAATTATATCTTTAACATTTTTTCCATATTGAACTACAAATTTAATTTTGGTGTATTTTGCAGAGAGTTTCATACTGTAACTCTATAAATATATATGGAAAAACTAATAAAATGGTAACCTAAGCATAGCTAATAAAATTCCAATACACCAAATACCTATTGCATAGAATTGACTCTAATTAGAATAGGCATTAGAAATATTTTTTGTTTCTTGGAGAAACAAGGTAGAGGGGTTAGAGTGCTGTTTTCTCTTTTGGTGATTCAGTTGTCTTCTGATTTTCAATATTAGTGCAGAAAGGATTTGACAGTTTCTTTGAGGTATGTTTGTTTTAAGGAAATGAATTGTAGGATAGCATCGGGCAGGGTGCTTCAATCATAGCTGGGCAGGGACATCTGGTGGTGCAGTAGAGGAATCATTGAACACTTGCAACTGGAAGTGCAATTGCATTGGAATGATTAATGAAAAACCATCATTATGGTCACACTGTGATTGCTTTTCTGTTTCAGTGGTATTCTAGAAACACATGCATGTTTAGATTTCAGTTTGTGTATGGTTTTAATTTACTGGAAAAGTAAGGCCCTATTGAGCTGGCAGCTTGCAGACATAATGTGCTGGACACCCTTAACTCAAAGGGCATTTAACCTACAGTTGGTTGTAGGTTTAAAATCAAACTCATGAAACCAGATCGTGGTTTGGTGGATAGAGTGCAGTACATGTTAACCCTGTGCATTTGGGCTCTGTAGTTCTGCTTTGCACTCTGGGCAAAGCTGATTTTATTTTTTTCACTCCATCACTCATTGTTTCAATCCATCTTTGAGTCCATCTTTCTGTAAAAGTGCTATGATAGTGTTTTGGCTTCTGAATTGTACATATGGGTAAAGAAGCATAAAAAGTTAAATTATTGCGTATCTTTGATTTCAAAATTCTTTCTTAAAGACACAGTGAGCAATATTATTTGTTTGTGTTTGCCTTGGACCCCTATAGATCATGAAAACATGACCAGTATTTTAACTGCAGTCGTTTTAAAAGAGAAGCTCTTTGGGATGAATTTTCTGGTTCTGTGTGTAACTGTGTCTGACACTTGGCACTGTGCCTGTGCTGACAAAACCTGGCCTGTGGAAACACATGTGTTAAAGGTCATACCCTTGGGAAGAGTTTTCCAGGAGTGTTTAATGCTGTGATGTCTTACCAGCTCCACGCCTGCCAGGACAGAGCAAGACTTTCTTCATTTGTGAATGTCTTTTTTCTCATTATGTTTTTCCTGCTCTTTGTGTGTATCCAGCTATTGGTAGTACATGTTGACCACATATGGTGCCTTCTGGGAGAAGTCACCTTCTCCTGGGGTATGGGCACAGTAATTCCAGGGACAGTGTGCTCTCTGTAGGGTTATCTTTATCTGCTTCTGTTTGCAAAGCTTTTGCGACTGCTGTCCTGTCTTCTCTTAGAGTAGGTGTGCACTTGAAATTTTAGTGTTGATAAGTTACTAGTTTGTCATTTGTGCATTGTATCAGGAATGCATTTTTATTGTCATGTATTCCCCACGCAATTCTATACAAAGAAAAGGGGAAAAAAAGTACAAGTATCTGCTCTTTCCTTTGCTACTAACATAGTTTTTCAGGAGGAATCTGTAGCATCTGCAAGCTTCAGCTCCTTTCATCTTATCCTGGGCAGAAAAAATGTCAATAACCTAAAACTTTCATAGCCAATTATGGCCTCTTTGCTGTGGTCATTATTCACACAAGGAACCCTGTAGAGGAAGGAGATAGATAGATAGATAGATAGATAGATAGATAGATAGATAGATAGATAGATAGATAGATAGATAGATGGATATAGTCAAGATCAGAATCAGAGCAACCACTGTATAATTGTAAAACTAGGATTTCCAGACTGAGAGTCTTCTTAAAGTAAGGAGCTGCAGAGATCAGCACTTTGCAAAGCAGAGCAATTTATCTCAAAGTACGAATAACTGTTCCCTGCAGTTTTTCACAAGAGGGTGGGTATTTCTCTGAGATCCAAACCTCCTTTCTCTCCTTGCAGTAGAATTTATATTTTGTAAAACTGCTTATGATTTATTTTCCATAAAGCAACAGTTCTTTGTCATCTTCCGTCATCGCCCTAGTGGTTCTGTCACCATCCTTTAAAAATTTCTCCACTCTTGGTTTGGGTAAAAGAGAGAAGCACTGGCATTTGATGCTGTATCCTTTGTTTCAGAGATGTCTCAATGCTGTGGTGACAACTGTGAACTGAGGATAGCCACAGAGTTGTTGCAGATGTGCTGTTTTCTGTTAATGAAAAGCCGATGTTCATCCACAGCCCTTCTATGCAATATTTAATCTCTAAGACTTTGTATTGCAAGCAGCCCATTATAGAGAAAACTGTTGGTTTTATGTTTCAGGTGCAAAGATGGTTTGAAAGGATTTACCTACTCTGCACTAAAGTAAGTAAAGTTTCTGTGGGTCTGTAGCTTTAAGGTAAGATTTGAAGGAATCATGCACACTGGCAGCTGCTTTGTAAGAAAAGAGTATTCCTAAGAAAAATCATGACGTTGTAAAACTTTTCCGACTTTTGGGGTATACAACATATTTTGAAGAAGGCATATTTATACAATCATTAAGGCTGGAAAAGACCTCTAAGTCATCAAGTTCAACCACTAACCCAACACTGCCTGGTCCATCACTAAATTATGTCCCCAGGTGAAACATCTACATGTCTTTTAAATAACTCTGGGGGCGGTGAGTCCACCAGTTCCAGGCCTGTTCCAATGCCTGACAATCCTTTCAGTGAAGAGATTCTTCCTAATATCCAATCTAAACTTCCCCTGGCACTGGAGGCCATTTTCTCTTGTGTGCTGGCAAGAGAGGAATCCTTTTATATTTGGAACTGTTACTAAGGAAACTAAGTCATAAGATTGCATGGTTTTGAAGGAGCATTAATCTTCTATCTTTCTACAACTGGGATTCTTGATAACCTGTCTTTTCCTGGAAGCAAATGGCTGCTGTGTTTTGGCCTGGAGTTATTTGCTGCATTACAAAATTTTTAATAAATGCAACAATAATTCTGTACTCAGCATGAAAATAAAGCATGGATTTGTATCATATTTTTTTGAGATATCCTCAACATACCACAAAGCCTTGTGTCTGCCATTGTGGTCCAGCTTCTCCTAGAATTTACTTTGCAATGGGACCCTCTAGTGCTACTCACTTGTGTGTCATACAAAGTTCTCCCATCTTCATGCCTTGCCTGTTACCATCCAGACAGCCCAGTGCATGGAGAGTAGCAACTCACCTGTGAAGAAAAGAGCTGAAGTCAAGAAAGAGAGATTTGTGTTGTTGGTTTAGGAAATATTTTACAGAGTTTACAGCCATGGAATATAATAGAAGGTCCCACCACTTAAATTATTCAATTTATAGTCAGAAATATGGATATGAAACACTTCTATGGCAACATACAGAGACAGTGCTTTCTGAAACCACCAGTTCACAGTGACATGTCAAATGACCAAGTTTTTTATACCTTCATCACCCTCAGGAAGACTACCACAGTACAGTGTTATAGTGCAGAGTGTTGAGAAACATCTTGCCATTGTGTCCTCTGTTGCCTTTTGATACACAGTAATTCTACACCTAAGATGAGCCAATATATTGACAATATCAACTTCTGGGTGAAGAAAGAAGGCTGAAGATGAAACCAAGCAAAACAAAGCTGATGCTCTTGGTGGTAGCAAAAGCATGTTGAGATTTTGTAAAACAGATACTTTATAAAAATATTGTAGTAATTATCAACCATTATGTAACCCTATTATTCTGGGGATAATTGAGATATTTCATGGACCTTTTTATGTTCTTATTTAGTGTTCTTCCTTTGTCTGAGAGATGGACTTCCCTACTAATGTTTTTGTTTCTATTTTTAAAAACTTCCTGGCAGCAATTTCCATTACCTGAGATCTAAATACATGTCAATGGACTGATCTTTTCAAGAGGTGTGAGGTTTGACAGCTGTATAGGATGAGTTTTTAGAGACCTGGGGGTAACTTCAAGCTTGTCTTAGAGACTTATAGAGGACTTGATATATTTCTTTGAGTTATTTAGTTAATTGTTTTGTTCTGTTGTTTTTTTTTTTTCTTTCAGGTTCATTGTAGGGAAAGAAGAAATCCCCACTCACTCTTTTTCACCCGAAGCAGCATTTTCTAAACTAGATAGAAAAATCAAGCCTTGTGAAAAACTATCACAGCCAATGAACATACTGACTCTAACAAAAAAGCTCATGGACAAAGTGTGAGTCAAAGAAAACAAAAGAAGAACAAACCAAAATGAATCATTGTTACATACTGCATTTTAATGTCTTGTTTTATTGTATTTGACAATGTTTTATAATAGTTCCACTTTGCATTTAAGTGTTTTTCTGTTTCATTTTTTACTGAGTAGTTAGCAGTGGCAAATGATGAACTCTAGTGAAAGCAAAACTTAAGACCTGTGGGTCATAGTTATGACTTGCAATGTGCATTTGTCTAATGGGGAGAGTAAATTCAGTCAATGTGCAGACTCATGGTTGCTTTTTTGGAGCTTTCAGCAAAACCTTTTCATGGCATGGTTCTACTGGAGCTAGGGGTGATACTAAGGACAGAAATTACAGAGCAGCAGATGTTACTGATACCACCATAAGTGACTGTAGTATTGTCTTTTGGGGGACCTACGTCCCTGTGTTGCATAAAGGAGAACTACCTAAAAGTAGACTTGGTGGCACATGGGCTGCCTCCACTATCAGGAGATAGGAAATTGCGTAGAAAAAAAGAGTTTAAAACTTTTTCGCAGAAGGTCAGATCTAGACATCTGAAGGTAGGCAAGGTGGGTTCCCTCCCTGTCTCTGGGATCCAATTTATTGCCCTTTAGTATAAGCTTTAAAAAGTGACAGCAGATAGCTTTTCAGCATAATATGTTCAGATGATATACTACTTCTGTGCCTGATTTGTCTGCTTCAAGCACGTTGAGTACCTCAAGGAATCATTCATTTACAGAGAAGTTAGAATAAAAAATGGACTAGGAGTGTGTTCACACCACACCTATGAAAATTCACTTCCATTGACATCTTCAGGAGCAGTTTTATGACCAGATATCTACTTGCTGACATGCAGGAAAGAGTATTACAAGTGCATTGTGTTCTCAAAGTACTGGATTATCTTACTTGCTCAGCTGATGAACAAAAATGAAATGACCCCCATCACCATCACATGATGACTTCCTATGATTTGCTGTAGGTTTTAGTTGAAAAATATGAGGGAAGTTAGCAGTGACTTTTCAGGCATGACTATATTAGACAACAGAAGACCTACAAGGAAAAGACAGCTCCAGCCATGTGCAGATTCTTTTAGCTGAGTTGCTTATGACTATTTTGTGTTAAATACCTCTTTTTCAGTTTGCTAGAGATAGTTCATAGCTGTTCCACTGCTCATTAAATACAAAGATTGAGGGACTATAGCTGAAGAAGTGCATATTTTCTTTAGGGCTTTGAAACTCCCAACTCAGAAATTCAGAAAACTTTTAATTTTCAGTTCTAATGCTCTCACAGGTTTCTCACCCATATGGTTCTTTTCAATATAATTGAGTCTAAATGCCTGTAACCTGAGCCCATTCTCATTACAATTTTTGCTACATAAACTGACCTCACAGATGATTTATGACCATTAGACTTTATAATACAAAACTCAGAACTTCCAAGATATTTAGCACAGTATATAAATTGTGTAATTTTACATTGTGTATTTTACATTAAAACTAAAATACTTGGATATAGCAAAATATAATGTTCAGATCTGGAATGACATGACTTCTTTTAATTCTACATAAAGCAGGCCTAGAAACTGTACAATCCATACATCTCACCATCCCAAGCCAGTCTCTTTTAAATGCACAAGGCCAAATTCTCTGTCCAAAGGAAGAGCTACATAAAAATCTACACTGTGGAAGAAATAGTCCAAAAGTGAAAGGCTTGTAATTGAGAGAAGTCTCACAGGGTGTCTCTGTGTTTCTATATTCTGCATTGCCCTTCAGTGAACCTTACAATGGTGTGAAAGGTGTAAAGACACAGGTAACAGATGCTTGGCCAAATATCCTTCCAGAACCATGGAGCAGATACAGTCTGGGAAAGGTCACATCACTTCCCCTTGCTGACCACAGCAGCAAATCTGTCCTTTAATTTAGCATTTAATATGTAGTATGGCAAGAGGTTGGATCCAAATAAGCATGCAGACACTTTTTTCTTGGTATACAACTAAAGTATTGTTAGTTTTTATTGTTCTTTTATGGCATCATAAAAGTTCACAGTGCCCTTTAGTGGGTAATGGGGAGAATGAGCACTGGGCAAATGGCACTGTATGTATTTTTAGGCAAGAAAAATTTATGAAGTCTCCTGTTGCTGAAAACAGCTCTGAGTTAATATGTGTTTCATTATGCTTTTTGCAGGTGCAAACATGGCCCAAGGCATAGATGCTGTAAACACTATGGAGATAATTGCATCTCATACTGTATTAAAGTAAGTGGAGAAAAAGTTCGATTGATAAACTCTGGCAAAGACAGGGTAAAAGTCTGTAGTCAGGAAAAGCATATGCTTAGGAAGTGAGAAAGGAGCCTGTTTCTCATTCTTCTTCTATTGAAAATGTGACAAGCCTGAAAACAGATTTTCTCAATTTAGGATGGGGTAGTGGTGGGGTTAAAGTTCTCTGGTCTTTCAGATTAACTGTAGTCAATGAGTAACATAAAATGTGTGGGAAAAAATGGACTAGTAAGCAAGGCACTTGTTTA
This sequence comes from Poliocrania exsul, assembly GCA_035041345.1. Classification (NCBI taxonomy): domain Eukaryota; kingdom Metazoa; phylum Chordata; class Aves; order Passeriformes; family Thamnophilidae; genus Poliocrania; species Poliocrania exsul. The sequence continues at coordinate 35,236,067 of JAWWLZ010000001.1, forward strand.
ACTATGTGATACACTTCACGGCTGAGCCCACTTGTGCCTCCCCCCTAAATAAAGCACCTGGAATGTGCTGCTGTGGCAGGCAGTGCAGCCCTGGTTCACGTGCAGCTGCGCGGCTCTGGCACGTCGCTGCCGGGCACTGGGCTTGCTCCCCCAGTCATTTATTTTAAGGCCTTGGGGTAATGAGAGATTGGACACAGTTGCTGCACCCAGGAAGAGCTGTTTATCTCCAGTGGTATAATTCATCCTCCATTATTAATGTGATCAGCGCATTTTTTTTCCGAGGAGTGCTGTGCAGAGATTTGCCTTGGCTGGCATTGGGTTGGCACAGGTGGTACCACCTGCTATGCCTGTTTTGGGAGTTGGGAAGACTCCAGACAATCTCAATCACTTATTGGTTGACCTTTTTTTTATATAAGGAGAAGCAAAAATGGATTTGAGTATCTTCAGATGCTTTTGACATATATTACTTTTCAAAATAACTTTTTAAAATTAAAATTTATATACAGTTTGTGTTATCTCAGAAAAGCCATGCTTAAATTTAGTATCAGAATGGATCTAGCACAACTTTTATTCATGTGTGTTGACTAGCAACATCATTTTTTCTTGTGTTAACACTCTTCTTATACTGCAGTGTGTTAGCATACCATGGTGTAACATTGGTGCAAGTTGTGCTGGAGTTAATAGAATTTGAGATGGTGCTTAATTGTTCTGCTGAATTACAGTGAGAATATTCAGTAGAGCATTCATGAATACTTCAGCGTAGTTATGTCACATATCTATTGTAAGTATGACATATATCTAACAAACCCAGATTAAAATTTTACAACCTGTCACCACTGACTCAGTCCACTTAATGTTTCATTCATGGCTCTTTTCTTCAAGGCATAACATCTCTGGGGACACAGACTTGCCATTTGCTTTGTGTTTGTTCAGTGTCTTGCCCAGTATGTTTGCTGTTCAGTGCCTCCTGACCCATTTTGTCCTCCATCTCCTGAGTCCTTATGTTTGGTCAGGTCAGCATCCTCTGGGAAGCAAACATTCCTGTGCCTGCATCTGCAGAGTACTCTGTTTTCCCCATAGCTGTCAAGTGTCTGGCTTTCAGAATCAATGTCCAAGACTGCAGTGAATGTTACATTCAAAACAAAGATTAAAATTAAGCAGAAGTGATTTTATGCAGCTTTGATATGCTGCATGTCCAGATCTCTTCTGATGGTAGCATCTCCTGGTGTACATCTGTTTCGTCATGGGTGCTTCACTATGACTTCTGTCTGCTGCACTTTTACAAAGTAAAAGTGCTGTCCTTGATTGCTTAGGCGTATTTTACAGTATCTTAACTACGATTAGTCCAGGCTTGCTTTCAGAGCTTTTTATTAATATCACACAAAATCCATATGCATCCTGTGCTGCATGCTCAGCTTTCAAATCTTAAGTACTGTCATAACACCATATTATTTTACAAGCACAGTTAGAGCAAATAACTGAGGATTTCTGTTAGAGTACTCATCATGCAATGGATGCCCCTTCTCCATGGAAAACTCATAATCTGCTGGAAGAATGTGTGTGAGACTTCATGGGTAAAGAGAGATGTAATCTGACCATTGTGGAATATAATAAGCTTGAAATGGCTTTAAAACAGGAGGATGCTGAAGAAATAGGAGTTAGTCTTGTTGAATTACTTTAGTTGAGAGACCCAAATTTGATTTCAGTTTTTGAGTTTCTCAAATTGCAGTAGACCAGCCCCACACTACTGTCTCTGTCCTTTCTTAGGTGAGGGCAAAGACATGCTAGTGATTAAAAGAACATGGAAGCAGGGCAGAAAGTTGATATTCAGAAGTACTCTTCCCATTTCAATGCCCATTATCTAGTTGACATCATCCAGGATAGCTTTTATGTAACATTCAGTAGTGACATACCACCTGAGATTTCATTTACTTTCCTTCAAACTTTAAATACGTAAAATGCTTTGGGTTTGTAAAAGTCTAAAAAGAGCTGCCAGAAGCAGTCAAACATTTTTGCTATTTTGGATTCCAGTTGATTACAGTGAGGAGACATTAGTCATCAGTAAAAGTCCAGTTGTCCATTTTTTCTGCTGGTGCTGCAGACAGGACCAGATAACCCTCCCAACTAGGATGACCACAAAGAAGGTCATAGAATAATGGAATGGTTTGGTCGGAAGGGACCTTAAAAACCATTTCATTCCAAGCCCCTCACCACCGGCAGGGACAACTTCCACTAGATCAGGTTACTCAAAGCCCCATACAACCTGACTTTGAGCAGTTCCAGGGATGGGGCATCCACAACTTCTCTGATTTTTTTTCTGATAATTGTAGTCTCTATGTTCTGTTTCTTGAAGAAACATGTATACCCCAAATAAATGTTAATTATCTTAATTAATTTATTTAAAATATCTTGACTAATTCCTAATGTATTGCAACAGGTTCACTGAGTTTTTGGTATGTTACTGAACTGTTTATGTGCACATGTGGTTTTTTTGAATTTGAGTTATAGCCAATATCTTGACTATCTTATTAAGCAATTTGTTTCTCAAAAGCAGAAAAAAAGTTTTATTCAACAAATTTTGGAGACCTGTCCTTACTCTGTGCTACTACTTCTGGCTGATCTGAGCTCCAATTCAGAACCACTGTGGAGAAATGGCTCTTAGCAGTTTTATTTGCTCACTCACTTTGGTTTGTTATAATGTCCTGCACATGCTTTGCTGTGTTCTACCTCCACTCTTTTTTGAGCTCTCATTATGGAAGATAAAAGTTACAATACTGTACATTAATCTTAAGATACAGTACTTCCTGTGACTGTGAAACAAACACCAGTAAGTGTGATCTGGCTTCACCTGGTAGATGTAATGAGCTAAATAGAAAGATTTTGTGCAATACCTGCTCTTTCATGCACATCAACACTAACTCTCAGTTCTTAAGTTCAGCACTTCTAAGTAGGCTACTAATAGAAATAAAATTAGGATATGTTTGAGTGTTTCCAGTTGGAACTAAGATGTTGGCTTACCCCATGAGAGTCACCTTTCCTGGATAAAAATGTCAAATGCACCATTTTGTTGTTTGTGTTCCTGTTTTGGGCTTTGTTCATAACTGCTGGATTTAGGACTTTCTTTTTGTATTATGGTACATGGCATCGTAATTAGCCCTTTTTTGGATGATGAAAGCTATATACTTCATAGTCTTCATTTTAGGTGCAAATATTTTAAGTTCATCTTAATTGTGACATTTTAACTACCCAAATTCACAGCACATTTACACCTCTGCCTATCTCACATACCTTTTGTTAGGCATTTTCATAGTTAGCTGTTCAATATGTACAATTTACACAACTTTATGAGTAGCAGATAAAGGAATGGAAATTTTTCACTAAAAAAAGAGGATACTGGATCATTGGATCACACAACATATTTTCTTCCTCTTGATTCTCATAAACCACTTACTGAATAGCACAGATAGTAATTGCTTCAGGAAGAGTTTATTACTACATGTTTAACCACGGTAAAAATTTTTGGGCTTTATGAAGCTTTATAAAGTTCTACAGGAGGCAAAAATGGTTTGTTTCTGAGTCTGAAAGGTTGCTCAGTCAGATCCTTTGCCAGTTGGTTGCTCAATCAACTGTCTGTCAGTTGTCCCTTTCACTGGAATTGTATCCCTGTCACGAATTGAATAAGGTGCCTACCTCATTTGCCAAAGGTGAGGGCACAAGTAGTTTTCACATAAGGCATCTTACAGCCCAAAACTAGGTAGATTTTCTTTAGAATTTAGAAAAGTTCAGCCATAGGGTAAGAATAATGATAGGAAGCATTGGAGGAAGTTATAAGAGAAACTAGGGAGAATATTTTGGAAAGAAAAAGTCAATGTGGTTTTGTGACATGGCAAGAAAAAGCAGATCTGTATCCAAGGTGGAGTAGTAAGTAAATTCATTGGAATCCATGTTATCCTTTCTCAGTGGCTCTGCACAAAATTTCCCTTCCAGTTTTACCCCTTCCTTTACTGCAGGCAAGGAAAATCCATGACCATGTGCCAAGCCACCAGGGTTAATTTCTAATTCTCACACTTTCTGAAATTTTATTTTGGCGGACTTTATTTTCTCCTGACATTTGAGTGTATAAAGTGCTCTTTTTTTTCTGCCACATTGCTTTCTTCTATAAACCCATTTGTGGTTAAAAGCTGGTCAGTAACCTGGAAATAAAGTCATCAGGGTTATTTCAAAGTACAGAATTTTGGAGTAGAAGAGAAATTGAGTTTCTCTCTTGAGTCCTTTCAGAAATTGATAGAAATGAAAGAAGAGACAATTGTCTGTGATTTTTTTGCTTTTGCTATTTTACAGGGGAGCAAAGTGAAAAAAAGGTCTTGAGTTTGAAGATGGGGATGCATTTGTACATTTTACATACTATCTGTGGAGTTTATTTTAAACTGCTCAGTGTCAAAACCAAGTCCTTCTGTAGATGCTTTTGCTTCTTCTGAATTTAAGGTTTCTCACCAGAAACCCTTTCTTTCTTTTCTCTAGGGCTTCATTAGGATGTTTAGCATTGGTTATCTGATCCAGTGTTGCCTTCGGATTCCTTCCACCTTCCGGCATCTGTTTACACAGCCATCACGCCTGTTTTCCCTCTTCTACAACAAGGAAAATTTCCAGCTTGGAGCTTTTTTGGGATCTTTCGTCAGTATATACAAAGTAAGCTTATAGCATACAGAAATGACAAATGCCATGTTTTTTATTTCACTTTTCACAAAGAGCTAAATGTCCAACTGCTTAATAGTACTGATGCTGTTTGCTACAGCATGTCACTGACAAATTTATACTATTGCAATAATCAAATTGTAAATGGAAAACTAGTCTTCATTTTCCTTTTTTTTTTTCTATAATTTCAAAAAAAACACCCCAGATGGATTTTTCAGCATTGTTTCAAGATCAGGAGATAAGGAGTACTTAGAGAAAGTGAATTCGGATTTCAAAGGGAATGGCTGACACACAAAAGCATTTTAGTGCAGACACAAGTAGTGACTGCAGTAGCAGCAGTGTTGCCAGAGAGAAGCCATTTTTAGATTTTGTTGGCTCATATATCTGGCATTCTTATTTGACACTAAATAGCAGGAAATTGCAGAACATACAATGTGTAGTGAGGCGACATTGCGCTTACAGCTTAGAAGTCTGCCCTTCTACACCATTATAAGATGACAGATTGTGAACTGATATGTATTCATATAGCATTGTTGGAATTAATCTAATTATGTTTATTTATGCCGAAAGAGAAGGTTGCAAAGCACATGCCCTATGGCAGAATATATAGCACAGTGCAGTACTAAAGTGGCTTTTGCATTTTTATCTTCTTAATCACACATGCCTTTTCACCTGCCATGTTATTCACTCTGCAAAGTTAAGATGATTCTTTATTATTCAGGGTAAATATAAGAATTTGGAAGGTTCCAGGTTTTAAAATTTTTCATGTCAAAGTGCAGATAGGCTTTCCAGAGTTTATTTGAAAATTTCATTTTTCCTCAAACTGTAAGAAAAGAACTTTTAGAGAAAAAAGTATTTAAATTGAAAAAGCTGGAAATATTTTGATGTCCTTAAAAACTCCAATTGCTAAGTATAATTTAGTCCTACAGATACTCATTTTATGACGGTGACATACTCTGACATTTATTCATTATCTATTAAGTATTTACTTGGCACTGGTGAGGCCACAACTCAAGCCCTGTGTTTGATTTTGGGTCCTTCACTACAAGAAGGACATTGAGGTGCTGGAATGTGTCCAGAGAACGGCAGTGGAGCTCAGGGAAGGTCTGGAACACAAGTCTTAGGAGGAGCAGCTGGAAGACCTGTGGGTGTTCAGTCTGGAGAAAAGGAGGCTCAGGGAGGACCTCCTTGCTCTCAACAACTGCCCGAAAGGAGGTTGTGTACAGGTTGAGGTCTGGCTCTTCTCCTGAATAACAAGTAATGGGACAAGAGGAAATGGCCTCAAGTTGCTCAGGAGAGATCTAGATGGGATAGGAGGAAATCTTTCTTCATCACAAAGGTTGTCAAGCAGTGGAAGAAGCTTCTCAGGGAAGTGGTAGAATCACCATCCCTGAAAGTGTTCAAAAGGTGTGTGAATGTGGCACTTGGGAACATGGTTTAGTAATGGACTTAGCGGGTGCTGAGTTAACAGTTGGACTTGAGGATCTTAAATGACTTCTCCAGGCTAAATGGTCCTATGATATTATGATTCTATGTTATTATTTACATTTCATGACTTAACAAATTTGGGTTACATTATGGGTTTTTTTCCAGTTTGAGAGAAGCATGTAGGGCAGCAGAGATTCTAGTCACTCATAAAAATTGGACCACAGCCAAAAAAATCAGAAAAGTTTGGTGTATCTTGAATCCAAAGGAATATGCAGTTCTGAATTTTTTTAAGTTAACATGTTTTCGTTTATTGGATGTATGGAAAAAATCTCAAAGAGTCTGGTGTGTAATTGAAAACAACCTTTATCATGAGAAAGAGTCTAGACAGCTACAGCAAATAAAGATGACGTAAATTCAAGAGTTTTGGTATTAGATTGGTATTCAAATTAGATTGATCTGCTTTCTGATTTTGAAAGTCATGATAGTGGTAAACTGTAAATTAAAACTCTGAAATGTTTTGGGTACTGTGTCCAATACTCTTTGGTATCACCAGTGCTTTTAAAGATTTTTCTTTGATTCTGTTGGTGTCCTGTGTTTTTGTTGATGTAATTCACTGTTTCTTGATGTGGTAAAGAAGGTTACTGAATGAGACAGAACATGTCCTGATAATGAAAGTTTCTATAGCTCTTAAGAGATTACAATGTGATTTTATATTTCCCTTACAAAGTTCTTACAATGGGAAAGTTGCCTCCTCCTACATCAATTAAATTGCCTTTTATTGTAGCAGTCTTACCAAGCAGAAGAATGCATTATCCATGGAACTGTTCAAAGCCAGGCCAGATGGGGCCAGGCCAACCCAAACCATTTTATGACTATTATTATGGGTATTATCACACTACACTCTTAATTCCTAGTGTGTGCTGTATTACTAGCTTATAGAAGAATATCTCCAACCTGTATCTTATGAGTGTCATAGGGCTAATCCTGCTTTCTGTTCACCTGCAGGGTACAAGTTGCTTCCTGCGCTGGGTCCGAAACCTGGATGATGAGCTTCATGCACTTGTAGCTGGTGAGTCCGTGAAAAGAAGTTTATTTTGACTATGTTGAGACTCTGCAAATATTTGTCTTGCCTGTCCTCCCAAACTCTTTTCAGATTTCTGTGCTGAAAACAGGACTGTTTATATCAAGGTTGTGTCAGAATGACAGTGATGTTTCAAGTGGCTTCAAAGAAAGGGTTGCAATTAAAATTGTAAGGTACATTCAGTCAAATGGTGTGGGGTTTATGGTCCGCTCCAAGGACAGTGCATCATTTTGTGCACAAATATAAACTTGTTCTAAAGTGTGGAGATACAAGAGAGATGTGAGATGCAAATATTAACTCTTCCATATGTGACAGAATACGCATTGGAAATTATGGGCTCCTCTGGGTCCAAAGAAGAACCCTTTTGCCATGAAATCTGTGTGGCCATTCAGGTTCTTTCTTGCTCTTTGTGCATCTGTCATGTATTGGAACCTCAGAGATTTCTTAGCCACAAAGAAGAGAGCAGTTTGATTCCATGCTTCTGAGCACTGAAATACAGATTTGTTTCAGAGTTTCAAAACTTCCTCTTTTTAATGACACAAGCCATATTTGGGTGGGCAGCACAGGAACATCACTGAACTATGTTGTAGCAACAGAAATAAATAGTCCTGTGCAGTGTTTGTTGGGCTGGCATACTGCAACAGCAACAGAAGTAACTGTGCTTTTGTTTTCCAATTGTTACAGGGTGTCTAGCAGGAATTTCTATGATGTTTTACAAAAGTACAACTATCTCTATGTATCTGGTGTCCAAATTAGTAGAGGTAAGTTATTACCCTTGTAACAGAGGTCTTCATCTATTTTTTCAAGGCAGAAAAAAAATGAACTTCACAGGCTTTGTTGGGCACTTCCAGTAAAATACAAAGTTGGGTGGCAACGATGTGTTTTAGTATGTGACATGTGCCAAGAGGCATTTGCTGACCTGTGGTCTCATTTCTTTCTTATTTTCTTCTCTGTGACTCATTTTAAAAGCCCTTTATCCCCTGATCTCCATGTATATTGTCCATGAATGGTCTTAATCTCCTGGTAGCCCTTTGCTTTGTAGTTTTTGCAAATTTTTTAAATCTGAGAGTTCCAAGAATGTCTATTCCACCAGAAACATAAATCAGATCTAGTCCTTAATTGCAGATATATTGCCAAAAGCTACAGCTTAACTTCCTGCCTTTGTTCCCTAATTTTGGCATTCAGCAGTCTAAGATAACTCAAAATAGCTTAGGTTTTAGTCTATAGCTAAAGTTGTTTGTCAGTGTGCTTCAACTGATTGAATTCTCAGCTTTGGAATGAACTTTGTTCTAATTACTATTCTTCAGGCTTGAATTGTTTCTATGAACTTGTTAAAATTAAGAGCCCAGGAAAAAAAAAAGTTACAGAGTTTGGTTACGTCAATTATATTTTACTAATCAGCATTTGATTTTTTACTGTGATTTTTCCCTAAAGTCAAGACTTAGTCATGTTTATTTCCCCAACAGCACCACTGAAATAAGTTGGGAATTTTCTCATCATCTCAAATCACATATTTGTGCAGACCTTGAGGGCCTTGTTCCCTAGTGATATTTATCCACCTCCATTACCAGAGCAGAATTCACTTAACATAAATAGAAGGAACTTTTCTTTTATTATGCATGAAATTAAACATATAAAGGGAAGATATTCTCTGTTTATTCCTCCTCCTTGTTATCCTAGACCAAGCTCTGAAGGGAGTTCGGATATTGGTTATATAAAGGCAATTCTGAGTTATTCATACTGACTTTTGGAACACCAGTTGTAAAAAAAAATATTATCTTGTATTGCTGATGGTTTTCTCTGGACTTTGAGACATCATGGCCACAGTGAAATAAGGAAAGTGCTGTGTGTTGTTTCTTTCTTTTTCTTTTTTTTTACAACTTTTATCATCTTACACAAGCCAAGAGTAACTGACCAAAGAGGCGTGTGCTGCTTTGCAAGGTCAAGCTGTGCTCAGGAAAATAAACTTTACATGTTTTCTCAGAAAGTAAAGTATGTGATTTCAAGCTGTTTAAGAACAGTGAATATTCACTTTGTTGGAATAGTTATTGCATTGTTCTTTTGCTTTTTTAAAATGAAGAATTGAACAGAGCAAACTTTCCCTTTTTTATCTTTAGGATCTGTAACACCCAAGCTGTTGCTAATCCCATTCTATGCATTAATGACCCCTTACTAGATTGATCTTGGATAATTTGTATCTCAGTCAATGTCATGTTTGTGCACGTACAAAAAAATATATCAGCATAGGTTAAAAATGTTGACATGCGTCTTTTAAAATGTAAAATGAAAAGTAAAAAGCTACTTTTGTTTTGTTTTATTCAGCATTTTCTGCTTATTTTTATAGACTATATACTTCAAAGGCATTGAAGCAGGGAAGGTTCCCTATTTTCCTCATGCAGACAGCATCATCTATGCCATTTCTACATCAATATGCTTCCAGGCAGTAAGTATGTTGTTCTTTAACAGAACATGAAATTCTTTAAGTCAAATATTGAATGATATGAGGAGCACAGGGACACAGTAACATAGAAAAGATGGTGTGATGTAATGATTGCAGCAAGATGCTGCAGCTCCTGCATCCTGTTTCTGAGTGTCACTGCAGGGAGGTCATTTCTAGGACTGAATTTCTCATATGCTTATAGCTGAAAACGTTATACAAAGCCTTGAATACTTTGGAAAGGACCTTAAAATGCATTGACCCAGAAGATGAAAATAAATGTATGTACTTCCATAAGCTTGTGAAGGGACAGTTTCTCAAGGACGCAAACAATATAATAAAGTATTTTATGGGGTTTTAAATCAACTGAAAGTTCTCACTTTACGCTGACTTGAATTAATATTGCCTAGTTCAAAAAAAATCTTTAAAAACCCCCAGTAAAAAAAATCTGCAGTTTTACATTTGAAATAAGCAGTTGTTACCATCTTTTGCACTTCTCAAGTCAGTTCCGTGCCTTTACCCTCAGTCCTTTTATCATCTACCTCAACTGGAAAAACAGCATTTCAGTGGTACCCAATTTGCTCTACTACTTTACTACATCTCACCATTTCTAGACCTTCTGCTGAAACATCCCACTGCACGTTTTGTGGACCTCCATAGCCATATGTAATGTGTTCTCTCTCAATAGAGAGAACATAAAATCACCCTAAAGCAATCTTCTGCTACCTCGTGCTTAACAGACACTCCTCCTCCTAATTGTTAACATGTATTTGGGAATATCTCCAAGTCTAGTATGAAAGTGAACTGAAAATTTTAGTGCTTGGGATGTGCGTGAAGTTCTGCAGCATTGAGATCTCCAAATACTACTGTGAGGGACCAACTATTGTATGAGACTAACAGACATAAAGTTCATATGAGAAAAGAGCGAAGGTATTTTTTTAATTAATTAATAACTAATTGAAAAAAAAATCCAAAACTTGAAATAAATTGCTAGATTTACAAAGAAGGGAAAACTTAGGGATCTATGCTGATATGTTTGTTATTCACAATATCTCTAAGTGACCTGGAAAAGTAATGGAATGGAAAGAGAGAAGACAAGGTTTTTGTTATGAGACATTTTTTAGGATAATGTAATGTGAAATATAGATATGACTACAGAAATGGTTGGTTGCAAAATGCAGAGTAGGTAGGGGATAAAGTAGCAGGTAAATTGAGCTTCCAAAAGTGCAAAATCATATATGTAGGAATAGTGATTGTTACTGCTTTCTCTGCACTGAGATATATTTAAATTGCCACCATTTACAAAAGATAGTCTTCTGAGAAGTGATCACATAGAGCATTGAATTCAGCAGAAAACAGTAAAAATTATTTCCATAGCAATCCTTTTGGGAGTTTTGGCAACATAATGTAGCAGATGAAGCTTTTGGCAGATGCTGTCACCTGGCTCTGACAGAATCCTCTCCTTGCAGGCTGTCATGGAAGTTCAGAACCTGAGACCTTCATACTGGAAATTTCTTTTACGACTAACAAAGGGCAGGTATGTAATCAAGGGTGTGTTATGGCTTATCTAAACACATCATTGATCATATTCAATTTTCTGTGACATTCACTGTCAACAGCAGAGCTGAAGAAGTACATAAGGGCTAATTTCCTGAGGACTGACTTTGCTTTTCAAATGGTTTCCAGTACACCTGAAGTTCTTTGCTGCTGAAGTAACGTTTCTGGGTTTAGTCTAATGCCAGGAGCAACGACTTAAAATCTTGTGAAGACTGTTTAGCAGATGAGTGTTTTACTTGAAGTTTTTTTTATCTTTAATTCACTTGGAGGGTGGAATGCTTTCAGATTTCAGTGGAATATGAAGAATCCAGTAAACAACTATATATGTTGAAGAAATCACTCAGTATGTACAGTGATTGACAGCATGGAATTACTGTGTGTTTAAAAGCATTGGAAGAAATGCTGGAATGTCTCCTAAGAATACTTTAAAGTTTCAGTTGTTTTTATAGGACATCTGTTTCACTTGGGAAAGGATTTTTTTTCCCTTGGAAAAATGAAAAAATTGAAAAATGAAAAAATTTCACTGATCATAATGATAAATTTACACTGTAATATAGTAACTGGATATTTAATAATTGCTACAGGGCTCTAAAAAACTCTTCTTTTTGGAGTAAATTTTGCTAGATATAGTGGGAAGTTTTATTGGGATGCCTGGAGGCAGCCTACAAACTCTGAGGCCATACAAAGACAATATAGGGGATGATGTCAGTGCAGATATCCAGTTTTGGCTGCGTTTTTCGTTATTGTCCTAATTCTAAGCTTGCCTTAGTTGAAAGAGAGGAGGGAAAAGAAATTCTGTTCTGGCCATTTATTTTATCTAAAGCAAATATCTGTAATAGTAATTCTGACAGTCTCTCCATAGAGGCAATTTCTTTTGACATTTTGTAAGTTTTTCAGCTTATAGTTTTGAAGAGTAATGAAATGGAAATATTTGTAACACCTAGAAAATTATCATCCAGACTTCGACAAGCAGGGCCTGAATTTGCTGTGCTGGAATGAGAGAGAACAGTAGCATATTTTGGTTTGACCTTTTTTTTGTGGAGTTGAAAGTAGAAGGGGTTTCTCCCCTTTTTCACAAGTTGCATTATATGAAGTATACCTACACAAAGCACTATTAGTCACATTTGTCAAATGTATATTTCTTTAAAATCTTTATTGCCTGAGATGAATAACTTGCAATCTCTGAACAGT
>JAWWLZ010000001.1:35251283-35311425 GCA_035041345.1 Poliocrania exsul
TGGCAGGGAGGCTTGAACTGCCAGGGGATGGTCCCACTGAGACTGGAACTCAGGACCTTGGGATTCAGAGTCCAGAGTGTTCTCCTTTACACCACAGGACCGCCTTTGTAAGTGAAATAGAGTCATAGAGTCATACAGTAGTTTGGATTGGAAGGGACTTTTTAAAGATCATCTAGTCCAGCCCCCTCTGGGATGCCTTCCCCTAGACCAGGTTGCTGAAAGTCCCATCCAACCTGGCCTTGTTTCCAGGGATGGGGCATCAACCACCTCTCTGGGCAACCTGCTCCCAGTGTCTCACCATCCACATTGTAAAAAGCTTCCTTCTTATATCTAACCTAAATTGACCCTTCTTCAGTTTAAAACCATTAGCCTTTGAAGTAATACTTGGTGGTGAAGGAGCACCAGGAATATGACTGAGCATTTAAATTTTAGGTATTTGTTGCACAATAAAGTCCTGTTGGAGTGTAAGGGATGAGGTAACGCCAAAGCAGTTCAGCTGACAGCTTCAGCTCTGCGCTTCCGTGGGTAATTATGTAATATGAGTTGATGCTATTAATGTTTATTTTTCAAATGCAGAAAACCACATTGCCAGATCTGCTGTCAGGGAAGAGCTCCTGCCTTCAGCTCTGTCTGCCCTGTGGCCAGACATTTGGGCCGCATGTGACTGAAATGACAGCGTTTTCTGCCACCTGATGTGGCATGACTGGTTACTTTTTAGTCATATGATAGATGTCTCTTTGATCACATCAAACTTCTTGCTAAAGTTGTTCTTGCAAAGAGAAATACAGCAGGAGAGTTGCTCAGGAGATGGCGGGAAGTGGTGGGTCAACCTGAAATGTCACAATTCTGTGGTAGAGGTTTGTGTGCCCTTAGGAGAGTCTGCTCAGGGTGACAGTGCTTGGCTCCCTGCAGGCGTCTCAGGAGGCCGCTGCCTCACCTGTGGATCCCAGAAGCAAATATGCCTGTGGCAGGCAATTTTTTGCACCTTTCCTTGAGGTTCTTGGCATGCATGGCTTCTCTAAAGCTTGTTTTCATCCCCACTGCTGCCCTTGCTGTGCATCTCACTCTCTCTGTGGCTGTAGTCCCCATCTTACACCCAGACCCCCACGCTCCCTGTCAGCAGCCTTTTGCCCCAGTTTCTCTTGGTTCTTCATCCCTCCCTCACCTCTGCTCCTCACAGGGTTAGCTGTCCCCTGTTCTCTCTTCTGTCTTACAAGGTTCAGTGACAGCCTTTGGGTGTCTCCCTCTGCTTCTCTAGAGCAGGTCCTTCACTGAGCATCCAGGACAGTGTTTCCTCCTGCTGGACCGAGCAGGTAGGCATTGTCTTTTGCTGCCACCCTGGAGTTTTGGTTGGCAGAGCTGCTTTAGCAGCAGTGGAATTCAGCAGTCTAGATCTAGAGTTTTCCCCTCCCAATCCATGGCATTCTGGCCATGACTGAGATACATGTGCAAAATCCCTGAGCGAAAATTGCAGTCATTCTTTGATGATGGATAATCATTATTATGCCTTGTCTGCTCTCTTTCAGCTGCATTTCAGGCTGTATGAGATCGCTTCCATTGCAGACCTTCATTGCTTACTACTAGTCCTTGTTGGAGGTGATGATGAAGGTGTTGACATCTGCCACTGAGATCCACTAAAGGAGAGGACATTTTTTTTCTTCAGAATAATTTTAAATAATTTTAAACTTATGTGATTCTGTGATTCTGCATCAGGGTTATGAATCCTTGCTGTGATGCAGAAGAAACATAGGACTGGGAAGAGTGTGGGAGGTAGCAAAATCCAGTTGGGGTAAGAAAAGTCATTTTGGTGGCTGTAGCTTTGGACCTAAATAATGGTCTGGAGATTTCCATTTCCAGATTGTTTTTTCTAAACAGTGAACACTTCCCCAAGGAAACAGCCATTTCCCTCCCTCGTCTTTGTGCTGCACCTGGGTGGATCCAGCTCTGGCAGGTACTTGCAGGTTACTCAATTTGTGGGGGGTGGGTGTCACACAAGTTGCCTCCTTTTACAAAAGAAATTTTCTCCCACACCTTTGAGAATGCAACAGAAGACTTTGACACTTTCCCTTGAGCTATACCATTCCATGGGTTTTCTTATTACTTAATAGCAGATCCTGAATATTTTATTTATCCTCTAGATTTATTAACAGTACAATTTGAAGTAATATTTTTTCCCTCATAAGAAGCCTAAAATTGCTATTGTGGAGGTACTGGCAGAATCACTCAGTGCTCTCTCCCTTGCCTTTAAACACATTGAAATGGGATCACTTCACTCAGGACACAGCACTCACCTTTTGCAGCTCAGGGATTATGTCCTTCCATCTCCATCAAAGAGGATCCTTGTTTTATCAACACGTTCCTTTGAATGTGGCAAGCAGAAGTGTGAATTAGAGCCTACTTTGATCCTAAGGATTTTTTTTTCCTGGCACAGGCCAGGCAGTTTTCCACTTGCTAATTAAAACACAGAGCAGTCAGAAGAATTTTAAATATTAATGCCAAGGTTTTACCCAGGATGGAAGAGTCTGGTTGGAAATCCAGGCGAATGATTAATCTTCTCATTCCAGTGGAATCCAATCGATGTTTTCCCCTTCAGCTGCCACAACAGAGATGTGAAAAACATTGCTGTGGCTGTTGGAGCAGTAGCTGACAGGACTGTTCCCAGGACTGCCTGAAGGTTACAGAAGACCTAATCACACAGGGTCAGGGACAAAGGCGAGGCTTTTTAGTCTGTATTTTCCTAGTATTTTAGCTAGAAAACCTGCTTCCCCATTGCAGGCAGTAGAAGCTTGCAAGAAGGGGCAGACTGGGCGGGGATGAACAGACCTGGTGTAAGAGTCCTATATTAAAAGGTTGCTGCTTGCACCAAATTGATACAAACATTTAAAAAATGTTCTGAACAACCGAGAAATGTGGCTTTGCTCATTGTCTATTGGCTGTGAAAAAAAAATCAGGCATTTACAGCCAAGGTCACTTGTGATTATATTCACAGGCAGATTGAACGTCTCAAACTGTCTTGCACTAAGATACTCTTACTTCCCCTTGGAAGCAAAAAATAATATCCTTTAAACAATTTGAAACCAAGTCAGAATGCGATCCTTTGGATCGCCCGTGACCCCTCCTGGGTGGTGCCTGTGGCCCTGTGTGGGGAGGGGGGAAAACTCCTGGCTGACCTCGCTGGCTGTACTGAGGTGAGGTACAAAACGTGACCAAAAGATCAGGTTTAACTACATCCAAAGGCTTACAAAAGACATTGGCTTATGAGGTACAATTCTCAGCCCATTGCTGCTGTGTGGATTTGAGACTGTATCATGAGTGCATATGTTCACCCTGAGAAGCTTTGGGACTGTGTAACAAGGAACAACCACTTGGACAAAAGTCACCTCCCAGTTTGTCAGGCACCAGAGGCATGAACCCTTGTCTCTAGTAGGATATAGCCTGTCTGCAAGCGCTAGTATTTACTATTTCTCACCAGCTAGGTGAAAGATCGATCAGGCAGGTGTATTCCCCCACCCCTAGCATGTACCCTGGCTGGTGCCTGCAGTGCTCTAGGCTTACAGAGTCATGGCAGAAACCAGATGCATTTCCACCAGCCCCATCTTCAGTAGTGCCTCCCAAAAAAGGGGTCCTGTCCCTGTGCCTTTACCTAATCCCTCTGTGTTTCTGTTAGCCAGTGCTCTGTGTCAGCCCCATCAGAGCATCATGGAATCATAGAATTGTTTGGGTTGGAGCGGATCTTCAAGATCCTCTACTCCCAACCCCACTGCCATGGGCAGGGACACCTTCCACTGGAATAGGCTGCTCAAAGGCCCATCCAGGCTGGACTTGAACACTTCCAGGGATGGGGAATCCACAGCTTCTCTGGGCAACCTGCTCCAGTGCCTCACCACCTTCACAGTAAAGGATTTCTTCCAAACATCTAATCTAAATATCTGCTCTTTTAGTTTAAAAACATTCCCCCTTGTTCTGTCACTATTTGCCCATGTGAAGATTTCCCATCATTCTGGGAATAGGCAGGCAACTAGAGAACTTGAGGCATCCTGGCTGGGCTCTCCTCTGGGAGTCTTCTGCATGGAGCTGCTCGAGGCCTCATGGGCTGCAGCCTGAATTTTAATATTAATGCACTTTTCACCACTATCAGCCAAGGTGGGTCTGTCATCAGGGCGACTTGGAATAGGACTTTGCTTGGTCACATTTGGAAGGAAAGCTTGATAGTTCTGGCACAACTCCTGTTGGGTCTGCCAAACTTATTGTTCTGCAATGGGTTGTCAGATTTTTCCTTGACTGCATCTTTGAAGGCACATGGCCTTGATTTCCCAGCTCATGTACAGGGGTGATGAAGAAATCCAGTTGGTTTTCTACAACAGTTCAGCTAAATCCTCTGCAGAGTCATATTAACAGCAAAGAGGCATCCTGGAAGTCCTGTTTAGTCAGGTGCTCTGTCCCACAACCTTCAGTGGAGCATAAACTCCATCCCTACTGCTGGCCCCAAAAGCAAAGCAGTGTTGTTCATGCAGGGGATGGATAGGGAAGTGAAAAAGCTGGTATGTGCCTGGATAGCTCTACTTCATGCTTGCAAGGTTATGAGGATCATACAACATCTCCCTTCATATGTGTTTTTCTGAATGGGACCAGCAGCAGAACAGCTTCATGTGCCCCAGCACAGTCTGCTGGAATGTGGACAGGAAACCACTGGCCACAAGAACAAACTTGGGATCATTCAGCCCAAGGCAAATCACCACCGCAGGTTTCCTCTGATGGCTTGGAGCCTGTTTCTCAAGGAGCTACTGGAGTCAACCAGGGACTGGGTGGAGTAGACTGGTCCCAGCAAACAGGACTGAGCCAGACTTGCCGCTGCCATCAGAGCTGTGCCCAGCAGCACCACACGATGTGGAACACACAGAACAAATCTGCTCTGATGGAAAACCTCCTCCTTTGATAGTGCCCTTCACAGGCCAGCCTGCCTGGGAACTCAGCTCTCTGGAGTCTCTGATGGTCAGCTGTTTGTAAGCATGACCACAGGCTTCATGTGTCTCTGGGAATGAGAGGAAACCTGAAAAGCAGCCTTTGCAGTGCTCCTGTGGGAAGCCGAATGCTGAAGCCTTGCTCACCTCAGCTGGAGTTTCTGCTCACCTGTCACCCTTTACTTTCATGATCTTCATTCCATCTCACAGTAATTTACAGCTGCGGAAGATGATCTGCATCCCTGCTCCAGGGCCTGTGAAATCCAAAGATGATTCAAAAGGGTGAGCTCCGCCCTTTTGCTCAGCTGGGAACAGCAGCAGTGGGGCTGCCCTTCTCAGCTGAGGATGTGTTTGACTGTAATGCTGACTTTGATCTGTACGCAGACAAGGATGCTGGGCAGAAATTACTGCTTGCTCCAGCAATCAAAATACCACTCAGCATGGGATTAATTTTTGATTCCATGAGTTAGTTTTAAATTATTTTGCTTTAATAAGTTGGGGTGGGAGGAGAACATTCTCATAGAGATGAGAGTGAGTCCAAACAAAACAGCATGTGTAGCAATGCAAAGTGATTTTTCTCAGGGCCTGGGTGAGCTGAGGCCATATTTGCAGACCTTAGCTCAGATCTTTAGAACAAATCTTCCTTTGAGTTCTTGATTCTTAAAAGTTTTCTGTGTGATAAGAGTGACCTTTTGCTTGCTGTGTTGAGAAATGTTTCCCAAGACTTGACAATGAAAACACTTTATGCCATCATGTGGAAGCAAGATCTCCCTCTGCTCCTGTCAGCTCTCTCCTGAAATAGATAAGAGCACAGACTAGACTCCTAAATGACTTAGGAGTCTCATTCTCCATTTTTGGAGTTTCTATGTCAAATCATGATTCTCAAAATCCACCCCAGCTGCAGTATAACTTGCCATTTGCATGCTCATTTCAGATGTGAAGATCCATGAGGACCTTCTGTGCTGCCACTCCTCCTACATGGATTTTCTCATGTGTCTATGCCACATCTCAGCTGTGACAGTGATGAGTAGCCTTCTGCCTCCATGTCAACAGGGATGCAAGGGTCCCTTTGCCAAGACCAAACCTCTGAGACAACAAGAAAACAATCCAGAGGGAATGAGGTCTGACCCATGCAAACCGGGACATGTCCCAGGACCTGCTGGCTGTGTAGTAGTTGCTTCTGGCCAAAAAATGTCAAGGACCTTGCAAACAAATTAGGCCTGAGAGCCTACCTGCTTCTGTCCCGGCAACGTCCCCTGGCACCTTTCAGTTTATTATGGAAAGCTGCCCATCAGAAAGGAACCTGGGGGTGCTGGTTTACAGTGACTGAACATGAGACACCAGAGTGCCCAGGTGGCCAAAAAGGCCAATGGCACCCTGGCCTGTATCAAGCAGGATCAGGGCAGTGATTGTCCCCCTGTACTTGGCACTGGTGAGGCCACACCTCAAATCCTGTTTTTGGTTCTGAGCCCCTCATTGCAAGACAGACACTGAAGTGCTGGAGCATGTCCAGAGAATGGCAACAGAGCTGGTGGAGGGTCTGGAGCACAAGTCTGGTGAGGAGCAGCTGAGAGAGTTGGGAGTGTTCAGTCTGGAGAACAGGAGGCTCAGAGGAGACCTTATTGCTCTCTACAACTACCTGAAAGGAGTTTGTAGGTAGGTGGGGGTTAATCTCTTTGCCCATGTAACAAGCAATAGGCCAAGATGAAAAGACCTCCTGTTGGAACAGAGGAAGTTTAGACCAGAGATTAGAGAAAATTGCTTCATGGAAAGAGTGGTCAAGCACTGGAAGAGGCTGCCCAGGAAAATGGTTCCTGGAAATATTTAAAGAGCATATGCATGTGCTGCTTAGGGACATGACTTAGTGGTGGACCTGGCAGTGCTGGGCTAACAGTTGGACTCAATGATCCTAGAAGTCTTTTCCAACCTTAATGATTGCATGTTTCTATGGGGAGGGACAGGGCTTCCTGCAGCTCCAGCACTGCTGAGAGGTGGCTGCACTGCTCGCTGCAGAGTAGAGGGCAGTGAGAAGAGCTCAGTGGAGTGGCATGGCAACCTTAGCTGGCAGATTGGCAAAGATTTCATTGTCATTTAGACTTGTCAAGGCAAGGCTTTGTCCCTTTGTTTTCACAGGAAGTTTCTGATTCCTAGTTGTCGCTTTCTACTGTTAAAAGGGAGGAAAGTGACTCATGGAGTTTCCTATTGGCCTGAGGAGATATGCAGAGAAATTTCTTGCTAGGGGCTCTGCCCAGACAGCCCAGCTCCTGGCAGTGAGGGGGAAATCAGGCAAAGAGCTCGCAGATTCATTAGCATAGCTGCAAATTAATTGCCTGAAGCAGTAATGCACATAAACGTATTTCTCTTGTGGGCTATCATTCTGGGAGGGAGCAGTGCTGCTTTGCCAAGGGCTGGGATCAGACAGGTGATATGTATTTTATAGCTTTAACCTCCACAATTTACTGTACAGACAAAGCAGGGGAGGAAACCGGATGTGTGTGGAACAAAGATGGATTGTGCCCATTTCCTCTCACTCGCCCCTTGGTCCACTCTCTGTAAATCACTGCAAATGCACTGGCAAGGTCACAGACCTGCGTACATTTTGCTAAAAGGCCCATGCTGACTGGGGTCCCCACTGCACCCAGGCATCTGGGCATGGCAGTCAGTGTGTCTCAGGCAGGCTCACCCCCATGGGCTGCTGTGGTGGGGGTCCAGGAGCAGGAGATGCATCTCTATCCTCCCTCCTTGGCCAGAGAAGACCTTTCTAGGGGTGATACTGAGGGTAGAGGCACATCCTGCAGCACAGAAGGGGCACTTTCATTTTCCAGAGGCAAACCTTTCTGAGAGGACATACTCTGCTCTCATTGACACCCTTTTACAGATTCTTTAAACAAAAGTACCCTTTTTTGCCTTTAAACTGAAGAAAAGGAGGAAAACAAGACACTAGCATGTGAGGGAAAGCAGCCCCTCATAACATATTTGAGATTTCAAAAAAAACTGACAATGGACTGTGTGGCCCCATGTTAAACTCCACGGGGAAGACAGTATGTTTTGAGCCAACAAAACCAGGAAGCAGTATAAATTACACAGACTTATTAGAAACAGGGAGAGGAGAGGGAAGGGGAAAGGGGAGGGGAGGGGTCATGAAATAGGTTTTACCCGGGATGCAGCTTTGCCTGATGCAGCTGTAAAAGACTTCACTCCAGCAGGAGCTGCATTCTATTGAGTGTGCGAGCTGGAACCGGAGCCCATCAGTCTCTTTAGAAACTTTCACTCTCACTCTGTGATGACCATAAAAACTTCATGATTTGTAACACACCAAAAAGCAGAGATCTAATTTGATACATATGTTGGTTTTCAGATGACTTCCCTGGATGCGGTTGGTCAGTGAGCCCTACTGTGGGGCAGGACAGAGGTTCTCTCCAGATGATTTCCCCATGTAGTAGGTTCTGGGGTGCTGGTAGGTTTGATCTTGGGGCATTTTTCAGTGCACTGAGTGCCACATTTTGTCTCCTAGAACCCCCCAGACAGAGGTGAGCCACCACCACCTGGGTCGACCAGCCCTAGTTTGCCCATGGAAGGGCTGCACTGAGCCACAGGAATAGTGGCTCCTCATGGGAAGAGGGAGAGGAATTATCTGTTATTTCTGCAGGATGAACCCCTGACCTGGAGTTCACATGAGACCAAAAATACCCAGCTAATATTTCCAGATCTGGTTCTGCTATGCTGCACTTCATTTGTGAGATTTTGGTACAAGAAGACCTTCCCTTGCATCTTCCTAACAGAGCACTAAGCCAGATCCAAGTTCTGCCATGGGGGATGTTCCAACAAAGCATGTAATCATAGCTTGGGCCCACCACCATGGACTGGCTGATGCGCATGTGTTGAGCCTGAGCTTCCCTCTGCTGCCTCTCCTGCACTCTGAATAAGCTGTGTCCTCTGCAGGACATGGCTAGGGGCTGGTCCATCCCTCCAGGTACCATTACAGCTGGTCTGAGTGACCCAACTTGATGAGCAGCTCGTGGATGCAGAGAGATTGATGGAGACACATCTGGGTGCTGTGATAATGTCCCTGAGGGTGCAGGATCTTTAACAACTTTTGCTAGGAGCATCAAAAGCTATGCTCATCCTGAAGAACTGCCTGTACCCTCCAAGTACATACCTAGAGCTGAGGTAGGAGAAGTCACTGGGAAGAGTCTTTGGCAATCTGTGCTGCCTTGGCCTGCTCCAAAATTAAGCAGCTGATTGGCAAAAGGTATTCGTAAAACTGAACTTACATTAAGGAAAAAAACTAACAAGAAAAATGCAAGACGTCCCTCCTCAAACCTCTGGAAGGTTTCCTTTATGGATTTCTACAAAATCCAAGGGTGACTTCTGAACTGATGTAGCAATCAATATTGAGTCCTTGGGCCTTAAAGATCAGGCTCCCTAAGGAGGTCTCAAGTCAAGCAACTAGCCAATGAAATACCCTGAACAATTATACACAGCTGGAAATGCTTGCAAGATTATTTATGATATCTCTGAATCATAGAATTGTTTAGGTTGGAAAAAAACCTCTAAAATCATTGAGTCCAATCATTAAACCAGGACCACCATGTTCACCACTAAACCATACAAGTGCCACATCCTCATGACACCAAACCTTCCAGGCATGGTACCTCCATTGCCTCCCTGGGCAGCCTGTTCCAGTGTCTGACCACATTGCTAGAGGAGATTTTTTTCTTAATATCCAATCTAAACCTCCCAACTTGAGGCCATTTCCTCTTTTCCTATCATTTATTACCTGAGAGAAGAGACTGACCTCTACCTGGCTACAATCTACTTTAAGGTGGTTGTAGATAGTGAGAAGATTCCTCCTGAGCCTCCTTTCCTCCAGATTAAATAGCCCCAGTTCCCTCAGCCATTCCTCATCAAACTTGTTCTCCAGACTCTTCCTCTGCCCCATTGCCCTTCTCTGGTCACACTCCCGCACCTCAATGTCTTTCTTATAGTGAGAAGCCCAAAACTAAACACAGGATTTGAGATGCAGCCTCACCAGTGCCAAATCCAGGGGCATGATCACTGCCCTGGTTCTGCTGGCCACACTATTGCTGACACAGGCCAGGATGCCATTGGCCTTTCTAGTCACCTGGGCACACTGCTGGCTCATGTTCAGCCAGCTGGAGTAAAGGAGGAAGGAAAAGAAGAAAGATTTAGAAATAGAAGTCACTGGAAAGAAATAGAGCACTTCTTTGCTCTCTGTATTTGGAGAGCAAGACCAGACAGGCCAGAAGTGAACAAGCCTGCTGCTGACAGACAGGGGAGAAGCAGGAGAAGTAAATTGTATTTATATAGGTGTCAATCAATGCAGAAAAATGTTCAGCAGGTGTGACACTGTGAGAAACCAATCCATGCAGAATAACATTTCTTTTTTTTTTTTTAATCACTGAATAAAAAGCCAATATGATCTGGAAAGAATTTGAAAGATATTATTTCCTGGTTCTCATGGGAATGTGAGCTGGGATACTCTGTGCCTGTTGATATCAGCAGCACCTATTCTGAGAAGACTCTGAGTGCCAGGTTACAGGAACCCAGGCTGGGTGCATGTGGACTGGAAGAGCAGCTGAGCTCACTTGTCCATTTTAGCCTGTTCTAGGCATCTGTGCCCTCCTCCTTAGGATGCAGGTAAATGAGAAACCAAAGCTGAGCCCTGCAGCATCTGTGAAATGCCATGCCATGCCGGAACGCAGAACACTTTCAACCTGCAGATTTGATGTAGCACTGTTTGTTGTGTATGGGCAATGCTGTTTGTTGCATTGGTTTTGTTTTGAAGTGTTTGGCACATTTCTCTCGAGTAGGTGTACTGAATAAATGTTCTTCCTCTGCAGCAGGTGAAAGGGTCATGGATGACAGCTGAGGAGAGCATCCCCCTGGCTCACAGGGACAGCAGTCCTGTGAGTCACAGGGACATGGAAGGCTGCACAAGACTTCCTGACTTGTCCTATCTCCTTTTCCTCTTTGGGAAGGCTCCAGCTGTGCTGAAACACTTTTTAAAAAAGCATAATTTTCCACCTTTTTTTCTCCCCTGAAGATGCAAAGTTTTCATCAGAAAAATGGAAATTGAGAAGTTTTTGTTTAGTGAGATTTCTTTAAAAAAATCAGGTTAAATTAGGTATTTACTATAGGTACCTGGGCAAGCAGCAACAGCAAACATCTTCACATCATGAAAGAGAAGTGGGCCATGTGGACTGCTCTCCATGTGACATCTTTGCTTTTCATTCTCCCTGCCCTCCTTGGCTTCTGCTGCATTTTGGAGCTCAGAGAATTTGTGTGGTAGTGGGACCAGGGGAGAGGCCATTGAGGAGAGGAGAAGGAAGGGAGGCCAGTGCCTTGAAAAGGCTCTGAAATCAGCTCAGATAAACCATGGGAGTGAGAAAAATGGGTCAGCAGACATGCTGTTGCCCTGCTGGTGGTCTTCTCTAGGGCTATGTTCCTGCCAAGCTTTGTCCACCCTGGTGTGATGCTTATCCTGAAGCAGGTTCTGGCATCCCAAAGGTAGAGACTGATCATGACATGCCATGTTTGGGGTTTGCACGGCAAGGTTTCAGTAGTGGGGGGCTGGGCTACAGGTTTGGCTTCTCTGAGAAGCTGCTGGAAACTTCCCCCATGTCCAACAGAGCCAATGCCAGCCAGCTCTGAGATAGACCCACTGCTGGCCAAAGCTGAGCCCATCAGAAACAGTCGTAGCACGTCTGGGATAACAGATTGAAGAAGGAGGGGAAATGGCTGTGCAACAGCAGCCAGAGAGAGGAATGGGAATGCGTGAAAGTCCTGTCAGGACATGTGGCCCTGTGGAGAGA
The DNA here is from genome assembly GCA_035041345.1 of Poliocrania exsul. Classification (NCBI taxonomy): domain Eukaryota; kingdom Metazoa; phylum Chordata; class Aves; order Passeriformes; family Thamnophilidae; genus Poliocrania; species Poliocrania exsul. Next base: position 35,263,081 of record JAWWLZ010000001.1, read on the forward strand.
GGAGCTCGTGCTGGAGCAGGTTTGCTGGCAGGACTTGTGACCCCATGGGTGACCGACTCTGGAGCAGTCTGTTCCTAAAGGACAGCACCCTGTGGGAATAATCCATGCTAGAGCAGTTCATGAACTGCAGCCAATGGGAAGCACTCACATCAGAGAAGTTTGTGGAAGACTCTCTCCTGGAGAGAGACCCTGTGCTGGAGCAGGGGAAGAGTGTGAAGAGTCCTTCCCCTGAGGGGGAGGGATAAGCAGAGACAATGTGTGTTTCACTGATTGCAGCCCCCATTCCTCATCCCCCTGCACTTCTGAGTGGGAGGACCTAAAGAAAATGGGGAGAGAAGGTGAGCCTTGGAAGAAGTGGGGAAGGTGAATTTAAGGTTTGGATTTATTTCTCCCCTTGTGGCTTGGTGAGCAGTCGGGTGGGTTTTCCCCACAGCCAGGTCTGTCTGTGAGTTCCTGCAACAGGTGTTGAGGTCTTAAGCCACAATTAGGCATGTGTCTTAGGGGGGTTGGGGATTTTGAGGGGATTTTGGACACATGTTTGGACAGCAGTGTTAGGGAATAATTGTTGCATACAGTACGCTACTTCTGGAAACCTCCCCTCCTCAACAATCATGTTCCTGGATCTTCCTTGATTTAGTGATTCAAAATTCCCACTTCCTTCTTTATTTGGACTTATGCATAGTGTTTTATTTCCATTTCTGCTTTCAGTCTATTCTATGACATCGGGCAAAGCTGTTCACTATCTTTCTTTTGTTTCCTCCTTCATTCAGTGTTTATCATGTCCTGTTTGTCACTGTTTTGAACAAAAAAAAATGACACTTCATTTTAACTGTAAACATGGGGGGTTTGGATCAGACAATGAGAGCTGATTTTGAATACAGATGATCTTTCATTATGCAGTTGTACAACAGAAGGAGGTTCTGCTGTCAGGGAATCACAGTGGTGTAGTTTGGAAGGGACTGTGGGAGCTTGTCTGGCCCAGCTCCGTGCCCAGATCTGGTTATTGAATGACCATGAGATTTTGCCAGTGGTAATAAATGTTCTACTTTGTTTCTGGATAGACTTTTCAGTGCTTTGGTCTCCTCTACTTCATGCAGGTAGAAGTAGATATTTTTGAGAGTGGGAGAACAATGGTAGTGTAAGTAATAGTATAGGCAAAGTCAAACCCAGTTAATAAGGGTTGACTTGTGTTTAATATGGCCTATACAGACTTCATCCACTTTTCACTGCTTGGTCTGCTATACAGAATGCATCCTTGGTCTCTGAGAGTTGAGTTCTCCTTCTTTCTGTTCATTGCCAGCCCACTGGTGATTAGTGCATTAAAACTGCATCATCCAGAAAGGCAGAAGACCAAGACATGCCCAAATGGAAATTTCTTCTTCTGATGGTGAAGGACTACCAGAAAGAGCTCAAAGGTTAGTACTGCTTAATTTTACCCACATGGAAAATGACAGTGCTTTCTCAGCCACGAAGAAGCCCCAAAGGATGTCATATTGCCCAGTTCCCTCTCCACTCATCACCATTCCAAAGCCATAACAACTGAATTTGCAGACTTTCAGTACTTGGAAGGAACCAGTAAGAAAAATGGGGTCTAACTTTTTAGCAGGGCCTGTTAGGATAAGACAAAGAGCATTAGCTGTAAACTGAAGTACAGATGATTCAGATTCATTATAAGAACAAATTATTTTACCATAAGGGTGAAGACATTGGAACACGTTGCCCAGATAAGTTGTGGATGCCCCATTCCTGAAAGTGTTCAAGATCAGATTGGGTGGGGCAACCTAATTTTTTGAAGGTGTCCCTGCTCATAACAGAGGGGGTTGAATTAGATGACCTTTAAAAGGTCCTTTCTGACCCAAACTATTCTGTGAATTTATAGCTAAGACAATCAGCCTAATGGATCTGTGGTCCCTTTTGTCATCACAGCGCATTAGTGCCTCTGGACCCAACTCTCATCAGGTACAGATCTGGAATTTTTGAGCTGAAGACTCTGTGTCTGAGCACGGGAGACAACTTGGTGCTGATTATCTTCACATGAAGGCTTAGAAAACAGCAGCCTAATTTCCCTCCAGTTTTCAGTAAATCAGAGCTACTGAATTCAGTTATATTCTCACCTCATTTTAATGCCATTCACACCCCTAATATTAACTTCACTGGGGTAGTGTCTTGGTGCAAGAGCATGAGTAAGCTTAGTGAAGCTGCACAGCAGTACTACAAAGGCTTGGGGAAAGAACAGCCAATTTTCTAAAGAAGAAAACTCCCATCTATAGAAATCAATAAATTCTTATTTAAAAAAAAATAGTTTAAAACCAGGTTGCTCTAAGGCACTATCTTCCTTGGCACTAATGTTTTAAGCATGTTATTTTAAAATAAAAGTTTATGTAGGTATGTAGCAAACAGTGTAACATTGAAGACAGATCATTCTCTGAGTAAATAGGATCTTGTATTTGGGATATTACTTAATCATAAGGAAAGTGGAAAACTTAGCTCAGTTTCATGGAGCTGTAATATTTTTACTTAAAGAACCCATTTAGTTCAGACAGCTACTTAAATTTCTCCTTAAATCCTGTTTGCTTCAAGCTTGGAGTTCCATTAGTGCTCTTTCAGGTTAAGCAGAGGCTTAACAGCTTTACTAGATCAATGCCCAGGACAGCAGGTGAGAATTCCAGCTATCAGAGACTCCAGTGAAAAGACAAATTCTTTGGTCTTTTTTTACCCCTAAAGCTGTTATGCTCAGCTACAGGTGTGCACTTCTTTAACAGAGCGTTTGGTGAATTGTTTATAATCTTGGGGATCTTCAGTGCCAAAGAGTGTCCCTTTTTTATCACTCACTGCCTGTTTGCACTGCATCCCATGTCCCCATTCTCAAGGTCTCTGCTATCACATCATGTTGCTTTCCCCACGCAATGAATCATTATCCTGGGGTCATAAATATTTCATTTAGTGTAGAATAACTATTGTCTATATAAAAAATCGAGTTTTTACCACTTTATTATAACAAAGAAAACAAACCAGGCAATAACGACCATGGTTCTAGAAAAAATGCTCTTAGAGCTGAGAAAGCTAAAGCAAAACTTCAGGCAAGCCAAGACATGTTTGAATAAAGCCTGACAAGTCCTGAGGCCTTGCAGAGAAAGAATGAAGCCTGTGGTCTTTTATAGCAATTGCAATCCTGAATTTAGTGGGATACAAGGCAACAGTGAAATAGAAACATTAAATAGGCGTGGTGCCCAAACTGAAAATTGGGAAACAGCACTAACAACCTATTGTTAGCCTGGTGATTCCTCTTTCAGGAGACTCTGTTTTAGGATGTGAAACACTATATCCAATATTTCCTTAAAAACAGACAATGTAGTTGCTCTGCATTATATTTAGGCAAGAAGTCCATTATCTCCTGAAAGAAGTCCAATTCCCTGAACACTCTGTACCTTAGGTAAGACACAATTTTAGCTCTTGACTTTAATGAGCCATTGCTTCCAAGTCTATTCCAAGATGTTAAGTACAGAGGCCTAAATAGTGAGTTGGTTGGCAGCAAGACCTTTTATCCCTTCTTTCAAAATATAATACTTTTTTGGTCCAATATTCTTGTTTCCTATACAGAAAATAAGATTCAAGTTACATAACTTTTGAGGTCTGCAGTGTGGAAGTCTGATGAAGGCAGCTGCAAGCCTTTAGGTGGGCAGGAGCCTTTACCCTTGATCTAGAAGTCACTCCCTTCCACTCTTCCCTCTCTCCAGACACTTTGCTTACCTTGATAGTGGGGGATGGACATGGCCTGCTTCTCTGCTGCGAGATAGTGCAGACAGTTGGCAAGGGAAAGAGGCACTTTGGGGCTGTAATTCATCTAGTCTATCTTATATATGTTTTTTAGTCCCTTGAAGTGCCTGATTTTCTCCAATGACTGCACAGGTGTTTTAGATACATGGGTGTCCTACAAATAGTTTTCTCGGTGTGTGACATCAGGAAGTGGCTCATAAAGTGGCCACAAATTTGGAATAATAAAAATCAAATACCTGTTATTCATCCACAGTCACATTCTTACATGCACTGTAAGAAAAACTTAAGGAAAATGGAGATAATGAATGAACTCTGAGCATATAGTCTTGCTGCTGGTTTTAGTAGCTGAAAAGCATTTTGGTAACAATGTGCCAACAGACACTGATTTTTTTAAAAATACTGGGTGATCTTCGGATAAAACTAAGTTGATCAATACAACACTAGGTGGCATTGTATAAATACATATAAAGTCTTTTGCTTTTTCTGTTTCAAAGGAATTATCAAGTATGAAAATCTCATTGAAAAGTGTGGGATTTGTTCACAGATTTTTGTTCTCTGTTCATTGTAGTCTGGGATTTAACATTACTGAAATGCATGGAGTAGTTCAGTGATAAGCTACATTTTGTGGTTTTATCTGCTACTGAAAATATACAGCTTGCGATCTGTCTTTTATTTATATATTATATTTACTCCTGAATAACAGTATTTTCTAGAATATAGATGGGAATATATTCAAGCCTCATGCCTACTTAGCTTTTATGAGTGGCTTAGAATGTGACTGGTTCAGTCCCAAGGTGGTCAATGAATTTCTGTGAATCTCCATTCAGCATTCCTCTTGTAAAATAAATTTCACCTCTTTGTTTTTATGAGCATAAGTAGGTTGTACCTCTGAAGGATCACATCAGGACTGTGATGGCCCTGTTTATTGTAAATGGGTTGAAATACTGACAATACCAAACAAGAGGATGCTGATAAGTCACACACATCACAGGGAGAAATGAACTTGCTTTGTCAATGGTGGGAGATTTTGGGGAGTCTGAAGTGTGACATTACTCTGTAGGATCATGATCACATTGACAAAACAGGAGTGTGCAGAAAGATGCAATGCTTTAAAGGCATCAGGTAAAACTTTTTCTTGAAAGTGGCAATTTCACAGGTCTGTTCTGAACTTGGAGTTGGACAAATGCTCAATAAAGTGTACAGTACAGGAGAATTCTTAATTGCTCAGTGCTCCTTGGCAGATCTAGGTCATGGGGAACATGCCATCACCTTGACTGCTACCGGGAATGGGCTCTGGTGAAGCTGTGCTGAACTGACTGGAGTCAACACACTGCAGTCTTCAACAACTTGGTCAAAACTTTAAGGTAAGAAAGTTCTCACGTCTTTTCTGGGAAATAAGTACAACTAGACACCTCTCTGAAGTGCTGGCACTACAACACATACAGCACAGCTAGAAGGAATTAGAGGTCTGTGTGCAGTAGTAGGACTACAGCCTCTTTAGTGAGCCCACCATGATGACCTGGTGAGACATTGCGCACAACTGAAATGTTCTAAAGGTTGACTACAGGCTCTTTGAGAAGGAGGCAAGGACAGGAAATTGCCCTTTATGCAAGAGGAAATTGGGAACACATGGAGCTGTGCCTTGGCACAATCTCAGCCATAAACTGAGAGCTTAGGGGTCAGGATCAGTTGTTGTTGCAGATTCACTGCATCAGGAGAAAGTATTTAAGATCTTCCTCAGACAGCTGGAAGCAGTCACACGTTCACAGGTCTTGATCTTCAACGGGGAACTTTAAACATCCCAATGTCTCCTGGAGTGACAATCAGCAGATGAATGAGTTGTGGGTGTCCTAAGCAGACATCAGTGCACAGATGTACCTAGCTGTGTCCAGTGCAGGGCAAAAAGAAGGAATAAACTGTACCTTGCTTTTCTGAGACAGTTCTAATCTTTACAGTAATGAGACAGGTCAGCAGCAAACCTTAGTGGTGAGGAAAACAGAATGGATGCCTTGAGTAGTCATGCTTTCTCAGTTCCTTTTTTGTATTCCTCTCACCCAGTGTCATTCTTGTCTTCAGATGGACAAGAAGTTGGATTTGGGGAACTACATGCTGCTCAGCCTCACCTGGTGAATGGGGATTCTCACCAGATCAACCCAAGAGCCTCCTAAAATGAAATTATAAGCTTGGTAGATGAGGAGAGACCACATGACTTTCAACGCTTTGTTCCTGTAGCATCCCCATTGGCAAACATAAAGAATAGGGTAGATAAGTAGGTAGGGAGATGGACTGAAAACTGGCTGAATGGCTGGGGTAAAAGCATTATGAGCACCAGCATGAAGCCCATGTAGATATTAAAAATCCAGCTGTACATGGTTGTTAGCAACCTGCTCTTGCTGACCCTGCTTTGAGCAGGTTGATCCAAGAGATCCCTTCCTATCTAAAATATTCTGTGATTACATGAACAACAGCTTCTCTGTTGGCCTCACCTAGTGTTGAACCTCAAGCCTCAAGACCAAACTTCCAATTTCATAAGCATATACTTACAGCAACTGGGTTCTTGGGACTCATCCCTGCTGGAGATCCATGGAACCTAAACTAAAAGGATTGCAGGTAGAAATTTGCACATTTGTTAGGAGAAAATCACCCTTGTTTACCCTGAGGGACCTTCAGGAACAGACCAAGCTACCTTGATGGTGCTGCTCAAATGGGAGGAGGTTACCTGGGCAAGGAAAAAAAAAAAGTGATTTAGAAATGTTTAGGGAATAGAACTGGTTGAAGATTTTTTTTTAAAAGGGTTATTTTTTCTCTTGGTCAATCCTATTATCTTTCAAATACATGCTTCAAAGTTTCCAAACAAATTTTAATTTAAAAAAAGAAATGATGATCTCATGAAATGTTGTATCTCATAGTTGCATGAGATTATTTAGTTTAATTAAGTTTAAAACAAAGCACACTTTTTAAAGCAATTCACTGTTTACAGAAAAGTGGCTGTTTTACAGTATGTTTTTCACAAGATGAAAATAAAGCAACCAGAATATTAAAAAATAAATCTAGTCAAGCTGAACCCTGTAAAACACAGTCTAATTACATTTTTATTGTTTTACTTTAAAAGCTAAATTCAGTCTTATGTTCTCTGGAGGAAAACTGAATGCTGCAAAGATTATCAGACCTTAGCAATTGAACTGGCCTAGGAAAAGTTTCCTGTGGCTGCCTGCCCTTTCCTAATGCATTTTTGGCCAATACAGTCTGTTTTACTGTGTTAATGGATTGTTGTTCCTATTGCATAGGAGACAGTAGGGATATTGAAAGTGTTGAGATCATGGGACAATAGAAGTCAGTATATTAGCACAAAGACCAATTATTTCTATCTTTAATAGCCAGAGGGAATGGTGCAACATCTGTTCTTTGCAACTGTGGAAAGTATTTGGTCAACCTGCAAGTCAGTGATTATTGCATTGCACTGACAAGAATGAGTATCACATGATTTCAGACATATGGAAAGTGACTGTTGGGGTGAGTTTCCGTCTGAATTGCGGAGCTGAGCCAAAAATTCACAGTAAATCATTTATATGGCAAATTTGGATTCCTTTTTGCTTGTGGGATATTGTTTCTATCCTTTTGAAGGACTTATGTAATAACTGATTCCTTTCTTTAAAAAGGCTGTGGAACCTCCTGGAGCTGTTTTGAACAGAAATGAGAGATCCTGAGTTCTGCTTTGGCCAGAGATTTGGGACTCACATGTACATATTGTGTGCACATTAGGCAAAGTAATAATTCATGGATGTCCATAGATACATTTTCCTTTTCCTCAGCTTACTTTGAGAAAGGGCTGTTACATAGTAACCAGCTCAGTGTTGTTTTTTTTTTTTTTCTTTTCTTCTCAGAACTAATACCTGAAATAGCTTGTTTTAAGAGGTTACTTTTTGTCACGTTGCTGCAAGGGCACAGAAACAGCTTATCTGGCCCTTGGTATAACCGAAGACCAGAAAAAGAAAGGTGCAGGGCAAAAGCCTCACAAGCCACAGCTGCTACTTGAAGAACTGGGCCCTTGCACAAACCTGCAGATCTCCCAACCTTTTCCCACTTCTTCCCATCATTAGTCAGTTACTCTATATCTGCTGCCCAGGAAATATTTTAGCCCTTGAACTGAGCCAAATAAGCTGTAACTGCTCCATGGGGTAGACATTCTGGCAAGGAAATATAGAATGCCTCACTACAACTGCTCATTTCAAATGAATTGCTTTTGGTTCACAGCAGACAAATTCACCAACCTTGTTTCAGGATTGATGATGGAATTTTTCACAGAATTTCTAAAGAAGGAATCCAGGCCTCTCGAGTAACCCTCATGATCCCAGATCTCTCAGTGTCATATTTCTTTCTGGCTTTAAAATGCAGGAAAAGACACTTCCCATAAACAGATAACAAAGCTACTTTCTGATGAGACTGTTGTAGAAATGCTATAAATCTTACCTTAGCTTGTATTGGTTTTGTCTGGAATAGAGTAGATTTTTCTTCATAGTAGCTGGTGTGGGGCTGTGGTTTGGATTTGTGCTGAAAACAGCCCATTTACTGCAAATGTTTTTGCAGCTTGCCTTCATGTGTACAGCACTGAAATCTGTTTTCTGTGAAAATCAGTTAAGGAAACAGGAACACGTGAATTTTCAGGGGGGATGATACAAGATGAGGAGTGGGAGTTGCCCATGGCTGAGCACTAGTGTTAGGTCTGGCCAACTCTATTGGGTATCATGGAGCACTACAATCCACGGGCACATCATTGCTCTTTTCTGTGTCAAGTTTCTAGTTCATCAGATAAAGCCAAACTTGCTGGTGATCTCGGGGATATTTTCATTTTAACATTTTGGGTGTTGGACCAAACCACCGATTGTCAGCAGAACCAGCATTTGTGTGTTGGGGATTGGATAAAGAGTAGCAATATTTTAGTCACTAAAGGTACCACTCTTGAAATCAATTAGCAAATCTTCTTTCACATGCAGTGAAAACATATTGGGCAGTTTTACCATAAAAATTAGAGATTTTATAGAACCCTCTGTGGTTTATATGATATGCAAGTGCTCACAAAACTATGTGTATGGTGCTGAAATCCCCACTTCTGAAAGGCAGCGGTCCTGGCCAGGTAGTGCATTGTGGCAGGTGCATGTCCTGCTTGAGTTCTGCCTGATTTCTGGGTAACACTAATGCTCCCATCAGGGTGGCATAGACACGGTTTTCCCCCCCAGAGGATCAGCATGGTAGATCTCAAATAGTGTTGTATGCACTCTTCTCTTTGCTCTTTTCTGCTTCTGGATTTAATTTTTATGTGCTGGAGTGAAGAAGAATACAAGAGTGTGCCTGAAAGCACTCAGCTCTGGCTCAAGGACTACTGTGTCTTGTATAGCAGCAGTTTTGACAGTCCTGTCAAGCTGACCTGGCTTTGACATGGTTCTTCCTGGCTGGGATTTTCTGTGGGTAATTTTGATCAGTGATGGACAGCTGTGGCTGCAGACAAGATCCTCTTCTGTACTGCACAGCCTATCTTATCTCTGTCAGTGTGCTGGTGTTTGATGGATTCATCACTGTTTTATGATTTTATACAATTATTTTTTTTCCTTAGCATTTGAATGCCCTTTTATTTCAGCCACTCATTTAATATTCATGTTCCCACAGGCACGTTAGTAGTGTGCTCTAATAACAGGTAAGTGGTATGCTAGAGTACCCTAGGGTCTTGATACCATTCATAAATTTACTGTTTGAGAAATATGGTTCCAAATGTGCTGGCAAATGAAAATAATTAGTCATAACCCATTATGAGCAATTGCTCTGCTGTACCCTCTGTGTGCACTCAACACCCACCAGTGAGTCTCCTTTTTCACCCAGGCAGTGTGTGGCTCTGGGTGGTGGTCTCTCACCAAGCCCTTTTCTCTTACTTGATTCTTGCCTTGTTTATGGCCATCTCTGCTCTGTTGGCTCGGTGATTCTTCCTCTCACCATGTTTTAATTATTCACATGCTTTAATTATGAGGAACTGTTCCTGCCAGTAGCCACCTTTCCTTGGTGTTCATGGGCACTGAACTCTCTCTGGTGGGGTTTTTCTCCTGCAGCAGACTTCACAGGCAACACTATGGATAGAACATGACCCAGAGAAAAGATAAAAGTTGTGTAGGAGCTTAGAACTCAAAGAATCTTTTTTTTTGAAAAAACTATAGGGGAACATTTTAACTTTCCCATCAAATAGTTTTATGGGGAGCATGTTACATAAAGGTCATTTCTACAGCTGTTGCTGCCTTGGAAGATTACTGTAGATTTCTCAGCCAATTCTCTCAGTCATCATTAATTTCTTGAGCATTTAATCAGCCCTGTGCAAAGAGGTCTGTGAACACTCCACCACTCGGCATCTGTTGAATTTGCAGTGTGACAACCTGGGTTATTAAATAGCTGTGACTGTATGGAGAGCAAATCAAATCATGGCTCTGCAAGCTTTGGTATTACAGTGAGCAGAAGGGACTGCTTACTTCTACCTTTTTTTTTCTCTTTTTTTTTTTTTTTAGCTTTAATCCTTCCCCTGTCTCATCACTTCTGAGTTACTAAGGCACTTTGGGGTCATTTGAAAAGTCCTTCCTCAGCTGCTTCATTTGGGCAACTCCTTTGCTCTTTGTACCTGGCAAGTAACTTACAGCTGTTTCTTGTAAAGAAATTAAAATGCTGGCTGTAGGGCTGGGTTGTACCAGCTCTAAGATGGTCTCTCACTTATGTCTGTATATATTCTCAGTAAATGTTGGTTTCTCTCCTTTACGCTGATGTGTTTCTTAGATGGTCTGTGATGAAGAGGTCTCAAGGTCTAATATCTCATCTGAACTGAACAGGAAGATCCTTGTTCTGGCAATCATTGTGAGATCTGGAGACATCCATCTGGCCTTTTGGCTGGTCCACTTGGAATAGGAGCTTGTTGCTCAAGGAAGGCAATGGGTGAACTCAAGACTAATGCAATGCTGAAGTCCTGATCTCAAACCTCATCTCTATGTAGCTGGTGGTTACATTTATTCAACTTGAATGCAGTGTAGTTGCTTGATTTCTAGGTCACCTTGCTGAATATCTTGCTAGTCCACTATTACTGCTTTTTTTTTTTTTTTGCTACAAAGCCCTATCCCCCTCTTCCCTCACTTTATTTACAATTACAGTTTGAAGGAGTGTAATAAATACTTTAAAAGAACTTCTATAATACTGTAACAGTCAGAGGATATATATTTTTAAAACTTGAGGGATAAACACACTTGTGTTTAGGATTAATTTGATAGTAGAAAGAATAGCTTAATGTTTTCCAGAGAATAATGCCAAGTTTGGCTTAAAAATTATTTGTGTTTGTGAATACTGGAAAGACTTCTTGATATCATTGAAAAGGTTTAAAAGTCCTGAAAGTTTTGTGGATTTTTGCCAGAAAAATTCATCCAGAATGTCACCCCAGAAAACTGTATTTTTTTAGCTTCTGTTGTTTCATTTGCCACTCACAGAGTGGAGACAATACTTTAAGATTTTGTACTTACTGACATGTAAAAAATAATGGATAATCACATTGGCCATTTGGAAAAAGTCCAAGATTTTACTGTACAAGCACTCAAAGAAGATACTGATGAAAAACTTCCAAACAGAGTCAGTTTTTATGAAAAAAAATAGTATGAATTGGTGGAAAACTACAGAGGGATCACTTTTTAATGGATATTACTGTAGAACTAATTTGACTTGTTCTATTTACAAAACAGATACAGCTGTGGAAAAGCTTTAAGAAGAATGCCATAAACATGCAGCTTTCATTCACTTTTAACTCTGAACAGGGGATATGTTCTTCTTCCTATTGCTAAGCCTGTGTATAATTTATATTTTTGTGTGGAAACCACATAAAGCTGAGTGGTGGCTTCATCCAGTTGTAACACAAAACCAGGATAGTTTTGTGGTTTTGGATGGGCCTTTATTTTATAATTTGATTTTAATACAAATAAAAACAACTTTCTTGGCTGGGAGATGGAATCTCAATTGCCTTCTCCCAAAATAAAAAATATGTGCTCTGGGAAGCTGGTGTAGGTTGGCTGTCTGTGGGTGAGCCTCACCCTCCCCCTGCAGATCCTTGAGTGACCTGCCCTTGCCCTCACCAGATACAAACCCCTCCCTCCCCTCAGTGGATCATCACTGAGTAAGTATTTGAGTTTTTTTCATTTCCATTCCCTTAGGCTGGGCCGATTTAATAATTATTTTAATGCTGTTTTCCCTCTTCGGAGAATGGAAACCAAGTGGTTTGTCACCTTTGTTTGCACTCAGATTTGCTTTCAGATGTCTGTGTTTTGGGTTAAAACTACTGAAGAAGTATGTTTCTTTGCAGTGTTTCTCAGGGAGATTTAATTGCAGGAATTCATGTTAACTTACGTTAATATTACCTTTGGCAGAAACACTGTTCCCTTTTGATAAATACAGTCTAAAATGACAGAAGAACTTGGAGGAACTGACCAAATTATTTTTCTGTCAGGCTGCTGTACGTGAAGGGAGATTTCACAGATAAGAGATCCCCTAGTGGGCTGCCAGGGTATCTGCTGAGATACAGTTTAAGAGGAGTTTTAACAAAATGGAGAATAATCTGTTATTGTAACTCACTCTTCTGTGGCTCCAGGCTGTTGATGGCTGCTTGACAATTTTTCCTTAAAAATTTAAAATCAAATACACACACATAAATGAAATATGTATCTCCAAATAGAAAGTCTTTTTAGCATCCCTGGTAGTTACTTGAATTTATTTAATGCACTTGGCAAAGGAAGTTATTCCAGTGTCACACTAGTGAAAGTGTCAGCAGAGATTGTCACTGCTAAAAAATTCCCCTTCTCTGCCCTTGCAGCACCGACAGAGTTTGTGTCTCAGATCCAAGTGATTGCATGGATGAGTGAAGGAGCCTTTTGATATTCTGTGCCCACACGAAAGCATTTGATACAAACGGATATGGGCTCCTTGCTGCTAATGTTCTTCCCTATCTGTTTGCAGTCAGGGCAAAGCTGAGTAAGACCTCAATCCTTTGTGAACTTGGCAGACTTTATAAACAAGATGAAAAATGATCACAAACTCACAGAATATTCTGAGTTGGAAGGGACACATACGGATGTTTGAAAGGAACTGGAATTTTGCTGGTGCTGGCCTGAACAGGATGGATGGCTGCTGAGTGCTCCTCTCTGTTCTAAGAGCAATCAGAACAAACCAGCTGGATTTTAAGCACAGCAAGAGGAGTGTCAGTTACAAATGTTTATTTCTTGTTATGCCTTTTCTGAAAAATTAGGTATTTATGTCTAAAATTTGCTTGTGCAAAACTGACCTTGTCCTGTAAAATTTTTCATCCAATGCTCTAAGCATGATTGACAAGGCACATGTATGTGTTAGAACATGGGAGCCCAGAGGCATAAACACCAGAGTTCTCCAAGATCCTGTAGATACTTTCTTTTGTTCCTTTCCAACTGTTTTCATTTACCTTCTTAGAGTTGAGTAAAAGAGATCTCTAACCTTACAAAAATAATGTATATAAGTTTTCTCAGGAGAAATTAGTAGCTGTTGTGATAAAGTAAGGTCTACGCACTCTTATTTAAGATTAAAATATTAAGATCATTTCTATGCTGGCAGCTCCTTAGCATGAATTTAGTTCAGCTTGAATTCTGATTACAGACAGTGCTGAAACCCAGCTGGTGACCTGCACTAAGAAAGTTGCTTTAGACATTGCTCAGCTAAAAGAAGTTGCATATTTAGCTAAAAATAAGGAAGAAATGGAAAATTAAAAAACCTTTCCCAAACAAATATAATTGCTGTGTTTTAAATGGATGTCCTGTTTTTTTGCTCACCAAATTGCTTCAGACAGAGCAGTGAATGACAAAAGAATTCTTAAATTAGCTGGCTCTGGGCTGGGTTGCATTGTTTGGGAACTCTTGCAGTGTCCATGTGAGGTGTAGGATATTTGTCCTAAAAGTCATCAACATCTGTCTTCGTTGCTGTCAGATTTGCTGTGCGTCATGCTGGGGGCAGCCAGAGGACATACAGAGAAAAGAGCAATAGATTCTTTGAGGGCTCAGTTTATGCCAAACTTGGAGCCTGCTTTTCCCATGTAGATCACAAAAGACACTTCCTGTATTGGACTCCATTAATATTGGTGTTATCAACAGTGTGTTATTCCCCAGGAACTTTTGTCTCATCTCAGTGAGTGCTTGGCTGCCTCTCAACATCATTGCAGACTTTGAGGGTGTCCTCAGAGACATTCCTAATCCTGTCATCTCTTCCAGCTTGCCAAAAACTCTCCTCTTTTTTCAAGACCCTGTTCTTCTTCACCCCATGTGTGTTAGAATCCAAAATACAGGATCATAGAATGGGTTGTTTTGGAAGGGACCTTAAAGATCATCTAGTTCCAACCCCCTGACATGGGCAGGGACACTTTCCACTAGACCAGGTTGTTCAGAGACCCATTTACCTTGGCCTTGTACACTTCCAGGGATGAGACCATCACAGCTTCTCTGGGCAACCTGTGTCAGTGCCTCACCACTCTGACAGCAAAGAATTTCTTCCTAATATCTGATCTAAAACTACCCTCTTTCCATGTGAAGCCATTATCCCTCATCCTATCACTCTATGCCCTTGCAAAAAGTCCATCTCCAGCTTTCTTGTAGCCCTCTTTAGGTACTGGAAGGCTGCTAGAAGGTCTTCCTCACGCCTTCTGTCCTTGATTCACGGGGTTGCCAAAAGAGGGAGTGTCTGTCTGTTTCTCCATCCTAGTCCACCATGCCATGGTTGTTTACTTCAGGATCTTCTGCAGTTCTCTTTCTAGATTATGAAATTTCCAGGCAGAGCAGCATCTGACGTTTGAGTTGCAACTGCTTGTACCTGTCACCATCACAGATGTGTTGCTTCTGTGTCCCTGCCTGCTGAGTGCTGATCAGAGGACTGAAATGCACATCTTCAGCAGGGACAGTCATTTTGGTAATTGCAGCTGGTTTATTTATAACTAGGCAGTCTGTACGTCAGGGCAGTTTTTGCTCAGTAAACTCAAGGTATGAATGCCTCACTCAGCTTAAGGCCTAAAAAACACGTAAGTTTGAGGTGAATTTCTTTGTCTTGGCACTTGTTCCTCCCTCTCAGCATGTAGCTGCCTTTTCAAGCTGCTACTAGAACTTTTAATGCAATCCAAATTAATTATGTGCTTGGCTCCATTACTGAGTTCTTCTCCTCCATGCAAAACATTGTCAAAGAGACTCCTCCTAAGGCTTTCTGTTGTCCCTTGTGGCTTCCTGCAAATCCCTGGGATATAATTTATATGATCCAATGCTTGTCAGCCTGCCTTAATTTGCAATGTCCAGCTGTGTGCTGTGGGACAACACTTCATCCTTTGAGTGTTTACTTTATCCCCTCTCCACCCATCTCCACAGGAAATCTCACCAGAGCATTTGCCACAGGACTGTCAGTCTTTGGATGAGAAAAGCCAGAAAAACCTTTTTTTAAAAAAAGCCAGGTCTTCAGTAACATGAAGTTTTTATGTCATGCACTAATTTCTACTGAAACACAATCATTCCCTTATCTGATAATTTGTTTTTTGGTCAAAAATTTGCTTTTGTTTTATTCATAGTGGTATTGTTTGAAGGGTTTTTTAAATTATTATTACTTAATTTAATTTCCAAATGCTGTTTTATTTGTTATCTATTTCTGATGGCATATCTTGGAGTTTTGTTTTTCAGTATATATTTTATTTTTTTTAATTTCATGGAGATAGTTTTATATTCTTACAACTCTCAAAGATTTGCAGTTTAATAGCATGTACATATGTCTGCAAAAAATGAGTTAGGGTGGCCCCATGGCTTACTGCTGAGAAACGGAGTTACTTAACTCCCTTAAAATAAATTAGTTCATTTTGTTTTATATCTCCAACATGTTAGGAAGATATAAGTGACTGCCTAACAGGGACTGCCTCCAAGTTGTTCAGCAGTAAACTTGCTGCAATTCAGATTCTGGCATCTGTTTATTCATACCAGCTTTCTCAATATCCTTTCTTGATTTGTTTAATAGACCATGGATGTGTCTTACATAACTAAATTACCCAGAGAGCAATATGTTTGTGGCTTGCTGGTAGCTCTGCAGAGGTACAGTTAATAAGTAGCTGTACTACAGTGCATAATTTTAAAGTTGAATATGCATATAATTGTGTTGCTGGATCAAAGTCAGTTCTGGGGAAGATTTTGCCCTAATTTTAAAATTTCTTCCTTCTAGAAGAGGTGCACAAAACATGTAAGGAATGGATAACTCCTTTTCCAGGGCATATTGCTCACCTGTGGGCTGGAGTGGCTAATGGACAAGTGCAGCATTTCAGACAAGTGGGATTACCTCCAAAGCAGGGCAATAAGTATGTATATATATATATAAACACACACACACACACACACACACACACATATATACATATATATATATGCACACACACACACACATATATCCACTGAACGAAAGAGAGAGTAGGTTTAGAGTGGATATTAGAAAGAAATTCTTTACTCTCAAGCTGATGAGGCACTGGCACATCTTTGACAAAGAAGCAGTGAATGCTCTGTCTCTGGAAGTATTCAAGGCCAGGCTGCACAAGGCTTTGAGCAACCTGGTTTAGTGGCAGGTGTCCCTGCTCAGGGCAGGGGTGTTAGAACTAGATGAGCTTTAAGATCCCTTCCAATCAAACCATTCTGTGATTCTTTGATTCTGTACTTTTCTGCTTAAACCTTCAGTGATTGCTTCTGCATGTCTGTAATGAGCTGTGCTAGAATTACACATTTGCCTCCATTTCAAGAACAAATGCATCTTTAGACAGGCTATTTTTTAGTTGCCTAAATGCACTTTGAATGACATGATGCACAAGGGTGAGTTCTGAATAGTATAACATTATTAATGAGGCTCTCTGAACAAAAGCATCATGTTCGGAGATAACCTGGCCCAAAACCAGGGAAGTACACTTCACAGCAAGGCTGAACTACTAGAGACCCAGCTGAGCAGAAGTTTCAATGTCTGCATGCCAGCCTCAGGGCTAAGGGTTAAAAGCATTGCTGGGATAGCTGAGGAATGAGGTTGCCATCTCAGTGCTACAGCAGGAGGAAATGAGCAAAGTCTTTGCCTCTACTTCTTAAGTAAATGAGCTGACCAGGGATAAACTTCCTTCCTCAGTGTATGTTACATGCTCCTAACAGATGCCAGATACTGAAATTCCCTGTGCACAGTGATTTGTAAGCTGCAGGAGAACATTCAAGACTTTGCTCTGTAAATGGTGGTGATGGTGAAAATGCTTTTGAAAATATTTCCAAATTCATTTTAGGGGCCTTAAATGTAACAGTTTATGTGTAGGTACACATGTAATTCTTGTGGACATCTTACACACCCTCAAAGCTTCTTCCTCATGACTTTTCATACCTGGAAATTTTGAGGACTTGTCAGCTCTCTGCCTTTGCGTGTGTGCTGGCTCAACTGCTGCACCTGAATTGCTTGTTTTAAGGAGAGTTTTTAGGACTGTGGCAACTGGATGTCACCTGAGGAGATGGATGGACCCTGGGTAGAGATGTTCAAGTGGTGGGGAGGAGCTAAGAGAAGAAAATATGTAGCATGGACAGACAGATGCTTTAACACTACTCTGCTGTAGGACAAGCTCCTGCTACAAGGCCCAAACCCCATACTGGATTCAAGAACAGCCAAATAGGGTGAAATCAAAGCATTTCATCCCTTTTGATCTCAAATTCTATATTCTAGTTGTCCTTAAAATATTCTTACAGAATTCTAACTCTGTATTAAAATGAATTGCTGGACTTTTTTAAAAAAAATATTTCACACAGTCTGCATTTTGTGTTGAAAAGATTTGCTTTT
The DNA here is from genome assembly GCA_035041345.1 of Poliocrania exsul. Classification (NCBI taxonomy): domain Eukaryota; kingdom Metazoa; phylum Chordata; class Aves; order Passeriformes; family Thamnophilidae; genus Poliocrania; species Poliocrania exsul. The sequence continues at coordinate 35,280,751 of JAWWLZ010000001.1, forward strand.
GGTTAAAAGCTGATTAAAATGCAATTTCAAAAAATAAAAAAGTCACATTTTACTGTTATTTATGAGACTCTTGTCTCATACTTTGGTGTGAGGTCTGTGGTTTCTAGTCTAGAGCATTCAATGAAAAAGCTCTGTTTATTTGTCTCCTAGGTGATTATGGGCAGCCTGGATGAACACATAAATCAAACAGTGTTTTGTAATATTTTTATCTTCTTTAAAAAGAAAATGCACCTATGACTATAGTGGTCTGCAGTAGTTGTTCTAATACTGCGCCTTTGGATCTTAATGCTGTTGTATGATAATGCCTTAGAGTGTGATGGTCTGCGTGGGTAAGCATTAATCATTCTTCACTATAAGAGTTTTCTGGATGCCAAGGTAGCAGCAGTGAAGGTTAACCATGCATGGGGCTGCAGCAGCAAGAGTGGAGCCAGGTAACTGGTCTTCTTCCCTACCCAGCATTTATGAGATAAATCTGGAACAGTGGGTCCAATTCTGGGTCCCTAGTATAAGAAACACATCAATAAATGGGAGCAAGATAAAAGGGGACTCCCAAGACCATCAAGGCTAGTGTACTTGCCCTCTAAGGGGAGTTTTCAGGACTAGGACTTGTTCATCCCAGCGATGAGGGGGCAAACAGACCTTACTGCTGTCCACAGCTGCCTAGTGGGAGGTGGCAGAAAATCACAGAATGGGTTGGACTGGAAGGGACACCGCAGACCATCTAGTCCCAACCCCCTGACATGGGCAGGGACATCTTCCACTAGAGCAAGTTGCTCAAAGCCTCATGCAACCTGGCCTTGAACACTTCCAGGGCTAGAGCACCCGCTGCTTTGCTGGGCAATGGAGTAGTAGAATACGGCAGTGCACAGTGCATAGACAGCAAGCAACAGGGAGACACCAGAGCAGGGGAAATTAAACCTGGACACAAGGAAAAAGAATCTTCACCATAAGGATGCTGAAGCTTTGCAACAGGACTCCACTAATGGAGTGCAACACTAATGGAGTGCAACATTTTCAAAACTTGACTGGAGCAATACGACCCCACTTTGATGCTGCACTTACATGAGGTGGGGGAGGAACACAGCAGATGTCTGTAGGTTCCTTTCAACCAACTCTATTTTATCTTTCTACTCTCTGACTGCAATGCTGAACATAGACCTATGCAACTTCAGAAATTCTGTTAGTTAACCAACACCATATTCTAGGAGTTTTCAGAAGGATTATGATTATGATTAATATCAACAATAAAAACAGCAACAACAACAACATAATAATAATGTATGATAATTTTTATGCTTATGCAAAATAAAATGCTGTCAGCTTCTCCTCTCCTTAATTTGCCTTTGATAAGGTAAATTATTTTGTTCACGGAACATGAATTTCAGTTAGTGATCCACAGTAGTGATGTGCATGAAGGTACAGTACTGATCTCTTATACCTCTGTGACAGAAGATGCTCTTTCCTTCAGACAATCACAGATCTGTGCTCAAATATAATGGGCTTCAAAACTAGCTGAGACAGCCAGATGTAAACAACTGCCTTTATGCATTTAAAATTAAATTATAATGTTGTCTTTTTCAACTTAACATCTATCACCAAAAAACTCTCCACAAAAACCCAACGGAGGGGTCCCTTATTAATGTGCAGAAATTATTTTCTAATGCAATAAGTTGTTCCATGAGTAGTATTTTTGGTATATTTATCCTACCTAGTTTCTTTGGAGAAATTTGAATTCCTACTACTGCCTTTTATTTAATGAGAGCAATGACAGGAGCTTTATCTCATATGGCAGTGCTGAAATCTGCAAGACTATAATGGGCTTGAACCTCTGTCAGATTTTGTTGTAATTAGAGGGTTCAAAAGTTATTAGTGAGAGTCACAGAGAGGAAGATGGATGTACATATGAAGTCTGAGCAGTTAGGCCTGATTTCCATAGAAAACATGGCTAAAAAATGTGAAGTATTAAGATTCCGGACCAGATTTACCTATGTAATTGTTTATAGGAACATGTCTACTTACACTCTTCCTAGTTAGAAACAGATGTCAAATTTAGGATGTTCTATTAATGAACAGACTTTAATGCCCAACTCTTAACAAATATCAGAGTTATTAAAGAAAATTCCAAGAAGTAAAGCATTCAGAGTACAAATAAAATTTCAATTTAAAGCCAGGTTCCCAATTTAGCAATTAATCTTTTGATAATTTTTGCCAAATGGAATTGAAATAAAGGCAATGGAAAAACAGACTGATGCTCAACATATTTCTTTTTCTTACAACACAAATGGCTGAGTTCTAGAAACCTCTTAAAAAATAAACTTGAAGATTGCTGTCACCTGATCTTGGCATGCATCTTTCTCTGATTTGATTGGAGAAAGAGTCGTGATTCTCCTGCCCTCAGTTTTGCTTTTTGTCAAGCACAGTGGCATGGGCATTTCATGGTGTAGCATCATGAAATGATTTATGGTTTTACAACTTGAATTGTACTCAATGTAATTGATATATAAATTAACATTCAGTGTAGAACTACTCCTTTTAGACTGTTTTTAGTCAATGAAAAATGGGAACCTGCAGACCCTGACTTGGTTGATGTATAAGACAAATGGAAAGAAACTAGTCCATCTTTCACCAGTGACAGTACAAGTGGACTAAACGGCCACCTATGACTGGAAATCTAACTCTGAGACACTTAAGGTGGGGTGAGGTGACTCCTACCTTTACTGACTCAAAAGTCCCTTTTGTCTCATAGAGGATGTTTGGGATTTTTTTTTATTTCTTCCATCTTCTGAACATCATAAATCTGCTGTTTGTGTTTTATCCTTCAAATTAATAACCAGTACAGATGTAATATAATTTTGTCATTTCCCCTCTGAAAATAGAAATGCACATGCCCAATGCTTCTATATGTACTTTCACAGTGCCCTCAGACCTGCCTGAGCGAACATTTCAGATTTTTTAATCAAATAATTTTTCACCAGTCAGGAGAGACAATATGTGGATTTTCTCTCTTACACAAGGAAAATCCCTAGTTTTTCATAGTCCAGTTATGTGTTTAAATGCTGTAATCACCACATGATGCATATTTTCTTGTCAGGATAACCCTAACAAATCCAACTATTTATTATTTATTTATATTATTATTTGAGTGTGAGTTCAGGACACCAAGCAGACTGTGGAACTGTTGTTACAAAGAGTGGAGCACCTTGCTCCTGCCACTCCTATGGTGTTCAGTGGTGCTCACTTCCCAGCCTTACTTCAAACAGATGTTTAGTATTTGTTCTAACTCACATGAATATTAACAAGTTGGGAACACCGGGAGGAATAGTAAAGACCTTTTAAAAGAGAAAACAAACAAAAGACCCAAGGTCCTGGGAAACTGTAGAAATGTCTAATTAAATGGAAACTGAGCCTGGTTTGCTGCAAGGAAAGAATAATTTTTCCACTGTAGAAAAAAAAACACACTACAGAGACTGAAGATATTTTTCATCTGGCTGATATAATCTTGCCATCATTCAATATCTACATCTATTCATCAGTAGGCTCCTGCTTACAGAAAGGCTGCAAAATTGACAGCACTGCCCATTTCATTAAAAATAAATTTAAAAAATTAAAAAGAGAAAAAAAAGCCCCTGTACTGATGGATTACTTTTCCTGTCTGTGTGTCAGTATAGTGCATTAAATTCTTTACCCTCAGCCCTTCTTTGATAATGCTCAAGTTGTGGAGTAAAATGCAAGAAAACTCAATGTTTAATTTGCCACTGTGGAGCTTTGCAACTCTAATACATCAGTGAACAAAAAAAGAAACTAGTTTTTATTGCAGGATGTTTCAAAAAGGCAAGGATTCACACCGGGCTTTACGACAGTATAATTATATTTAGCTAAATGGAGTCATTCTTGCAGGGTACTGTACAAGCAAGAAAATCAAGCCCATAAGCCAAAGATGCCCAATATAAAATGGAAAATTAATATGAATCTTAAGACATCATTAGGATTTAGGTTGAACATTAACTAACAAAATATAGCTCACTTACCAATCTACTCTTTAATGTCCCTGATAGCAAGTTATGATTCTAATATTATCACAGATAAAATTCAGTTTACTACCAAACTTTATGCTGAAGTGGTAAGGCATGAAATCAAATCAAGAAATGCAGTTAAAAATTTATCTAATCCTGAGATTTTATAATGGCAGCTGCAATTGAAACTTACACAGAATTAAATCTTCACTCCATAAAAAAAAAAAAGAAAAAAAAGAAAAAAAAAAGAAATTTAGAATAATTTTATATACATTTTAAAAAAACCCTCACTGAGATTGACTTTGAAACCAGTGTTCTTTATCTTTTAATTCTCTGTGGAATATATGTGTTGAGACTGGATTCTCATTTTCACAGATCTAAGAGAAGAACAAAGGCTATAGTTAAACATTTATTAAAATGCTCTTCCCATTTCAAATGAGAACTGACATTAAACATTTTGCATTAAACATCCTACTACCTCTTGTGAAAACTCTGCTCTTCCACTATGCCCACAAGTGTCTCATATATATTGAATAAAGTTTGACTCTCCCTCACAGCACCTTAAAATCAGTGAGGCTATTTGAAGGAAAAGGTACTAGTCAGTGTGAATAAGAATAAAAGAATCTCTGGGAGGATATTAAAGAAGAGACAGTATAAAAATGATGTTGTTTATATTATATATGTATATAAATATATATTTCCTTTGCTGGATACATTCACAGATTAAATGCATTCTGGTGCTTAGCTACAGAATTGAAATCTGAATACAATATTTAGAATATTCTCCATTATTCTAAATACAACTTAAGCTAATTGTAGTTGGAGAGGAAACTAGGGATAGTTATGATGCTATACAGAGTCTGAGCAAATATAATGCAAAATAGGAAACTCAATTCTAGTCCAAGTCCATAGCATATATTTTACCCACATGATTACTTGTATTGAGATGTTTTCAGCAGCCTCAGAATGTACACTGTTAAACAGTCTTTGAACAGTTTTTGCACTGCTTTTTCATTCAGTGTTTGTTGTGTGAGTCTTTTTTGTCATCATGAAAGCCTTGGTTCCTCTGAAGGCCAAACTTTCTGCCTGATTCCTTTAATTTCTTTGCTTTCATGTTAATTTTGAAGTTTCCAGGCTTATTTAGGACATTTCTTGTGAGTCTGTGATGATTGGCTCTTGTTTTCTACAACTACCTGAAAGGAAGTTGTAATAAGGTGGGGGTCAGTCTCTTATCCCAAGTAACAAGAAATGAGACACCAGGAGATGGTCTTAGGGTGCACCAGGAGAAGTTTAGATAGGATAGGCAGAGAAATGTAGGCTATTCAGAGAAATGTCTTCACTGCAAGGGTTGTCAAGCACTGGAACAGGCTGTCCAGGCATCCCTGGCTGTATTTAAAGGATGTGTATGTGTAGCACTTACAGACAAGGTTTAGTGGTGGACTTGGCAGGTTAATAGTTGGACTCAATTTCTTAGAGGTGTTTTCCAACCTAAACCATTCTATGACTCTAGCTTTCTCTTTGATGAACTCATTTCATCAGCCTTACATGGTATTGAAAAGTCATACAAGCATATTACTTGTAGCTATTCCAGATTATTTCAAATCCAGCAGGAAGAACTGATTATATAAAAATTTTCCCTTTTTTTTCACTAGTTGTTCATTATTCCTTAAGTAATGAGAATGAAATATTTCATTTTAGTATTACCATGCAAAAAGCTAATCAACCTTAGTGGACGAGCATCCATTCTGAATACACAGCAATTAGGTTTGCCTTCAAGTTACATAATTGTTTAGCAGAAGAGTTTCCTTCATTAAGATGCTTAGAAAATCAAAGGAAACTGGTCTCTTCTATTTCAGCTTCCATTATTCAGGAGCTGACTAAAGTGTCCTGTTTTTCAGAAGTGTTGAGCTCTCTCAAAGTCCAGTGTGTGAGAACTACAAGTTGTTAACAACACTGAAAGCTCAAACCACATCTGCTGAAGAGACTAAATATGGATTTTGAAACCCCACTCTGACCAGGATAGCTTTGACATTTCAAACTAATAATACAGGGCAGTTTTTTAAATGCATGAATGATCTTTCTTAAAGCAGTCTTACACTTTGGAATGGGATCTCTGTGTAGTAAATGTGCTGTATAAGCACAGTAAATTAGACTACATACTGTCATTTAGTTCTCCAGGGTTTTTTTCATCCAGTAACACTTAGATCAGCTGTTACAGAACTGTCAAAATCATGTAATTGAACTCTCTGAGCCTCCAAAACAAAAGTTGCATATTAACTGCCTGATATGGCTGTCCCTAGCTCATGCTAACTCCTAACTCCTGAGCTTTTGCCGAGTATTTTGGAGAGGAACAGACCCATCTGACATGGCCCAAACTACAATGGGATAAATTGATAGTGTGAATTTACAGTGCAGAAAATTAATTTCCACTGCTTGGGAGCCTTCCTTTTAGCTGTATAACTTACAAATATAGACATAGCTGTAATGTCACTGCCTTCATTGATGCAATTTGTGCCATAAATGCATGTAAGCCTCTGAAAAAGACTTTCCACCTGCGTGATGAGACATGGAGCCTACACTGCAGGGAGTGCTGTGGAGTTTGCAGTTGAGGAACTGAACTACAGGGAAAATAAAGCACAGACTCATCCACACAGCTACTTTAAGCATTAACTGAGGAAGCAATTTTCAGATGGCTTCTATGTTAGGTAAAACTAGAGGAGAATCCAGGGGAGAGTTTATACATACCAAGATAGAGGTTTTTGTAGAGGGAGACTGAAGTCCACCCAGGCTGTGACAGGGCAGCACTGTGAGTTTCTCTGTTCATGAGATGGGATACAACTCCTGGCTTAGTTGTTACAGCTACATCACTGCTGTGGGAGGCTGCATCTAGTTTGGAATAGTTTAAAAAGTTACATGTTAAGTCAATGTCAAACCTGGGACTGAAGGCAGTTTTTTCTGTCCCACGCAAGAGATAATTTTGGTCATATGATGTTGTTGCACAAAAGGGCGCTGAGACAGACTTAAATACTTAAAGTTTTATTAATGGAGTCCGTAGCTGATGGCACACACCCACATTAAAATTGCCTTTGGGAAAAATACAACTGAAAGAAAGAGAAAAAGGAAGGCATGAACTTCCACCCGTGGTTGGCCAACAAGTGATGCAATAGAGACTCCAATGAAGGTATTTTCTAGTGATCCTCTCCAGGTAATGCTAATGATGATAACAATTTTCCACCAAGTTTTTCCATAGTGATGTTATGCCTTTTATTTTGACCTGATCGAAGTCCCTTCTGGATACTCCTGCTTAACCCACTCTTTGCTCTGAATGAGCACAAGTGTTTGACAGTGAGCTTGGGTTTATATTATAAGCCTAGCTGGAGATTCAGATCACTGTTACCTGCTACGTTATTAACCAGTTTCTGTTTTTCATGTAATATAAATCCCCAGCTGTAAAGGAAAGGGTGGGAAAGGGCAAGGAAATGAAAGGAGTCATTCTCTGCTCTGTTAAGAGTTGCTTCCCATGAGAAATCAGACATAAGAACAATATCAGGGTTTGCAGGTGCAATGCCATTAGAATAATAGCATGAAAATAAAAGCAGGAGAGCAGGTTAAAATACTATGGTGGTAGCTTTGGTGGAAGGTAACAGATCTGCAAGTGGAAGGCAGATTGCAGAACTGCAGAGGAAAGGACCTGAGCAATAAACATGAAGGCACTCTGCAACAGGTTGGTGTCTGCCCTTCTCTGCACTCCAACTGTCTTTTTACCTCCTTCAACATCTCTACAAGAAGCACGTAGGAGCTGCAAAGGTGTTTCTGGGTAGATTCAGGGACAATAGTTCCATCTGCATCAGCAAGGAATAATTGTCTTCTATATTATTAGATAATTTTCTTAGATTGCATTATTTAATAAATCTGTCTTCAAGATTTTACACCTCTGTCTTCCTCTAAATTTATTAGATGTTATGCTTTTCTTATGTTTACAATCACACAAAATCACTGAGTCCATTTTTGTAAGAGAAGGTTTGCAACAGCAGCCTTATTCTCTGGCCAGTTGTCTCACATTTAAAAGTCTGCTCCTGACAAGTCTGTCATTTCCTCCATGGTCACTTATTTTACACCATCTGAGGATATAGCGCTCTGGCTACAAGCACTAGCTAACTGTGGTTCCAAGCCATAAAATTCATTATAATATTCACTTGGCGTGTGTTTTGTACAATAACAATTTTCCAGGACAGTAAACTTTTCCAGGATAGTAAACTCACAATATTTCCCTGGTTGCAGTTATATATTTCAGTCTGCTTCCAAACGCTGCAGATCTTCCCTAGTCTGGCAAACTTCCACATGATTTAACAAAATTGTTGTTGGTATGTATAATTTCTTTACTTAGAATTCACTTGGAGATATTTATTATTATTGGTAAAAGATGTCAAATTCAATGGAATGAAAGTCACAAATGAGAGTGCCCCTTCATTTCACTTTCAAATGTCACACTCCAGCTAGTACTGTGACCACTACATGAGACTCACTATGAGCTTAGAGGCAGCAGGCTGGGAGGAGAGCAAAGCAGCAGAGAGACGATGGCACTAGTCACTCAGGCAAGCCCAGAGTCCCAAAATGTCTAACCATATCAGATTTTGGATGAATTCAGCCGGAGCAGGTTTGGGAAGTTATGAGTAGATTCTTTCACAGATGAAAGATGATGTGGGAGACCGTGGAAAGGCATTTGCCTCCATACATAGCAAATGACAGCTGAAAGCTGACACCTTTGGCAGAGTGAGATGAGCTTGTTTACATTTTGTATGAGATGTTATTCCTTGAAAATACAGGTAATGAGGCAGGCCTGGGGCAGCTTTAGCAAATTTGTGAGTGACAATTAGTGAAAGAAGCTGTCAGCAATTACAGTAAACCTGTGTTGAGATGGGGACTGATAAATATTGCTAGCTACATCAAGTACTGAGAAGCTTGTAGTACTTGATGGAAGCCTGTAATTCAACTAAACCAAGCAGGACTTGGTCGTAATGACAAATGCATTAATTAGTCTTCAACAAGAATGTACTTGTCAGGCACTTGGCCTGCATGACAATTGGTGTACATGATGAAAAGGGAGAGAGGGAAAAAAAATGTGAGCGTATATGGTTTGTGACCATGTAGCAGATATATAACATGATGAATTAGAATATGACAGGTACAGAAAGAAAGGGGAGTTGGTAAATTTGGCTGAGTGCCCCATTAGCTGTTGTTGGACAGTGTTGTGCTGCTTTGCTTATGCCTGAACCAAGGAAGTGTAAGTGATTGTTTTGGTGCCAAACTGAGTTCTTAGCAAAACAGAGCAATGATGACTTCTGGAGAAGTTAAACTCTGAAGAAAGGCCATTAAATCCCCATGGGTCACCTGACCTCCTCCTAGATTCAATTATTATTCTCTGACAGTGATCAAATGGGAAAAATACAATCAGAGGAGTATAGAGTAAAATTTGCTGTTCTAATATCTGGGGATCTTTAGTAAAGTAGGATCATCTCTGTCTCCTTGAAACTTCAGTGAAATTCTAAAAGTCACATGTAGGGATTCTCATGGTGTTCTACATCTTGTGATGTAAAGTCATGGAGATACAGACACGGTTCCTATTTCAAGGATATATAAATGATAGATAAAAAGAGATGATATCTACCTCAAAAGTTCTGGGTTTAGGAAGGTGCTAGTGGAGAATATGATGATGAATTTCTTACAGCAAGGGAATCAACAATGAATTCCATCAGAATACAGTTTTCAGTTCCTCAGGATCTAAATATTTTACACTGAACACAAAACAATGGTGACTTCAGGGATGGTTAGATTTTTTTTCTTTTCAAAGAGGTGTTCTGTATCTCTGTTTTGACATTTTCTTTGCTTCCTTATTGAGCAGAGGGACTTAAATAATTCATTACCTTACCCTTGCCCAGAATTACAAGAAGTAACCACTTTCTGCCATATTCTTGCCTCCAGTCCACCTGAGACACTCTCAGGCTCTGATTGTAAGATCAGTCTTGATTGGATTCCTACAGATATGCATATTGAGACAAGCTATATCTCATTCTGTAAGAACATGCTCCTGGCATACCAGGCCATTGCACTTGGAAAGGGTGGTATTTTCTACGGTGCTGCCATTTTAATACTGCTTCTTAAGAGACAATCCTAGCTCTGAGAGCTGCCTATCAAGTAACATCTATATTTACTATGCAAGAAATATCTTCATAAAACATGAAAACCCACTTGCATTACAATGTTTTGATTCTTGACTTGTTCTGGCACCTATACTCCGAGGCTAAGGAAATGCATTTCTGATGTCTCTCAGAAGTACCTCTCTCATGAGAAAGGTGGATGTTTTTGCTCAAGATTTTAATTGTAGGGCCAAGCATCTCTTCACAAGGACAAGTCACTGATGCCCTTGAGGCAGCCCTGATGAGCATAATGCATTTTCTTATAATTGGAAGGCCTTTTCATATATATCACCCGCCAGTATAATTAATAGATGCCTATATTTATGTATCAGAGCTGAGTGATGATGATAAAAAATTGCTTAGTGTTCAATGTGTCAAAGTATTAAATAAGACTGGCATACCCTGAGCCCCAAAAGGCTGCAATAAATATTCCCAACTTTCCCCTAGTTCCCCTTCTAGCTGTCACACTCTTCTTTGTTCTGATTAATAGAATCAACTTTTAAAATTAAAGATAAGAAATAATTTTAAATGGCATAAGTGAGATATCTGCAGCGAATGCATATTCTTTTCAATCCAGAGAAAGCAAGTGATGTAAGAGACTTTAGACTGGCTTTCACTGGATTTAAGAGTGTAAACAGAGTTTGCAAAAGATATTTTCCCCCATTTCATCTCTGTTGCCACTTTCTGAAGGATGCGCAGTCATCCATTGTCCAAAACTTATGTCTGTTGTCTTCAGTGCTGATGTTGCACAGATAACAACTTTCACAAATATTAGGATGGCAAACCGCATCTCTCAGAGGTGTTTTATATTGTCGTGTTTCCTATCATTCCTCAGTTTTTCTGACATCTTTGATCACATTGCAAATATGCTCCAAAAGAAGTGCATTCACTCAGTTTAGTGCAAGAAAGAAGCATATTCCCTTGGGGTCATGGAGGAGTTGATCACAGAAGACTAAATTCTGTTAGTAGGTTTTTAGGCATTACGCAGCTCTCTAAAACAAATGACTGCAGCTGGCAGTAGCTGCACTTTTCATCTTGGACAAGAAATGTTATCTCCATAAGGCTGTCTGCACAGGCTGACAGTAGATTCTGTTCACAATATATCCTGGTGTTGCCCTCTGCATCTGTGCCGTGGGGTTTATAGGAAAATCCCTCACCAATGTGGTCTCAATTAGCCATAACATGTATTGCCATTAGTTTAATGCATAATTGAGGCCATATCAATTGGGCTAAGTACCATGTACATCACCATATCCAGTAAATTAAGAAAATATGACTTCTCAGAACACTTCTGAGAAGTTATGCAGTGGATCCAAAAAAAGACCTTGATTATGAAACCACTTACACCCATCCAAGACGAGAACATAAGGATGATAGTTGTGCACAATGTGGACCATATTAACATCTCCAGATATTTCTGACAACAGATAGCATGAAGATCTTTAGACAGTAACCATTAACTTAGAACTGTTACACTGGTGGAGGTGAGTCTTGGTATTTTCAAAAGTGAGTTTTTCTACAAAGCTATTGAGGAATCTGCCATTATTTCATTAATTTTTTTGGACAGGGTTAAGGCAGTCTTCATCTCTCCTAGTGTTAGATATTACAGAGTAAGTATGAGTCTAGTTAAAGTTCCAGAGTTTTAGTTCTTAGGTAGATATCCAGCTTTGGAAGAACCTGTTTATCAGAATACAGAGAAGGTGTATATGACATTCTCAAGCACATACATCTACTTTGGAGACACAACTGAGTCAGAAGAGACTTCTTTGCTTCTAGACATGCTGAATATAAGAAAACACTTTAATAACAGAGGAAAGACTAGCTTGAAAGGGAGTGTTGCCTATTGGTACATTATACAGAAAAGAGGACTGAGGTTAATGCCACTTTCATGGGTTCATTATAGTGCTGGTGATGTTGGCCCACAGGGAGACACTAGGGAGCACTCAGGGAGTATGGGCATCTGCTGTTTCTCAGACTGACTGATCTTTTAAGCCAACCAAAAGGAAAAGTGCTCTTGGTAGAAATAGCTGAATCATTGAGCAAAGAATAATGCTATCATTAGTCAGAAAAGCTGCCAGAATACTCATTCATGGGTTCTTGTTCTTAATATTTAAATGTCTAAAAGTTTGTTTGTACAGTACCTTGTTGTGCTTTGGGAAAATGAACTTTTTAACAGCCAGGGGAATGCAGGACTTTCGGTTGCTGTAGCAGGTATGGATGCACCAGATACATGGGAAATCTCACACAGTAGCTAGTGCCAGGCTGGACTCAGGGAAGAGGATGGCTGTCAGGTATTGTGACAAGAACAAACCAGGGCTTGAAGCCAAAAAATTCAATACTGTTTTTAAAATGGTGGATGTTGGAAAGACAAGCAGTTGAAGTTTGGGCAGCCAGGACACGGTGGAAAACAGGAAGAAGCAATGGATCTGAGCCAAAGCACAGTGTTCTGTCTTAAAGTGGATATGTGACAATCAAAGTGGAATGAGAACCTATGACCCAAATTTCAGCAGTCAGAGTATGTAGTCAGGGATAAGTGTACAGAAGACAGCTACAAGGGTGAGACATAGGCCAAATAGCATGCTGAGCAGCAGAAAACACACAGCTCACATAGCTCTCCTGGCTGGCATAAGAGCTGCAGTGAGGCCCCAGTCCCTGCTATACAGAGCTTTGTTTCACAGGGCCTGACAGTGACACTGCTGAATTGCAACTCAAAAAGCTCTCACCAATGTTGCAAAGATCATTCATAAAAAGGCACATGAGCATTGATGCCTGAAAACCAGACCCCTTATTTGTGTTCTCTAGTGCCTCTGAGAGCAAGACACTCAGACACCCCTTAGGAGAGTGGAATCAGTCTGAAGCTTATCAAAATCACATCCTGGTACCAGCATTCATTATGAATATGCTTTCTTTTATTCCATCATTTGTATCTGAGGATCTCAGATCCCTGTGGATCTCAGAACAAAACAATGTGTTACCTTTGTGGTAGAGTGAGTCCTGCCACAAATACCTTGTAGAACAGGAGTGGCATGACAGTGCTGAATGATTTGGTACTTGTAAGGAATTTGTCCTAAATCCTTGGGAAAAACAGAAAGAATAATCTGTTTCAGGCAGTTTTTCTCCTCTGGGACTATACTAGAGCAGATTATGAAGTCTTGGAATGAATTCATTCTTGGAGCACATGCTTCTTTGAACATTGATCCCACTGCTCCAAATGAAGATTAATACTTTGTGAACAAGTTACCAGAAAATAAATGTTGTGGAATTATTCCTTTTCTCTTTAGGCTGTGCTCAATTCCAAGCAGCAGAGATACCATGCTTTGCTATCAGTGATCCACAAGTGAAATGGCCACATGTGAGCCTTACCCTAATGTAAATCCGATCAACAGCCTTTAAAAAGACATAATTTTGTGAAATGAGGAATTTGTGGGACAAACCTTTAGCCTGTGTGTAAAAGGAGAGTGTGATTCCACTTGTCCTGGCCTTCATCATATCCATGTATATGTGCTTGTCTCCAGGTTTTGCAAAGACGTTTGACCCTGTGTTCAAGAAACAATACCTTATAGATCTGCCTCTATCAGAAACAGGTTGTTTTCAAGAACGGGAAATGTGGTCTGAAGCAATGAAATTTCAATGGATTGGGAACCACAGGCTGGGTAATTGGCCAGACTGATGACTTGCACAATGAGATTAGCTCAGCTGGTTAGAGCCTGGTGCTAATAACACCAGGGTTGTGGGTTTTATCCCTGTATGGGCCATTTCTTTAAGAGCTGGACTTGATGACCCGTGAGGGTCCCTTCCTACTCAGAATATTCTGAGATAAGGAGACTTTTTTCAATACCTAAGTGACCTAAATATTCTATTCCTTTCCTTTAAGATGTCACATACTAGTCTGGCAGGGTGGAGACAGTATTGCTTACAATCACATACACCAGTTATGCACATTGTTTAATTGGCTTGAAACAACTCACTAATTTTAAGAATGGTTTGAAAAACTAACACTCATACTCATGGTGTCTATCAATTTGTCTTCTTGGAACAAGAACTCCTTAAAAACCCCAATGTATAGCCTGCTTCTCTAGTCCTTGTTCAAATAGCACTTCCATAGATTTCAACATAACCCTGCCTTCATTGTAAAGTCTTAGGAGAGACTGATTGAAAATTAAATCCAGCAGCTTTGGCATCTAAAAGCAAACTAGCCAAAAATTCACTGTGCTTGTTTTTCTGAGGAAGCATGACAACCTTTTACAAAATTGAAACAGAAAGTTAAAATCAACTTTGAAGGAAATTCACAAGAGTTTCCTGGCTCACAGTAAGTATTAAATTACAGCTGGATGTTTTCAAGTATTATAGTTTACTACTAATTTACAGGACTTAACTTGAAAATTGCTAAATATCCTCAGTGCCAGTTAAAGGCAGTGGTAGTGGATGTAAAAGCTCGTTAGTACCAAAAAGTATGGAGCACCTGCTTGTTGATGTTTTTAAGACATACTGTTTTCAAACTTGTACCATGACCAAGAACTACCCTTGAAAAGGCAGGCCTGAATTATCTCCAGCACTATCTCTTTCTTTTCTACAGCAATCTTATTTAGCCATGACTTGTTTTTTGAAGCCATGTCCCTCAAGTATAACTAAAGGACAAAATGTCTGAAGAACCATATAAATAGTAAATCCTACTTTTAAATGTCAACCATAAACAAACATCTTAAAAGAAATACCATTTAACTTGTTTTTAAATTATAAGAAATAATAGAATTTTGCAGAAAACCAGCCTATTATGACATTTCTTTATACCTCATATTAACGTCAAGCAAGCAGATCTCCAGGAGTGGTGCTGAACTTTCTCTTTTCCCAGGTGGTTACTGATGGATATTCAAAACAGCTGCCATTTTTCTTGAAAACAAGTGGGGTCTTTGAGTCTTAAAATCACATCCCTCTCATCGCTATTTATGCTGAATGAGTTATTGGATTTTAAACTTCATACTCAAAATTAATATCTATATTTAATTTTTGGAAATAATTATCTTAATTTCTCTTGTTTCTTGAGCTTCTTGCTTCACACTGCGTTCTGCATTATACCTTCCACTGATTGATTTATGGATGTTTCTCTCCAGAGTAAAAACCCAATTTGCCTTTTTTATGGGCAAAGTTTTTATATCCTGGTGTTAGATTTGGAAACTTTGTCATCCATGCTGATCTAATAAGTATTTCTGGCTTGTGGAAACTAAGGATGTTTGCAATAAATTATTTATTAACATGGGCATCCCTTCAAGGATCCATAAACTTTCAGTGGTTACATTTCCTTCATATTTAAGGTAAGGCAAAACAGTTGTCAATAAAACTAAGAAGGAGGAACATCTATACCCCATCAGAGGGCTTATCTTGATGAAATCCAAAGTCAGGGAAGAAGGCTCTGTTTTAAAATGAAATAACCCTAGTGAAACATTTAGTGTATCACAGGAATTTCTCTGCTGTACAGTCATTCCACACATCTTCATTTTGACATTCAAAATGTTGTAGTTAATGTTCTTTACCCCCTCATTTCCTGTCCAGGAGAGACCTGGCATTGCTATTTCTGCCCAGTCCTAACAGGCTGTCCCAGCTGCTTAGCTTGTCTTGCAGATGTCTTCAGAGACTCTGGGTCCTCATCCTCCCACCAAACCACTTGTGTATTTTTTCTCTGGGTTCCTGATACTCCACCTACATCCTGGATATTTGTACAACATCTTTCTGACAATTACCACATTCCTTTCTGTTAGGTTTATTTGTTTCTCTTCCTTATCAATATTATTGTTTTTATGTTTATCACAAGATCTTGGGAATAACCCATAAGTCCATTCCCACACGTCCTTTTTCCCTGCTTGCCTTTTGCCCGTGAGGCCAATCCTACCCAGCCAGCATCTCTACTTCATCTACTGGTCCAGCCTTTTGATTCCTACAAGATTAACTCTTGTAGGAATAGACTCTGGTAGGAACCAGGTGCATCTGGAGATTCCTCTTTACTTGTAGAAACTCATGAATACCATCTCTTGCCAGTTAAATATCCCCCAGGCTGAAGAAGGACTGGTTGGAAAAGAGTGATGAACATTTGTTTTCCTCCACGGTAGGATACATCTGTGGTTTTAACCTCTCCACTGGTTTCCTCAGGGATGAGAATGAGAAGGACAGCATCAATCTCTTCACACTCCCATCCCTTGGGTGGCTGATGACTGGGCAATGGATTATTTTGCTTCTTGAGTAAATTCACTGAATACAGTAGCAAAGGATCAGTTATTCTGCTGGCAAGTTGTGCTTGTTAGCTGGCATGTCAAAATGCTTAGAGCAATTTTCCAGAACAAGAGAAACCATGGGCAGGAACAGAGGATAGCCTATAGGGAACCAAAGCCTTCTGCTTGGGGCCGACATCCAGGTCTTAGGGAAGTTACCTCTCATTCCTCTTACACAAGGACAAAGGAGCTAGGCACTTTTTCTTCCTGTTTAGCACTAGTTAATGGGCTTCAGTGGTCTAATGTGACCACTTCAAATACCCTGTGTGGTTCTTGGTGACTGAGGCTGACCTTGGAGACATGACACTAATGGAGGCAGATCCTTGTGCTGTATAAATCCACATCGCATTCCTGGCTTCACCAGAAGTACAATGGCCAACCGTATAAAGTCACTGGGAGTCGTGAATCTGTTACCATGAGCTCCCTGCAAATTGCCTTTCCTGTCTCAAAGTGGTTATAAAATTTGTGGACTGGATTAGAGAACATCAGTGCTTTTGCTCTACTAAATCCCTTAGGGAACAAAAGATTGGAAATGGGTAATGAAGTATTCAGTGAATTTTCTGTTTGCTCCCTCCTGCTAGTTTTTTGTTCCACTGAGAACCAGCATGTATACTAAGCTTCCTTGGTATCTTTATCCTTTTTCTAGGGGGCCACATGTCTGGGACAGAGAGTGGTAGCTTCTTTAATCTGATCTGTTGTTGGGGAACTTGTATTTTGGGTCTGTACCTGTATCTGGGACATAGGAGAATATAAAAGTCCATGTTATATAACAATCAGAATCATCTATTTATTTTTTATTGTATCTAAAATTACCCTTTTTTTTTTGCATGTTAAGATGTATTCTTGTCTTTGTGACTCACTTGGTCCAGTCAGATTAGGAAAATTGGGGAAAAGAAATATGTGCAATTTTGTTCATAATGATGCAATGGCTCTAGTCACTGCAAACCACATCTCAATTGTCATAAAGTCCTTGTGGAATTATAGCATTGAGGTGTGAAAAAAAAAAGTTGAAAACAATCAATACTTGTGTTAAAGACTGATCAGAAATACATGTATTTTCCTGTTTTGGGTAGTTGAAAATCATCGCTTTTGCTGACAACATAGCGCTCACCACCTTTATTAGCTAACCTCTGAAGAACTGAGTATGCAGAAAAAGTCTTTTAGAATTTGTGCTTGATGGGGAGTGCCTAAACTTTTTTCTCTCTGACTTCCAATCCTGTCAAGTGGGAATTAGTTTTAAGAGCTGAACTCACTCCTTTGCCCCAAAGTGCCATCAGTGTGGGACATATAAAGCTTTGGACACTGCAGCACTGGGAAGTGAGTTGATGAAGCAAAGTTACAATGGTTTTTCACGGGCATCTGAAGCCTTTCCAGAACTGAGAATAAGAAATGTGTTTGATCTGACTGAGAGGTGAGAATTTTCATATGGGTATAGGAGGACTCATTTTCCTTCTTTTCCTGAGATTTTAATGTTCATCTCTGAGTTCAGTGCTGTATGACTGCACTAATCAAGCACTTGGCTGGAAACATTTGGTAGCTGTCTGTTCTTTCAGTCTCTGTAAAGGCTTTCCCCAAGGTCCTTGGGACAATCTGGCTTTCTGTACAGACATATGAAAGTAATTGGTTGTAATTTTATCCACAGCCCCAGAAACTTTCCTGCTGATCTGTAGCACAGACAAAGCCACTGTCTGCACTAGTTGCTTTATCAGTAGAAGGGCTGATATGGGTTGTTCAAATCAAACTGGAAAATGTAATAAAATTTGCCAATTAAATGAAAATCCAGTTATGGTGATGAATGTACTTGATGACTGATGGGAGCCTTCCTCTGCCTCCAGCATCTTGCTTTTATCACAGCCAACAGAATGTAGTTACATCTCTTATCTGTTGCAAACCTAGAAAGTTATATATACTTAGCAATCGTATGAATTATATTTCTGAACTTCAAGTGTCTAAATGCAGCATTTGAGTCCAAAGGCTGATTTCCCCAGGCTCCTCATATAGTCAGTGGAGAGAGAAAAGATCCTCCAACAGGCAGTTCAAGCGTGTAAGTCATGTTCCTACTGCAAATTGTCCTCAGGAGGAATTTCTTCTCTGTTGCTGTTTCATGGAGTCTTGGGGTTGCCTGTCACAAGGTAGCTTTGTGGGCAGCTTGAAGACAGTCTGGAAACCAACTTTCTGCAAGGCCTGGCATAGTATCAAAGGGCAGCTTTGAAGACATGTCAGGGCTGAAGAGCACCTCTTCTTTTCTTAGAGAATTAGTAAGCTTGATGCCTAAAATGGAAGAAAAGAACTTTCAAGACAATATTAGTGTAGATAAGTACAGACTAAGTCTTTGATTAAGACGCTTTAAGGTGCAATAAATACATAAGTGCACAATACAGTATAGAATTCCTACAAATTTATAAAACTAATTAATTATCATCTCTAATGGATACATCCAACCCAAGAATTTTCTGCCCCCAGAACCTCCCTCAGGTCTGCCCCTTGGCATACCTCCCCAGAACTGAGCCAGAGATCTCAAAACTCCTTCCTTCTTTACCATGATCATCTTTAATCACATGCCTTCTTTGGAGCTTCTCCAAGGTTTCTGGGCCTTCCAGGTTGCTCTGACTACAGTGATATCTTATTAGGTACTTCTAGGTATGTGTTCCAAATGAAATGTCCTCACTAAAATCTTTTTCCTTGAAAAGAACATTAAAAAACATTTGAAGAATTTTGAGAATTTGATACAAAGTGTGAGAAAGGGGATTTAGTAACTGTTAATAACTGCTATTTTAAAGTGTTAGGAACTATATAGCTTTTTAAAAAACCCTATATGCTACAAATCTTAAGAATCTTAAGGCATCAAGAAGATCTCAGAATTTCAGCACAAAGAAATGTTTTGGACAGTGGGACAAAAGTTCTCTGCAGACATTCCAGTACAAATCATCCCATCAGCCAATTTCTGGGTTGATTGCAGAAATTTACTTGTAGCACACCAGTGTGAATGCAGATAAAATAGTTCAGGCACAACTGCTTGTTTTCCAGGAAAGGCACAACATAGCCACATGCCCATGAAAGATTGTTCTTACTTTTTTCCTACTAACAATGTACATCTTCCTTTAGGTATCTGGGCCAAGGGGAGGCTTTTGGAGGGGTGATTGTGGCATTCCTGAGGGAGCTACTGAGCTTGAACAGGTTTCATAGGGCATGAAATGAGCTGGGAAGAGAATGACAAGATGGAGTTGATGTAGACACAGCAAAACCCCAGTAAAAAATGGAGAGTAAGAATACAGAAGTGATAGCAGGGAATGCCTTGGTGCCAAAGGGGAGTGTGCAGAGTTTGCTGCCTCAGCCACCTAATTAGCTGCAGCAGAAGGTGGTATAAATAAAGTTTGACTTCTATTCTTTTCCTCAGATACTGTAAATTCTTTTTTTTAAACCTGTTTTTGTTACTTTATTAAAATATAAAACCTTTGAGCAGTCTGGAGTTGCATGCTATAAGAAAAAAGGCTGGGTTACTTAAAGCTCCATCTGACATGGCTTATTGATTGCCAAATGTACAAACCGCTTGGGAGAGGGAGTGAATAAGAGAGATGTGTTCATCCAGGTGCCACACTACCTTGTAAAAGAGTAGTCTACCAAGTACAATGCCTCTAAAATATTCTTAAAACTTTACGATGTTTCTGACAATTCAAAATTTGATTACATTTTGACATTGGGATGACTTTAATTTGCAAGTTTTCATTCTGTAATCTAACTCCAGCCTATTTGGACAGATGGTCAGTACTTGCAAATGAAAACTAGAGCTAACACAAGGATGAGTATAACCTTCTATCTGTTTTTCATACTTGAAAAGGCTTTTTTGAGTCTCAGGTGAAAATAAGACTCTCACAGATAGGAACTGAAAGGACTAGGATAAAAAGTTAAAAGGAAACAAATGTGCTACAGATTTATTCAGTGGCTTGCCCTAAGTTATTCTTATGCTCGTGGTTGTACAAGAAGGGAATCTTTCACTCTGAAGTGTTCATAACTTGTTTAGACACAGCATTTGAAGAGCAGAAGGAAGAAATTCACTTTCCCCTCTGCATGCCCTAGGAAGAGGGGCATCGTGTTTTAAAGATTTCCTGTTATTTTTTTTCCCTCAAACATTAGAATTGGAGTTGCTGTGTGAGTTGACACAGGCAGGCAGCTGACACAACCACAAACTCATATCTAGAATGCCAAGGGTAAGTTTATTTCCATTACCTTGTTAACTAGGGGACCCCCAAAGCAACATATGGGCAGAAGTACACAAGTGGAGCCACAGGCACCATTAAACTTCACCTGTGACTGCCCCATGGTTCACACAGGTTTATCAAGAGTTATTCCCAGCTGCAAGATCACTTGAGTGATTTACAGTCCTCCTTGCCAGTCTTCCACTTTTAACCAATTCCTCCCAACAGCTGCCATTTTACAGCTAGAGAACCAAGAAGTGGTGATAACATTTAACTGCATGATTGCACTTAACTAACAACAAAAAACACCTCTGGGTCCTTATTTCACATCTACTATTTTGTAGAAGTCCATTCTGTGCTGTTTGGGGATTAAAATACTGCTCTGTGAGAATAAGAAACCTACCTGGATAGGAAAGTTGATGTTTCTGTAATAAGAAATGTAATTCTAGCCTTTAAAGTCTATTTCACTTTGACAGGAATGCAGATTTATATGTGAGATTATATATAAATGTTGTTAGAAACCTGGTGAATGGCTGTGAGTGAACTCCATATTTGATGGAGAAGTTACTGTTAGGATAAATGCCTGTTATGGACCACTTTCCCTGTGGCAGAGAGAAGTTTTCATACCAAATTGTCAGCATATGCATCTCTAATCTTGGCTGGTAGGAGGTGACACTAAGCCAAGGGCTTTGTAAGTGGCTAATACATCTCCATTGAGAAGATGGCCCTTGGCAACTTCTTTTCTCAGTTTAACTTCCAAACCACTAACAGGATTTTTGTTGTAAATACTTTCCTGCCTAAATAATGGATTCTGGGACAGTGATTGATTGTCTAGGCAGAGTTATGTGCATTGATTGCTAGAAAATTACTTTCCCACTCAGTTACTGCTAAAACAACAAAATAACAGCTATAGTCATGGTATTTTAGAGCAGTTTTGTAAATGGTTTACATAGATCTTAATACCTATGTGCCCCTATCTAGTTCACGCTCTCTGCTGAATTTGTTCCTGGGTTGGTAAGGGCATGAAGAAGGTTAGTTTGAGTAGAGAGGATATAAAAAATATTTTTTTTAAGTATTGCTTGTATTGTGTTTTATCCATTTTTTCTCTGTTCTATGTAATAAGAACATTTTTATCAGTCTATTTAGGGAGCATTAGAAAGAAGACAGAGCTTTTCATTAAATATTGAGTATAGGTTCAACAAACCTGAAAACACAAAATAAGACTCTTTTTCTCATATCTCTGTGTTTAATATTTATTTCAGTAGGTTCCTGCTTTAAGATAACTCTAATATTGATCTAGCAGGCTTTCTAAATTTTTAATATGACATCTGTGATATTTAGTAAGTTGAACACCAATATCAGAGCATGATTTGTTGTAATCTTTTTTATGGTGACCTGAGGAACTCTGACATTCATATAAAAGCTGTACACTATGTCTTTGGAAAAGGCTGTCCTTAGGTTCTTGAAAAAAAACAACAATTTTGGGAACTGCTTTTGAACAGACCCTCAGGAGCACAGGGTAGGAGAGCCAATACCGAATTTCACAGAATACCTTATTCTTGATGTCATGAGGACAGTGACCCAACAAAAGCTGGACCCTGCATACTCTGCAGCATGGTGATGGTTCCTGCCATTGATGCCTAAAATTTCTGCAAAATAGGCACTCAAAACAACATTAGTGGAGAAAAATAGACAGGTACCTTTTATTAGAAGCTTCTAAGATGCACACCATGGAACATGCACACACGTGATCAAGCAGGTTACAGTTTTTATAACCTTTCCAGCCATTAGCATATATGTTATCTATAGCCAACTGGGGTACCAATTTCCCTTGGTGCCTTCCCCTAGACACTGCCCCATGGAGAAGCTCCAAGGTCTCTAGGCCTTCTCCACTGTTTTGTCTCAAAGCTACCTTGAAGGTGTCTTCTTCAAAACAACATGTCCTTGAAAGAGCTTAAGAATGTACAAGAAAATGTTTTAGTAACTTCTCATACCACTTAATATGTGAACAATCCAGGAAAATCCATGTAACTTACATAGTTCTAAAAAATCTACAAAATATACACTAAAATCCTTAGGCATGACCATGAAGAGTGGTATTACTGTGATGTGGCTGTCATGACAGGTATGGCAAACCTCTCACTACAGGCTTTTCATGCCAAGAACTGTTCATCAAATGTCACCAGAACAGGGGTATCCTGGAGAAAAAACTTCATGTGCATATTGTGGATGTCTTGCACGCATCTAGGGACTCCCTAAGAGAAGGTTATGGTCACCATGATTAGGGCCAGAAAGTTCCTTTGAACAGCAGAGACCCAACTGGCTTTCCTTGTGTAGTATTCAGGGTTCGACTTGGACTGTTGTGTCTTCCTTGGCAAAAAGAAATTAAAAAAAATTACAAACAGAAACAGCATCACTTTAGCAGCTCCAGGTGCCAGACAACTGTTCTAGAGTGCAGCAGAAGCTGCTGCAAGAGAGTTGCCCACATAGTATTTTGGTGTGTGCTGACAACTAGAACAAAGAATGCACTCACAATTCCTGCTCTGGACAGTCAGGAGGAAGTGCGGGAGTCTGCTCTAGTGACTACCCACTGTGAATGGGACATGTCACACTGTCCAGATCAAGGCTGCAATTGGCAGGCAGTGGTTCTTAGGGAGAAGGATAAAACACAACAAAATGGCTGGTTTGGAGGAAGAAAAAGACAACCAGTTGTTCTATATCCTGGTTAACCCGAATCATTAAATATATCTCTGTTTCACAAGCTTCTCCACTCTACATCTGTAAAACCTCTAATTTCTACTAAATCCTTTTGCTTCCTACACTTTGAGTCTTCTTTATACCATATCTCCGCTTTGTCTTCTTTCAGTGTTCCATAAAAAGTGACCTCTGAACAGTAGGAGCTGTTGGTTTTGATACACAACTGTATGATTGCAGGTAAAATGGAGCTTAGATGATCAGAGGCCTGGAGTACCTCTCCCATAAAGACAGACTGAGAGAGTTTGTTGAGCCTGGAGAAAAGAAGGTTCTGGGGAGACCTCGTTGCACCTTCTGGTACCTAACAAGGGCTAAAAGAAATCTGGAGGAACATTTGACAGGGATGTTTAGTGATGAGCAAAGGGAATGGCCTTAAACTGAAAGAGGGCAGGTTTAGATTGGATATTAGGAAGAAATTTTATTTTGTGAGAGTGCTGAGCACTGGAACAGGTTGCTCAGAGAAGTTGTGGATGCCCCATCCCTGGAAGTGTTCAAGGCCAGGTTGGATGGGGCTCTGAGCAACCTGGTCTAATGGAAGGTGTCTCTGCCCATGGCAGGGTAGGGTGGAACTAGATGATTGTCCCAAACCAAATCAGTATATTATGATTCTATAATAGATGTGGCTGCGGGTTCCAGGCACTCTTTTCAGAGTTTTGTAAAAATGATAATAATAGCACTAGGCAATGTTTAATCTGAAGTGGAGCCCTGATATAAAAATCAGTGTTAAAACCCAGATGTTGGACAAGGGAGAGTAATTTTTGAAAAGGAAAGCAGTCCTGGTCAGTGGGTTATGCACCTGTCTGTAATTTTTGCCATTTACCCCCCAAAGATTACGACACTGGAAATGGATTAGGTTGTATCATTGCTGGATAAATTAGGTATTTGATTAACTTCTATCTCAGGTATTGAGAGACAAACAATTCCCACCATTCTCAAACTTAAGTAGCAACCTTGAAGCTGCCATTTCACTGCGCCTTTGTGGTCTGCAGCCTCCCCTTGCTGTGCACGCAGGATGCTTAGGAGTAGCTTTGCTGCATCTGAGCAGGCACTGTACTCTGTATATCCCTGACCTCTTTCCATTCTTGAGTGACAGCTCCCTGCAGGTATGGAGCTTAGGAAGAAAAAGAGGGTCTAATACCCCACACTGTTGTTAAAGATCATTCTTTGAGGATTTTCACTGAGATAGGAATGGGAAGGAGTCAGAAGTCTGGAGGAGACCTGGAAATGGTTGGAGGGGGTTCAGAGCTTAAATGGAAAATGAAAGGCTTCCATAAAGGACAAAGTCACAGTCTGCTCATTTCTGGTGGCAGAAAGTTCACATTAGAAGTTAAAAAATAAATGTCTGGTCTTAATTATGCAGGTGAGTTAGAAGACCCATCAGTAAACATACTTTAATTTGCACACATTTTCTTTATCTGGTTAAGATGTTCTTCATAGGGAGTGTGAAAGAATAAGAAGGATAAAAAAATGTCCACATTCAATGGAAGTTTCTATTTTTCAAAGAACAAAAATGTTATTAGCCAGTGTTTTTCCAAAATTAGCGATATGTTTCTTTTATGCTTTTCTTATACTAGCAAAGATCAGTCATTTAAAAGGTAGTAGATAATAGTCATTGCCATTGCTCAGACTAATACCATGTCTATGATGTCTGTATTGTGGTAGGATAATAAAGGAGGGCTAATTAAAGAGTACAGGCCTGTTTCCAAGATATTAATGATCAATGAGAAGTCATACTCTGAGGAAATAATAGATGGTGTTTAATATTTTTCTCAGCCAATACCTGACCACAAAATATCGTCAGAAATTTTGTTATAGAAATAATCACTAATATTTATCTTCATATGAGACAAATTGCATAGGATAACAGAAAAAATAGCTAGACTCCTAAGTAGAAATATCAAGTGTAAGACACTGGGGCTGTGCTGGGTTGGGAAGGACTGGTGCTGCTGGAAGATGCTGTTGTACTGCAGATCAGGTGCCAGGTTCTTTCAAACCATGGTAATTTCTGTATAGGTAATGAGGCTATTTTGCTGTCTTTGACTACCTAGCTATCCTAGAAAAAGTGTAGTTTACTTATGCCTTGATATTGCCCAGTTATATAAGAATATATTGAAAGAGGTGAGAAAACACACACACACACACAAAAAAATAATTACACCTTCCTCAAGGCCCGGGCTGGGTTGGATAGGTCTGTAATTTCACATGGTTAAAATAGACAAGATGTTATGAAGTCAGAATAGGTGGCTGTTGTCAGTTTGTCTTGCCATGGACAGCCAGTACAACCATCCCAAATTCTCTCCTTTTGAACTTTTAAAAGATTACATGCAAGAAAAGACGATAAAATGTTATCTATAGTAGTCTGTGGTAAGATGTTCTAATAAACTAAATGTTTTCATATTAAGAAAAAATTAATTGTAATCTAAAATAGTTTACCTTCCCTTTTATCCTTTGAAATACATAATTTTTCTCTTATATTGAAGACTCTTGTTCCCAGACTTACTCAAGAAAAAGAAAGTACAGGATGAGAAATTTTTACTGGATTAGCAAATCCTGATCTCCATCATCCTTGGATGCTGAAGCATAGATAGAGATTCCACAGAGCATGTAAAGTATGCCTCCTAGTGTAAAACAGAGCCTATGACTAGAGGAAGGCAGCAAGAAAGATTACGATCAGTGATCCTCCCACAATGGCAAAGAATTTATGTAAAAGTAATAAATAGAGTCTTCAAAATAACTAGATCTTGTGCTTTAAAAGAAATCCTAGAAAAACAGCCTGTCAGACTCATATGAATAAAAATTCAGTCCTGATAGATCTGATAGAAGGTTTAATCTTGGACCAAGACTCTCTACTGAGACACAATTCCTTGTCCCTAACTGTGATCTATCTCAGCATAACTAATTATGCTCCTTCTTCTGTTGCATCAGAGGAAGACAGCACTTCCATTCCTGAAAATAAGATGTGTCTTGAAACAAAAATAAATCCATTGTGTATATATGGCAAATTCAAATGCAATCAATAGACAATAACAAAACTTTTTCTTCCCCCCCTCCCTTTTTTTTTTCTTTCTTTATTACTAAGATAACTAGAGTGAGCTCCCAAATTACTCTTTAAGGATTTTTCTCAAGCTATGTCATCTCTCCTGTGATTCTTGAAGACCTTTCCAGTGTATCAAATCTGCCACAGATCCAGAAGTGGGCACTGTATTGCTAGAGTGGTCAGAGTTTCTTCAAACACATATATAATAGCATCTATCCCAAATTAACTCATTCAGATAGCTGAAGGTCTCATCAGCCCTCTGGTGCAAATGTTACAGAGGAGACTGCACTTAGTCCAATGCCTGTCATGCTATCAGCTCTGTTTCAGGATGTTTCTCAAGATCAAGTCTTACAGCCAGTACCTGGACAATGATCTTTGTTCCTAGATGTCTCCTTACATAATTCTGAAGTGTGCTCTGTTTCCCAGGTGATCCAAGTACTTGTCTCGTACTGTCTTTCCCTGTGGTTTATAACTTGTCTATTTTTCAGTTTAGTTTCAAACTTCCTAGTTTTTGTCTTTATATTAAAAAACAATCTTTGCTGGGCCCTGTAAAGAGCTGAAGGTCATTCTTTACATGCAGACAGTGCTTTAAAAAGAATGTTAATATAAATGTCATGTTTTTTAAAAAAATCTTTCTCTGTTGTTAGTAGTAAGCCTTTCCAGGGAAAATAAAATTAAAAAAAAAACCTCTAGAGTTTTCTGATTTTATTATTCTTCATGTTTTGGAAGTGCTCTGGATGCAGTTGATTTCCCCATATTCCTAAGCAGTCCATTAAGTTGTTCTGTAAATGCTTCAGCACATGCTTGACTTCACTCATGGGAAGCGGCCACATGGCAGTAAAAGCAACAATTCACATAAACAGAATTCTGTGTAGGATTTTAGCATGTTGTTTTCTGTGGGACATATTGCAATGGACTAGGGACTTATTTAATATAAAGAAATGTAATTATGCATCACAGAGCTAATTGTCATTTAAAGACATCACAGAGCTAAGATGTCGTTTAAAAAAATTAAGAGTTGGTTTTGAGGAAAAAATACAAAATTGTTAGTCTCCCTTCTTTTAACAGTTATTTTTATAAAATTATTACCTATTCCTTGATTTTTCAGTTTTTTGCTGCTATCCTATAGCTGTAGATAAAGCAGGTTGGTGACCATTGCTGGCCCCCAAGCCAAACAGCATGACAAAGCTGTGTCTTCCATGTCCTAAAAGGGGGTGGCTGCACCTGAGTTACTGGAAGTGCTGCATGGTCATGGTATCCCCTGAACCATGCCTGGCTTTTCCCTATGAAGTTATTAGTTGACCCAGATGAAAACCACGCTATGGACCTGCTAATTCAACATGCCCAGACCTGCATGCCCTGTTTATGCCTTCAATATAGATATTATGATTCTCTGTCTTTATTTCAGCAGACATACCCTCTCCTATCTCGTTATACTAATCAGCAACTAGATTTTGAATTCTTAGCCTGCTAATTGAAAACGGCAGGGATTTGTTCTGAGAGAAACATTCTTGAATCTATGACAGGGCATTGCTGCCAAAGGGTAAAAATGTGATTACAAATATATACTTGTTTCTTAGCAACCATTGAGAGCTCCCCTTCCTAATTAATACTGTACCATTCCTTGAAAGCCTGATTAGTTCATAGTACTGAAAGGTCAATTAATCTCAGTTAGAAATTGATGGTATGAATAATTTTTTGTGAAATTCTGGCTGTGCTTGTGTTTAATCTTATGGCAAGCAAGCAAGCCCTTTTGATTTGTTTTATCACTTATTTTTACAAAGAGCTTGAAAATACTCAGACACAGAATGTGTATGTGTTGTTTATGTGTAAACAAGAGAGACAAGTTTTCCTTCACTTGGTACCTTAGTTCCTAGTAGCATGAACAGCTTACCCACAAAAGGTGTGATGAAGGAGTTCTTCTTGCTTTACCTGTAGCAACCAACAACAAAGTCAGAAGCAAGAGAGATAATAGGGTTTTCCAAATCCTCCCAGCTTACAAAAGTGTAATGACATTCCATTGTCATTACTAAAATGACCTTATTGTATATAGAGTGCCTTAGACTAAGTCAAAGCTATGAAAATTGAGTCAGTGGCTGCTGCATATGTGAACTCTTGATTCAGTAAAAAACCCAACAACATGATTTTAGAACCAGAAAGTCTTTGGGATTGCATGTGAACATAATGCTATCCATACAGATAGGATTGCAGGGCTGGGGTCTCATTAGTGTTTTGGCACATTTATATTGCTATTGTAATACACCTTCTCAAAGGTAACAGCAGATGGTGCTGGTACATAGTTCCAAGAGTTCTGCTTCCATGTTTATGTGCAAAAGTCTGGTTTGAGGGGGAAAAGAGGGTGTGCTCAGAACTTGGATAGATGTTGATTGTTCAGAAATAGTGTCCCTGTGATACAGCACCAGTGACCGGCCCCCACGTGCACCTTCTTTCACTGATCACAGGGTTTTGAGCCCAGCAGTTCCAACAATTCCCAATCCACTTCACTGTCCACTTATTCAGCCCGTACTTCATCTGTCTGTGAATGAGGAGGCCATCGGATACAATGTTAGAAGCATTACTAAAATCAAGATAAACAACATTCTGTCTGTCCTCCTCCATCAAGATAGTAATCTCAGTGTGGAAGGCCAGGATGAGGTGAGGCTCACTGCACGAGATCTTTGGACTTCTTCCCTATTGGGGCCACCCTTTGTAGGGTTAAGGGCGCTGTGCTAATGACGGTCAGAAGAGCTCAGGCACAGCAGGCATCAGAAGGCTTGATCAGAAGGCTAGAGTTTATTTTTAGTTACAGCTACACTTTTTATATACTATTATATCCGACATGTCATGACACTATTGGTTGGTCAATTCACCTAACCTACATGGAAGCATCCTACTGGTTACAAGGTATTTAACATTCTGCAGGTAGCTCTCTGGTCCTTAATGGTGTACTCCAAACTGCTTTCCTTCAAGGATACACTCTGAACTGCTCTCTATCAATCTCGTCACCCTCCCCCCCCCCCACACCCACACACCCACACACCCACACCCACACACACAGAGTCATGCTCCCACACCTTCCACAACCCCTGCACATTCAGACACCAACTCTAAGTTAATCTCAGGCCACCTGTCCCTGCTTCCACTTCTTATATGCTTTCAGTTTAAATCTGAGATTTGTTAGGAGCTTCTTCTTTACCCATGCAGACCTATTGACCATCTTTAATCTACTTGGTTTCCTGCAGATGGGAATGAACCATTCCTGAGCTTGGAGGAAATTATTCCTGAAAGTTAGCCTGCTCACCTGGACCCCTATTCTATCTAGGATGGTATCCTGTGGGATTCTTCCAAGGAGATCTCTGAACAAGCCAAAGTCTGCTCTCCTGATCAGGGTTGTGGTCATGCTTTCTTCCCTGTTCCCTCATCTCAGGATCCTAAACTCCACCATCTCACGGTCCCAAAGCTGTCCCCAGCTTTCATATCATGACAAGTTTCTTGCTTGTGAGGATCTCCTTTCCTTGATTTTTTCACACATCTGTGCCAGAATGTTATCATCAGCACACTCCAGAAACCTTCTTGATTGTTTGTGCCCTGCTGCTTTGTCCCTCCAGAAGATACCAGGGTGGTTGAAGTCCCCTTCAGGGATCAGGATCTGTGAATATAAGACTTCTTTCAGTTGCCTGAAGGAGGCCTCACCTGCTTTTTCCTCCTGCTCAGGAGGTCTATAGCAGACACCTAAAATGGCATTATTCACTTTGTTCTGCTTGTTAATCTTGTCTCAACCTCTCAGCTGGCTCTGGTCCATCTCTCAGCAGCACTTCATGCATTCCCCCCGCTCTCCCACATAAAGGGCAAGGAGTCTTCTTCAAGGCATCAAAAATAAGTCAGGAAAATAGTCAAACTCTGAGGTAATGGCTCAAGTCCTTGCTGTGCGCTCAGGGCTTCTCCAGGCACACAGACACACAGACACACAGACACCCAGCTGGGCTACACTGGCCATACTGAATGGAGGTAAATATGCACACTGCCAATGTGCCAGCTTACTCGCAGCAGCACAGAGCGGCTCTGTGCCCCTAAAAACAAATGCTAGCAGACAAAGGGAAATAGTCTGTTGCATCTGGAAGACTGATTGGTAGTAAAATAGATACCTCAGAGAAAAATGCTTATTTTCAATAAAATAAGGGGATTTGTGTCTATATATGAATATTTTATGCACAT
>JAWWLZ010000001.1:35311525-35359552 GCA_035041345.1 Poliocrania exsul
CTTGGACAGTGACAGTGAAGTCCTCAGGACTATCTACAGCACCCAGTACTGACCGGGGCTGACCCTGCTGAGCATCCAAGATCTGATGGGATCGGATGGCAGGAAGGCATTTAACTGCTGGGGACGGTCCCTACTGAGACTCGAACTCGCGACCTTGGGATTCAGAGACCAGAGTGCTCACCGTTACACCACGGGGTCTGTCTATCAGACATTACTTGGGGGATCTGGAGGAGTTCTGTTTGCATAAAGGTTGCAAAACACTGGATCTGGGAGGTGGATCAATGGAGGTGACAAATGTGTTAAATTATTGTCAGCTATGGGAAAATGAAAATGGGAATGCCAGTGGCTGTCTGGCTCAGGAAGCAAGGTGATAGACCATTCCACTGAAACTTCACAGATATACTGATTTTTCTCTCTAGTAAAAAGAAGCAAAACAAATATTATGGAACTATTACAATCTCAGGGAGCTTCCTGTATGATATTTTATCTAAATTTTTCTGCAGTGTCTTATAGAATTGAAACCTAAATTGTGCCAATAAGATCTTGAGAAACTGAGGAATTTTTTCATTAGGGATAGTTATCTTCCTTTTTTATTCAGCTTGAATAGCAGCAATTTGTGGTCTAGGAGAAACAGGCTGTTTAAACTCAATTTCCACAATCTCCTACCATTAGATATATTTATATTTATGTCAGTTAAACCATAAAATCTCTACACTCATGAGTATTCCTAATGTTTTATTACAATCATGACATATCTATGTATACTTTCTTATTACTCTTGCTAAATAAACCCTCAGAATAGCTAAAATTAACTTAAGCACAATGTACTAATAATTCTTAGTCTTGCAGGAGAATAAAGGTAGAAAAAAAATGCTAATTTTGGATATTCAAAACTCTAAATCTGTAACACTGCAAAGGCACAGGAGCAGAAAAAAAGCAAGAGTAACCAAATACAATGGGTGGCTATCAAGGGCAAGAATATCCTATGATCTCTTGAATGTCATGGAATGAATGGATTATGCATACAGCATTCTGCAGACTCTGTTGCAGTCTGTTCTCCTTCATTTTTTTTCCTCACATTTTCCATAAAGAAAAATAATTTGGAACTTAACAGCTATTTTCAGCTGAAGTAAGTATTGGACTCCTACAGCCAGCAGAGCAGTGGGAAGAATAAGAAATAACAGAGTGCTGAGTCCTGGGAAGTCTGTGGAGGAGTGGGACTCAAGGAAACCAAATAAACCCCAAAAGAAACTGTGTATTAAAACCAGCAGTGAAAAGGAACATAAATACACCTCTCAGTCTCACTTACATGAATTACTTTTCCATTGTAAGGGGATATGGTACTATTTGTATCCCAATGTACAGCCAGAACTAAATTAAAACCCTCCAAACCCTTTTTTCTCTGTAGTGTTATATGAACACTCTAAAAAAGTTCTGTTCTTTTCAGAATATCTCTTTTCTTTCTCCCACTGTTTTAGTCAAGTCCAGGGAGAATAACTAAGCTAGTGATTTAGTTAGACAAGTTACTGGTTTAAGTTATTTGAAACTGAATGTGTTAATCCTACATTGGATAAATATGATTTTAACTTCATCTGTAGACTGGGAAAGTCCATGGAATATGATATATAAAACATTTTAAATGGCAACAATTAACCAATGCTTCAAGATGTCAGAGAGGAAGGCCTGTTCTGCCATACCCACAAGCAATATTGGAAGCAGTCAAAGCAGAAAATGGACTATTAGGAATTACTAAAGAAAGAGCAGAACATATAGCAGTGTACATTTTTATATCTCCACTTAAGCCATGATGAGTTAAAATTTGAGCAATTCTATTTCTTCCAGCTTAAAAGGCTATAGCACAATTGAAAAATGTTTCCAAAAGGGTTACAGATGTTTAAAGCTAAAAATTGTCTCCCATATTTTGAACTAATAAATAGGCAAGGGCTCTTTAAGCACCTAGATAAGAGTAGGAGTTGTCTGAACTCTGTAAAATCATGAATGACATTGAAAGAACTCTCATTGTCACCGTATATAGAAAAAAAAGTCCTTTATGAGCTTATCCTGAGCTAACTGTGAGTATACATGTGGAACTGATGTTGTTTTAGTTAACATTGATGGCTATGGTCCCCGACAGTCCTCAGTCACTGAGGCTGAGTTGGCCAATCCTCAAAGCTCTCTGATGTGGGAAGCCAGAACTGAAGTGGGCTGTGTTTCCCATTTTTTCTCATCCATCCTTGAATTTTTATGTTTTTCTGTCCCATGCCCCAAACAAAAGGGAGTGATACCATCTGTTCTTGATATTTTGATTTGGGATCAGGTCTTGTAATGGTTTTGCTTATTTTGCAGGAATTCTAGTTGCATCAGACACTCCTCCTGCACTCTCTATGCCCTTAGTTCTTATCTTGTGGGTTTTAGTACTTGCACATCTTTTCCTGTGGATGCCATTTCTGAATCCATATGCCAAGTCACCATTTGTGTTTTGCAGTTATGGCTACTATTTAAATTTTAATTTACCTTATAATACACAGTTATGTGACAATATGCTTTTCTGATGATGATGACAATGGTATTTTAGTGTGCTTTTATGTATGGGTTTAAGGCAAGCAAGAAAGTATTAACTATACTTTGCTGTGTGTGCATCTGTCCTATAGTTGCAAGAACCCTCTGCTTTGGCTACAGGTTAACTAGCAAATAGCACATTCATGACAGAAAAAGCATGCAATTTTGGTAAAACTTGTGAACCTCCTTGTCATAATATTTCCTTTGAGCTAAAACTGTGCAACTAAAAAGAGTAGGCAAGCACATAGATCAGAAATTTTTCAAAGGTTATTAAACATAAAAACATGATTCTGGGGATTTATTGCCAAAACCAAATATCTTAAAATACATGACACATCTGCCTAGAGCTGGTATATATGCCACAGGATCTGTAGAAGACGTGT
Source organism: Poliocrania exsul (assembly GCA_035041345.1). NCBI lineage: Eukaryota > Metazoa > Chordata > Aves > Passeriformes > Thamnophilidae > Poliocrania > Poliocrania exsul. Next base: position 35,314,468 of record JAWWLZ010000001.1, read on the forward strand.
CCTCCTGGTGTAGCAGCTGGTTGCCAAGAAAGATACTTACCGGGATTTGAAATAGCAGGAGGCTCTTATATTTAGGAACTTGAACAAATCCTAGTGTGTCTCAAAAAAATTCTGAGAGAGTGTTGGAGTCTACAAACCTGTTACAATGCTGGACAGATGAGCTTTCAGTCTAACTCAGGCCTACTGTTTTTATGTAATGTGAACCTTTTAGGGAATGAACAAATAAGATCTCTGGGGAATGGGCTGAGGTTAGTCTAAAGTGACATTACACCTACATGCAGTCTCAATTCTGGCAAAATCAATGGTGGGGGAAATCTGGGGAAGCAGTTGGCTGAGGGAAAGATATGTGTCATTAGAACCTGAAATATATATATGAATGTCAGGTTACAGACTTAGGGCATACATTGTAAATGACAAATGGGAAAGCTGAGAGTCAGCCCCAGCTCAGTCCATGGTCCTGGGCAGCAGGGGGCTGAGTCTGGCTGTGCCGAGGAACAGAATGTCATACTGTCACAACATGTCCCTTGTCATTGCATCTCAAAAAGAGGAACTGAGTACTCTAGCTGATGCTAAGCCTGTGGAGAAAGGAACTGCCCAGGTAAAGGAGCTGCCTCACTGGCTTCTGGAAGAGGCGCAAATAAAGAAAGATGCTCTTTGAAATAAGCCACCCAAAAATGAGGTAAGGCTGATACCAGATTGTGACTGAAGTGATTTGTGAAACTTTTAATTGAATTGTGAATGACTGCTTTTTTACTGTTGTTGTTTTTGTTGTTATTGTTGTTGTATATGCTTTCATATTTCATCTTCACTGTCTTCAGAAGAAATCAGCTTCCCCAGTAATCTGTGAGGGGGAAGAATCTGTGGTTTTAACTGATCCTGCCAGTGATGTGAAAAAGAGACCAAACTGCTGGTGAGTTCCAAGACCTGATGTATCTGTGGAAAGAGCTGAGATCATCTATCCTGCAACAGCAGAATACAAAACAATGTGCAGACCACATTTCTAGTGATGATCAAAGTTTTTTATGGCCAGAGAAATTGTGGGCAATCTGCATAAATAGAAGCTGATGTGGTTGATTTCAGTGCAAATACAGAACAGTGCAGGTCTGTTTAGTGGAATTCTGTTTATAAAGCTAAATAGAGGCAAAAAAAAATCAGATCTGAGTGTATTACAATGGGTTCCTTTAACATCAAAGTAGGAGACTCATTCAGTCCTTTCATAAGGTGTTATGAACCCCAACTGAAGTCCTGATAATTACCTTCCTTTTTTTCTTTAGCTGATAGAGTCAAAGCCCTCTCATTTCAGTGCTGGTATTTTTATTGTACAAGTCTACCTGCCATTGTTCCAGTGTACAAAATATAAACAATAGGAGTGCCTGAAAGTATCAAAATGTGTCAAGAATGAATTTCTCTAAAGTAAAGTACTTAGCAGCATATATTCTGGTATTGGGCTTGCTGTGATACTGACATTGTCAGTTGAAAGACAACATCTATGAGTATAAACAGAATACAGACCGAGGGGGATTTCACAATGTAATGAGAAATACCTGAATGTATGATCTGATAGGAAGAAAATGTTATGGACCCTGGGATTCAATACAGTTGGCTGGATCTTACATCAGTTTAAATGCAATCTATTCACCTTAAAACCATGCCAGTAAATGGAATCATAATATTTTCCATTTTGTCTACGTACTTAGTGTTTAACAGTCTACAGGAACTGAACCTTAGGCACGAGTATGAAAATCTCTCTTGGTAGAAGTGATGCCCAGGTGAACAATGGCTCTGCCATTTCTGTTGGATCTCATCTAGCAATGTAAATTGCTATAATCCTAAAAAATATTGAAGTATCATCACATGAATTATACTGTAACTGGCACAGCTGTTCTTAAATTTTGTTGCTTATCTGTGTGACAACAAAGCAGCTAAATATATGATGCTGATATGATAAAAGAAGGTCTTATGCCTACAAAATTAGCAGTGATGTATATCTTAAGGTCTGTGGCCAAGAGCACTGTTGACATATCCCATCGCAAGGAAAGTCAGTGTTATCAGAGAACAGAAGTTGGACTCAATGATCTTAGAGGTCTTTTTCAAACATTCTATGAAATAAGTTTCCAAGAAGTTTTTGTTTTTGAATAGACTTACATTACCCTTCGAGGCAAATTAGTGCAAACTTCTGGGAACTTGCTCTGTACTTGCTTTGACTCCAAGTTTTGAGGTGAATTAACTGGAAAAGGAAACAAGTGCTCATGAAAGTGTTTAGAAAGGGAGACTGAAACAGAATGAAACTCTCTCTGTATTTGATCTGACCTGTTCATTGACATATCTTGTGTTACGGGGTTAAAGCATCTGTTTGCCCAGACTGGCAGTGATATTTGACACTCACAATATGTCTTAAGGACCAAGCAAAATCAGCTTTGCCCTGTCACTTCAAATGCTTTGTTCTGATTCAAGTTACAGTTACTTAATTTTTTTTATGGGCCCTGATCAGCATGGCACTAAGAGATTTTAGACAATGGGGTGGTGGAATAGCTGGACAAGAAGCTGTAGAAGTTTACATCTCTAGCTGCTACTCATGTCTAGTGATGGAGGCTATCATACCAAAAATTGTCTGATTCACAGAGTAACTTCTCTAATGCTTCAGAACCATGAAAAGAAAGTTGTCTCTTGACAACTCCTTCCTTAAAGAACAACTTTCCTTTAAGGATACCAGTCATTAACCTAAAACATGCAGTTACTTAGGAGGCACAAAGCTGCCTATTCCATTTGAATAGAATATGAAACCCAATTTTATTTACAGGGTAGTACATATTGACTCTTTTAGCATTACTACCCCCCCACACTTTCCCCAAAGAATTCAGCCAAATTTCAGCTTCCTCTTTGGGATGCATGAAATCATCCAAATCAAATTAGCTATTCACATCCTGAATCAGCTGATATTAGAATGACTGAATATCAGGAGAAAAAATAGACTGAAATTATAGCAATTTAATGAAGATGAGAATCAGATTCATTGTTCATTGTTGTCATATCTGAATTTCTTACTCGGGAGACAGAATCATCGCCAGATGCTAAGCATAAAATTGTGATATAATGCAATTATGCATGCTTCATCTCTATCTAGTCAATAGCTTTTTCCACAGACTGCTAAGAATTAGAGATGGCAAAGAATATGTATGACAAACTGTCCACTCAGCAATGTGACTTTCTCCCTTGCAGACTACTAGTAACTGTTTTATTAATTGTACTTTATCTTATTTCTTCTAATTTCATAGAACTTGGTGGACAGGAAATTAAAAGGGGTATGTGTTCTTCTCCAACTAATTCACATATATTCTACTCTGGTTGTCTTGGGGACAATTAGGATAAACATATTTAATGGTTTAATTAGGAAATCTCTGCCCAGTATGGCCTTACATATGAATTTTGTAATTTATTACAAAACACATGAATGTTTTTTAATGCTACTTTTGTAATTATACTATTTATTAGTGACTCATTCACCTAGACATCTATATGCAAAATTATAGCATAAAGTGCATGCATCTCCACATCTCAGTACAGGAGATGGCCTAAGCAGGTTCCATCCTGCTCCTGCAGCCCCTTCTGAGCATCTCAGGCAGCTGTACATATTCCATTTTACAGCTTCAACTGGTTAATATAAAATATAAATGTATTTGGAGCTAAAATTTTTGTTGAATACTCTTTCCACTGAATAAGAGAATGTAGACAGTTTTCATGGCAGCATTTAGATTTCAAGACAGGTCTCTACAATCCCATTGAAAAAGGTAGTGGAAGCTGGGAGCTCACATATCTTCAGCACTGAAAGCACCTCTTCCAAAGCCCAGAGTTTTCTACTCAAAAAAAAAAAAAAAAAAAAAGAAAAAAAGAAAAAAGAAAAAAGAAGAAAAGAAAAAAAGAAGAAAAGAAAAAAAGAAGAAAAGAAAAAAAGTGTTTTCTGTCTCCTGCTATGCTATTTTCCTTAAGTGCTAGATGTTGAAAGATTCTTGTTCCAGTACCTAATTTCATTCAAATGACCGCAAAAGAGAAAACCAAGAGTATTCGAGGAGGTTAGGAGTGTGTTTCCCATCCCAAGGAATCCTTTCTTTAAATAACCTTGAGTGTAATAGCAAGAGGGAAGGGAAGCCTTCTGGTTGAAGAGGAGGATTTTTGGATTCTTGCCCAAGACAAGTAATGAAAGCATCATTGATATAACAGAAAATTTTCTCCTCTGACAGCAGCTACAGGTTCTGTGACGAGTTTCACCTTGGGTCAAGATGGTTGAACTCACACCCCAAAAGAGGTGGATGCTGTAATGAAGTCTTGTTCAAGGGAGAATCTAGCTGGCGTCCAACAACAAGAACTGGTGTTCATCTGGAAAATAATGAATAGATCAAAAACTGCAGAGACCTGGGATTGGACTGACTTTGGAAGAAAATAAATTGAAGAACAAAGAGCAGGGAACGGAAAAAGTCTGGACTTTTCAGGCTATAGGCACTTGAGTGAAGCTGGAGGTCCAGGAACAGCCATGTCCAGGAAGGGGTGAAACTTTGCAAGGCAAGAGGTCTGGAAAGCAGGTCTGGAGAGCAGCCTTCCTGAGGAGGAGCTGTGGGCAGGTAACTGGCTTCTATGGCCCTGCCTTATGCACACAGATGGGGATGTTTAGGAGGCAGGTTTCTGATAGTTGAAGTTGTTAGTAAATGTTTCTTTTTAGTAAATGTTACTTTTTTTTTTTTTTTTTTAAAATCTCATGCTTAGGTCATTCTTACCTTCTCCTGTTTTGAAAATTATCAGCCCAGTGAAACCTTCTCTATTTATGGAAATCCTTAGATACTGCACCATTGTAAAAGGAACTGGTTTACTCCTTGACCTGAATCCTGGCTTCATTTACACTAATTAGACATCCTTGTTATCATTCTAAAAATACATTCAGAAATATGGACTGTACATGAAAAATTTTGCATACAGTAATTAATGTTTTCCATCCATTTTGGTGTTATGGTCTAAAAACATTAGCTGGACTAAGGTAAGCTTCATGTATATGTAATATCCAGTGAAAATATAGTAGGACTAAAATTCCCAAATTATTTTCTATTTTATTTAAGGGAGCAAATAAAGTCCTCAGGGAAAACGCTATGAGAGAGGGAATCTGTTACCCTGCCTTCTGCTGCAGAGGAGACTTTGAATCTTAAATTTTTGCTACATTTAATATTTTGGATTAAAAAATAATTTCTTTCATTTAGTTTTCTAGAGTCTGTCATTTTACTCTGCATTCTAAGTATAAATCATCTCTGACAGAAACCTCAAAAGTGCATCAATATAAAATGCAAAATCTGGGGGGGTTTTTTTGTTGGTTTATGGGAGTTGCACCAAAAAGGTGCAAACTGGCTTTATTAAGAGGTTAAAGAAAATTGAAGCAAAGCTGTTTAAGTTCTTTGCTTTACGAACAATCATTTTTCTCAGCAGCCTTGTTTAGAACACAAATGTAACTGAACTGCCACAGACTAATTGCTCTTTATTTCTATAGCCTATGAAAAGTTTCACCTGCCACTTCACATTTTGCTGTATTCTGTCTGGTTTTATGCATATCATAAAGAAAAGTTCTCAAGAACCATCATGACAGACCCAAAGTGAGTCTCTTTCTATTAAAACATTACTGTGCTTGATCCAGTTCTAGATGACTTACTTTTTTAAGTCAGCAGAGCAGTAAAAAGGCTTTATGATGGGTATTTGCCAAACTTATTGATAGTGGTGCCTCAACAGGGATTCTACAGTGTCTTTTAGTTTTCATTATGTGGGTAAGGGAGCAGTAAAACTGCATCTGGAAACTATTTCAGTACAAATTTAAACGGAGGGACTTTGGAAATGGAGGAGACGCTGCAGTAAAGGAAGAAACCCCAAAGTGGTAAAGAAGAAAACCAGAAATCATGGAAATAATGCATACTTTGCCCTTCAAATCAGCTTTTATTTTAAATGGTGAAGATGTTTGAATACATGTTAAATTTTGTAAAAATCAGTGGATTGATTCCCTCTGAATTATATGTCCCCAAAAGTCATTATAAAAATGCATAGAGGGGGCAAAGGCTATTTCTCTTCATGGGAGAATGGACTTTTCCAGCCAAATCTAAAGCCTAGGCAATCTTCATCCATTGTAACAATTCACACAAAGATCACAGGGAAAAGTTAGTAACATGAACAACTTCTTCTCCTCATGTTATTAACTGATGTGGAAACTCAGAAGAGTGAAAGATGGGTCTGATGAAGTTAAGGTCAGGTGGGAGAAGTCTCCTTGTTCCTGTGCTTCAGTGTCGAATCACTGAGTATCACTACCTTTGAAAACAGGCTGGAGAGGAAGACAACATACTTCTCTTTGCTTCTACTTTTTGTTTTTCCCCTGAAGAAAATGCTGTTAGAAAATCACAAGTAGCTTTCAAATTGCATGGCTGTTGGGGGCAACTTCTTCTAACGTGGATTTGCACTCAAACACTGGACCAGTTCATGAGGAAATCTGCAATAAACATTTAGTTATGCACGTGTAAATTTTGTGTGGTTCACCCATTGCACAAATCTTTTCAGCTGATTTATAACTAAGAATGATTAAAAAGACAAACCCAGTGTTTTAGCTATGTACTTGGATTTACTACCAAAATGATGTCATATGCCAAATATGCAATGGAGGATATTATGAAGTGAGAAGATGCTCTCAGAAAATTGTTCAAAGGATCTTAATCATAAGTTTAAAATTTTGGAGCATTAAGGATATCCTGTATTTTGTTGAATGGAGGTTTAAAATATGGGTCCATATGGGTCCATGAGGTAAACTGAAAATACTAGCTAGCTTAAGAGCTGGTACAGACTATGATGAGGCTATGAAAGGAAAAGGTCATCTTACCCCAGTGAAATAACTGTGTAACATAAATGACTTGGGAGCTCTGTTTCTTATTCACATCTGCTATAGTTATATCCTGTACTTCACAAATCTTCCAAGGGGAGAATGACAAAATCAAAAGCCTTTTCTTTTTTCTTTTTTTTTTCTTTTTTATTTAAGGACAGACTGTAACATGAAATTCCCTATCAATTTTTTGGAAACCTAAGTAGATGAGGTGGATTCTCAGAGGAGGGGACACAAAGACTGGAAGCAGATGTAAACACAGAATGAATCAAAATAAATTCTGCAGCAGTCATGGAAACCTGGAAAGTATTTTGTCACCATACTTTTTCCAAAAGCAAGTATTTACAGAAAGACTCCTTGGCAACAGCAAGACAATACTGAAAAGCAGGGATAGCTTTTTGAACCATAAATTACATGCATAAGAGGTACTGCATCATATTAAGGATGCAATTTGGACATTTGTCCAGGGAAGATTCTTCTTTTTCCCTTGAATTTTCTTACAGCATTTTTGTTGCAATAAAAAGAGAAAGCAGATGATGTGTTCTTTTCCAAAAAAGGAGAAGAGATTGAAGGTGGAGCCTACTTTTACACTGTCAGTTGTTTGAATGGGCAAGGAAGAAATCTGTATCAGAAAAATAATTAGCAAAATTAATCTAATGAGAAGGAAAGAAGAAAATTGTGGTCCTAGGTCAAAATGAAATGTGCCAGAGTAATTCTAGAGACATCCTTCCTGTGTTTCTCTCTGCTTGATCTCTTCTGTCTCAACTCCTTGTCCTGAATATTCTGTAGTTCTACTGGCGGTTTACTTGTTCAGACAAAACAGCTGAAAATGGACCCGCAGCATTATAGAATCATGGAAGGGACTTTTAAAGGCCTATTAGTCCGGCCCTCCTGCCATGGGCAGGAACGTTTTCAACTAGACCAGGGTGCTCAGAGTCCCATCCAACCTGGTGTAGGGGTAAATAACACTTTTCTGGAAGATTTTGCTACCAAGGAGGCAGTTATTTTTGCTTAAGGAAAGCTTTCCTGCCAGAAACAGTTTTAGATATTTCTCCACATGCATTCCACAGAGGTTGACTTCGCAGGTACAAGAGAGATAACTTTCACAGACATGCTATAGGGCCTTTGTAGCCAGCAGGGCAGTTGAGATGGAGGAAGTGATGATAAAGCCCAGGGAAGGAACAGGAGGTCTGTTCTCAGTTCCAGTGCTGCTCACAGCACTGCTAGCTTTTTTCTTTGGAAGTTTTTAGCGTTCTTGCCTTCAAAATAAACCATTTTGAATTCTTTCCACTGCTTTGCCATTTTTGGGGAATATCTGTGTATATTTTGCTCTACATTGGATTTGAATGTTTTTGGGGATAGGACATTCAGCATCTCTCTAGGTAACCTGTGCCATAGTTTCACCAACCTGTATGTAGAAAATCTCTTCCTCGTACCTAATCTAAATTGTTGGACTTTTAGTGTAAAACCATTAGCTCTTATCCTATCATATAGGACTCAAAATACATGTGAAGGTCTCTAAGGGAGCTAGACCAAAGGTCTATTGCAGCCTAAGGAGGTCTCTAAAGAAGAGTCTAAGGGAGTAACAGCCTTTCCTTGGTGCTCTTACAAGAGCACTGAGTGTGGCTAAACTGGTGCCATGCAGCAGCAGCAGCTTCCAGCCATGTGCTGCTGGAAGTGTGTTATACTCACAGAAGAAGTCTTGAACTTATTTGGTTTGTTTTGCAGATGTTGAGACTGGGGAATGCACAGAGGTGTTAGAGAGAATGCAAAAGTCTCTTATAATCTCAGAGAGAGTGAATTGCAGCTCCTACCTTTATTTAATTTAAAGTGCCTGAATCCTGAGCTAAATTAATGCTTATTAGGATGCTTGTAACAAAGTCACTATTTATGCTTGTCACTTAAAATTCAACTTCAGAAAAGATGGTGAATGCAGCCTATGTGTTTTCTTGTTCCTTATTTTAAACCTATTTTTGGCTGTTTACATAAATGCAATGGGTTGTCACAATCTTGCAAGCCTTGATTTACTGTTTGGTGCCCATCCCTCACTGTATTATGTACTCAATTTACTTGTGCTCGATTTACTTGTTTGATCACTCTCAGCTCAATTTCCATATTTTTATCCTCAGAACCAATGCAAATGTACACATATAAGATATTCCTTGGATGCTTATCAAAAATATATTTCATGCATTTTTAAATTACTGCTAGAATAGAGTATTGTATGTCCAACCTCTCACTATAATTTGCCATAAATGTATAGCTGTTAGTCATATTACTACAGTGTTCAGCAAATACTGGATTCCCAACATGTAATCACTGTACAAGTACCCAAGGTAAGACATGGTGGGTGTGTTTATGTACTAGACCGCCATATCAAAGTTAAAGAAGGGGGCTGAGACTGGATCCAATAGAAGTGTCTACTGTCAAATGAAAGCTCACAGGTCAAATTCAAATATTGCTTTACTGTTAATTTCCTTTCCTAACTGTTAATTCTCTGCTCCTATTCTGACCCATTAATGCTACATCACTTGAATACAAAGACTTTGAGGAATGCTCAGACTGACTCTAAAAATGTGTGGACAAGAGTTAACTACTTTTTGTTCCTTCTCTCCCCGACACTGGTCTTCAGCTGTATGTTATGTCAGCAATCTTTGCACCTTGGAGCATGTCTGCATGTCCTCATGCCATCCCCTTCAAGGCAGGCAGCATATTACCTTACTCTACTACTAAATATCACTGTGTTGGGCTGCAGCACAGCTCTGATGTTTGTCAGGTACCATGGACTGAAAAACCTTTAAAAAAATAAAGGAAATATTTCTTTGGGTTTGAAGAGTTTGGGACCCATTTCTGACACTGGGGCCAGGTATCATAAAAGAGCCCACATCTACACTTTTAAAATCTGTTACAAAAGAACCGAGACTATCTGAACCTGAACTGCCTGTTGGGAGCATTCCTCGCTACAGTCCAAACTCATACAAATCGTTTGAGGGGTGGTTTGGGAGTCCCATGCCAGGGACTGTTCTAGCAACTGAACAGTACAGAAAATTAAATTCTGGGAATGAGGTCCGTTATTTGATGTTTAAATTTCTGGTATAGGAATAACTAAGGAGTGGCTTGGAGCCAGCTTGGTGGTCTGCAATGTGGATGTAGCCAGGCCATCTCACAAAGGCTCAGCCTTCTGGTTCTTTTCTGTTTAATGATATAGAAGCAGCTTTACAGCCCTGTTACTGGGTAGCTCTTGAGACCTTTCAACTGAATTCAAATTCAAAGGTGTATGCTTTCTTACCTTACTGACTCTCATCCTGTGCCCTAATTTCTCATGTTTGGGTGCTTCTACTGCCATAAGATGTCCTACATCACCCATGATTGATGTGGATTTCCACTCCAGACTTGAAGAACTCTTCCTCAGATTGTCAAAGGTATTTCAATCCATCATGATTTTACTTCACTGAACTTTTTTCTTACTGATCTGTGAATATTAATTCTCCCTTGTCAGAAGTTTACCTGGGCAGCGAGGAAATTCACACCAGTATCTTCCTGGTGAATCTACACTTATTTATTAGTTTTAGAACTGATTTTCTATATTTATAACTTGTTTGTATTTTATAGGGTGTAATTGTTATCACAGTCCAGTCTTTGTAACAACTTGCCTTCATGAAGCAGCATGCTCATTAATGCAATTGCTATACTGGGAGATATTCTACACAGCCCATTTCATACTGATGAAGTTTTTTTGACCTCATTGGTATTAGCCACCATTACTTCTCTCCTCATCAGTTTTTCTCAGTCTTTAAATTCCATGATCCCCAAATGCATTAGCTATACTCAATACTTTAGTGCTGGTCCATAGCTGCAAACTCCACCAGAAAAATTTGTTTGGGGTGACATGACTATTACAAATATTTTTTGAATATTTGTGCTATTCTGATGTTCAGTTATTCATGTTCTTGATGTTATAGGTCCACCCTAGGTGGTCTGAGAAGAATTTGTTGTCAATCTTTTTTTCTGTGTGTACTGTGAAATGAGGTACAGATTGTTTTTTTAAGAATATAGTATTGTCAGACTAGTTAGAATGATGCCTGAACTTACCAAGCAACCAGTTAGAAATTGATTGAATTCAAAAACAAAAGGGTTTTTTTCAGTAAGGATTAAATTTTCAAGCAAATTCTTCCAACCTCTCCCTCAGATATGTCAGGTTTGGGAAGAACATCTTCATAACCTGGCTAGAGATCTCACTCTTCAGAGCTTTTCAATATCTTGTGTGCGTGCTTGGAAATAGCTTGGCAAAATTTGAACTGCTAGGAAGCTGCAATGACTGACTACCTATGTCTCCCATCTTTAGCTAGTTGTTGCTTTTGTGATGGTTAGATTGTAAGCAGACTATAAATATGTAATTCTAACAGGTTTTTTATTTTGGTATTTCAACCATCTAGTTTTTTGCCCAAGAATAAAATTACTTATAGTAACAAGAGTAGAATTCTAAAAAAGAGTTTTAAGTAAAAAACCACATTTCTTCATCTAAAAATGAAGAGATAAATAATTTTCATTTTTTCAGGTATCTTTTTACACCTGAAATCACTCATCAAATGTGAACAGTGGTTTCTGGAACTTGGAAAAATTATTCTTAACCAAATAAATTATCACCATTTTTTTCTTTCAGTAGTTATACACTGGGCTCTAATTATGAAGATGAGACAGGAAAATTGTCCTTGCTCTTTGTTTGGTCAGCCACACCAGCTGACTACAACGTGATTTAGGCTCTGAGGCGCTACTGTGACACAAAGACTGCTTACACAGCATTCAAATTCTTTGTCTCATTTGACGACAAAGCTGGGCATCAGAATAAAGGAGCCTAAACACACCACGGTGCAATACCTATCAGAAGGAATTCATCAGAGGGTGGGCAGGCACTGGCACAGGATGCCCATAGAAGTTGTGTGTGCCCTATCCCTGGAAGTGTTCAGAGCTGGGTGGGACAGGGCACTAAGCAACATGGTCTAGCAGAAGGTGTGCCTGCCCATAGCAGGGGGTTGAAACAAGATGATCTTTGAGGTCCCTTCGAACACAAAGCATTCTATTATTCCATGATCCTACAATTCTATGATTTGCAGGAAAATAAGGTCACCAACCTGTCATCTCTGTCAGTGGCAGTAGGGACTGGCAAACATTGCCATCATTCCCTATGCTATCTGCAGACTGACTTTCTTCTATTCATGATCTTTTGTAAATGTAAATCATGTGCAATTGTTTCTGACTTGAGACTGAATTATTAAAATGTGTTAACTGGGAGAGTGACATTCAGTAAATAATAAGCAGATGATGAGCTTTTGGGTGTAAACTTTATGAAATATGAATATGCATGCTAGTGTTTCTGAAACACTCAGGAGTCGAAAGCATTTTCTCTGCTATCTAAAAAATGTGTAAATACTTCATACACTTGTGAATTCATTTTCTTATTGTTTTTGCATTCTCCTTGAGATCAGTTCGGTGTTCTGTATGCTGAACATAAAACCCCAAATACATTTTGGTAGTGAAAATACTTGTTTCAGTTAATGAAAATCACCCACATGGGCTGCTATTTCCTGTTAAAAGTGGGATGCCTTTTATAACTTGAAGGTGGTATTAGATTTTTAATTATATATTGCTGTATAATACTACTTAAATAGAACTTGAAAAAGAATTCTTTTGTAGAGAGTAAGTGAAGTTTAATGCATGGGTTCCATTTAATTAGACATTTTCTGCTCTAATAGTTTAATTCCCTACCCAAATTTCATTTCCATAATCAAGATTGTTGACATACTATTACTTCATCAAAAATTCACTGCAACATTCGCTTTCTAAAATTCTCATTATTTTATAATTAATTGAGAATATTTGAATAATGCTAAAAGACAGTGAAGTTTACAAAGTCATTGGGTAAGATTCAACTGTCAAAACAACACTGGTATTGTGAGTTTTACAAACTATAATGCAAAATAATAAAACTGTGGTAAGTACAGTGAAAAAAATATGTGTTATTGTTTGCCCTGTTAATGTGTTATTTCTCTCTTTCTTATTCAAGCACATTAAGTGAAAGGTCCTCCAGTAAGAGCTCTGAAGCTTTTTAACCACTATGTTTACAAAATCTCTCACCAGATTATTTTCCAATTTTATGTAAAACAGTACTGAATAATGTAGGAATTTGGGCAGGAATGATAAATTCTGCTACAGTATCTTACCAGTAGAGTCATGGTCCAGTCTACTGCTGTGTGCAATTTTTCTCCTTCTGGATACTTGTGTTGTAACTGGAGATGTGGGCAGGGATGTGATACAGGAAGTGTTGTTCCCTTCCCTTAAATTAGCACGAAAGAACATAGAAATATGTTTTGACTTAGGCAGACCAGCTTTCTGCAAAACTGCCCTACACTGTAGTCAGATGCATAAAAGGTGTAGAGGAGAATAGTACTCACCCCTCAAAAATGGTCTAAGATCAGCAGAGGAGAAAGGAAAGTGGCAATGGAAACCTTCTCAGAATTAGGAACCATCTGCATCCTGGATTATGGTCTTAATTCTCCTAGTTCCTTGAACAGGCTGTTTCAGAAGACTCTTTCAATGTCTTGTTCCATGTTGGGCTTATGGGCTAACAGTGCTCAGGGACCCACTTTTTGCCTTAAAAACTGACCATGGAACTCTATTAACACAAGTAATAAGAAAGATGTAAATGGATATCTGTGAGCAAATTAAAGTATTATGTAAGAATTCACTTAGAGGTTGCTATTTTACTGTCAGAGATTTTCACTGTAGCCAGCTTTTATCATGCAGTAAGAATCAATTTTGTATGATATTAGAATAACAGAGGGAGAAGAGCTATGCTTCTGGGTAGAGGTATGTTTTGGGAGAGGTTGTAGAAAGTATTACTGTTGGAAATATAAAGCATCCATCTTGTAAACTTCTCTGGTTGCCTTGAAAGAAAAGAAGACATCATATTTAGTCCCCTCCAACACCTAACTTTTAATCCCTATCTTTTATTTTAATTTCTGTTTCCAGTCTTCAGAATAATCAACTCATCCTTTCATTTTACAAAAGCAAATTCTTTGACCTGAGATATTGTGACTCCATCCTTTTACCTTTCTTTCACAGGCATTTCTAAAATCATAATATGCTCAGGAAGGATACTCACCAAGTAAGTAGTCAGTACCAATACATACACTATCTATCTATCTATCTATCTATCTATCTATCTATCTATCTATCTATCTATCTATCTATCTATCTATCTACACATATGTATCTCTATGAGCATACACATGTATGTCAGGTAGCAGCCATAAAATAGGTTAAATATTGTAATTGTTCCCTTCCCCCCACCCAGCAAAGGCATAAACAGCCTGTGGAACACACTGCCCCATGTTGTTGATGCAAAAGCTGTAAGTGTATTCCAAAATTAAATAGGAAAATATACCATAGAGCACAAGATTGTCTGGAACTATGAAGCATTAAGTGTTGAACACAGCTTTTATCTCAAGTCTCCTTCATGTTTTTAGACAGAGATCACATCTTAGACCTCAGCTGTACAGCACCTGATATGTTGTCAGTGTTTTATGAGCCTTATTTCTGGAAAAGAAGATGGACAATTGACTACACTGGAAGTTGTCTCTTCTTCTACACAGTGAGTGACCATCCAGGGGTGGGAGGTTTTCAGGGTATTTGGTTTTCCTGGGATGTAACATTTGCAGAAGTATTCTTTGAGTCAGTTCTGCCTTTGAGTGAGTGACACTGTCACATGCCCACTGACAAATTTATTCAGACATGAATAGTAAGGAACAAAAGTGTTTTTCTTACTCCTGAAAATAGGCAAAATGCACTGTTATGTATGTGGGAAAGTTATATAACCTTACTTTATGAAGTCCTTGTTAAACTATGTTTTCCCCCTCTATCCGGAAGTATCTCACAAAGAACAAATACCTGGTGAAACCCCCACAGTATTCCTAATGATTTTCTCATCATAATTATCTGACAGAAGTGACATGCTGGCTGACAGGAGCAAAGGGATGCTCAGGGCTCCCATAGAGGACGTGGTGTGCCAGCTCCAAAGAAAAAGACTGCAGCCTTCTTGGTCAGACAGAATCACAACCACATGGCCGGTGGGATGTGAAGCTCAATGCCATAAGAGGACAATTGTTTGTCTTTAAAATTCCTTTGGGACACTATAGCTTTCACTCTTGCTGCTTTGCGAGTGTTTTCAGACAAGAGTGATGATGCCACATATAGCGTAAATCAGCGGGCTGACAGGAGAGAGCTTCATGTATTTCTACATGATAAAGATCTGTATTTCTCCTTTAGAAGCTATTCAAAGAGAATCAGATTTCTTTTGCACTGGCAGAAGTCCTAAGCATCACTGCACAATTACAGCACTTTGATGCACTTTGGAATTTGAAAATCTCTGGTTCTCGTAGCAGTCAGAAAGGGTTGAAGTAGAAATACTAAGGTGGGGAGACTAGAACAGAAAATGTACCAAAGAAATGGTAATTTTCCACAAGGCTGGTGTTAGTGTCATTCAATGCAGAAATACTGGGACTGAGCCAGAGTTAATAGCAGAACAATGACAGTCAGTGTAACTTCATAAATGACAGCTTTTTCTTGACCTATCTGTTCTCTGAGGAACTCTCTCTGCAATAAGGATATGCTTTCCTACTGCCTTCCATCACAGGTATGACAATAAAGTCTGTGACCTCGTATGTACTACAGCTTCTCCTTCCAGCCCTTCCTCCACCTACTTTTCCTCTGTCTTTCCACATAGCTGAATTATTTTAGCCCAAGTGTCTCTTGAATGGTTCCTGCCAAATGTAGGTTTTTTTGCTAAATTGAAAAGCTGAAGAAACAGTGTTTCTGAGCACAGTGGAAGGTACGACTTGAATTTCAACAGCTTATTGCTGTTTCAGAGTATTTAGTC
Organism: Poliocrania exsul; assembly: GCA_035041345.1. NCBI lineage: Eukaryota > Metazoa > Chordata > Aves > Passeriformes > Thamnophilidae > Poliocrania > Poliocrania exsul. The sequence continues at coordinate 35,330,295 of JAWWLZ010000001.1, forward strand.
TAAGAAAAAGACAGAGGTTACCTAAGTTCATTTTGAAATTGTGCAGGAAAATTGTCCTGAAGAACAGACAGGCTCTTTCTCAACTGATTGAGATGTGATCTTCAGCCATGGGAGAAACCACTCTGTGTTGTACAGAGCTCTTGCTGGCTGATATGCAAGGCTGCCAAGTGTTTCATTTAGAAGTTCCATTGGCACCTGCTCTCTAGTGTGTCAAAAACATGTTTTAATAGTCAAGCTGGGGAAATGCCCCATGTCCAGCACAAGAGAAGCTCTTGTACTGTTCATAGGATTTTCTCTCAAGAAATTAATGTAAGATAGGACCCTAAATCTGTTTATCGGACCCTAGGGAATTTCACTGCTTTTGATCTCATGGATTTGGTTACTGTGTTGTCTGAATCCACAGTTTAGAACTGGGCAAGAGCGTGAGGATTATGCTGTAATTAACTTTGATTCTTCAGAGCAGTAGAGAGATCATACCTGACAGAAGCACATGGGGACATGCAGAAGCATCAGGCTCTGCAAGTAAGGAAGGGCTCTTCAGAGCTCCCTGCATGAAGTATCATTGAATATTTGTTCAGGCACAGCTTAAGAAGCAATCTATAATATCATACTAAGGATTTTGTGGACACTGTGCTGACATCTATACTGCTACCTAAAGAAGGATAAGAATCACAAATAAGTTGTAAGTGATGTGGATGTTTACAGGTCCAGGGTTTGAGTTTTTCCAACTATATTAATTTGTTTAGCAATTGGGACATCACTCATGAGAGCCAGTTCATGGCCAAAGGCCAACAGACTGAGTAGGTAAGACAAACACATGGTGGAGTCCAGGGAGCAGACGGTACAAGCTGAGTAAGTTGGGGGCTGAAAACAGCCTCACAGTGACACAACCTTGATTCACCTTGTCTTTTGTCATTCTGGATGTGTTTAATGAACAACGCTAACAAACAGAGAGATAATAGAAATGGGACCTGGTGAGAGTTCAAATGGAAGGTGAAAAGAGGCTGGGACTGAGGCAGGAGTGGTGTGTGTGTGTATATCAACCATCTCACCAGTCTGATTAAAGGAAAGTAGAGGCAAGGGTGGAGGAATAAAGCTGAGGATTCTACTCATTATAGAACTTTATAAAAAATTATTATTATTACTTTAAATTATTTAGTTTTTAGGAGCTTTCTTTTCTATTTTCTTCCAAAATGCACAGAGAAGAGAGGCTGTTCTGTTCTCCTGGATGGCTGCCCTCAGCCAGGGCAGTTTCCCAAGAGCTTCTTGCCTAGGGGAGTGCCAAGTAGCTAAGACAGGACAGCTGGGCAAGAACAGAGATGGCGTGTTAAACTGCAGCTTTTATTTCCTGAGTAAATCTTCAACCATCAAGACATCTTCATGTAGAGATTTAAGGTCTCCACCTTTCCTCTTCTAGGAGTATTTTTTTGTATTAGCTGAGGTCTTGAGGGAAAGACAGCTCAAGAATGTTCAAGACATTTTGTTTTGCCTTCTATACATGCAATTATGACAATTAATTACTAATTACAGTATCATAGCCAATGTGGGATCTATTTGTCTTCTAATTTTATTATTCATTCTGGTTTCCCCATATGGAGGGCTGTCTGATTCATCTTACAATCTACATTGGGATAAATTATCTCTATAAGTGCCCATTTTTCTTCATCAGCTGCAACAGAGGCTCTAGTGACTGCTTCTGAAGGCTGGAGACATCTACAAGAGTCTCAGATTAATCCTTCCCCTCAAACATTGATTAATTCTCTAATGCTAATGAAACCCAACTTTTTTCCACAACCTCCAGCTTGCCTGGCAATTTGTTAGCCTGCTCACAGCATGGATATTGAACAAATTCCAGTACTTCCAGACTTCCTCTGAACCAACAAATGTGAACTGAGACCCTTAGACTCCAGGTTAAAAAGTAAATGTTTATTTGATTTTAGCTTTAAAGAAAACATATCTTGTCATCAGATGTGACACGTTCTTTGAAGCTATTGCCTCAGTAATATGAATCTATCAATCTTTTTAAATGGAGCATGCATTGCAAAGAGAGGTGATAAGTCTTACTAGCTGAAAAGTTATAGCTGCAAGAAATGGATTGGCTTCTGATAAGTAGGTTTGTTCTTTTTTTCTATGCATTATAAAAAAAAAAAATCCTGTCTCTCTGCAAACATGCATGCTTCCATATCCAACATATCTATTATTACGCTTTCCCTACACTACTCTTGCTTTGTCGGTGTCTTTGGAATTTGTGTCCTGATTATTTTCAAGTTAGGAAATTTTATTCCAGCTAGTTCTTCTCTCTCAGATAACATCTCCAGGAGGATTTGAATGCCCACATGGCCAGAAAACTATTTGAGGGTTTTTTTTCAGTTGATTGACTATGCAACTTTTCAATCCACAGAATTCTTCTTGATACAAAAAAATTAAGCCACCATAAGGTATTAGTCTATACTGTTGTAGTCATACTGATACAATTAATCATATGCCCAGTTTTATACTGAAATGTATGACTCTTCTTAATCGTTATCCCAAAATTAAAAAAGTAATTTTGCTTTGCTCTTAGTATACACATTACAAGTTATGTCCTTAAACTGTTAGAAGTATAATTGCACTTGTATACCCTTTCTGTTTAATTTCTCTGATTGATGAAACTAGTCTGACCTGTACAAGATACAATTTTAGAGCAATATTAAAGAACATGATTAATTTTGATTTCCAAGGCTAGTTGTCTTGGTATTGTCATTAAGAGATGCAATTAGATTTTAATTTAACCAAATCTGTATTATATTCATAATGTAGGGTGGTGGGGTTTCTTCTGTTTGATAGTAATAAAACCAAAGACTAAATCAGTTTACTGATCTTTGAAATAAAATAGAGTGCATGTGCATGAATATGTGTGTGTATTGCAAATGCAGACATAATTCAAATATTTCAGGTAGTGCAACATCTTGACAGGACCTGATGGATTTGCTATTTCTCTTTAAAGGAGGTTGTTCAACTTAGGCACCATCTTATTCAATATGCTTTTATGGTTCATCCAAATGGAAATAATAACACTTCATAGCTGGATAGCAATTCACATATTCAAAGCACTGTGCAAACATTAACTAATACAGTTACACAACATCTAAATAACTATAATACTGGCTGTCAAGGCAATGAAGAAGCAGACAAATGCAGAAGACTGTAGGCAGTTCTGGAATGGATTCTGCAGAGAGGAGGGAGGGAGCAGGATGCCTCCTAACAGAGCGAGCTTTGGTGTGCCAGTATGCTCCAGGTTTGCATTATTCTGTTTCAGCCCCCTGAAATGCTATACCTAGTGTTCATTAGCAGGTAGCAGGTGCTGGTCCTTTGCCAGTTCTGCTTTGGAAGTATTCTTTTTGCTTGTGCATCAAAATACAATGATGTCAATCCCAGATTTCCAGTGACTGGTTTCCTATTGAACATCTGGGTATAGTTCTGGGTACTGACATTTTCAGAAGTTTTTCTTTAGTTTTACTTATTTTCTTCTCCAGTTGTTGGGAATTTTTAAAGCAAGTTACTGACAAGAATGCAGAAAAAAACCTGTTTTGGTGTCTCGGTGGAATTCTGTCACTGTCAACTTCATGTTTTGTCTGGTGTATGACAAGAATATGCTGATGAGTTTATTGGAGTGCTTTAAAGATAAAGACATTTAATTCTTTTCAGCCTTCCATTAATTTCCTGGTTTAGAAATCAGTGCTACCGAGGTCTGCTAAACAGTAACAGATTTTGCAACAAAGCCCTCAGTTCCACAAGGACTCCAGCTGTAGGCACATTTCTGTCAGTGACAAACATACGTTTTATTCACTATAGCTTGAATGGATGAGAAAATAATCTGTTTTCCTGCATCCATAGCTGTATCTGACTCCTTTTGGCCATGTCTGACATATTATACTTCAATAATAAAGCAATCTGGATGTGATAAAAACACTGTGTTATTCTAGTGTTATTCTAGGCTGGGGGGAATGGGTCCAGAATTCTGGTCTTCAAGTAGAAGGGAAAACTTTTATTTTCAGTGTTAACTTTTATTTTTGCTTTTTAAAGTACATTTATGTGCCATTTTTGATTGTAAACATTCAAAAGTGGTGTACAAATGTGATTATAGACACAGTTTATGAATGGATAGCTTCACACATAGTTGAAATAAAGCAGCAGTTGCTGGGAGATGTGGAAATGTTTAGCCATGAATAGCATTCTGCAGAGCAATTCAGGGCATGTTGAACAGATACACCCTTGCTTGTGAAAAGTAACATGTCTTTAAGATCATATGGATGTTATTTCTGGTTTTACCATTTATTTAAAAACATGGACCTGAGAACAGGCCATCATTTCTAGTGTATTGTGATGTTGGTTTATCTAATTGCTAATCAAATTAGTAAATATCTATGTAAAAATTGCTAGCAACAGACAGATTTCTATTGCTTCTCCCTGCAACGTTATTGCTTCTCATTGCAGAACTGAGGCGTTTATGTTTTGAATGCAATGTTAAATTACCTACACATATGCACAAATAAGAGAGAAATGGGAAACACAGAAAACTGAACTTAAATGTTCTTTCAGAATATTGAATTCCTACATCTTGAGAGCAATTCTGTCAGACCCCAGTGATCTGTGATGTTTCGTGAAGCCTTTCTGTGAAGCTGACCTTCAAATTCTTTTTGTCCCTTGACAACTTCACTGGGTTTGCAAAAGTTTGGCTCCTGTCTTGATACAGCAGTGTTGTCACCACCATTTGACTCTCCAAAGTCACATTTGTGCCCTCCCTGAATACACCTCTTCTGAAATCTGTAGTGATGAAGCATTTCTAGGTTTTTCCTTAGGACCCACCAGATGTCGCAGTTTCTCCAAAAAGAGTGGTTTCTCCAGTCTTTTGTAACTGCAGCAACTTCTTAGGTGTTTGTGTGCAGTATTTCACTCAGCAATAATTCAGTCTTAGGTAAGTTATTGCTGAGCAACATGCTCCAACCTTTTATGTATTTTTAAGTAGAATACACTGATATGAAAATATCCCCATTTTACTTGTGGAAACCTAGGGAAGATGTTTGCTCTCATGCTGAACACCCAAGGACTGTGTGGTACTGTCTCAGGTTGATTACTGTACCAGAGGCATTTTCTGAGTTTTACTGCCACTGTCCCTTCATTAAGTCACATGTTTTATGTCTGAGCTCTCTTTTTGTTGCTGCTCTGCTGTCTGTCCAAAATGGTTAAATGGATCCCAGTTAACGAGATGCTGCACTAAGGGAACTAAGTAAATACGTTTGTAATGGAAGTATGACTGATAGAACGTGCCTACTAGTTAAGCCAACTAAAATTTGTCTAGTCTAACTTTAACTACTTAAAAATTGGATAATTTCTCTGAAGAAGCTGTTGTGCCTCCCTCTGCAGTTGAGGGAGAAAAGCACTTGCGCTCAAGGACCATTTCATCTCTACCTAAAATTAGTGCTAGAAAAATCTCCTCTGGAGACACCTGTATCTCTCTGTTAAGTGTAGAAGGAAAATAAATTGCTATTTCAACGTTGATGATTAGTTTGAAGATGGTTAGAATTAGGTGATCTTAATAGGCACAGCGAATAAAAACCAATCTGCTTTACTTTTTTTTCTGTTGCAGCCTGAGTTTAAAATCAACAGGATAGTTGTATTCTTGATCTCTATCAGTAGTAAAGAGGCAATATTCATGCTATTGCAGCTATGCAAGTACTTGTGACCCTGTTGGAATAGTACCTAAGCTACTGCTTAGGTGAAGAGCTCATCCAAAGTGAATCTTATCCATATGCATCCTTAGACTTGCACCAAAGAAAATAAAAAAGCCCAGTGGAGATATAATTTAGCTTTAAAAAAATGCATTAATAAGGTGTTGATTTTTCAGTTTTTGAGATAAATTTTGACAGGTGGAAAGAGTGAGGTTCACTTAACAGTAGCAGTCTAAGATTCAGGCATGCAGACTGAGCTGGCTGTCTCAGCTTTCCCTATAATCAGTGGAGAAAGTAAGGGCTGAACAGGAGTCTGCTTGCATGGGAAAAAAAATGATTTACCTCCCTTACTTATAAAGACAATTTATAGAAGTGTCTTGGCAGCTAATGTTAGATAGGATAAATCCTATTAAAAAACCCCTCTAAATGTTAAAATAAGCATATGCATATATCCTGTTTTTATAGTCAGAAAGAACTTGGCAGTTTGAGCTTGTAGGGGGCTAATACAGATAAATAGTAAAAAGAATAATGAAGATACATGCTCTACTGGAATAACAGAAGAAACTTGCAGCCTGTGGCATGCCAGGAGATAAGGAGTCGAGAGCAAACCTAAACTGGGATGTCTTGTTCCTCAGAGAGCACCATATGATAGGCTGGGATTTTTTCCCATTCACACTTCAAGCAGCCATAAAAAAAGGAGAGGTTGCATTTAAGGGGGCAAATGTGTGCCCACTCAAAAAAATCCTGGGACCATTTCCAATAAATACTCAAAATACAGATGTCTGACTTGAAAAAAACCCAAATATCATTTCAGAAATTAGGAGAATTTGTTGTGAAATGTGGCAAGGAAATGTCCTGACCTCAGCTGGGAAGAGGCTCTGTGCACTACATGGACTTATCCAAATGTGCAGTATTAAATATAGCTCCTTCTGGCATTCAAAATTGCCTACTACTGATCTATTCTCACTGAGAAATGACAGCACTGCTGGTGTAGCTGAGTCAAATGGTTACTGTGAACGTGGCTCTTCTTGGCAGATTCAGTCCATATTCATAACACTTTCTGCAGGACTGAGACCAGTTTATAGTCTTTTTAATTCAATTTCTCAGCTTGATCAGTTTGAATTTGCTAACAAGACCTCTTGCTTCAGCAGTGGAGGAAGGCAAGCATCTTAGATTTCTGTTTCTTTAGCTTTTAACCACTGAGTGAATTCTCAGTTATGCAGATGTGTGTGAAAGCTGAGCTGTTCAGCCAGTCATCCTTGGACCTGGTGGACAGTGTGTGGGTCTGGCACTGAGATGTCTTTTCCAGTTACGGTTTTAGTGTTTGCCTGCTGCATTGTGTTGGTTATGCCAATCAACAAAATGCATTGCTTCATCTGGAAGCTGGTTGGGGAAGAGGACAGAATGGGATGGTGTGGCATGGGAAGGGATGGAGTGGGTTGGGATCTGTTCCCCCTTCTCCATCTCAGCAACTGTGGCTGAACATGAGAGGGAGGACAGGACTATGGGGTACAAGAGATGATGTGTGGCGGAGAGTGGAAATTGTTATTGTAAGGGAAAAAGGGGCCAAGTGGAGTGGGAAGACATGGAGAAGTGGCACTACCTGACCCACATGATTCTCCATGGCTGCCACCTTGCACTCCACACAGCAGAAGCACAGGGAAGCAGCCAGCTGCATCTTCACTTTCCTGAAGTTGGTCTCCTGAAGTCAAGGGTAAGTGTCCTGGGCTTAATGTCTGCTACTAAGGGCATATATTGGGATAAAAGCAGGTTTTCAATACAGCTAAATAAAAGAATTTTAGCTGTGTGAACCTCACCCAAGAGACTTAGGGTCTAGAGTCAGTAACAAAGAGATGAAGAATAGCTAGAGAAACTCCATAATGACTTCTATAATTCAAGAAAATTGTCCTGGTTCAACATCAAAGGCAAGAATATTGTATTTTCCCTTTTCTTCTGCCCATAGAGAACCATGCTGCATAAAATATCTCAGTACTCAAAGTCAAGGAAAAGAAGTGATGACCTGGCAAAATCATGTTCTCAACATGGCTGTGTGTTAGGAGTGCAGTCTTTGAGGTGCCTGAGCACCTCCTTTCCCCTTAGCCGAGGCTGACACTTCTCATTCCTCCCTTTCTAATCCTTAGAGAAATTTTGTGTCCCTGCCACATCCCTTCCACATCTGCAGCCTCCCCTGGATTGCCTAACTTTCTCTTTTCTCTTCTTCCACTGAAACAGTTCATTGTAATTAGCAGAAATGGCTATCACGAAATATGGGGACAAGATGTGAAAAACCCTTATGGAGAAAGAATTCATACCTGCTGCCAACAGAAAGTATAGAAAGCTTGACCCCATTGTGACCAGCTGGTCTTTTAAATGTTTTTGATGGAACCAAATGTGTATGGGTAATATTTTCCTAGACTGCTGAAAAATGAGGCTGAGTGTAATCTGGTTTGATATTAGCAGGGTTGGTTTGCACATCACCTTCTGCATTCCTTCTGAAATATCATTGATAGAAATGTTATTTGGAGAGTGAGGTCTACTTTATATAGACTGTTATCTAAAATATTGTGATCTGCAAAGAAATCCTTTAGTCTTCAGCATTTCTACATTGATTGGCCACTACTTATTTTTTCATTCCTTATTCTCATTTTAATGACAGGATTTTCAAAATAAATTGTCTGATATTGGAGGCTTAGTCACATCAACTGACTTCTAAAATGCTACCCATCCAGTTCACAGTACAGACAGCAGTTGTACCTTTGTGGCAGCCATCAGTAGCTGTTAAAAGAGATGCAACTTACTGTCATGATCAGAGAGGTGAAAAGTTAAACAAAAATTTAAGCCGATTTATAAAGGTGACCCTTCAGGGAAAACTTGGCAGCAGATTGAAGCAGTCTTACAGATATCTGAACAATGTAGTTTAGTTTTTATACTCTTGATTCTTGAAAAGGAAGTGCAATTGTCCTTCAGAGCCACAGGGAAAAGGAAATTTCTAGAGTTATCTTTGAGTCTCATTAAGAAGTCTGTTGAAGGGCTAAAACCCACTGTGTCTGTTGTTTTTTGTCACTATTTTTAAAATAAGGCCAATATACCCTCATGCTTCTCATCAGCTTATAAGCTTTATGCATTTATATCCTTTAAGATAGAACTCTATAGTCATGATCTGATTCAAATCCCTTTTTACCCCTTTTTAATTCAAACCAAGTTATTGTACTGTGTTTTGGTAGTAGGAGACTGCAATGGTGTTGTCTCTGAGGAGCTGCTGGAAGCTTCCCCCATATCTGATGGAGCCAGTGCCAGGTGGCTCCAATGCAGACCTGCCACTGGCCAAGGCTGAGCCCAACAGTGATGGTGGAAGCACCTCTGGGATAACAGATGTGAGAAGAAGAAAAAACTGCTGGGCAACAGCAGCAAGGAAGAGGAGTGAGAATACATGACAGGAACAGATACTGAAGTCAGTTAAGGGTAGAAGGTGCTCCAGGTGCCAGAACAGAGATTCCCCTGCAGCCTGTGGTGCAGACTATGATGCGGCAGCTGTGTCCCTGGAGCTCATGGAGATTCATGGTGGAGCAGAGATCTGCCTGCAGACCCTGGAGGACTTCATGCTGAAGCAAGTGGATGCTCAAAGGAGGCTGTGACACTGTGGGAAGTCTGTGCGGGAACAGGTACCAGGCAGTATGTGTAATCCCATGGAGAGAGAAGCCCACACCAGAGCAGGTTTTCTGGCAGGACTTGTGACCCCATAGGGAAACCATGCTGGAGAAGCCTATTTCTGGAGGACTGCATCTCATGGAAAGGTCCCACACTGCAACAGTTCATGGAGAACTGCAGTCTGTTGGAAGGACTCCCATTAGAGTGGTTCATGGACGACTCTCCTGTGGGAGGGACCCCATGCTGGAGCAGTGGAAGAGTGTGAAAAGTCTTCCCTCTGAGGAGGAAGGAACAGCACAGAAAACATATGATGAACTCCCCATCCTCCTGCACTGTTGTGGGGAGGAATTTTAAAAAAGATGTTTTTAAGATTTAGTTTTTATTTCTCATTACTCTACTCTGATTTGATTGGCAACAAATTAAGTTAAAGTTGAGTGTGTTTTGCCCATGACAGTGTTTGGTGAGTGATCGATCTCTCCCTGTCCTCATTTCACTCCAGAAGCCTTTCATTATACTCATTCATTATACATCAACTTTGGGGGCCATCTGGTGTCCAGTCAAGGTCAACCCTTCACAGGTATTTTCAAGAGCACTTCATACTGGAAATTGTCTCCTCACTAATGAGACCTGTTTTTCAGCTTTTTATTAAACCTGTCTTCCCACTGCCAAGTCCAGGCTGACAGAAACTGTTTGTGATCAGGGACATATCATAAGGTTTTGATTCTAGCATTACTTTTACTCCAGATTTTTGTTATTTTTCAATTACTAATTAACTTTCTCTTCTCCACAGACAGACAAAAAGCTGGAGATGAAATTTTTTTTGAGGCAATTTTTTTGGTCAGAAAACTGTTGATTTCATAAAATCGGTTATTAAGAAAGCAGCTTCTCTGGGAAAGCTTTTAGTGAGAGATCACTCCAACATGGGGTAGAATTGACTTTCATCTCATAGAAAGAGCAAATACTGCACTACAGAATGTCAACCAGACAAGCAAAGAGTTAGAATGTGTGGGACCTGAGCCCAAGTTAGTTCTATAAATCACAAAAAAAAATTAATTTTTTTTCCCTCTAAATCAAATCAGCTTTTTTCCCAGAGACCTACTTGTTAGACTATTACATTGAGAATTCTCATATCAAATAAATACAAATTTCTTCATAGTTATGATACTCCAAGGTTATAAGAAAAGAGAAAGATTGCAGGGAGAATATATACCTTGTATTAGACCAAAAGGCAAGCTTACATAAAATTTCTGCAGTTTTGTGCACTTCTGAAATGTGCTTGGCTTTTTTTTCAGCTGTAGATATTATTTCTGTTGATGAAACTTCCCCTTTTGGGAAAGTTTTTCTATTTGTATTCTGCTGCTGCAAAAAAAACCCCCAATAAATCAACAAACTCAAAACAAAACCAGTATCTCAAGCAAACGTTACTTTTCAAGCAGCCTGTCTTACCTTTTGAAATTCTCAAAGACCTTCATGGAGCCTTTGTTGTTCTCAGCAGGAGATGAGTTCAGAACATTCCAGTTCTCATTGTGCCTCTGGACTGATGGTATTTCAGGTAGATTTGAAAATAGATGAAAGGAGTTCAATCTTCTCTAAGGCTATCAAAGCATACAATAAACCCATCATACATACAAGAGAATAGGTACACAGAGTACCCAAAGCCAAAATTTTATTCTCAGTAGCATGTTGTCTCTGAAGGCAATGGGTTCTACATGGCCAAAGTCATCTTCAGTTACCATTTCTCACATTTACAGTCTGTTGCATACAGCTCAAATTACCAGAGCTTCAGATGGAACCAGTTCTCAAAGGAGTAATTCTTCCATATTCCTTTCTGGAAGAAAACATATTGACAGGGAAGTTTCTAAAGAAGTTATGAAGTTATATCCTCACAGAATTTACACTTAGATCTCCAGGGAAATTGTGTTGAAGCATGCTAAGCACTACATTGCTGTTTTCAACAGCCATTTAATCTAGTGGAAGCTGTATGACAGGGTATGGTACCACAAAAGGTGATCTGTCAGAACCAGCCCAGTACAGAGAAAGATGTCTCAGCCTACCAACTGCTGGATGAATGTATGTATGAAATCCATTTCTCTCATAAGGATTTGATGCTTACTGTGGAGACTAGGTCAGTCACTGCTCCTTCTTGCAGCTGCAAGAGGAAGTGGTTGTGTCATGAGGTGCTTAGTAATGAGAGTATGTCGTTTTGGTCTTTTCCTGCATTGGTGGATAGGAACCAGTATCAGCAGCAATCTGGACTACAGCCTTGTGCACAAAAGGGAGCATTTTTCTATCCTGTTTATCATAACTTTCACTTTAATAGAGTAGTTTGATATTTAATGAGCTAGAGAAGCATGAACAAAGCTATAGCCTTGTGGAGAGGTGTTACTGGAGGGGGGTGGGGGAAGTGGTTTTATTTACTGATGCAGCCAATGTATAATTTATATGACACAAATTAATTCTATAAGGTTTATCCTACTGGTAAGAACAGTTGCCTAGAAGGTGAAAATTTCCAATCCCTAACGACAGACCAGGATAGTTGTGGTTATTATCCTGGTCTGTCATTCCTTATCTTGGCAGGTTCTCTTACTGCTGAGCTCCTAAAGAAGGGAAAGATGATTCCCTCTTTCTGCAGGTTGGTTTGTTTGTTTTTGTTTTTGTTTTTTTCTTTTTTTTTCCCCCAGGGTCTGACTTCAAAGCAAAGGGATGCTTTGAAACTGTACTGAAGTGGGCTGGACTGCTTTCTGAAGACAAGGTAGGTGTCTATGCCCAAAGTGATGACAAATAAATAGAAAGACCTATCAACTCTTGTTTAATTTTTGAGTACTCTAAAATCACTGCACACTCCCAGTCATATGAAAGTTTTCTGTGTGCTTGTGTCCTACCTAAGCTTAAGCAGAGTTTGTCTCCAGAGTCGTTGACATTTACCTAAGGACCTTTTGAAAGTGAAGAGGCACTTCACTCCCTTACAGCTGGATCCAGTCAGCTTCCTCAGCACGTGCCAAGCACCTATCAGCAATCACAAGACCCTCAGTTCAAAAACATAGAGCTGCCACAGGAGGAAAGGACTGACTCTTCTCCCCAAACCTTTTACAAATGGCCTGTTAGCTGCTGGAACTGTTGCCTGTGAGACAAAAGGCTTGGAGTTCATGTAGCCCTTCTCAGCTGCAGTCTACAAGGGCAGCCTAGTGCATAATTAATGTTTAGGGAGATGATGTAGTGTTTTCTGGTAGCTTGCATCTGTTAGGACAGACCTCATGCTTTCAAGGTATGTTTTTTAAGCTGCATAGCACTGTATAGTATAGTAATAGCATGAACTTGCACAATATTTTAAAAGCAAGTACCAAACCTTGCAATGAATTGCATAAAAGAAACTTAAACAGGAAAAAAATGCAAATAATGCCAACACTTTTGAAACAACACCTTCTGCGTTTTAACTAGCATCTAATTTGACAAGGAAATAATTTGTTTTGAATTTTTATGCTCCTTTTTTAAATGCAAATCAGAGAAAATAGGCTCTAGAAATTAAGATTGAGAAGTCAGTTTTTATAGTTCTTATTAGATTTTGAGAGGGCCTCTCTTCAGACATGGCTTTCTCTAGCTGTGAAAGAAAATCCAATAGTATAATCATGTATGTCTGTTCAAAGTACATAGAGCTGCTGTTAGGACTCTGTATGGCACAGCTGGAAGGAAACTGCAACAGGAGATACAACTCCACAGTGCAGCTTCTTAGGAAGTGATTCCCAGATGGACTAATTATTTCTCAGATTGTGGATTGCAGCTCCTAAAATAAGGAAAAGGGATAAGGAGATGTTAACACAGAGGAATTGAGGTTATATATCTATGCTTGTAATGGTAATAAATAAATAGGAAATCTTTGTGCTGTTGTTGAAGTCTCTAAGTACCTAAAAATGCTCTTTGCCTAAGGCAAGTCACAAGAGGAAAGAAACAATCTGAAAATCTACTTATGTGAAAAGACCTTGAGAAAGAAAATCTGTAGAGAAATTCAGGGGTTTGCAGGAAAGGTGCTCACCATGAGCTGGATAGTTATTCCATTCCTGCTGGTTTTAGAGAGAAATACGTGATAACTTCATTACACTAAGCCAGGCAACATTCACATTTCTGCTTAACTACATACTTATGGAAGCAGAGTGAAGTTGGAAATAGATCATAAAATGAAATGAGCTGGTCTTTTTCTTCAACACAACAGACACCAGGTCTGTACCAAGAGATCTCTGAGGGAACTCTTGTAGGTATCTCATCACTTTATCCATGTTGGATCTATATCTTTAGTTGTCCCACAGCCCTAGTGAAAACACGTCTTTCAGAGTCTGCTATAAACTGTAATTATTTATTTACTAATAAATAAATATGTTTAAAAATTAATGATTAAAAACAATAAGTGTATACAGAGCTGTTTGAAAAAACACATTAAAGGAATTGTATGATATGAGTAGGAAAAACATTTGCTAGTAATATAAGTGATAAGTATGTAATAATAAATAGTAATAATAGTTCTGTAAAAACTAATCAAATATGTTTTTTCCATATCTCTACATATAACAAGCCCTGTGCAGATAGCTTTTGATTTTAGAAATCTTAATAAATGACCCATGTTCTTTTACTGAGGCACTTAGGCTTTATTCTTACACTTCCTAAATCTCCAAAAAATGGTTGTTCTTCAAGATTTTAATGACTGTAGGCAACCCTTTCAGAAGCTCTAGGGTAAGACATAAGGGACAAAAACTATATACTAATGTGTATAAATTAAACAATTGTTTCCTTGTTTGTGAAGACTGAAAATAAAGGTAACAATGTCTGATGAAGTTAACTTGACCAACAGTAAATCCTGCTGTCTGATCTCATTTTGAAGATCAAAATAAGGAATCTCCTTGAACTATAAAATTATTTCAAGATATTTCATTCAAATATATGGCTTGTTCAAAACAAGGACTTTGGGTCCAGGAGAAATTAAAAGCTCCTACAGATTTTTCGGTGAGAGAACTGAGGTGGACAGGCACATCGCCCCTGCAAAAGAGCATTAAAGACCTTTGCTCTTGTATTTTCAAGGATTTGTCCCATTGTGTTGTCAGTTTTAGTGGGGGTGGGGAGGAACCAACGGGTGTTTGTGACAGTTTGGTTATTTTTCTTTGTTTTTGTCATATCCCACCTGTAAGGTGAGATAACAGTCAAAGTCTGTATATAGACATCGATGTAAAAGGAACATATACTCAGTAAACACTAACCCAATATCAGGCTGGAGACCTGCCACTAGTGGGGTTCCACAGGGCTCCGTCTTAGGCTCAGTGTTCTTCAGCCTCTTCATAAATTACTTGGATGCAGGACTGAAAGGAGTACTGAGCAAGAACTGGAAGAAGCTGTTGCCTTGGCAATCGCCAACCATACAAAGTTCAACAAGGGAAAGTGCTGGATTCTGTACCTGAGATGGGACAACTCTGGATGTTTGTACAGCCTGGGGAAGGAGATGATGGACAGTACCATGGAGAGGGCTCTGGGGGTCCTGGTTGCCAGCAGTGCCATGGCAACCAGGAGGGCCCTGTCCTACGGAACATCAGGCATAGCATCACCAGCAGGTTGAGGCAGGGGATTGTCCTGCTCTGCTCTGCACTGGAGCACCCTCACCTTGAATATTGTGTGCAATGTGGGGTACCACAATGTAAGAAAGACACTAAACTATTAGACAGTGTTGAAAGGAGGGCAATGAAGATGGTGAAGGGCCATGAGGGGAAGCTGTATGAGGCACAGCTGAGGTCACTTGGTCTGTTCAGCTTGGAAAAGAGGAGACTGAGGGGAGACCTCATTGCAGTTACAATTTCCTCATGGGGGAAGAGGAGGAGGAGGCAGTGATCTCTTCTCTGTGGTGGCCATTCCTAGGGAATGGCCTGAAGTTGTGTCAGGGGAGGTTTAGGTTGAATATTAGAAAAAAGTTCTTCACCCAGAGGGTTGCTGGGCACTGAAACAGGTTCACCAGGGAAGTGGTCACAACATCAAGCCTGACAGAGTTCAAGAAACCTTTGAATAATATTCTCAAGCACATGGTGTGACTCTTGGGGATGATTCTGTGCAGGGCTAAGGGTTGAACTCAATGATCCTTGTGAGTCCCTTCCAACTCAGCATATTCACCTAAGGTATGCAACTTTATGAGAAGTCGTGGTAGGCCTTGCATTACGCTAACAACTTTAGGAGAAAAAAAGTGCAAGGGGAGGGAGAGAGAGACCCAGACCTGGAGGCTTGCCCCAGTTTGGGACATCTGGAGCCTTCTCTCATTCCCATTTCAGGAGTACCAGAGGCACCAGTCAATAAAGGGAATTGACACCAGTGCCCTTCCCATGACTTCCTTTGTCCCACCTGTGGAACTTTCCTTCGGGGCATTGTCCAGTCACAATACAGTCACTTGGGCCTTGTTGCTTGCAGCTTTATTTTGCTCTTCAGCTACATAAGCTGTTTTACTTCCTCTCAATAGGCCTGGACTGATGGGAGAGTCTTTGTGTCCTTGCCCCAACAGCTTTTAATCTAAAGGCAGAGTGAACACAACAGCAGCAATCCATATAGAACAAAAACATCTGAGAAAAACAGATTCATTGTGTTTTGATAGAATGTGAGTGACTTTCTAAGAGGCTCAGGGCCAGGTCATCATCTCATATAAATCCATTTACCATTAACTTCATTGAACTTGAACCACCTAAAGACAGATGAAGGTCCAAGCTATTTATACCTTTGAAGGGAGTATGTTGCCTCTGGACAAGAGCTATTTCAGCTCTGTGCTGGTAGAGGACCTTGAGAAGTAGGGTCAGGCTACAGCTGGACCTCTGTTTAGTAGATAGTATTTTATTTCAAATGACTGCTCAGAACCTCTGGCCTCAGCAGCAGTCAGATGGTGCAGCTCCTTATCCACAGAGGTCAGATCTAGATGGATATCATATTGCTGGAGTCAGTCTAGCATGATTTCTGTCTTCTTTTTGGTAGTGTCACTTGGCTAGAAATCCAGTCCTTGTGGTCATGAATAAAACACTCATATCACTCCAGATTTCTCTTGTATTTATAAGTCTGCTCCATTCAATCAGATATTTGCCTGAATAGAACATCTGTTATCAATGGCCATTTTGTCCATTTCAGATACTGAGAGAGCAAAAGAATATATATTATTGCAATTAGGCTGATGACCAGCACATTAATAGCCTTTTCATAGTGATTCAATAAAAATTAATAATCTAGTGTCATATTAGCTTAATTTTGAAGAATCACATGAAAAGAATATTATCCTGGGTTAGCAAATATACTGTGTAAATAGCAATTACTATGGAGACATAACTGAGTTAGAGGCAAAGCATATTAGCTAAGTGCTTGCAGCCCAGGTATTTCACAAAAAGCTTATGGGCTCTCCAGCTAATATTGTCCCCAAACATCATCTAAAGGAATTGACTTTTAAAAAAGGAACTCTAGATTGGCAGACAAATAACTAATTAATTTTATACCGGAGAGTCATAAATATTTTGATGCTGTTTTTTTTCTGGAGATTTCTCTGTAAGCAGATATTTAGACAGAACCTATGCTAGAGCTGAAAGATGGCAAACGGAAGGTGGTAATTTGGTGTTTCCATGGTTCTGTATCTGTGGTGGAAAAACAGTTCCAGAGTTAGGCTGTGAGGGCCTGGCTTGCTACAGCCATGAATGTACATGCAATGTAGCCCTTTGAGAGATTCTGCAGTGTATTCCAACAGATTTTTAGCACTTTTCTGTGGAGAAACCTCCCTTAGACTGCTCTGTGTTATTTAGATTATTTTTAAGGATGGGAGAAAGATTTTGATCATTTAGCATGGTCTGCTTATCTCATGTACGTAAATGGAGGTTTTCAAGACATGATGCGACAAGGTGATGGATAATCTCAACTAGGCTCTCTTTCCCACAAAAGGTTGAATGAAATTATCTTTCAAGGTCCCTTCCAACATGGCCTGTTCTATGATTCTATGAAGAGACATGAAAGGACACTTTTGAGGAAGTCATTGCTGGCACAGGCAGTCGGAGCAGGGCTGCGGAGCACCATGTGACTGAAAGGACCAGCAAGACACCCACTGGATTCAGCAATGAGACCTGGTCACTGCAGCTTCAAAGGGGGTTGTAGTCCTGATCCAGAAGTGATGGTGGTGGTAGAAGCCCCAGGTGGTAGAAGTCCCATGGAGGGAGGGAAGGAGACCCTCAAGCTGCCAAGTGAAGTCTGAGTGTGGAGTTTTACTGGGCTCAGGGTAGGTGAGAATGCCTATGGTACCTTCCTTGGGGCAGGGAGTTTTTCACTGGATGATTAATACTGGATCACAAGATATTTCAAGAGTCTTTGACACCTAAGATGTTATGACTGCCTATTTTATCAGCACAGGTAGATTCATTATGGCCATCAACAGAAATGAATATCTTCAGGTCATGTGTGTGAATTGTCCTGATGCCTCCCAAAGGGGAGTTATCACAGGTGAGTCATTTGTGTAGGACAAAGAAACAATACCCAGCTTGTAGCCTGAGGAGGCAGGCCCTCAACACCTGGATTGTCTGAGTCATCAGCATTGCAGCCTTTTCACACTTGTGAATACGTTCTTCTAGGATAATAGAATACTGCCCTTAAGTTAAGTCCCTCCCCACAGTCTAAATTAGTAGGCATATTTGGGGAAAGGAGAAAAGATAAGGTGTATACCAGAGTCTTTGTGTAACTGAGGACATTATAGGCTGTAGAAGAAGCACCGAGGTTGGACTGTGTAGCTGTGTAAACATGATACACCTGCTTTGTGCTTCGTCCATGTACACATGGTTCACTCTTAAAATAAAAAGGACCAGGAACCTGTCTCAGGTGTTGAAGACAAGTGGAGTAGCATACATTTCTGCATCCCAGAGCAGGATTAACACCTCTCTGTTTCCCACTGGGTCAGTCTCTGCCTTGTGCTATTCCCAAAACTCTGTCCTGCACATCTCTGGGAGAGTGTTGGCTGGCATGGGCCAAAACTGCACCAGGTCAAGGCTGACGGTTGAGGAAAGGCACAGCAGAAGTCTTGCTGATGCAGCTGAAAATTGTCATGTAGTTCAGAAAATGCAGCCTCTTTCCCCAGTATGTAGTGCTATCAAATGATGTGTTAAGAACCAAATCACTACAATGATCTGGAATTAGTTAGCACCTATGGTTTCTCAGATGCCTGGAAATGTGTAGGGAGTCTTGACATGAGCTTTCAATACTGGTTTCATAGGGTGGTTTTGCAGTGAAGTATTTGAATTTTCTCAGCACATCATTGGATCCATGGACAACTGATCCCATGGATGCCACAGTCTTGCTGCAGGGAGCCCTGTTACTGCATGGTAGTGTTCCATTTGAGTATAGATGAAAACATGGAATGCTGATCATCTGATTGTGGTTGGAATTCAGAGAAAAAAAAAATGTGTGTCCGTGTCTAAAAGAGAGGTTTCAGATGCTTCGTCCCTGTAAGTATTCAAGGACAAGTTTGATGGGGCCCTGAGCAATTTGACCTAGTGAGAGGCATCCCTGTCCATGGCAGGGGTTTTGGAATTAGTTCTTTAAGGTCCCTTCCAACCCAAACCATTCTGTGATTCTATGACTCTAAAAAGTTACTAATAACAACTCTTATTCAAAATTTCTAGAAAGCTACTTAGTGACAAACTGAAATTCTACAGTTTTCCAGAACCTCAGTATAGGGAAGAATCTTTGTATTTTCAGTCAAGAAATGAGTTTTAACTTGAGAAAAAAATGGTTGTTTTAGTGCTCTATGCCTGGAAGAGGCAAGGGTGACAGCAAGTGGCAGAAGGAACAGATAGATGGATTGGCAGAGGTGTGACAGCTACGCCAGTCAACGACAAAATTATGACTCAGACAGTAACACTAGTGCAATGCACCTATGGGACTCTAATTGAATGTTCTAGTGGGATTTGAAGTCCAAGGTTCATTTTAATGTATTAAGTCCTACTGGAACCCCTAGTAATGAAACCAGGCATTTCATGCCTCCGTAAGGAAGAGAAATAGATTATATTTTATATATGTACCCAAGACATATATGTATAGAAGGTGTCCAGAAAAACTGTTCTGTCATTAGCCTGAGGCTAACTTCTGTGACTGAAAAAAGTGAGCTACAAGAGACAACCCAAAATCCCATACAAAGCAAAGTAATCTTTCTACTTTCACTATTCTTCAAGTCAGGGTTGACAAGTACAAAGAAACTTTCACATCTCAAGGTAGCAGCCAAGTGAGTCATGGGAAGTTATTTGCTATCATTCTGAGGGCAGATAGTGAAAAATCTTGAAGACTGAACCATCCCATGTACTGATGACTGATGTACCATCATCACTGGACTTGAAGTTGTACCTTTCTGAAACTGCTCACTTCTTTTTACTCGTCTGGCTAGGACATCTGAGTGGGTATGAGCCAAGATCTAATCCTCCATTCCCTACTCACAGTTTTTAACATGTGTTACTTTGAAACACTGGAGTGACCAGGTTAAGGCTAAAAATCACAGAAATTCAGCAGTGTTTTCTCATAGCATTTAGCAGACCAGGGCTTAGCCTTGAAAAGAAACTAGAAAGCAGACACCCTAACAACTGTTTTGCTTTCTTTAAGTTACTGGGAATTGTGCAATTTCAGTGCGTCTTCGCATGAGAAATCTTGTTCCTTTTACTTTTGTAAGAGGA
This sequence comes from Poliocrania exsul, assembly GCA_035041345.1. Lineage (NCBI taxonomy): Eukaryota > Metazoa > Chordata > Aves > Passeriformes > Thamnophilidae > Poliocrania > Poliocrania exsul. The sequence continues at coordinate 35,350,348 of JAWWLZ010000001.1, forward strand.
TTTAAAGGATAAGGTTGATTTTAGGAGATGATCTGTGTTTGTCTTAGAGATGTAGAAACATTGTCTGGCTTCTGTCTTACGGTTCTTAAGGTCTCATGTTCTTCTGTCTTTGAGTTTATCTAGCTGTTAGGAAGTAAAAGTGCATTTTACCCTGTTCCTGTGCCTATCTGCACCAGGGAAGATAGATATGTGTCAAAATTTCAGGAAAAAATGTTATTTGGTATGTTAGTTTGTCTGGGATAGTGTTACTTTTTTTCCCCTAATAGCTGATATGGGGCTATGATCTGGATTTTTATTGGAAACAGTGTTGATAACACAGGGAAGTTTACACTACTGCTCAGCAGAGTTTACACAGAGACAAGGCCTTTTCTGCTCCTCACCCCACCCCACCAGCAAGGAAGCTGAGGGTGCGAAAGGAGTTGGAAGAGACACAGCTGGAACAGCTGATCCCAACTGACTACCAGGATACTACATAGCATATGGAATCCTGCTTAGTGTATGGAGCTGGGGAATGAAAAAAGAAAAGTTATGACATTTGTCTTCCCAAGTTACCATTGTGCATGATGGAGTGCTGCTGTCCTGGGAATGGCTGAATATCTTCCTGCCCATGGGAATTGGTGAAAAAAATTCCTGTTTTGCTTTGTTTGTGTATGTGACTTTTGCTTTTCTTATTGAACTGTCTTTATCTCAACCCACAAGTTTTCTTACTCTTACCCATCTGATTCTCTCCCTCATCCCACTAGAGGTGGTGAGTGGTTGTGTGGGACTGAGTTTCCACCTGGGATCAAACCATGACATTTGTTTTTGTAGCAAGCCTCAATGATGTGTTTGAAGGTCTGTAGCACTAGAGTTGAAAGAGGACTTGAAACAGTTTTGGGGCTGACTCTGAGGTGTTTAGCAAAACATGGATTGAAACACTGTGCTGTTTTTTTTTTTTTAAGTTAGACACTAACTTAAGAAACTAACTTTGGTAAAACTTCTCTTCAAAAGACACAAACAGATGAGCAGGTTTTCCCTAGTGAAGCTTGCAATACATTTCAGCTGAAATTTAGAGACCTTGATTTTTAACATGTAGTTTGTTGGGCACTAGGGGCATCAAGTCTTAATGTAGATCTGGGTTGTCCTGCACTAGCTGAAGTCCTCAGAAACATCACAAGGTGTACTTAAAAAAAAGAAATAGAAAAACCAACCCATCCTTTGACTTCATAGTCAAGACTTTCATAGAAGAGTTGATTGTGAAACCAGACAGGTAACTTGTCCAAGAGCAATGACAAGGTTGCTGGCCTGTCTTTCAGTCCAGAACTAAAACATACCAGCCCTGGCAAGTACCTGGACTGGGTGGTTCTGTGCTTCTGTGCCCTGAAACTCCTGATCTGGGACTTACCTGTGGATACCCTAGCTCTCCTGTATGGAAAAATCTTGTTTAAATTCATGCCTGCAACTGAAATGATAATAGATTGCTGCAAAGTATTACTAGGATATGGTCTTGACACTTTTAAATGTGACTTCTGCAGTGTGTGTGCATCACCTCTGGTCTCATTGCAAAATTGCTAAGACATCTATAGGATCTGCTGTTAAGAGTTATAAAATATATATAACTGGATAAGACTCAAACTCCCCAGGAGCTATAAAAATCCACTTTCTTTCCAAATATGTAGAATTATTTGTTGTCTTCTTTTTCCTTGCATGTAAGAACTAACAGCTAATAGTAAAAATTATGGCCAAGTGTAAGGGCAAACTCTTCCCACAAGCAGGAATAGAGAAAGTCATGACTCTCATATTGATATGATGAGGAGAAGGCCTATTTAACCTTTTTTCTAATCAAATCTTTAGATAACTCCCATTAAGTTTACTGAATGCTATTAGCCCAATAGCCCAACTGCCTTTTGAAATATTTTCTATCAGCACACTTGTTATACTACAGGAATAAAATCATATAATGAATTCCTTCATTACAAATATTAAGAGCTATTAGGCTCCCTTTCTTACTCCATTTAAGAACGAAGAGACCTTCTTGAGGTCACTTTCTTCTTAAAGAAATATTTTTATCAGGTCTTGCTTGCTCCACTGGCAAATTGAAGCAGAATGTCCTTTTCAGTTTGAAGGAATAGCAAGAGGGTATTCCCTAGGGGAAAGGTAGCAGACAGTAAAAGGGCCCCCAGATCTTGTGAGGGATGATGCTTGGATGAGCTGCGAAAGCATCCTATACTACTGGGTGATAGTGTTAACTCATGACAAAAAACTACATGTTACACAAGAAATAGTTTGGAGGTACAATGTCCCCAAGTAAACCTTGTGACCACATGCGCATTTAGGATAGTTAAATCGAGACTAGTGTTGGTATTGCATGTCCTCCCCAGGCATTTCTAACCATCCTGGACACTTTTCACTTCATTCTTTCATGGATTTTCCCAGATGAAGTAATCTACAGAGGAAAGAAGGCAAGTGGGATGAGGAACATGGCTTCATACAGGCACAAGCCATGGCATGGACTACAGCACTTGACAGGTAAACTGCAATAGATTTTCCTGGATAAGGATTCTATCAAAACTGTTGTCCAAAATTCTGTGTCAAATTCAAGTGTTTTTTAAGGGTGGTCCTAAAGATGACATCTACTCTCAGGCTCTCTACCTGACTGTAGTATATGGTAGGTGAAAATGTTCCAATCAAATAAATCAACATCTCCCAATTGAGTGCACATCTCACCTGAAAATAACTACCCTCTAATGTTGTTTTGTAGGCTGTATTTTAAAGAGCTCTGCACTGACAGGAAAAAATCATGAATCCTAGTTAGTTTATTTTTAAAAAATCTTGTCAAGGGAATCTTAAAGGCTGGGACATATTTTCCAGCCAACAGTTTAGTCAAAGGGTTGCACAGAGCCATAAAAGACAACCCTGTGAGTGTTGGTGTAGTCTCTGTTTGGTTTTGTGAGTGCCTGTGGTGCAGTGACCGAAGAGCAGGTTTCAGTCCTGTAGCAGTTCAACACACAGGCTGTGCCTTGAGAGGGAGCAGGTGAATACGGAGTTCAACCTTGTGGCACACACAGGTTGCTGTTTCGCTAATCACTGGACAAAAGCACAGAAAGAGACAACGTTTTCTATCAGAAGAACATAGTCCAAAAAACTCAGGCAAGAGAGAGATATAAAGGGAGTTAAAAACAGTTAGCCAAAGACATCCAGCTGGTGGCAGGCAGGTATGTAAAGTGTGTTTCTGGTGAGAAGAGAATTTTTTTAAGTTTTCAGGTATTATTCAAACAGCATACCATGTGAATTTATGATTATGTGATTTTGTGTTATAATAATTGCATCATTTATAACAGTCTTTATAATGGAACTGAAGTTGCTTCACATTGTCTTAATGTAAGCCTGTGTGGAATGTTGTGAGGCACTTTGAGGAAGCCTGTTGAAGAAGACAGTGAGCTGTCTGAGGGGTTGCATCTGAGGCACCAGGGCAGGGTTTGGCTGAGAAATGAGAATGATGTGTCCAGCATAGGCAATGAAGAGACTGCAAGAAGGGGAAGAGAAATTAATAAAAACAAAAAATCTAAATATCTAATTTGAAAAAATGAACAGAGAACTTATTGCTGAAAATGCAGAGCCTTTCCACTTTGTAGTGTCAGATTAATTTAAATCTTATGTAGGGAAAATGATGTCACGGTAAATTTTTAATGCAGTGAAAGTAAAGCCAAAGCTACAGTAACAATTTCTTACAGGTTAATTCTCTGCAACTTTTCAAAATATTTATTTAATATTGTATTTTTTCAATTAAAACTGCCAACTACTTAAAGAGGAAAAAATACATAAACACAGGACTGTTTAAAAATTATACGTATCCACAGGGAGAGAGCACAAAGGTAAAGAGTAAAATTTCCACCAGTGACAGTTGTACTCTGTTGTGTTAATGTCACCCATATGTTTCAGCAAAGCCTTCTCCTACCCAGTAATTTAAAGTGCATTCCTCTGGAAAACAAACACAACCCCCTGAGCAGTATAATTCATCATCCTGCTACATTTTTGTCCATGGAAGATAGCCATGACTTAAAGCTTCCCCAGCTTAATGAGCAGTTTGTCTTGTGAGTCTGGTAACAGCTAATATCTCCTTGTAGTCATATAAATTTTGATGCATCCAGATGAGGTAGAAAAGACCAAAATATGATGCTGAAAAACTGGATAAAACAATTAGAATAACTTTTGTATCATAATTTGAAATATTAAAATATTTCTTATGTATATAGAGCACTTTGCTGATTTGGTGGCATCAAACTTATTCTGTTGGTATCAGCTGCTTGGTTTAGTAGCAGTGAACATCAGACAGGCTTCCAGGGTTTTTATATAAAGATAACATGCAGAATAAGATCTTACAGGGAAATTATGGTCTGGTTTGCAGAAAAGAATTCTGAAGCTTTCTCTCCAGACTGTGAACAAAACGCTACTTTTAATTTTTGTAGCATGTGAAAATGCATGGAGGGGAAGAGGAAAAAATAATTGGTTTCTTACATCTGCTGGTAACATGAAGAAGACTTAAATCATCTAAGAAAAGCTTAAACTGAAAGAGTATAGATTTAGACTAGATATTAGGAAGAAATTCTTTACTGTGAGGGTCATAGAATAGGTTGCCTAGAGAAGCTGGAGCTCCTCTGTCCCTGGAAGTCTTCAAGGTCCGGTTCGATGTGGATTCTGAGCAACCAGCTCTAGTGGATGGTGTCCCTGCCCATGCCACGGAGGGTTGGAACTAGATGATGTTCAAGGTCCTTTCCAACCCAAATCATTCTATGATTCATTCTATAATTCAACAATTTGTGTGATTTGCAGGTTCTCCGCATATGTTTGAGGATAACTGACCCATCCAACTGATCATTCTCATTAAGCTCCTCTAAAATCTTTTCAACTCAGCCAAATTCTTTTGGAAAAGCAGTTCTCAAAAGTGTATATCAAGCTTAGGTAAAGTGTTACTAGGTCTGTGGAAAGGGAAGAAATGACTTAACTGATAGGAACCTGTGAAATTCAGCAGAAGCCTCAGGGTAACCTGAATCCTTCTGGCCTGCTTATCACCTTTATAATACTGCCAGTGCATGATGAGGTTTTTCAATGCACACTTTTAAAAGAGTAACAAGAAGAAAAAGCAATCTTCTAAATTACTTCTTTGTTTTCATTTAGAGCTTAATCGTATTGCCAGGTCTTTCTATAATGACCTTATAAAATTATTGACTGCTCTTATTTTTTCTTTTTTTTGGTACATGCTGCTCTTAAAATCTGAGTCAGGGTTCTATATTAGAACAACCTATTCAGTAAGAGCAGAGTAGGTGATTTAATTTTACATTGCAATAATGTAATCTTCCTGCTACCTTTCTGGTTTTATTTATAAATGAAGAATTAATCTCCTTTTGTCCTTCCTCTGCCTTCCACGGCCAGAGAAGAGAAAAAGGCCTGAAATCTCTAGTGATTGTAGAAATCTTTACCAACATTTTTCTTTTACGTAGTCACAAATATTTTTACAGTCCTATACTGCAGACTTTCTTCCGTCTTTTCCTTATTCCAGCTGCCTTAGTGCTGTAGAGTCAGTTTGTCATCTGTCAGCTCGACAGCACCCAAGATCCTTTCACACTGGTACATGCACACCAAGCTGATTCTTCCTTGCAACCCATCAGGTTTTCGTCTTCTCTAAATAATCAGGCGGCTACTTGCCTTTGCCTATTTCCGTCCATGTAGGTGTTGTGAGTCTGCAGGCTGAAAGCTGTTTGCTCATAGTCATATTTAAGACTTACACAGGACAGTACTTTTAATTTCTTAACTTTTCAAGACATTGTCAATGCCAGGATATGCAAATGTAGGACATGAAGCTTGGCAGGAACAATAGCTCTTGGAAAACCTCATTAGAGTACCTCATGTACTGCTGGGGCCAGAGCAAAACTATTCTTAACAATACGCTCTTGTTCAGAGGGCAATACAGAGAAGAAGCTTGTTTTCCATTCTTCTCCATCACCCTCCAGAGTCCAACTCTCTTCATTGAGAAAGACAGAAGCTCTTAATGTAAGCACCCAAAAATAGGCTTGGGAATAAGGTCCGTCATGTTCTATTTCCTACATCGGCACTAAACATCTGGCCCATCTATTAGAAAAACACAGAGGATGTGGAAAAGTTTGGTTCAGTTCTCTCCTCTACCTGGGGAAATGTGAGTCTGATTCATTTCTTTTCTGGGGCACAGAAGGTTTGCCTTGTGCAGATATTTGTGTAAACTGCCTGATCTTGAGTTTGTTAGAGATAGCCACAGTCCTGCTTTAATTCCTTGAAAAACTAGCTATGTGAATAAAACTTTATACAGAATTAGGGAGTCACAGAATAGCTAGTATTGAAAGGGACTTCTGCAGATAGTCTAGTTGGATCATCTGCTCAAAGTAAGGTCAACCAGAGCAGGTTGGCCAGGGTCATGTACAGTCAGAATATGAGTATTTCCAGAGTATTCAAACACAGCCTGTCTGGACAACATATTCTTCTATTTGATGATCCTCACAGTAAAAAAAAAAAAAAAAAAAAAAAAAAAAAAAAAAAAAAAAAAAAAAAAAATTTTTTTGTCATGCTTAGGTTGAATTTTCTTTATTTTGATTTGTATCCATTGCCTCTTGTCCTGTCACTGGTCATCATCGGGAAGAGTTTGCCTGCATCTTCATAATTCCATCCCATCAGGCATTTATAGACAATGACAAGATGCCCCAGAATCTTCCATTTTCCAGGCTGAACAGTCCCAACTCTCTTGACTTCTCTTTATATGCAAGGTGCTCCACTTCCTGAACAATTTTCAAAGACTTTTGCTAGACTTGCTCCAGTAAGTCTTTCTTGTGTTCAGGGCACCAGCACTGGACCTAGCACTCCAGAAGTCTCTCCAGTGCTGAGTGGCAGGGAAGGATCAACTCTCTTGACCTTCTGGCAAGGCTTTACCTAAAACATCACATTATGTTATTGGCCTTCTTTGTCACAGCTGCCCATTGCTGGCACATATTGAACGTCTTGCCTCTGCCAAGCTGTATTTCAGCCAGTTACTAGCTAGCTAATTTCTCCAGCCTGTTGAGGTCCCTCAATGAATGGCAGCAGAACCCTCCAGTGTGTCAAACATCCCTTCCATTTTTTAATCCCGTATGAACCTGCTGATGGTGCAGTCTGTCCTGTTTTCTGGGTCATGAAGACAGTGAACAGTTTTGGTTCCAGTACAGGCCCCTGGGGTACACCACTAACGTGTGGCTTCCAGCTGGACTTTGTTCTGCTCAGCATAACCCTTTTAGCCTGGCACTTGATGACAGTTTTCTGTCCATCTCTTTGTCTGTTTATCGAGTCTATGGTTCATCTCTTTGTGACTAAGTTATGGGAGACTTAGCCTTGCTAAAATCAAAAGGAAGAGCATACACTGCTTTCCCTTTGTCCACTAAGCTAATCATCCTCTTGTGAAAGGCTCTCTTTGGTCAGGCATGATTTCTTTTTTATGAATCTATGATGACAACTCCCAGTCACCTTCTCCTTAGCAAGTTTGGAAGGGGTTTCGAGGATTAGCCAGTCCATCACCTTCCCCAGGGATCAAGGCTGACCACCTGTACTTCTCTGCATTTTCCTTCTTACTGTTCTTGAAGATATAAGCAACATTTGCTTTCTGTCAGTCCTTAGGAACTTCCTCCAATTGCCCTGAGTAGCCTCACAATACTATCAAACAGCTTCTCAGCTATTATTAATTCTAAAGGACTTTTGTATATCCTAATTAAATGTTACCTAACATGTTCACCCTCCATTGAGGCTAAAGCTTGCTTGAGTTGGAATTTGTGTCTGATCTCAGGGGGTGGGGTTCACAAATGCCACTTCTACCAGTAAATACTGAACCAAAGAAAAAATTCAGAGGTACTTTTCCCTTTGTCACCAAGTTCACTATTTCATTCAGCTCTGTGCATACATTTCCCCTAGACTTTCTTCTGCTGTTGATAGCACTGTAAAAACTTATTGTTTCTTCTTGTCCTTTGTCAAGTTCAACCCTAGGTAGGCTTTGGCATTTCTCAATCCTTACCTGCGGATTTGGACAGTATCTATATATTTCTCCTTTGTTGATCTGACTCTGCTTTTGTATATTTTCTTTCTGTGTTTTGGTCAGAAACTTCTTTTTCATCCATACAGGCCTCCTACTGCTTTTTGCCTAGGTTTCTGCCTGTTGGGTTGGACCACTCTTGAGCTTGGAGGAGGCTTCAATATCAACCAGCTCTTCACTCCTCTTTTCTCTGGGACTGTAGTGCATGGAATTCTTCTGAGCAGATGTGTAGTGTGCAAACTGATATGAGCCACCAGGTAAGATATGTGTGACTTAGGAAGTACTTCAGGCAACTTGAAAAGTAAGAATTCCTATATTACTGGTAAACCCAAAGAAAAACACAATTCAGCCAGTCACTTTCATAAAATGTATAACTCTTCTATTCATAAAATACACCAACTCTCTGACATACATGGAATGATGAACGGGGGGAAACTGCTGAAGTTACATGAATATGAATCTCGCTTTATGAATTTCTGTAAGTGATCTGAAATACGATAGAATGCTTTGTACTTCTCTTTTGGTTGAAGTTCTGATTTTTTCTGTGTGCATTTCTGAAAACTTCTCTTTCTGTTAGATGCTGTTTCTTGTAGGTTATGGTCTGATGTTAGCAAGGGACAGACACAGAGTGAGCACTACTTAAAAAGGAGGTATATGCTTTTGTCTGTTCAAATGTATATTTCACTCTCTCTCCCCTGGGTCTCTCATTTTTTATTTCTCCTAACTCTGCCATCATTACCTGTTCACATCTCTCTTTTCCTATGCTAGTCCCAATGTGTTTGCTTTTGTAAATGAAGTTGACTTTCCTTTCTTTTCAGAGCTTTTGCATCTTTACTAAACATGTCTGCTTTCTTTTTTGATCTGTTCTCAAAAATTGCCTCTGTTATGCCTTCAAAATATTAGATATGTATATGAATTTTCAGGGTAAATAAAAATAACTAGAAAATCTCTGTATATAAAATTCTGTGATTGGGTCCATTTGGGGAGCATCTACCTACTTCCATTTTTAACTCCTTAAATTTTTTTTTTTTCTGCTTATTTCACCCTGACTTTTTTCACTGTTGTCGTAGTTTGGAATTATTATGTAAATTCTCTCCCCTGCCATTAAGTGTCCTCGCCAGTGGTTAACAAAGGAAGCAATTG